>JAUMIR010000002.1:252485308-253110308 GCA_030847615.1 Gambelia wislizenii | reverse complement strand
CCAGAGATTACTATGGCAGTAGGTAAGGCTGGCAGATGGAAACTGTAGATTGTACAGTTGGGTCATGAAGAAGATTGCAAGTCAAAAATTGAGCTCCTTTTTCAGAACTAACTGACCAAAGCACAGATGAAAGCAATCTGGCACCTGCCTCCTAGCAAATTGTGTTATTTAAAACTTGATATTACCATCCTTGGCACCTTAGCAGGAAACCTGTTGCTTAGTCCCAGTTAGAGTACAGCCACTGAATCAGTTGAATAATGAGTCAGTAGATAGGTAAATCCTGTTGATTCATTGTGTTTACTCTAGTTGGGATTTACAGATTTGGATCTTGTGTTCTGCTTCAGAATACAGTAATAAAATTCAGGAGAGCCTTTCTGTTTTGAAGATACGATGCCTGTCCTTTCTCCGTATGTGTTAATTTTCTAATGAATTTGAGCTGTACAGTTGTCCCTCTGTATCCACGGATTTAAGTATTCACAGCTTGAAAATATTCTTAAAATAATAATCCAAAAAGCGAACCTTGATTTTGTCATCTTATATAAGGGACACCATTTTGCTATGCCGTTGCATATAGTGGGATTTCACGGATTTTGGTATTCACGAGGGGTCCTGGAACCAAACCCCAGTGTGTATGAAGGGACAACTGTACTTGATGGATAGCAAGTGGAAGTGATTTTTAAAAGTGCTTTTTTTTGCATTTGGGAGACATTTGCAGCCAGCCATGTCCAGCTGAAGGTTTTCATTCTCTTCTAGTTTTGACAAATTCCTGTGGAAAGGAGAACACATTCAGCACATGCACTCCTTATTATGCCACTTGTTCAAAACATTACAAATATGTATTACAGTGCCCAGGGTATGATTATTCAATGTATAGATTTGCTTACCCCAGGTGAATGTCAAATGACAGTTCAGCTGTATGCTCTAGATTCTTTGTATAGTTTGGTTGACTTAGCTTTCTGGTGTGGAGAATAATGTTTGGAATTCTTCTTTACAGCTTGCTTCTGTCTCCCCTTAAGGAGTACAAAAGTTTATTACTGCCTAAGTATATAATGTGATTGTTTCATTCAATGATGTGTAGCTGAATGTGTGTGCTACTTGGCAATATAAATTGCTAAATAATTAATTTTTAATGATACTTGGAACTTGATGAAGAGCAGGTTTGATATGTCCCTGTCCAAAGAGGCTTACAACCTAAAATCGTGCAAGGGAAACTACAGGATAGGTTTGAGAAGGGTAGGCAGTGGGGTAAACAAGAAAAGGTTATGGGATTGTTTCAGTTACATGTGGTTTGGCTTCGTTAGAATAGGGTGACTGATGATTGCATATAAACGCTATACAAATAGTAACAGTTACTAGCAAATGTGTCACACTGTGTGCGTGCGTGCGTAAGATCTTTAGTGTCTTAGAATCCCTTGAGTTTAGTGTCAGTTTACATACATTATTTTTAGCTAATAAGGAGGTCCATACAAGGTAAGCAGAACAATTCTACCTTGTTTAAGAAGTATCTATTTTCAGTTTTGGACTAATACATAGAATCTAACTGTAACCCAGCAGTGACCTTAATCAATTTTCATCTGTGTTTTTTTACTGCAGGAATCAGGGAGGCTATGGAGACCGTTATTCTGGGAGCTCCTACAGAGACAACTATGATAACTAGGTAAGAATATATGTTTAAAAGGCCCCAGTGGGTTTACATGCCATCTGCTCCTGTCATGCAGTAGCTACAAAAGCATAGTACTCAGTCCTCTAACCACCTAGTCTAACTTTACCAGCAGAACTCCTGTCCTCATCAGTGGTCTAACATAAATGTGGAGAAATGGCCTGCTGCTGGAATAACACAAAACGGGACAGTTAAACCCATCCACACACAGTTTTTTTAAAGGGACACTGTTGGGCCAGCCAATAAAAATCTTGACTGCGGCCTTTACGCACGGGAACTTGCTCCTAACCGTAAGTTTGTGGGAATTAAACCACCGCATTCCTAATAAGGTCATGCTTCTAAAACAAAGTGTCTGCTGATAGCCACTCATTGATAGATCAGTGTTTTAAGAAGATTAAAAAAAACCAGGAAGCTCAGTGCCCTGCCCGTACCTTCATCTTTCTCAGGTTAATGGTCAGTATCCCATACCCCCTCCCCCCCCCCCCGGTTGTGAGCCACCTGCCCCTGGGCTGGGTAGAGGGAGACTTGTTTAGGTGAATGTACACGTGTTCTTCGCTGTGCTTTACGACTTGTACCTGCTTCTTGTCCTCAGCTTACACCGAGCATAAATCCTTCCTGAATCAAGATCGTCCTTCCAATGGTCGTATTTATAAAGATTTTTGGAGCTTCGCTGAATCTTGTTTAGTTCTCTACCTGTATCTTCCCTTTTTTGTAGTCTTATCATGAGCAGCCCACCAGCTTCTGCTACAGAATGGCCTGTTAGAGCTTTCTGGAGGAAAACATTTTAATTTGCCTTTTTTTTTTTACAGGTGTGTTTAAGCATTTTGAATACATACTTTCATTGCTTCCCCTGCCCTCACATTCTTTTAACGAGCTAGGATGGGAGCTCTGACTTATATTTCACATACAGTTCCCCAGAATCTGAACAAGGTGTAAAGATCCTCCTTGTTTTTATAAATGCATTAATACCTTGTAGTTTTGTAAAAGTCCTATGGTGTAGCGAGGAAGGGGTATGGTGGAAGGCAAACCCCTTCATTATAAAGGGAGTCTCATTTGTTTGATCTTCAGAAATCAGAATTTATACTGTATGATGTACCTAGAACTGAAGCTTGCAGAACTTGCAAGTTGTTCTTGAAAAATGTTTGTTTATATTTTTTTTTTTAAACTGGAAGACTCACATGTAACTCGATATTGTACTAAAAGTGGTTAAGGAATTCCTGTATTCAGTTCTTTGGCTTCACGAAGCCTATTAAATGCCCTTCTGAAAAGTAATTCTGTTCGTGACCTTTTAACACTATAAACTGTATTCAGCCAGTAAAGGCCACAGTATCTGGCACACAATTTAAACAGCTGTGGGTATTTTGATGAAAAGAAATCTTGAAGATTGAATGGAGGAATCCTATGATGTGTACCACCAGAACCACTGATCTTTGGATGCTTTCATACAGCTAATAATTCCACAGTATGTCTAGAGGGAATTATTTTCATGTTGACTTTTCTACCATAAAGCTCTGTGCTGTAGAGGTATTCTTGAGTGTGTACACAAAACATCAGCCCGACTTTTAGGCTGTCAGTCTGTGGGAACTAGGTGCACTCCTTGATAAAGCCAACAATCCCCTACAGCTACACATTGCAATGGAAAGCCAGCACCAGTGGGTGATATGTCTTTGCTGATCTTAATCCCACTGAGCTTCCAAGAAGCTCAAGTCCCCTCACCCCATGTGACTTGACAGTCTAGGAGGTGATGCACAGGTAGAGTTAGGTGTGTGTAGTGAGAATGCAGAAAACACTGAAATTGTATTAAGTGCACACAATGGCTTTTTGAAAGTAAGCTTTCTTTTCCAAAAAGGTGGTAATATGTTTTTTGCTTTGAGGCTGTGAAAATACAATCGAATGTATGGCTTCTTGAAATCTTAAAGAAGCCATTGTCCTGTTGGGACACAGTTTCAACACTTTGCAGAGTTCCTCACCCGTTCCTGTGTTTCACTAAACTGAATTATGCAGTGGGTAAACATTGCAGAATTAAGGATAAGAAAACACAAAGTTGGTCACTTGTTATGACTAACGCTAAGTAGAATTTAACTGTTCTTCTGTAGCACTTCAGAAGGAGGCACATAGCACAGGCACTGATTGGTGGCCAAACAACTCTGGTTGTATTTACTGTTAAGCTCATTTTTTTAATCTCGGGGACCTCTCCCATGATTTATGAAAGGGGCAAACGAGTCAGAGCAGGGCCAACATTTCCTCAGAAAGGATCTTTGCTCTGGCTCTGTGTCCGTCCTGTCTTTGCCCACAAAAAAGTTGACTGCTGCTGGCTGAGCCCCTGTCTCCTGTATGTTTCAGCCCTCTTCGCTTCTGGTTTTTCCCCCACTGTGGGCATATTATGCCAGATTCCATGGATGGTAGATGCATCGATAATGATTTAACATGGGTATTTATAAGCTCATTGCTATATTTAAGATTTTCATGTGTAGTTGGTCCTCCGTATCTGCGGGCTCTTCATCCACAAATTCAAAAAAAATTCCTGGGGGAAAATAACCAGAAAGCCTTGCTGTGCGGTGAGTGAATTCAGATGTGAGTGGCTGTGCACTTGAGGGAAAGGTGGCATGGCCAGCAGCCTATTCAAGCCCCTCCAGGGGCTTCCAGAAGACACACTGTTGAGGTGTTTGCCACCATTATATAATATGGGACTTAATCATCACAGATTTTAGTATCTGCAGGGGCTCCTGGAACCAGCCCCCTGCAGGTACCAAGAGCTGACTGTATGTGTCTTTCATGAATGTTCAGGGGTGGCTTCTAATAGAATATAAAATAAAGTCAAAATATGTGTTAAAAGATCAAAAATACATAAAGCAATGAAACAAACTATTGGTACTTAACAGGTGTGAGGTGAAATGTTGCTTTAGTGGGCAGTTCATTTAAGAGGAACAAGAAGGTAACTGCATGAAATAACCCCATATTTGAATAGTGGAGTGTGATATACATTTCTAATGAAATATTGTTTACAGGTAAGGATAAAAGCAATGAAACCATTTCAAAAAGTAATGGAAAAAATAAGACCGGGGTGTGTGATATAACAGTGGGTTGTTGGATAGGAGGGATTACATCATTGGGTTGTTAGATATTTAAAAATCTGCTTTGGACTTATTTGGCTGTTGACTTAGATAGATGCTGCTGAGTATTTACCATTTTAGCAGAGCAGCTAATTTACAAGAATGCAGAATTTTCTATAATGTAGCACTACATAGGCATTATGTGAAATACCTATGATTTTATTAACTTGAAGTTCAGCTTTCATATTTCCAGGTTATTTCATTGGTCTATAAAGCTTAGTAAGGCACCAGTTTCATCTGGTTGCTTCCACTTTTCTAAAATGAGGGTGCTGCCAGCCTTTTGTGGGCAGAGATTTCAAATACCCTTTCCTCACAATATTTCTTAAGAATTCAACCCAAAACATAGAGGAGTCCTCCTGGAAGGCCAAGGCTTCACTGACAAAATGTGATCATGCCATAAAATATTGAGCCAGAATTGTAACATGGCTTTATTTGGCAGGTGGAAGGGGCATCTGGATCCAAGGCTGGAGTTGAGGACAGACTTTCTCTTTGGGTACTTCTCTGGAGCTTCTGTCTTGTGCGTATGTTCATGCAGTCATTCTCAAAAAAGCAGGCTTAGACCAATAAAGGAATTTGGTGGGGTTGGGTCTTACTTCAGTAACACAAGTTATCCGGCAGAAGAAAGCTAAAGCTAGCTAGGCAGCGTGATGTGTACAGTCATCCTTCCACATTTGCAGGAGCTAGGGGTGCAGGACCCCCACAAAAGAACCATGAATTTCTCATCTCCCCAAATCATATTTAACACACATAAAAAGTACAGTCTGCAGATTCAACCCACCGTGGATTCAAATGGATACTAAACAATACATTTGAATCCACAGTGGGAAGCACGCCAGCTGCCCTCTTCTGTTTTAAAGGTGGTGGGGTTACTTTGTGAGGCAGAAGGGGGCAATTGGCAGAGCGTGATGCCACCTCCATTGTTGCCCTGCACCATTTTTAATAAGGACTTTATAGCCTTGCTGTGCATTTGCAGTCTCAGTCTTGCTAGGTCTGCAGAGAGACTATGAACATGAGAGACTTATACATTCCGATTAATGGTGTAGGAGGTGGTGGCAAATAATCTGAATAGTTAAATCCGCAAAAGTTAAACGTGTGAATGTGGAGGGATGACTATTCGGTGTTTGTGTTTATGGTGGCTACCTCATTTCCCTATCTTAAAACCAAAAATCATGCCCTCCCCCTTTTTGCACATTAGTGCATAGGGTCTTCAGCTGACATCAAGGTGGTCAGGCCATAAAAAGGGCTGTAGCTTTAATTCATTAATAGTCTTAATAGAAATCCTGGATTAATTAAATGATATATTTCCCCCCAACATTGTAATTACTAATGTCTGTAGTGTTTACAAGGAATGTTCCCTGTTTAAGATGGTAGCAGCTGTAATGGCAACGTGTACCATCCGAACATATTTTTTTAAATTTAAAACTAGCCCTGTAGCTGCTTTAATTAAAGCCAATTTTATTGGCTTCATTTTTTTCACACCAGATGGTAGTCCTGATAAAAAGTAGTCTTCCATTGTTTCAAAGAATTGCAGAGACTTTCCTACAACACTGTCTCCAACTAACAGATAACTGCAAATGCTGCTTGACTACATTTAGGCACACTTAGGAACCATCCCTAAAAGGAGTTGCCCTTTTAGGCAGAATCATAGGTGTCTTTAAAGATGTAGCAGAAGATATCCCATGCTTCCTTATGCAGTGCCTTTGCCTCCTAGTGCACAAGGCCAGCCAGAGACATCCAGGTGCAGTATCCACCACCCTATTCAGTGCTGTAGGGTTGTGCCTAGGAGTTGTCTAGCTGTCCTTATCCACCTGAAATGAAGATGTAGTTCATATCAGGAGGCAGCAGGTGCTGGTGCTTCTCTAGATAGGCCAAGAGAACTGGACAAGCGGAATGGATCCTTAAGCGAAACAGCCGGGAGGAGCGGAGCTGTACCTGCAAGCCTTGGCGTGCAAGAAAGGAGAAGCAGCCATTGTCTTCCAAGACCTGGCATAGATTTATGCTTTGATAGCATCTTGGCCTTAGTTGACTGGCGCACTGAGCAAAAGGTATGAAGGATAACTTTCCTACAATGGAGGAACACTTCCTTGGGTGGATTGTTTCTCCAGCTTGTTCCAGTAGGCAGGAATAGGCAGATCAGGCTTAAAGTGTGTGCCGTGGGGAGGAACAACCTGCTTCCAGTTTGGTTCCTGTCTCAGTTGCAATCATGAGTTCTGTTTCTAAAAACCTTATATTTGTTTGGGCAGAAAGGGGGAGGGTATCTTTATGTTCCTTTGCTATCAGCTTTCTCTTTCTCTTTCTTCATGAAGCAGCCTCTATAAAGACTTTTCTTCACTTCGGTTTCTGAGCCTTCACCTCTTTTCAAGGTAGTCCAAAATGGCACTTCTGGGTGCAAGTGGCTCCATAAGGAGCAGGGTGGGCCTTGCTCAGAGATGGTGCCTGGCCCAATCTGAGTGTTGGAAGCCAACCAAAACCCCTACAGAAGTGATGCAAGATGGAACTGATCCAGCAATGCCTGCTGACCAAAACTGGCATTGGAGGTAATGTGTGGGGACCCTGTTAGGGGTGAGTACAGAGGGAACTGGCTTTTCAGCTCTTGCCCCCTGTCAGTGGCCCAGACCACCTTGCATTTTTCAGTGGACTTATCCCTATACATGCACATACACATCTCCTCAGGCCCTTAATGCATACTAGAGCAAAGCAGTACTGGCAGAAAAAAGTGACTTTTGACTCCAGGTGAGGCACAAATCATTTTCAGCCAGTGTAAGAGGTACATTCATGATGGGACTTTGCTTGATGACGGTGTTAAGAGCTCTTATTAAGAAGATCTGTCTTTGCTAAGCCCTGTCAAGGATTTAAGAGAACCCAGTCTTTACAGAGGGAAGCTGGCTGTTCAAGCCAGGAACAGTCTTGGATAGTCAACAAGTTCTTCCTCCCACTCTCCAGACAAGAATGGGCATGAGGGGCGGAGAGCCTTTCTTTTGTTAGTATATTCCACACACAAGTTCCCTAGAGGGTCTATTTGCCTAATAATAATAATAAAATTGATTTATATACTGCCCTTTGGTAACCCAATCAGGGCGATTTACAACATTAAAACACCATACAAAGTAAAACAGTATACCCCCACTTAAAAAGTTATTAAATCAATTTACAAATTAAAACACTTAATAAAACACATACCTACATTTAGCAATAACAGTAGATCCCCAGCAATATTCAGTTCCATTAACAAAGGAGGCTGTGGGGACTCTCCTGAAGGAAGGGGGGTTCCCAAGGCTGGAATAATCTATTCTGGAAAGGCCTGCCGATCTGTCATGACAGCCTTTTTGAAGCTGTCCAAAGATGTCAATTGACGGATCTCATGGAGTAAAATCTACCATTGCAGGGTATCTTGTTCCATTACCAAAGAATTTGACTAATTCCCAAGAGATGGGTTCACATAGCACTGAAGCCTGGACTAATTGAATATTCATTATGTACTGGTCCTAACCTACCCTCTGAGGTTGAAAGAACACCAGTGCTTGAGGCAACTGAGTTAAAGTGGGGGGGGGCATTCAGAGGGATGGGTAAGCACCTCATTTTGAGTTCTCTGTTACTAGTTCCAGTACTTCAGTACTGTGGAGGCTGTGAGGATTGCTCCTGTGTCAGAAGCAAAAAAGGCTCCGCTGTGTAGTGAGGAAAGTAAAGAATTCCAGAACCCTGTGAAGTTTTACAAAGCCTGCCTTAAGGACAAAAAAAAGGAGTGATTGTCTCTAGGAAGTGGTGTCTCCCCAAGCAATGAAGGGCCTTGGTTGGGACTGGAGGGTTCCAAGGGGAATAGTAGAAGAGTCCATTAACTCATCTTGATAGCTACAGTGTGAAAGCAAATAGAAGAGCTATGTCCTGCCTCTAAGGAGGTTCAGGGCTCCCTCACTGGATGTGCCCATAGGTACACTGGCTCATGGCACTGTGAATTCAGGTCAATCAATAAAATTGAGACTTAGCCATTAAGAATGCATATCTTTTTAACAGTCTCAAGTCTTCTCAAAAATACCTGGTGCATGAACTTTGGAATAATGTACTTTCCTGAGAATTTAAGGCATGTTACCTAGGTCTTCTGCCCCAATCATGGTTGCTGGATAAGTCACTATACATTTTCTCTAACCTGCATTCTGGAAATACATTCAGTCAATTGTATAATTATAGCATATGGGATGTGTTATTCAAGACAGGCATTGGGTTGTGTAACTCTTTCTTTGATAGATACTTGTTTGATAAAGTATTCCCTTTATTCTCTAAATAAGTATTTCAACCCCTTTATTAGTCCCTTCTGATCCTTTAAAACAGCAATTTAAGTAGAGGAATTATAGAACATTGCCAGTTTTCTACCAGGGTGATACTTGCATACTAATATGAAAGAGGATTTAAAGGTTTCAGTTGGCTGATGAGGTTTTTCTCCAGACAGGTGATTTTAGGTCGCTCAGGGCACTGTTTCAGTCTCACTATGGTTTTGCAGACAAAATGTAGAAGATCTTCAGACCTTCATGCAGATTGAAATATCTCCACAGATATTAACTTGATATCCTGGAGTTAAGAGCAGACAGCACTTCCAGGGCAAGAAGTGGAATATCATCCACATAACTGCTTTAGTTGGCAAAACTCTTCTTGGGTCATAGGTTCAAAGCACTGAGGAGCAAAAGACTTGGCTTCCTCAGTATTGAAAATCTCAAAGGAGCAGATTACTCCAGGAATTCTACAGATAGTTCAGATGCACCTATGGAAGCAATTTCTATTAATACAAGGTATTACCTTGGTTCCCTACTGAGTCATTGGTGTTTAAAAGGACTACATGTTGACATGTGTTTTACCTAACCATTGCATTGATCTTTTTCCCTACAGGTATGCAGATGACATAGTAAAGCGCACTATTCAACAATCATGCTAAAGTATTTGTTAGACTTCATGCATTGACAAAAAAGGGCAGGATCTATGTTGCCACCAAGAGTAAATCTTACACAATTATAATGCCTACTTGATTGTGTGTGAGCTTGTATACAGTATAGCCTCTTTCTGTCTAGATAGGTTTTCAGTTTCATGACTCGTAAAATCTACAAGAGTGAATTTTGGACAGGTAAGCCATTACAGAGAGAGCCAGTGTGGCATAGTGGTTTGAGCATCGGACTACAACTCTGGAGACTAGGGTTTGAATTCCCTTTCAGCCATGGTTATCCACTTGGTGACCTTAAGCAAGTGACACACACTCAGCATCAGAGGAAGGCAAAGGCAAACCCTTCTGAATAAGTCATGCCAAGAAAATCCCATGGTAGGTTCACCATAGGGTCTCCATAAGTCAGAAAAAACTTGAAGGCACACAACAATAACAAGCTATTACAAGCCAAAAATTCCAGTAAAATCTCTCTGAGCCAGTTTCATTCCAGTCTTCTATACTATAATATCTTTCATCAGCCTTATTAGGAGCCGATTGCAACTCATAATAGATTGCTTCATGTCTAGATACAGTACACAGGGTCCAGAAGACATGGTTATGTTTTTATCCTTGGCTCTGAGTCTGATGGATGTCTTTCTAACTGCTGTTTGTATTATAGTATAATTTGTTGTATAGGTTGTATAGTATAATTTGTTGTATATGTACAGGTCGTTACAGAAAAGAATAAGTATAATAAGACAAATATCACGTTAAAATAATCACATTAGGTGTCACGTTAAAAACATAGTGTTAAAACCTTCTTGATTTAAGGTGTCCCATGTCAACTGGTCCTTATGACAGCTTACAGTTCATTCTGTTTCATTTGAGTCTATTGACCAGGGAGGCAG
This sequence comes from Gambelia wislizenii, assembly GCA_030847615.1. Lineage (NCBI taxonomy): Eukaryota > Metazoa > Chordata > Lepidosauria > Squamata > Crotaphytidae > Gambelia > Gambelia wislizenii. The sequence continues at coordinate 253,099,721 of JAUMIR010000002.1, read as the reverse complement.
GCCTGTGCCTTGGCTAAGGCCAATAGGAAGGTTGCAGCTCTTCTAAATATAGTGGGATCTTTGTTATAAAGTAAGAATTTGATCTTTCAACTTGCTATCCAGGAATCTTTGATTTGTAAGAGTCCCCAAAGGAATTTGTTTCTAATTTTCAGATGATAAGGGACAGCTAAATAAATAATAGAAAATATCTTCAACTTCATTTCTGCCACAATGGCAAAGATGTGATTAATATGGGATTTTGGCAAATCTGCCCTCTGCTACAGCTGATGGCATTGGTTGAAATCTTTCTAGTGTGACAATATTTGTCATTTTTAAGCAGATTGTTCTCTGGGCCGTGAGGGAGTTGTAATAAATTGTACAATCTTGATAGTACTCAGTGCAGCATGATCAGTTTGCAGGCAGGTGTCAAGCACCTGAAGTTTGAATTCCTTCTTTCCCTTTGCTTTGTCTTTCTGGTAAGAGAACATCTCTGAAAATCCAAATTTGTTAAAAAGTGAGGTATGTTATGAAGCCCTATTTTACGAGGTCTGTCTATTAAATAACAAGACTAAAAACAATAACCCATTTTTATTCATATGTTATTACAATTCTAATGCTTTGCCCCTTCAATATACTCGCTGTTCCACACTTGCACACCGGTGGAGTCTTGTTTTCCACTGGTCAAAGGCATGGAACAGATCAGTTTCTGTCAGCTGTTTCAACACATCAGCCTTTTTCATCTTTACTACGTCAGTTGACTCAAAATGTATTCCTTTAAGCACTGATTTCACTTTAGGGAAAAGGAAAAAGTCGCATGGTGCCAAATCTGACCAATATGGACAATGTTCAAGTGTAGTAATGCATTTATTGCCCCAAAACTGCTTCACAGAAAGTCCACTTCAAGTTGCTGCAGAATGTCAGTGCAAATTTCCTTGCGGCACTCTTTTCACTCTGGTGTGAGAACCCTAGGGACCATCTTCGCACAACCTCTTACGTTGAGATCATCATGCAAAATTTTCCACACAGTGTCATTGTCAATGTTCATGGCTTCAGCTATCATTTAGACACTGAGGCAGCAGTCTTTTCTAACAATCTGGCTGATTTTTTTCACAATTTCTTCTGTTCTTGAAGTGGAAGGTCCTCCAGGGCGTTCATCTTCTTCCACATACTCATGTCCTTATTTGAATCTTTTGTGCTACTCAGACAAATGCGCACAAGACATGCAGTCTTCCCCATAGGCCTTAGTAAGCATTTGAAAAGATTCTGTTGGTGTTTTGTTCAATTTTACTAAAAATTTCCCCGGCACACAACAGATAATACAGCTGCTTTAAATGACAACTAACAACTGAGCTGCCAATAGTATTGATGCTTGTCATGCAGGTTCAGACATGTTCAGTGTCACCACTTGAGTTCACAATCCGTTCTCCCTGATTTGTTTGAAAGTTAGAAACAGAGTCTTGTTATTTGATAGACAGACCTTGTATTTCTTGAAGGGACAGAAGTCATTTGTTCATTATATAGGTAAGTTCATTATAACATAGTTTAGCAAGCCGATTTTCAGGGAGACCCTTCAGTCTTAACCAAAAGTTAAATATAGATAAACAAATGGTTGAGGACCAAGGTTGAAATTTTAAGAACTGCAGTTTCAACAGCAACACTGCCTCAAAAGGTTTGGAGAAAACACAAGTACTCATGTCAGTTAAAAAAAACAGTTCAAGGAAGTCTTGATAGTGGAATCAGATAGCAGTAGAAGAGTCTGGGCCCCATCCAGTGTCATAGAATCATAGAGTTGGAAGAGACCCCAAGGGCCATCCAGACCAACCCCCTGCCATGCAGGAATAAACAAAGCATTCCCAACAGATGGCCATCCAGCGTTGGTTTAAAAACCTCCAAAGGAGACTCTACCACAGTCCGAGGCAGTATATTCCACTTCTGAACAGCTCTTACTGTCAGGAAGTTCTTCCTAATATTTAGATGGAATATCTTTTCCTGTAGTTTGAGTCCATTACTATGTGTCCTATTCTCTGGAGCTGCAGAAAACAAGCTTTCTCCATCCTCAGTATGACAGCCCTTCAAATGTTTAAACATGGCTATCATGTCCTTTCTTAACCTCTTCCCCAGGCTAAACATACCCAGCTCCCTTAGTCACTTGTCATAGGGCATGGTTTCCAGACCTATCATTTTGGTCAGCCTACTCTGCACACGTTCCAGCTTGTCTATATCCTTCTGGAATTGTGGTGGCCGGAACTGGACACCGTATTCCAGGTGAGGTCTGACCAAAGCAGAATAGAGTGACACTACAGTATTACTTCCCTTGATCTAGACACTATACGCCTATTGATGCAGTCTAGAAACGCATTGGCTTTTTTAGCTGCCATGTCACACTGCTGACTCATGTTCAGCTTGTGGTCCACTAAGACTCCCAAGATCTTTTCACATGTACTGCCATCAAGCCAAGCATCACACATCCTACATCTGTGCTTTTCATTTTTACTGCCCAAGTGTAGCATTCTACATTTCTCCCTGTTGAAATTAATTTTGTTAGTTTTGGCCCAGACCTAATCTGTTAAGGTCATTTTGAATTTTGATCCTATCCTCTGGGGTATTAGCTATCCCTCCTAATTTGGTGTCATCTGCAAACTTGATAGGCGTGGCCTCTATTCCCTCATCCAAGTCATTGATAAAGATGTTGAATAGCACTGGGCCCAAGACAGAACTTCTTCAACTAGAGAGTAACTGTACCTTTAGATCCAGGCTGGCTTCTGTGCCAGACCCGACAGTTGAACAGTGGAGTCTAGGCCCTAGGAAGTATGGTACATAACTTCGTTTTAACTTACATTGTCAGAGGCTTTAACTTATATTGTAAGAGGCTTTGGAACCCATATTGGGAGAAACATAAGATATAAAATCAATAAATAAAAATAGATGCCATCTTGGCCTCTTGCAGGATTTCCTTTAATAGAACAGCCTTCTACTATGTGCCTAGATGCTATTTGGCTTCCTCTTTCATCATGAAGGTGCTCTTGAGATGGCTGCAGTTCTCATTTGGAACTCGAACAGTCCTACTGGCCCTGGCCACCCTTCTCTTGAGACATTGCATAAGGTTTTCCAATGCTAGAAAATGATTTTAGTGGCCATCACTTTGGTATGCAGAGTTGCACACCTGGCAGTATACCTGGCCGTGGAGGGGTGTGGGTGTGTGCATGTGTACACCTATGTATTAACAGATTGGAGTTGCCTGTTAACCTGACCTGAATTTTTACAATCAATTCTATATTTCATAGGGTGCTGGAAGAACACTACTTTTTCACCCTCCAGGTAAATTTCTTGAAAAGAAATGAGACAGATGTCATTTGCCCTCAAAATGCACCTCAACTTTACCCGAGGTTTTGTACCTCTTATTACTTTTTCCCCCTCTTCAGTTTAGCATCATAGAGTCGATAGGTCTTCCAGATGGCTCTGGTCAGGTGGATCTTTGTCTGCGTCTTGCTGGATTATGAAGCTTTTGTTTCCACTTTGCCTGGAAAATACCGCGATTTGTTCATTGCCTAAAAAGTCTGGTCATCTCTGCCTCTTTTGGCACCAATGCCTCTCTAGTAATCATCTGTATGACTACTTTGTAAAAATCAGTGTAGTGATTTGCAATTTCCGCATATCAGAGCAAATGGGAGGCGCAGTCCATCCAATCCATCCACATAAGAAAATTCACATACCCTGGTAAGTCCCAACTTTCCATTTACCCATTACTGCTGTTTGTGTGTTGAATGTCATGCCCTTCTTGCTTATACATTCTAGGAGCAAAATTACATTCTATAAATTTAGCCAAAGCTCTTTCCCCCAGTCTGTTTTCCTTTAGCCTTGCCAGGAAGCCAGAAGGTTTAATACCAGCTGTCAGCTCTACCCTCACCTTCCATGACCAGAAAATGAGAAAGCCTTGCTTTCTCTGTACCAAGAGCTGAGTACATACATAATTCAAAGTTGTGGTGAGATGAATGAAGCAGTAAGCCTTCATGCATGGAAAGCCAAGTTGGCTCTTTTAAAAAGAACTGAACTTAGTTGATTTTCCCATCTCCCATCCTGGTGTGTAGCTTGGAGTAACTTTAGCTAAGAATCAGTGGTGGCTCATAGACTGATCCTGGGCCTACTTGCCTGCTAAAAAAACATGGTGTCATGTGTATCCTGACTAGGTTCATGAATTGTTCATGCTGAGAATAAGCCATTTTGCTCCAATTATTGTTGCCTGTGGACATCATTCCATTCAAGCCTTTTAAGATTTTTGTTCACCCATGGAGGGCCAAACTACAGGTGAGTTTAATGTGCTTTTTCATTAAACATGCAGGTTTAAAAATGCAAATTGCATTCGGTTGAGTGGGTAAAAATGGGGTCATTAAATGCAACCATTTCATGCTACAATCCTGAGGAAAATTCCTCTTCTAAAGCTGGTCTTTGCTTTAGTTGAAATCCCCCATTGGCGTTAGTGAGATAATACCTGCCTACTGGTGCTGTTACCATCTCTGAAGGAGCCATTTTCCTCACTGTTGGAGGAGGAAAGGAAAGGGTTATGTTGCTCCTCCACACCTTATTGGTCGCTTCTCCAGCTAATCCAACTGAACATTTTTAAAAACCTGTGATTAAATCAAATGTCTAGTATGATTTGTAGCCTGGACCCAAAAGTAGGTTGTGAGTTTTTAAAATCTCTTGATGTTGAGAATCCTTCTGTGGATTCTTGTAGACTTGCTCAGAGCAAGATGCAAATATAGTTCAGGGAAGAAGCTACCGAAAGGAATTCTTCATCAGAGGAACAGAAAGGAGACCTATTAATGGACATTTAGTATCCCTCTTGCTAATTGGCTGTTAACTCAAAAGCTGATGCCATCACTCATTTTGAATCCTGCTGTAGCCCCAACTGAAATTGACCTTGAAGAACACAATCAGGTTACAATAATGAACTCTGTAGATCTCTGATCATGGGCTGGTAGAAAAACAACCTAAATGGCAGGTTCATGAGAGTGGGGCAGGTGTAATTGTCCATGTTTGCCCCAAGGGAGCAATTGGTTCTGGAGGTAGGAAAATATATGTGAGGATTAAAGTATTGCACTTCCTTTATTTGTCTTTTAGAACAAGCCAACGAGTGATCCCAGGAGGGACTACTGCTTGCTACCAACGTTCTTATGAAGTGGCTTTAGCAAAAGGCTACTTCGGGGGTGGGGGACATCAGTGTCTCACTTCTAATGGGATACAGTGATACGTAAGGGATCTCTCTGGGAGTGGGTACTCTTTACATTCATTGCCAAACATAACTTCCCTTGTCCCTTCCCTCACCTCCAGGGACAATCTGACTAGTTGACTTGGAGCATTGCATGGATGGCCTGATTTTGATCCTCTTTGAGGGGGTGCAGCTGGATATTGGACTGTGGGAAGCAAGACCCCATAGAAAACCATTTGCAGTCCTGTGTCACTGATACAAGCATGAGATCAAGCTTTTAAATGGTGTTTTGCCAGAAACAAATTGTTTTCAAATAAATGTCTTCCACAAATCATTGTACATCTTTTGTTTTGAATACTCTTATATATATTGCTCAAGTAAGTTTTGGACTTGGGGGTTTTGATCACCCAGTTGGACAGTCTGTAGCAAGAACTTGACAGAATGGGAGTGTCTGTTGAAAACTGCTGAACCTCTTACTGGGTATTGGTACCATCAGCCTAAATCTAGCTGCTGGTCTCAACTAGAGTAGACTTGTTGAATCTGTGAGATTTACATAAACGTTGGATTACCTTACAGCAGTGATTTTAATGTGTCTGCCCTAGCTGGGATGAGCAGCTGGATATTAGTCATAGCAGCCTGCCTATCCAAGAAGCAGAACTCTGGATTGGTGCAAGTGCAGCTTGGCCCACTAGCAAATTTCCCCTTTGGTTTTCCAGGTAGGAAAGAGTGTGCAGTGGCAGCAAGATGACAGCCCAGCTCTCTTAGATATGTCAGAGGATTTAGGAAAAGTCAAGATGCTCACAAGAGAAGGCGTTTGCCTTCCCAGTCTCTGGAAGCAGGGCAATCCAGACTGGAGAGGACACCAGTTTAAATTGTCACCACAGAAGGGGGGCTGCAAAGCATCTTCCGTTACAGAATGCTCCATGTGGCAAAGCCAAGTCAGTATCCGCTTTAGGGGCAGTCATACCAGTCCCCATAATCTCTGCTCCTTACTAGGTGAGTAACAAGGTTTCCCACCTCACTACTACAAAAACTAATGATGGACAGATTTGGAGTTCTGCAAGTGGACTTAATGGAGCTTGGGTTGATGGACCTCTTCTAGTCCAGGGAAACTGACTTGCTCAGAAAACTACTGTCTTCCAACAGTGATACGGGGAAAAAAACGTAAAGGCTGGTCTGTGCCCCATTAAATTGCTTGCTCATTCTTGGACATCTAGAGAGTGCCCAAGGGTAGGAGACCTGTTGTGTTGCTCTGGTCAGCAACCAGAGGGCCACTTAGTAGAAGCAACAGAACAGGTGGTGCTTTGACCTTGAAACGCCCATGTTGCCCGGTCAGGAAGTTTGGTAGCTCCCTGTCACTGCCATTTTGCTTCTTGATGGGCATGCAAGGGGTAGGTTGTAATCACAGATTGATGTACACCTAAATGGATCTGATTGCTGTGTTTGAGCCCTTCACTAAAGGGTTGTGGACACTGCCATGGGAAAGTGCAAGCTACTGAGAGGGGGATTGCTATGTCTATATTCAGTTGGCAGTTGCCATTATATCAAGTTGCAGTAGAGGGAAATTATAATCTTGCACAATTTTATAAACTCGGCTGAAAGACCAGCTCCATAGGTTTGCTCCTTCAGCTGTCATGAGGCAGCAGCCATTCTGGCACTTTCAACCTAGTGGAAGAGAAAGGAAGACAGTGCCACCAAATAAGGACATGGAAAGGTGACAGCTGCCAGGAAGACATGTTGAGAGATGAATTGGGTTCCAGGCACATCAAACTGTAGAGTGCAAAGGGACCTCATGAGCCATCTAGTCCAACCTGCATCCCCCAGTGAAGGAATGCGCAGCTAAAGCACTCCAAGAGGTGGACAATCCCTGTTTAAAGACCTCCCATGAAGGACAGTCCGCCACCCTCCAGGGCAGTCCGTTCCACTGTCAAAAATCTCTTGCCATCAGGGAGTTATACTTAACCTTTAGGTGGAATCTCTTGTAATTTGAATCCATTGGTTCATGTCTTAATCTTTGTGGCAGCAGAAAGGAAGCATGTTCCATCTTCTACATGAGATTCCTTCAGGATGCCTATCAAGTCACCACTCAGTCTCTGTAAATTAGCGTGTAAAGAGTGCTATGCCAGAGATGACACAGTTTGATTGGGGAGTTGGTGAGGCAAAGGAGGAGAGGAACACAATATTTTAAGGCAAACTGCGGAGCTCATTCTTCCTCACTGATTTGTTGTGATCCTTTGGATATAAGCACTCAGGGTTGTGTAGGTTGCTCATTAAAAATTATGGGTGAGCTAGGAACCTTGCTCCTTAGATTAAAAGATGCTGCTTGTTGTATATGAATGTCCAGACAATCTACTGCCATGAAGTACAGAGGGTTTACTGTGCCTCATGGGATCCCTTAAACCCTTTATGGCACACACAGAGAATTTTAAAATGTGTGTTCTTCCTGGATCCTAAAAAAAAAAGTAGTTTAAACATTGAGCTGGGATGAGACTCTTGCTAAGCAAACTCTCTTAACAATGGATGGACAAAATGACAGCATTCAAAAGCCTTAGATTTAAGGAGTTCGCCTGGGATCAAGGAACACATAAGTAGAATCAATGCCAGTAGAATTTTGTTTTCCCACTATTGATGTCTTGTGCAGAGTGCATGGAGGAGCCATCTACAGTTAGGTGGAAGAAGGAATTTCCTAATCTTAATGGGTGGTTAGGTACAAATCATTTTTTTAAATTGCTTTCTTCATGGTGTTTTTCCTCAGTTGGCCTCTCAGCAGGCTGGACAGTAGTCGGTGTGAATCTAGTTTGATTGTATATGGGAACTGGAAGGTTTTATTTTTATTTTTTTTAAATGAAACTAGTGTGTTAGAGGTCTTCTAGCAGAATTCCATATAGAGTCATTTAAAAAAATACATATGGACATTGTGCATCGCAAAATCAAAGAGACATCACAACATTCAGAAAATAACACCAAAGAAAGTTAAAATCCTCAGCTATTTATCAGTGTTGAATCCAGGAAGATTTTTTTCAGCAAAGGATCAGAATAGAAGATCTCTCCAGAAAGTGCTATGCATTGTTGGTGTCACAATTTAAATTACAGTATTTAATGAAAGGTCACCAAGCATCATGTCTGTCTTACTGTTTTGCATATCTTTAATATGTCAAGTTTTTCCATGAGGGCTAAATTCCATAGTTTATTTAACCAGTCATACATTGTGAGAGCCTTAGGGCCTTATCACACTATACAACTATAACACTATGGTACCACTTTAACTGCCATGGCTGCATCCCATGGAATCCTGGGTCTTGTGGTTTGAGGAGGCACTAAAGCTATCTAGCAGAGAATTCTGAATGTCTCTTTCTAAACTGCGGATCCCATGATTCCAAAGGATGGAATCATGGTATTAAAGTGGAATCATAGTGCTTTAACTCCCTCTCTCTCTCTGGCTTTTCTTTGCAAACGAAGATTCAGGAAGGACTCATCCCACGCTTTCTGCAAGCGCGGTGATGACTAAAAAGGCCAATCCAACATAAACAAGTCCAGTTGCAGAAAGCACAGCAGAAGGTCTCCTTGGGTGATGTTTCCGGGTTCTGATTCTTTCTGCGTTGTCATTTCTCTTCAAGACTTGTTCGCCGTGAGTTCTCAAATAAGGCTGCAGCATTGTGGATAGTGCGTCTCCATGCCTCCCGATGTGAAGCCAGGGTGGACCATTGTTGGTGATCAATTTGGCTGAGCCTGAGATATTGTTTCAGGGAGTCCTTGTATCGCTTTTTTGGAGCGCCCCTCTTACGCTGACCCGTGGCGAGTTCACCGTAGAGTACTATTTTTGGGAGGCGATGGTCCTCCATCCTAGAAATGTGCCCTGCCCAGCGCAGCTGTGTTCTCAATATCATGGCCTCAATACTGGTGATCCCTGCTTGCTCAAGGGCAGCAACATTCATTACATAGTCCACATAGTGTGAAAAGGCCCTTCGAGACTTTCCAGTGCTTAGCTATTACCAATCTTGTTGCCAAGCAAAAATGATCTCTTCATTTTTATTTTAACATGAAAGCCCTTCATTTTTATTCAAGAAAATAGATACCGTAGAAGAACTAGGCTTCACTGAGGTGCTACTTTTTGTCTCATTATCTTGAAGGTTTTCTTAGGGGTTGTCTAAATGGTGAAAATACTCCTCACAAAATGCGAGAAGACGATCTATCTTAATGGGATAGATCACATCATTCCACCATATTCAGAAGGAGGGGAGCGAAAAATGCCAAAAAGAATGCTGGGAAGGCTTTGTGGCTTTTCCTGTATTTTTAAAAAAGATCTGTGGGGAATGTGCATTCTCACTCGGGAAAAACAACCAAATTGATTTGTTTTCCCAATATGAGTGGAAGCTGAAAGCTGATTGGTCAGATGTGTGTTGGGGCGGAGCTTGCTAACAAAGCAAGTGCCTGGAGTTGCCATGTTGGATTTTCACCTTAGCAAGTGAGCGCTAAAACGATAAAATAGTGGGGTGCTTTTTGTTAAAGCAAAAGGTCACTCTTTCACACCTTGGATAGGGTGTTTTTTTTAAAAAAATACTGTCCAGCAGGAGCAATTTGAGGTAAGTAATAATGTGAGTAATTCACTCGCACCCGCCATCTTAATTCACAGGCATGCCCATTTGCACAGTAAACACGGATAGTTTTGCATGCCTGCTATCTGCCCCCCAAAACGTTAAGACAAATAGCAGCTGCTGTGCATTGCCATTACTGTGAAGCAATCCACATTTTTTTGCCTCGTATTAACAAGCCCTTAATAAGGTCCAAAATGTTACTCATTGGAGCATAGTCAACACATATGTAAATCTGATCCTGCCACTGTGTACACACATCAACAGAAGGAAGGTGCTTTTTTTTTGTCATTTGGCTGAGCCTTAATCTGTACATCAGTCTACACATATATTCCTTAGCTGAAGATGAGACTGAACAAAATGGGCCTTGTGACATAGTGTGTCCCATTTGTAGTGTTCCCTAGAAAGAAAGGAACTGTGAGTATGAGATGGGGCACTTGCTTATTCTGGAGGTCTCGGGTCTATTCACATAATAATAATAATAATAATAATCATCCCGCCCATCTGTTAAAACAATCGGGGCGGCTTACAAAAATTAAAATACCAATACAGATAAAAATCCCAAAACACCACCCACCCCACCCTCCCCCATAAAAAGATATTAAACAAATATAAATTAAAAGCAACTATCTAAAATCACATTTAAAAACAATAAATACAATAAATAGCCAGCAGACCAAAAGAGGCCAGGAGCCCCTGAGGCCGGGATCTAATCAGGAAAGGCCTGCCGAAAGAGATCCGTCTTCAGTGCTTTTTTAAAGCTACTCAGGCTTGTCATCTGACAGATCTCATTCGGCAGGCCATTCCACAATTTGGGGCGATTACCGAAAAGGCCCTCTGGGAGGTTGCAGACAGCCTAGATTTTTGTGGCTGAAGCAAATTCCTCCCAGAGGACCGGAGTGCACGGGGAGGATTGTATGGGAGGAGGCGGTTCCGAAAATAAGTTGGACCCAAGCCATTAAGGGCTTTAAAGGTAATAACCAACACCTTATACTGGGCCCGGAAACTGATAGGCAGCCAGTGGAGAGATTTTAATACTGGAGTTATATGGTCTCTCCGAGAGGTTCCCAAGACCACTCTGGCTGCCATATTTTGTACCAACTGAAGTTTCTGGACCAAGCATGTGGGTAGCCCCATGTAGAGCGCATTGCAAAAATCTGAATTGGAGTTCAGGTGTTTTAGGGAGACAAGATAGCAGTGAGACTCTCTATTAATAAGGCTGGAAAATATCCTGGGACTGGCCCAAGCCAGCCCAATTGCTGACCTCTGTTCTGACGGGAGGTTATCACATGGTATGTGGTGCATGGACATACTGCAGTCTTTTCTGAACCTATACCACCTCAGCTGCAGCACAAATGGGTGCTCTTTCATCATGATAAAAACCATTTGTTGAGATTGGCTGGCCCATCGGCCACAGGTGATGTTGGTTTGGGGGCCACACAGGTGTGTACACATACATATTCACCTACCACCATCAGTCTGCTTTCCTTGTGTGGAGGCGGTGGGGAGCTTTCTCGCCACCTTTTTCATAGGAAAGAGAAATATATGTATGAGGACCTCTCATACCTCTCTCAGCCCTTCCCTGCTCCTCTTCCTGGAAATCTGGGCTTAGTGCTTTGGAGCTGGATGTGTCTTGTACCCATCCCTGATTCAGGCAATACTACAATCCCAGTTAGTACTTTTGCCAAAAGGGAAGAGTCATTATAGGATGGAATTGGAGGACAGTGGACCAAGCACCTGTCCCCACCCCTGTCCATTCTTTAACATGGTTTGTTGGCCAGTTCCACTGAAAAAGCGCATCTACTGTCTCCATCTTAGTTCCTCACCATGGGTGGAAATGGGAGTTCTCAGCAGAACACATTTGGCCCAGGAGAAGTTTTGGGGCTGCACATGTGGAAGAATGAAGTGACTTGGAATACTGAAGTCTTAGAGCAGACTGTCACACTTCAGATTGTAGGTGGAGCAGCCAACCATTGCTGAACATTCCTAGCATGATGTTGTGGTTTGGGTGTTGGACTAGGGACTTTATCAGACACAGAAAATACAGCATCATAAGGACGCCACATAACTGCAAAAGGGCGCATGGATCAGATGATGTTGCCCTTTTGTGGTTATAAAGAGCCCAAAAGCCATGGTTGTTAATTGACAGCTTAAGCTGTCAATAGATCCCTGCTGCTTTTTTGCCAGCATTGCCGGCATGCAATACTTCTGTCCCTTTAAATCTTGGACTTACTCCGACAATGGCCGGGTCAGATGGGGATATCCAGGTAAGTTTTGCTCTTTTTATGACCCTCCTGGGTTACTTGAAAGTGTGTGTGTGCTTGGTGTGACTTTTTATGCTTTATTTTTGTTTTAAAATTTGAACAGATTTCAAACAAGGAAGTAAACGTTCACTTCCTCTTCATTCACTGAGGACCCTTTGCCAGGAGAGGAAGTGAGTGTGTGTGGGGGGGAGTGTTCTTTTGCCAGCATACAAATGCTATTTTTTATGCCAGTAAAAGAACATTTAAAAATCATGTTTGATAAAGTCCTAGGACACTGGTAGACCAGGGTTTCGATTCCCACATGGCCATGGAAACCTAGTGGGTGATTTGGGGCTAGTCACACTTTCTCAGCCTCAGAGGAAGGCAATGGCAAACCCTCTCTGAACAAATTCTGCCAAGAAAACTCCTTGCTAGGTTCACCTTAGGGTCACTATAAGTCACAAATGACTTGAAGACACACAACAACAACAAAAACGAGCAGACTATAACCCTTCAGACTGTAGGTGACGCAGCCAGCCATTGCTGAACATTCCCATGTGCAACAACAACAAACCCCACCCAGCATATAGAAGACCAGCATACCCAGAACAGTGCCTCTAGACCAGGCTTCCTCTCCTGCATTGGTTATTTTTCTGCACAAACTTTTTAAGTATCAAAGAGCATTAATACAACCCCCAGCCTGCACTCCAAAGTGACAGATTAGTCTCCTTTGTCTGAATGTAAAGAGCAGCTTGTTGTCACTGGATGATGTGTGTAGCTAAATATAACAGCAGTACTGGGAACTGTTTTGCATAGCTATCTGTCCCTTCCTGTGGTTCCACTTTCATGTCTAACAGTGAAGCCTGGCTGGCACAGCATTTCAAGGTGAGGTTTTAAACAACTAAAGGAAGTTTGGGTTGTTAGTCACTCACAATCCGAAACGGCTCCCCCACAGTTGATTCCAAGCATGCACCTTGAAGAACAAGTACAGTTGCCCCTGCACATTCATGACTTTCACATTCGCGGTTTCGATTATTCACAGAAAGCCACCTCCCCCCCTGCTCAACACCCCATCCCTTCCCAAGGCAGCGAAGGGCTTAGCCCATCGCTGAGCTGGGAAGGGGGGTGGGAAGTAGCTGGCGCGCTCGCACTCCACTCCACTCCCTTCCCAAGGCAGTGAGGGGCTTCTCACGAAGCCCGTCGCTGCGCTGGGAAGAGGGGGCGGGAAGCAGCTGGCCTCGTGCGCTCAACCCCACTCCCTTCCCAAGGCAGCGAAGGGCTTTTCATGAAACCTGTTGCTGCCCTGGGAAGGGGGGTGGGAAGCAGCTGGCGCGCCCGCACTCCACCCCACTCCCTTCCCAAGGCAGCGAGGGGCTTCTCACGAAGCCTGTCGCTACCTTGGGAAGGTGAGGTGGGAAGCACCTGGCGTGCCTGCACTCCACCCCAATCCCTTCCCAAGGCAGCAAAGGGCTTCTCACGAAGCCCGTCGCTGCCTTGGGAAGGGGTGGGTGGGAAGCCTCCTTCCCACCCACTCTGCACCCCAGTTCCTTCTCAAGGCAGCGAGGGGCTTCTCACGAAGCCCCTCACTGCCTTGGGAAGGGACTGTGGTGGAAAGCCGCTTGCCTACAGGCTCATTTCTTATTCACATTTTTTTCACATTCACAGGGGTTGTCTGCCCCTAACCCCCGCTAATGTGAAGGGATGACTGTATATGTGTGTGTCTGTGTGCCTTCAAGTCACCTGTTGATGTATTGAGACCCCATAAATTTCATAGGGTTTTCTTAGACAAGGAATACTTAGAGGTGGTTTTTGCCAGTTCCTTCTCTGAAAGATAACCTGTAGCACAGAACACATACAGAAAACGAAATGGTGAACTTCTCATTAAACTCATTAGATCCTTCACCCACTGTCAAGGAGATTTTCACACAGGCTATATATATCCCATGGCAGGAACAGAACAGGGTCGGGAAAGGTTGACCCCATTCTGTCCTGCATCCATCCTGCTCCCATGACTGTTCCGGAACAATGTAATCACGATTTTTCATCATGAATAGACCTCCTGTTCCAGCGCTACCATGCAATCACGGGTGTGTGAAGAGGAGCCCCATTCCTGTTCTGAAATGACAGCCGCGGAGGGGAGGTCCGTTCCGAGCACATCCTGGTACGATCTGGACATCCAGGTAAGTGGCACCCTTTATTTTACACTCCCTGTTTTAATTGTGTGATTTAAAGTGTGTTTTTGTGCTTGGTGAACTGATTTTATGTTTGGGGGAGTTTTATTTTTTAAATTTACTGCCCAGCCGTTATCACGCGATAACGTGATAATGTTTCAGACAGCCAGTTGTAAAACCAGCCTTACGATGGCTGCATTTATGGCCAGCCAGCAAGGGGAGTGGGAGCCAGTTCCTGCCACGGAATTAAGGTAAGTGTGTGAAAGATATACGTTATTCCGTGGCAGGAATGGGAGAGGAGGTGGCGAGGCAGTAACGGGGCATTTTGGCCCCGTGTGAAAATCTCCATAGACCAACATTTCAAAATGCACCCGCCTGAAGCACTAAAACACATAGCTAATACACATTGGAAACTGCTTAATGCAGTGTAGATATGTAAATTACTATTGGTTAAAACAATTTGTAAGCTGCTCTGATAGCCATTGTGGCTGAAGGGCAGGAAATGAATGAATAAATAAATAAATAAATAAATACCTAATTTAATTTAATTAAATTAAAATTAAAACAGGGATCCTCTCCATTGACGCCCCCTTGTCGTGGGAGAGAGGCTTGCGTACCCTAATGATGTTTTGAGCTATGCTGGCGGTGGCATAATAGCCACTGGTAGGGTCTCCCATGCCAGACAGGTCAAAACCGAAGGGTCTGACAAAGAGCGTCAAAGGGCAGGATGGGCTCTCTAGCCTTGTGGCAACCGTCCTAGGAGAAGGAAAACTCTAATCCCAAACCCGGGCAGATGGTGCTCGTCCAACCCTGTAAGGTCAACCATCTAAGAGAAGGAAACTCTAATCAAACCTACGGCCCGAGGACCTCACTGCCACGTCCATGCTTGCAAGGCCACGGCAGATGAATCTCTGGTTTAAAGGGTGAGGCCAGTTCTGTGCACGCTGCGCTCCACTAGAAAAATCCATTGCACAGGCTCGAAGGACAAATCCATTTCCAAAAAAGCCCTGTAGCGACTGGCGAGGGACGTAACCGGCAGGTGTAAAGATGCACTGGAAGCCGCAGCCCCAACCCTGCATGCAGGCGGTTCAGGACATTGGTCGCTCAAGCCTGACCCAGGAGATGACAGTCTTGTTCGGCAGCATCCTGAACGACCAAGCAGCCTTTTTTAAGGAGAGCACTGCTTGCTCCATATGGAGAGGGGCCTAGAAAAGGTGGCCTAAAGAAAGCTCATCCCCAACTACCTGGTTGGCTAGCCGCGGCCAACGGGAATCTTCTGATGCGGTCAAACCAAGGCAAAGAAACAAAGGCACACACCGGCCTCCAAAGGTGTAAATAAACTGACACTTATAGAATCATAGAATCATAGAATCATAGAATTGTAGAGTTGGAAGAGACCACGAGGGCCATCCAGTCCAACCCCCTGCCATGCAGGAAATCACGATCAAAGCATCCCTGACAGATGGCCATCCAGCCTCTGTTTAAAGACCTCCAAGGAAGGAGACCCCACCATGTTCCGAGGGAGTGTGTTCGACTGCCAAACAGTTCCTAATGTTGAGGTGGCATCTCTGTTCCTGGAGCTTGCACCCATTGCTCCGTGTTCCAGTCTCTGGAGTAGCAGAAAACAAGCCTGCTCCATCCTCAACGTGACATCCCTTCAAATACTTAAACAGGGCTATCATATTGCCCCTTAACCGTCTTTTTTCCAGGCTAAACATACCCAGCTCCCTAAGTCTCTCCTTATAAGGCATGGTTTCCAGACCTTTCACCATTTTAGTCGCCCTTCTCTGGACACGCTCCAATTTGTCAATATCCTTTTTGAATTGTGGTGCCCAGAACCGGACACATTCCAGGTGAGGCCTGACCAAGGCAGAATAGAGCGGCACTGTGACTTCCCTTGATCTAGACACTATACTTCTATTGATGCAGCCCAAAATCGCATTGGCCTTTTAGCTGCCGCATCACACTGTTGACTCATGTTCAACTTGTGGTCTACTAGGACTCCTAGATCCCTTTCGCACGTAGTCTTGTTCAGCCAGGTCTCCCCCATCCTATATCTATCTATGTACTTCATTTTTCCGCCCTAAGCGCAGTACCTTACATTTCTTCGTATTGAATTTCATTTTGTTAGCTTTGGCCCAGCTCTCCAGTCTATCCAGGTCGTTTTGAATTTTGATCCTGTCCTCTATGGTTTTAGCTACTCCTCCTAATTTGGTGTCATCTGCAAATTTGATAAGTATGCCCCTAATTTCGTCATCCAAGTCATTGATAAAGATGTTGAATAGCACTGGGCCCAGGACAGAACCCTGTGGCACCCCACTGGTCACATCTTTCCAAGATGAAGAGGAGCCACTGCAGAGCACCCTTTGGGTTCGGCCGGTCAACCAATTACAAATCCATTTAACGCTTAACTTGATTTGTAATTGGTTGACCGGCCGAACCCATGCAAGACTCTGAAGATAGTGGACGGCCTGAGCGTCGTTCTGCCCTAATAGCCCTTGAACTATCACGGCTTAATATTGACATCGCTGCTCTTAGTGAAGTTCGCTTCCATGAGGAAGGCAGCCTTAAAGAACATGGCGCCGGCTACACACTTTACTGGTCTGGCAAACCCAAAACTGCAAAACATCTTTCAGGAGTAGGCTTTATGATTAAAAACTCCATTGCCTCCAAACTCGAAACCTTGCCAACAGGACACTCTGATCGCATTATTTCCTTACGCCTCCCACATGTTGTTCTCTTTAGTATATATGCCCCAACTATGCAAGCCGACCCTGTAGAGAAAGACAAATTCTACACAGACCTACGCCAACTCATACAAAAAGTCCCTGTAGAAGATAAAATTATTATCCTTGGTGACTTCAATGCCAGAGTAGGAAAGAACTCCGAAGCCTGGAAAGGTGTCTTAGGCAAGCATGGTGTTGGAAATTGCCTCCTGCTAGAGTTCTGTGCAGAACAACAGCTGACTATTACAAACACAATCTTTCAGCAGAAAGATAGCTTGAAGACAACCTGGATGCATCCCCGATCCAAACATTGGCACCTCATTGACTACATTCTAGTCCGTCAGAGAGACATTCGTGATGTCCGTCATACCCGAGTGATGCCCAGTGCAGAATGCCAAACAGATCATCGCCTCGTCAGATGTAAACTAAATCTTCATCTTAAGTTCAAACCTAAGAGGGGTGGCATCTTAAAGAAGAGACTCCAAGTCAACAATCTTCAACAAGCTACCATGAGAGACAACTTCCAGGCAAA
Source organism: Gambelia wislizenii (assembly GCA_030847615.1). Taxonomy (NCBI): domain Eukaryota; kingdom Metazoa; phylum Chordata; class Lepidosauria; order Squamata; family Crotaphytidae; genus Gambelia; species Gambelia wislizenii. Next base: position 253,082,272 of record JAUMIR010000002.1, on the reverse strand, counting down.
TCTACAAACGAAACTTGAAAACCATCCTACAGATCCTTCTCCTACAGTGCTTTGGCAACATATCAAAAACAGTATCCTCCAGTCTGCAGAAGAATCCCTTGGCTTCTCCCACAAGAAAAATCAAGACTGGTTTGATGAAAACAACCAAGAGATCCAGGAGCTGTTGGCAAGGAAGAGAGCTGCTCACCAGGCATATCTCGCCCAGCCAACCTGTCATGTAAGAAAAGCAGCTTTCCGCCTCACATGTAGCAAACTACAACAAAAACTCCGAGACATGCAGAACAAGTGGTGGATCAATATAGCAGAAAAGACACAACGCTGTGCAGATCTGGGTGATCATAGAGGATTTTATGAAGCTCTTAAAGCAGTGTTTGGACCTACTTATCAGGTCCAAAGCTCCTTATACAGCACAGATGGTCAAACATTAATTACTGATAAAGCCTCCATCCTAAATCGTTGGGCTGAACATTTTCAAAGTCTCTTTAGTGCCAACCGAGTAGTCCAAGCCTCAGCTATCCAATATATGATACAAAAACCAATGAAAAATGAATTGGACATAGCTCCCACTTTGGAAGAGACCCTTAAGGCCATACAGCAGCTGAAAAACGGCAAGGCAGCTGGGATTGATGGAATCCCACCTGCAGTTTGGAAACACGGAGGTTATGCACTCCATGAAAAATTCCACGAATTCCTTGTGAATTGCTGGGAAAAAGGGGAACTGCCATCAGACCTCCGAGATGCAGTCATCATCACCCTGTATAAGAAAAAAGGAGCAAAATCCGATTGCTCAAACTATCGAGGCATAACACTGCTCTCTATTGCTGGAAAAATCCTTGCAAGGATACTCCTGAACAGATTAGTTCCTGCTATTGCAGAAGAACTTCTCCCTGAAAGCCAATGTGGCTTCAGAGCCAATAGGAGTACTACAGACATGGTATTTGCCCTTAGGCAACTGCAAGAAAAATTTAGGGAGCAGAACAAGGGTCTCTATGTAACATTTGTCGACCTCACCAAAGCCTTTGACACTGTAAGTAGAAAAGGTCTGTGGAAGATCCTGGAAAGACTAGGATGTCCCCCCAAATTCCTTAAAATGATTATCTTGCTACACGAGGGCCAGCGTGGTCAAGTCAGATATGGTGATGCTCTTTCAGAGCCCTTTCTAATAACTAATGGAGTGAAGCAAGGTTGTGTTCTTGCACCAACTTTATTTACAATCTTCTTTAGCACGATGCTCCAAAGGGCTATGGCAGAGCTTGAAGAAGACGACGGCATCTATATACGCTACCGTACTGATGGTAGCTTGTTTAACTTAAGCCGTCTGAGGGCTCACACTAAGACTCTAAACTATCTAGTCCGTGAGCTGCTCTTCGCCGATGATGCTGCCCTTGTTGCCCACACAGAAGCAGCTCTGCAGCACCTAACATCCTGCTTTGCAACAGCTGCAGAGCTGTTTGGGCTAGAAGTCAACCTGAAGAAAACAGAAGTTCTTTACCAGCCTGCACCACAGGACGAACACCACCATCCCCACATTGCCGTCGGCAAATCTGTGCTCAAGTCCGTTCAGCAGTTCACCTACCTGGGAAGCATCATCTCCTCAGATGCCAAGATTGACAAAGAGATTGATCACAGATTAGCAAAGGCATATAGTGCATTTGGAAGACTTCACAAAAGAGTCTGGAGCAATAAACACCTGAGGCAAAGCACAAAAATCAGTGTGTATAGAGCCATCGTACTGTCTATCCTCCTTTATGGATCTGAAACATGGGTCACCTATCGCCACCACCTACGACTCCTCGTAGATGCAGACCTGAGGGTTGTCCAAACGGTGAAAAAACTCCTCATGGAATGCAAAGAGTATCCTAACTGTCCTAATGGCATTCTATGTGATTTTGCCATATTGTGAAGGAGGGGGGCAAAAAAGGCCAAGAACCTCACCAGAAAAGCCTTTGCAGGCTTTTCCTGTTTGAAAAAAAAAAACAGCAACCTACCTGTTTGTATAACAAACAGGTAGGTTGTTATAATATCAATATTACATTAAGAAGTGGTTACTTAATTGTCCTGTTTTCATTTTCGCTTTCCTTCCTCTTCCCCATCCCCCCCTTTGTGTCCTATCCTTGTATATTCTGAGGTTAAGGACCCAAACTGCTCTGTCTCCTTTGATCTCTAGTCCCCTCTGAGAGCGTTTGCAACTGAAGAGTAGGATGTAAACATTTTAGTAGCTGGCAACACATAAATGATCAGATCCATGGACACATAAGCAACTGCCAGCACCATGTTGACCACCACTTGCTGCCAACTAAGACAGTCTCAACACAATGGTCATATAATTATATGCAGTTCAATTATAAACTTCCTTGCTCATCTGGGCAAAATGGAGGTGCAGCCTCATAAGCGTTTATAGGTTTTGGCACCTTTCCACTCCAAGGTGGAATAAAACCTGGGTTGAGTGACAGCTGCAGTAGTGGTTGTAATCAATCTCCGAGGAACCTAAAGAAAGGGTTGCAGCAGGCAGCCTGTCAAATCTCACAGACCAGTTTCTGAAAGCAGACTTTTGGTAACCCAGCCTTCAATTCCCATTCTCTTTCCTCTGAGCTCTATACCTCAGACCTTTCTTCAGGTGCAAAGAACAAAAGAAATCAAATAACAACAACAACAAAGTAGAGAGAACAGGGTATGCTATCCATCTACTTTATTAATCACAAAACAGTTGCACACATCTCAACATAAAATGTTTGGAGAGAGTCATAGAGATTGGATCAGGTCATCTTACATGCTTGGTAGCTGTACAAAACACCTCAGGTCTCCTGCTTGGACACATAGTGCTAATTCATTGTTTTTTCATCTGCTACCAAACCCAGCTGCAACCACCACCTTGAAATTTCAACTCTCCTCTCACCAATCCAGTCTTCAGACTCAGTTGTTTCTGGACTAGAAGGAGCCCTTGACATATTTATCAACAGCCCTTGACGTATTTATCAACATTTTTCCCTCGGCAGTGTTTCTTCCAACCAGCCCTGTAAAGAAAAAAGATAGAAGGGGAACTATTGAAATCTGAAGTCACTACAAAGGGAACGAACCAAGCTATTATGAGAAGGACAGCTCTCCACACATATCTTCTTGGAGACAGGACTTTCTTCTTCTTCTCCTTTCTCTTTTTAATCTAGAGACATGCTATTTAGTAAAGAAGGGACCACTCTGGCCACACTAGCTCCATCCCTCCCAGGTCAACCTCTAATCAAGGCCCAAATTCAATGGAGATTTCGTAATAAAAGATTTGGAGATTTGGAGTTTGAGGTGTTTGTGAAAAGTGCTCCAACAGTGGATTAGACATGGATGGCTGAGAGGGAGATCAGAATCAGGATCTCCAGTCTTAGGTCTGGAGGAAACGTGCCGTAGTAGGATGGGGTGGAGAACTTTTCTCTGTTGAGGGATGTGTTACCCATATACTGGTAATGTACAATGGAGGCACCTACTAGCAGTGGACTGAGCTGAAGCCAATGGTGGTTGAGCTGCAACCAAAAATGGGTGGGTGCCCAGGTTTCTCTCTCTTTCTGTCACCTCCCCCTTTCTCTTGCATACCAGGCAGACATACCACCCACTTCCTCCACAATTAATCAACACCTCTCTATTTGATCCTTAATTCTACTTACCAGGGAGTTAGGCCTTTGGCCTTCTCTGCTATCTTCCTGGCACAGTTGATGTCATCTTCAATGTTATCATCCAGGAATTCTTAAAAGAGAAAAATGAATGAGCCAGAGGGAAATGTACGGATGGATAGATGGTATGGGCCAAAATGGAAGCCAATTGCAGAAGAGGATGTGCCTTCACATTTTCATGTCACTGGTTGTGGTTTCTGGTACCAGTGCATCTCCCCACCTTACACATTCCCATGTACACACACACACACACACTTACTGCTGCATTTAATGTGGCAGGCGTTCTTAGAACCAGGGGTCTTTCCGTCGTCACACCAATATTTGCTGTTGATCTGGAAGAGCCCATAGTCACGGCTAGGGCCATTATTATGGATAGCCTTGGTGTTGTAAGAACTCTCATGTTCTACCAGACAGATCCCTGCAGAAAGATCAGGAGGTCAGGTCACACCACCCAGGACTGAACTCCCAGAGTCAGGAAGGAGCCCTACCGTGTCTGTAATCCTGGCTGCTTCTCAAGAAGCCCTTCATAAGCACCCTTTTCAATTTTATTTCCAAATACACACTTGCATCTTTTCTGTAACAAAGCTCATATAGTAAACACCGGCTATTTTTATTTGTTCTCTGTAGTTTAAGATCAGAATAATCACTGGGTCAGCTTCTGAATACATTTCTGATGAGCTGTCTAGGTCATTTACATCCGGTATGGGGCTTCCCTCACCATCCAACCAATCCATAATCTCTTATATTGCAATCACATTTCCATAAACAGATTAAACACCATGCCAGTTGTTAGGCCCTGCATGCATGGCCTAGCAAAAGATGGGTTCAGGCTGCATTTGACACGTTAGTCCCTGTTTACCTATAGTAGAATGGGTCAAGGAGAGGTTTCTCTCCACAGCTGGAGGGAACGGGAAGGGATGAGAATGTCATCCTTCAGCCAAGGAAATAAAGATGTTTCAATACAGCCTGGTATGATAATTGGCATGAGAAAATCTCTTCTTTTTAATTGGCTTGGGAATGTTTTCCTTTCTCTCCACCATGTTTTAGAAGATTCAGTAAGAGGAACACATATAAGGTGAGGGCATGATAAAGTGCTTCACTTCACAGCAGCATGCAACTCTGTGTAACTGGTTTGTGTATGTGTCTTCTTGCTTTCTATGTCTGTTTGATTAGAGAATGTGCCTATTTGCTTTTCTGTCTACTGTCATTAATAATATAGCCTTCTTTTTCAAGCCCAGAACTAGTGCATAGTCATTTCGCTTGCTTCATATACTGAACCCGCTGAGCCCCCAAGCCAGGGAGGTGCTGCCAGTGTAACACCAGTACTTAGAGAAAGCCCAATCAGGAGAACACAAATGACTTCACACTTTCTCAGACTGCTTTAAAATACCGTAAATAATATTGCAGCTAAGTCAGAACTGGCCAATTATTTATTTAGTATAGTTTAAGAACAGAATAATTAAGAAGACAGCTGCTACTCAGATCTCTGACCTGCTACATCAATTAGTTACATCAAAGATGGAGTTCTCTGATGACTGGACAAATCGATAATCTGTTTTGTATAGAGTTGCCAGATTTTAGGGCCAGTCTCTGAGTCTCCAGCTTTCATGGGTCATCTCCAGCCAGGAGACTAGGGTGAAAAGTCTCCAGTTTGGGCAGGTCAGCTCCAAGCAAGAGAAAAGAGCTGTGAACAAATCTCCAGATCACATAGGAGAGCAGCAGTTTGCTATAATTGGCAAGGATTAATTGCTTTCTTGCTGCAACTTGCAAAGACTCTCTTGGGGAGGTGTGCACATATAACTTAGTTTCCTCCTTCCCTCAAAGTCATTGTGGTACAAGGACTCACCCTCTGCTCTGCTTTGAATCCACCTTCTGGCTAGAAACAAGGTGGCTAGATAGAATGTTCCTTTTTCCATCTCCATAAGTAAGTGAGGAGAAATAGTCATCTTGTTACACCTTGATCTGGGAACAGCCCCTTTAGCTAAGACTTCTCTCTTAATTTCCAAACAGAAAGATATGACAAGCTTTGAGCAACTGTGGTTCAACTTAACACATAATGCTTAATGACATTACCAGGGACTGTTCCTAGGTCTCAGCTTTTGGCCCAGAAATCTGAATGCCTGGGACAATCTTGGACTGAAAGCCCTACTGTTTCCTGATCTCAATTTACAGTATAAACCAGGCTTTCTCAACCAGGGTTCCCTCAAACCATAGGGTTACACAAGAGGTTGCTAGGGGTTCTTTGAGATATTTTGATTGGGGAAAAAACATTTTTAACTATACATATAATAATTTTTAGGAAGGGGTTTCCTGAGATCTGAAAATTGTTTCAAGGGTTCCACAAGGGTAAAAGTGTTGAGAAAGGTATAAACTGGTATAAACAGATAAGTCATCATTCCAGTACTTTGGTTTTTCCTGGCATCATCCAAATCAGGAGCACATAAACGCCCTCACATGCTCTCAGATCTCTTTCATGCAAGGAGCTCTACTTATGCTCTGACACCTGTGAGTCTACTCAAAAAGCTACAAGGTAACCGTTAGGCTGACTCTATGGATTTTTTTTTTTTACAACTCTGTGTATGACTGTTGTCCTCTCTTTTCTCTCCTCCCCACCATAACTGAAACAATACATTAACATTTCTATTTCTTGGTACAACTTTTAGGTGCAGTAGTCCAAGAGGTAATTCTTCCAAGCTCTGGCTAAAAAACAAGTGGATACTCACAGTCAGCCACTTTATGTTTCACAAAGCCTTCAAAGCCATGCTTTTTCAGGTCCTGAGCCAGTTCGCATTGGTTAAATTTCTTGCCTTCAGCACTGGGCACAGCCAGGACTGCAAGAAAGCAGACACCCAAGAACTGAGGCCCCTTCATCTTGGCAAAGCGTGTCAGGTGGATGAGCAGCTCCTGTGTGGATCTTGCTTTTATCCTCCTAGTATCTTGGGTGGCATCCCATCATGGGGCAGGAGGCATGCAGCCCTTACACCATCCTCTCCCACATTTGCCAGGAATCAGAGTTATGCTGGTCACTTGGTTGGCCTCACTGAAATCCCCTGGGGACTATTCAAGCATGTGCTGAGGCACTGGATTAAAACAACCAAGAAGCATTAGATGAGGCAATGATAAGGGATTGGCCCATCCTCAACCAGTGTGCAAACTGAGTGTCACAGTGTTTCCTCACAAATGTTTCCTTCTTGTGTCACCTGGTCCAGACCTGGGGTTGAGCAATTCTCAACGGCACAATTGTCCCATCTTCTGTGAATGCTGGGAAGGAAATAAGTAAGTAAGCCTGGCTAGTTTCTAGAATAGGGTGGCGGCTGAAGGACAAGTGGAAGATGGCACAAATGAAACTTGTCATTTAGATACTGTTAAGAAGAATTGGCAAGTCTGCTGTGGTCAACAGGGCAAACTGTCAAATGAGGTCATGACAAGGAATGCGGGAAACAGAAGTGTCTCTTATTCCCCTCTTATTTGACTTATGATTGAAAAGTCCCAATACATGCTCATTGCCTAGTTTTACCGAGTTCCCATTTGAATGGTCAGAAACATTTTTACCCTCAACACTTCAGGTATGTTGAAGTGCGCCGTAATGACTATTCTGTCCTTCCCAATGCTGTCTAACTACCAGCTCCTGGGAAAGTTATTTAGTTGGATGATGATGATGATGATGATGATATTTATTTCTTACCCACCTCCCCCTGTGGATTGAGGCAGGGAACAACACATCAACCAATAATTTTAGTTAAAAATACATATCTGTTAAAACTTATTCATTTGAAAAACAAGGCTAAGACATTTTAAAACAATCAATACATAGTTTAAAATTCACAATTTAAAATCATCTAACTACTGGATACTCATTTGCATAACAGCCATATTGGCTGTGGGATTCTGGGAGGTGTAGTCCAAAAAAGTGATTTTTCTCAGAAGCTCATCTACTTTTTGACATCTGCCGTCTTTACACCAGACACTCAGGTCACTTCATAAGGCCTACACAACAGTCACAAACCCAGCTCCCTATGTCTCTAAGGGCCAAATTGCCCCTTATCAGGAGCCACCTGGAAATGTATCCTTGGTTGGAGAGAATTCTCATTTGGTTCCCTGACCTTCTAGGGAGAGGTCCATTCTAGGACATGGTTTCCTTCTTCCTCGGAGCAATACTCTCCTTTCCCCAAACCCCTCCTTTTCTGTGACATCATAGGGGAAGGAAGTAGGATACGGTATTGCTGCCACCAGCCAAAAGGCCTCATCTGGGAAACTCTCTCAGCTGCTTCAGGTGAACTAACCCAGCTTCCATAGAAGAGACTACGTACAGTTGTCCCTTCACATTCGCGGGGGTTAGGTTCCCCAGATGCCCGCGAATGTGAAAATTCTGTGAATAATGACTGCCCTCCCCCTCCCCCACCAAAGCGACCATGGGGCCTCTGGAGGCCCAATAGTCGCTTTCCCCAGACTCCCCACTCCCTTCCAAGGCCTTCACGGGGCCTCTGGAGACCCTCCCGAGGCCCTGTGGATGCCTCCCCAGCCCTCCCCTCCCTCCCAAGGCCTTCACGGGGCCTCCGGACAGTCTCCGGAGGCCCCGTGGAGGCCTCCCCGGCCCTCTCCCCTCCCACCCCGGGCCTTTACGGGGCCTCCAGGAGGCCCCTTGTCGCGGTTTTGGGAGGGCGGGGGGGCCCTCCCAAAACCGCGAATAATCAAAACCATGAATGCTAAGTTCACGAATGTGGAGGGGCAACTGTATTTTCTCCTGGAAGGCTCAAGAGTGCTTCCCAAACCTTATGGAGGAAGCAGGGGCTACTGGGCATTGTTTTCAGATTTCCAAGTGTCCTCCTCTCTGTTCTCAAGTTTGCACGGCCCTTTCTCCAAACCTTGTTATGAACCTTTCTGGTATGGCTACTTCCTGTTTGGAAGAAAGACCCATGTAGGGCTTGCATGGGAGGAGGGAGGGTTGTAATGGTCATTTCGAGGCCAAAGAAATTTCCTATTGAAATGTGGGGAATCGGGGGCATGGAGACCCCATGAGGGGCACAAAAATGGGTTGACATGCAGCCTGTTGTCCACACTTCTCTCACTAAATACTGGAAAACCTCACTCCTTTCCTAGTTTTCTGCTTCGGAACTGTTTACAGATTTACCTCAGTTAAGAAAGTAGGTGTTTTCCTTGACATTACTTCTTGAACAGAAGGTGGGAAGTTATATTACTTTGGATTTGTCTGTGTGAATGTGCACATTTCTCATCTTTATTTAATTAAATACAGAAACATAGAACACCAAATGTACATACAAACAGCAGATAAGGAAGTAGGTGTTTGTTAGGATTAGGTCATAAAACAACCTTTTCCTGCCATTAATTCTTGAGTTTCATTCGAAGTAACAGTGTTGTATGCTATTGCTCTTCAGGTTATTCTGTGACAATAAAGCTTACTGTTTAACCCCGAAGTTACTATCCACTGATTCTGAAGACGCGGTTGTATGACATTTGTTTTGAATCATGTAAACGTTGATTAGGATCCTGTTCACCCTGGCTGAGGAGTCTGGAAGTACAACCTGCACATGATAGCAGCGATTCTAGGGGCTGGGGAAGACCTGAGCTTGGACTCAAGACATGACAACTAGGCAGCTGTGGGAACAGATTCAGAGGCTGATGTTAGAAATGGACAGTCTCCATTGGGACCAGCAACAGCTAAGGTGAGAACAGAAGAAGGCAGAATGACGCCATATGGCCTTAGAGGTGGAAGAGCGAGAGGACCTCAGGACAGAGGCACTGGTGAGGTCTCAGCAGGCTGAGAGCCAGCATCTGAGGTTGGAAGTACAGAGACTTCATGGCAACTTGCAGCAACTGTTCCAGGAGCAGCAGAACAAAGGACAAGGATGCACCAACACAGGAACCAGGCACGAGGATGTGGGACCCATGGTTGCTAGCATACCGCAACAGGTGAAGGCTGCATACCTTAGGAAAGATGATGACCTGGGTGATGGCACTCTCCAACCTGATAGAGCCCTGCATCTGGGAGTCAGCAGAAACCAATCCCAGTACATGGGGGAGAGAGAGATGCTGAGAATAGCCGAGGGAGGATGGGTTCTGTTGGAACAAATGGTTGGGAGGATACTGCAGCTGAAATGACTGTGGGGAAAACAATAGTGGAGTTAATGCTGGGTGAGAAGGCAGAGTGTGGGTATTGAATGAGTTGCCCACCAGATTTGGCTGATTGTGAATATTTTTTATTATAATGCTTTTCCTTTGAGCTTCATTTGAAGCAACAATGATGTACACTTTTGGGTGCCAGTTACACGACAAAAAATGTCGCGGGGCTTACCATGTTATTGTGATCCCGAATCCGTCCCCTGCTGTTTATACGATTTTTGTCACTGGAATTGATATTCCGGGTGGTCCCGTGACTGATGTTTACACGTACAAAGTTCCATTTTAAATTTCCGGTCCCGCTATGTTTTATCCCGTGATTTTATTGTTTACACGCGTGAGATGTGCCGGGTTTTTTTTTTTTTTTTTGTCTGTCAATCAGAGATGTGATTACTCGTTTTTTCAAACTTTGGTCTACGTGTTTCCGGTGCTTCTTCCCGCCATGGATGCAGCGATTGGCCAAAGTTCAAACAAAGAAAGACGTCACATGCGCTTTTCATGCACCTCATATTCTTCTGGATGGCAACATGGATGCGGCCACTTCGGCAGCACTGGCCACCACTGCCCGTTTGCGATTATCTCTTTTAGCTCTTAAGAGGCGCTTAATAATCAGGCATAGAAGATGGATGCTTCTTATTTTCCTTATTCTTCTCCATTCCCAAGCGATGGAAACAGCCATTTTAAGACCCCAGGTTATGTACTTTGCTGCCGTTGAATCCCCGGAGGTTCTGAGACATGTTCGCCCAGACTGGAGGAAGCGGCGGTGGTGGGTGTACCCGACAACGGACGAGTGGTGGGAGAAATTTGTGATGAACATCTGGTCGGACGAATGGTGGATACTGTACTTCAGGATGCCATGTTTCCTATTTATGCCCCTTGCAGAGCTGCTACGCCCAGAGATTGCGAAGTCCGACACGAACATGAGAAAAGCCATCCCTGTTGAGAAGAGATTCGTTGTTGCCGTTTTCCTTCTCGCCCACTGCTGCTCTTATGGTGCAGTTTCCCAGTTGTTTGGCGTAGGAAGAGCAACTGTGTGCAAGATTTTTGTTGAGGTTGTGCTCACCATGGAAAAGTTACTTCTTAAGCGGACAGTCTTCCTCGGAGATCACAGAAAGGTATTTTTTTATTACATTTCCTATGCTTTTGATAAATTTTGTAATCGCATTTCTTGCTCGACATCTAAAAAACGAAATATGGAGTCCACTTTACTGATAATGTAATGCTTATACTTTAACTTTCCTCCCATGTTGATATATATAGAGGACATATAAAGCATGCCAAAGGATATAGGGATGTCTATATTTGAACAGATATGTTTAATCGAAAAATCCTCCATCCGAGTTCTCACTGTTTCCTTTTCTTTCAATTTTAAATTTCTTAGGTGATGGATTCCTTTGCAGCAATGGGATACCCACAAGTGGTAGCTTGCCTGGATGGTTGCCATGTTAATATAATCCCTCCCATACGCCAAGGGGATGAATTTATCAACAGGAAGAATAGATACAGTGTTCTTCTTCAAGGGACTTGTGACCACCGGGGGGGTTTTATTGACGTGGAGATCGGTTGGAGTGGGAAGAATCACGATGCCCGAATGTTAAGGAACTCTGGGTTTTTTGAGACTATGGAGGCTGGGATATTTGTGCCTGGTAATCCAACACTGACAATTATGGGGAAGCAGGTAGTACCACTAACTCTTGTTGATGGTGCATATCCAATAAGGAATTGGCTGCTGACACCATTTCGGGGGACTACGAACCCCAAACAGAGACTGTACAATAGGTACCATAATAAAATTAGATCTATGGTGGAGAGATGCTTCGGCCGTTTGAAATCGAGATGGAGGGCATTAAAATTCTGTATAGAGGTAGCTGAGGAGAATGTATGTTCTGTAATATGTGCATGTGTGATTCTACACAATATATGTGAAACCAATGGCAGTATCCTTGATGATCCTAACCGGCGTGTGCAGAGGTTTGTCCTTGACACGCTGGGAGCACCCATGGTGAATAATGATGCTGCAGAGAAGGAGCGGGGGGAGGCGGTACAGAACACTTTAAAAGAATATTTTTGGTGCGAACATCACCGTGACGGGGAGTAAAGTTATGAATGGTTTCCCATGTTTTGTATGTATTACATTTCTTCTTCCTCTACACAATAAAGTATTGCCATTCGTTAAAGTTCCTGTTTTCCCTTTTCCCGACTTTATTTGTAACTAGGTTTTTCAAATGGTGATATACCTTTGCCTTTTTACTATTGAGTTTAGAATGTATAGGATGCTGTTTAACAGGAGTGGAACTGAACCCTGGAAAGTAGGTCATACTTGATACAAATGTATTTTAAAGCAAGCAGCCAGAACCGATACATTGTTGCGGTTTGGGCGGTTACAGGAATTGGCGGGCTTCTGCCAGAGATTACTCTTTCTGGTAAAGGATCCAGACACTGCCTAATACCCTCAGAGAGTATCCTCCGCTAATTAACCAATCAATTAGCCAAAACTATTTAAATTTTGAAAAGTTTTGCTTGCTCAAAACTCCATAGGCTTGTTTCAAAAATGAAACGGTCAACACGCAAAGTTATAAACTCGAGTTTTCGCATCCCGCCACATGGCGTTACGATGGCTGAAGGGGGGGAGAGGACGTGTCCAGCCAGATCAGCGCATCGCCTACTGGGGCACCAGGGAGACCAACTTGCTGCTGGAATCCCTGGCCCAGCAGGCCGGTGCGCTGGACCAGCTGATGCGGTCCTCTAACCGGAGGAACCACAACTTCTTTCTGGAGGCAGCGCGGTTCCTCCAGTCGAGGGGCTACATACGTTCAGGCCTCCAATGCCGCTCAAAATTCAAGACCCTTAAGGGCAATTTTTTTGCGGCATTGGAGGCCAGTGACAGTAGCCCCCCCGAAGGCGGCCGCCGTTTTATGCCATCCTGCACGACCTGTGGATCCGTGCAGGACGGCCAAGCTGGCGCGACAGGCTCCCCAGAGGTAAGCACACCCCATATATATATATGGTATAAATTTGTAAGTGTACCCGTGTAAGTGTATGTGTGTGTGAATCCTCTTCAGGAGAAAGGTAATGATTTCCCTTTGTTTATTTTATAATAGCGGTCCGGATCCAGAGACGGGCCGCCGGGGAGCCCGCGTCGGAACCCTCATCAGATGAGGAGGAACAGGCAGGCCCGGCACCGGCTGCACCCCCCCAAGGTAACTTTCGCAACAATTCAATACTTCCCTATTAGTTATGTCCATTGAAAAATTTATTGGACAGTTTACAGCAGAGATATTAAAGTGCTGCTTCATTGTCTTTTAAGGTCCCCAAGATGCCCAGGAGGCAGCGGCACAGCCAGGATTGAGGAGCTAGGTAAATAATTTTTATTAAATGAAAATGAAGGGCAGGGCTATGTGCTATTTGCATAATTCAGTTGCAGCAAATGAATAATTTGATTTGTTTTACATTACAGGGAGGATGCTTAGGGAAGAGATAAGGGACCTTGGAAGGAGGGTGCAAGCCTTAGAGGAAAGGCTTGCCTTGTAAATAATGTAAATTCTTTCTGTGTTTGTATGTATGTATGTATTAAAAAAATTTGATTTCTCTTTTTACTGTTGTAAATACTGTACATATTGTAATCATTGTAAATAACCCTATTTTATTGTAAACTATGTAAATACCCTGTCCATGTAAATATGCCCTTTCCTTCATGTAAATATGTTCATGCTGTAAAATATATATGTATATATCTGTAAATATTTAAAAGAATTTATTTTTTTCAAGAAATAAATTGTTTATTGTTTGCACAACATACAGCCTGATTATTTCAATTACTTTTTCAAAACTAAACAGTTATACAGAATAAGAACAACCTAGGTAAATTTGTATTGAAAAAGTAGGTTCATTTTTGAGGTAGATAACTGCAGTACAGACACAATCAAAACATAAAAAATGTGCATTTCCCCCCCAACACTTACAGATATATCTAACTTTTTATTGTACACCTACAGTGACAAGGGAATTTTTTTCTTAACCACCCTTGCCGGTCGGCTTGCATTTAAAGTACTTTGGGAAATTTTTTTTGTGGGTGTGTAATGCTTTTCAACAACAGAATTCTCCTTATCTTCCACAGTAACATTGTTAGTGGTGTTATTTCTCCTTTCAACAGCACGTTTTTTTACATTACCCATTGACCTAATATGAGTTACCAAGTCCCCAAATAGGTCATTCTGCCTTTGAATTTCTTTCAGCATCCTCTCTGATTCATCAACTGAATGCTCATAGAATTTTTCTAGGTAACCTTGCAAAGACAGCGTTTGCTCTTTTGATATTTTTTCTATCCGAGAAGCAAACATATCAGCCACAGATCTTGTATTCACCATCATCTCCGCGACATCCGAAGAACATTTTTTTTCTACGAAATAAGGCCAATCTCTCCGCGGGGGACAATGTGGCTGTGGGATTACTCAAGTCGGCAGCTGTAGGAGAAAGAACAAAAAGTAATGAATGAAATTTTTTGGCCAGAACCGAGGAAGGTGTAGTGAATTCCCAGCCCTATAGTCCTTGGAGGCGTACCATTACGTGCAGGTGTTGTTGACCACACAGTGTCAATTTCCTCCACCACAACCGTATTGTTAACCTGAGTTTCATTGACTACCACGTTTGCCTCTCCCTCCTCAGTAAGGCTTACAGTCACAGTAGTATCATCAGATTCCTGGGTGGGAGATACATCTGGTTTACCAAGAAAAAATAAAGAAAAAACACCAGCGTTATTCGTTAGAATAAACTTATGCAGTTTACATATTCTGCAGCAGTGCCTAGGCCCCAGTGGAAGAGGGCAACAAGTAGTTTACATCCTTGTTTATGGCTAGTTCAGGGGGCGCCATTTCAAACGTGCCAAGGTGCACGCATCACTTTTCAGTCCCAGGGCACAGAAACAAAAGAGCCCCATTTGCCTTTTACTTCCGTCATTAGCATAAAACAAAGAGGAAACCTCAATACAGCACATCAATAATTCAAGGCATAGTTGTAAAAATGGCGAACTTAGCTAATGTTTCTAAAATTAAAAGCTGTACAGCTACTGTTCATCGTAGCAGCAAGAGACTGTAAACTTTATTTTTAGTAGATGTGAAATCAGAAAATTAAGCAACCGAGTTTCCACTTAGATCCCGTACATTTCCACTCATAGAAACAGGGGGGAAAAAGCTGTAAATTACTCGGTGTGCACATTACTGACCCAAAGATTGAATATCAGCATCTATATCTTCTCCTATATCTACCTATATCTTCTCCTTCCCTGGACAGTTGATTTCAGAAATTATTTTTTTTCCCTACCTTTGGATGTGGCTGCCTCCAATGGAACAAGCCTCGTGCAAAGGATCTCATGCATCCCTCCCCTGGGGAGGAGAAGCGAGAGGATAAGAAGAAGCGCCTTGTCCAGAGTAATGTCATGTAAAAGGCAGTATTAAGCTTCTATGACATTGAATGCATCCTCTTCTAAATTGTCAATGTTTCCTGTCTCTGAAAAGCCTGCTATAATATGCCGGAAGTTAGATGCAGTTGTAGATGAACTAGCATGGCTCATGATGTGGTTCTAAAGCGTACAGAACACAAGATCAATACAAACAGTGAGAGGAAATTGAGCTGAAGATGAAAACCATCTATGTTTGAACAAGTCTCCGTAGCTGTTCTATCCAGGCACTGTTTGGGTTCAAGCCACTTTCCAGCAATGTGAGCCAGTTATCTGTGGAAGAAAAATGTGCCTCCTGGAGCCTCGCTATCCTGATCACTGTAAAAATAAAAGCAGATAACTTTGGAAATGTGCATAAAAATACCTAATAATAGTATATATATTCTATGCTGTAGGATGAGTTTGAATGAAGCTCCGTAGTTCACTTAAGGCTGCTCACTACCCTTTGAGATCACATTGAGCATATTCCAATATATTATGACTGAACCTTTTCGATCCACACTATCTAGCTTAAAGTGAACATGACAGTTCTTTATTCCTCCAAATGGCAACACTGAAATGCCAGTCTTTGGTTATGCATTGGCATTGCTGATGAGACGAATAGAAGTTTAGGGTTACTTACTCACACTACCTGTCTTTTGAATTGCGTTGCTACATAGCATGACATGAGCAATGAATAAGGAATTTCAGTGTACCTTAAGATGGACTGGTTTAATTAGTAAGTAGCTGTCTCGACTAATGAGATTGGGACCATATGTTATCTGGTTTTACTGGTCCCCCATTAGAGCAAAGTGTACTCTCCTTATTTTTGTCTTAATTTCCAAAATGTATGTAGACAAATGGTAGTGGTCACAGGAACAGGGATAGCAACAGATGGATCCTATTCCATGCTGAAGAACTCAAGACTCTCAGTTTCAGCTTTGTGTGTGTGTCTTGGGCATCAACTCTTGAGAACTTCAACATCTCAGCGAGCCACTGTGCATGTAGACCCAACCTACCTGGACAAACATCTGCTTCATGTAATGCTGCTTTCTCCAGAAGGAGCATCCTGTCAACAGTAATTTTCAGGTACTGGGGTGACATAGCACAGTTGAGCAGGCAACACAGAAAACCACTGTCCTAGCATTATTGGACACTCATGTGATCTTGTAGTTACCCGGACATTTCACATTAAAGAAGTAAGACTTTTGACTCTGGACAAGGTGTTTCTTCTTATCCTCTCGCTTCTCCTCCCCAGGGGAGGGTGCATGAGATCCTTTGCACGAGGCTTGTTCCATTGCAGGAAAAAGCAGGACAGAAGTCTTCCCTCCCCCTCCAGTGCCGATGATGATGATGATGATGATTTAAAATCTTGAATTAAGTCTTGGGGGTCCATGGCAACAAAAGATATTTAAAGGTAAAGAAAAAGTTAAGAACCACTGATCTAAGTCATTGCTAAACATGTTGAAGAGTGTCAGGCCCAGGAGAGAACCCTATGGTACTCCACTTAAGACTTTCCTCTAGTTTGAATTGCAGCCATTGCTGACAACTCTTTGAAATAGGGATGGAACGAATATCCAAAAATATTTGGGAAATGGTCAAAAGAGTGTTTTTCAAGCGTTGAGAAACCTTGATAAGAAGAATCCTGGATTGACAAGAATCTTCACAGTTCGGGATTTATTCTGGTTGTTTTGCATAGAAACAGCATTTTCTGAGTAGGACATAGCACTTTCTGTAGGAAAAATAGTATTTCAACACAGAAATATTAATTTCTGGACAAAAAATGTTGTGCTCTGTGCAGAAAAAAAACCTATAACTGGGGGATTTGTTCAGTGTAAAATTCACACATGGTTGATTTGCACAAAAAACAGCATTTTTAGCACAGGATCTATGTAGCTATGGGGCACGGGGTGTGTGTGAGGGCATTACCCTCCCCTCATAACAAGAAGTCTGTCCCCAGTGACATTTCCTTTCAGTCTCCCAATTTCTAAAACTGCAGTAACTTAAAACATCCATTGAATACTTACAATGACAGTTTCCAAAGAAAAGGGGAGGCAAAGTGACAAAGAGGTTGAAAACATAGCACTTATAAGAGTCCTGGGTGTGAATGATTTTCTCTTTATCACCCTTTACAATGCTAGAAATTTGTGGACTGAAGAAAAATTTCATGCGGGGCAGAATTCTTATTTGGAGGGGCAATGCTCTCATTTCCACGACCATCACCTTCACAGCTACATCCCCTCCCATGCTATAGGAGTTAGATTCCATTGTAGGGATCCATTTGCGGTTATAGAGATCATCTAAGCCAAATCAGGCCAGAATCCTGTTAGTGCTCAGTGTGGTTTATGTGTGCTTATGTCTCTTTTGGACAGAGCACAAGTTGTTACTCTGTTATTTTCACATGGCATTTTTGTGCAGAAAATAGCATTTTCTGTATAGAAAATAATGCCAGGTGGCCCAAACGTAGGTATACAGGTGTTAAGAATGTTGATGGGTGGGGGAGAGAAAAAAGATGGTGACGCCCATGCCGCCCCACGAGGTCGGTGCTGCGGAGGGCTCCCCCGGCGCAACACAAGCCGCAGGGTAAGTCCCGCAGCTTTTAATGTGTGAGTAGAAGATGTGTGGGCAGAGTCTGAATGACCGTTGGGAAGAGCACTATACATTATACTGTCTACCTCCTTTTGGACCACTCTATATTTCTGCAGAGAAATATTATTTTCTGTGAAGAACATGCTGTTTCCTCTGCACAGAAAATAGCAGAGGTCTCTGATGCTGTCTGTCCCAAAATGCCCCACTACCAGGAGAGGACTGGACATGGTATTGCCCCACTCTCCAGCACTTCAGAAATCCTTCTTTTGGGGGGACTCTGTGTCTTAAAAGGTAGGCTTTCTTGAATCTCATCAGGAGATGTAGCTACAGAGAAATAGCAATGTTGTCATAGCGAGGGACTTGTCTGCACAGCTGGGAAGACCCTGGGCATAGCCCAGAATATTCCAGCCCTGGCCCCGTGGCATTCCCCCAACCCCCCCCCCCATTACTTGCCCTTACATTGCAGCAATGGAGGGGTGTCTGCACTCCTTCAGCCCGCATGAACCGATGCTTCTCTTCCTATGCCAGTTGCATCTTCTGAGGCCAGGAACGAGGTGCTTGGCAGTCCTACTCCAGGCACCTCAGGGGCTGCTTGTGCAGACACACACACCCATTACACTAAAGGAACTCACCATTTTCTCCAGAAGAACTGCAGAAAATTGTGAGATTTTTTTTCCACGTGTCCACTCCATTTTAAGGGGAATTTGCCCCAGATTCTCATTGGAACTGCCAGGATGTCATCTGGACAGTTCGGATTAGAAATGGGGCCAAAACCCTGCATCATCCAGGCAGCCATGTGCGGGAACTGGGGGGAGGCTGTTTCATTTGGCCCATGCAGAGAAGGCCTTTGTCTCCCAATGAAGGATCTTGGCAAATATTTATCAGGATCAACATCTAGCAACCATACGGATGCTGGTACATTTTGCACTTCTGGTCCATCAAAATTAAAAGAACTGTTCAACGCTAGAGATTTGGATCATCCAATAAAACAAAGGTATTTATCAAAGTATCAAAACAGCACTATAACTCCAGCAAAAAAAAAAAAAAAAAAAGAGAGAGAGAGAGAGAGAGAGAGAGAGAGAGCAAGTATTAAATGCACAATGCTGGCTTTTACATTCATGCCAATAATCTACTCTACCCAAAGTCCCTGGATAAACTCAGTAACATTGTAATGATGAAGAGGTGTTAAACTCAAAGGACTATTATAGGAACACATTGCACCCACTCATAATAATGCCATAGGTAATAATAGCTTGCAACAACACCAACAACAAAAATAACAGAGGCCAGGATGCTAGCACAAGTAGTTTTATATTCTGAGTCCCCCCCGACTGAGGTATCCATGGCCTCACTGTGCACATGGAAGCTCAGCAGGAGCGGGATCATCCCCATGTCCCAGTCCATAGTGGGAGGAAGCAGCAGCAAAAGGGGGACAGCCTGTCTCACTGCAAGAGAAGAAGAATAGGGGATCCCAATAAGAGTAGGCTATTTCTTCTATCAGTGACTCAGAGCCAAAGCAGTATTGGAGGGGTGGCTTGGAAAATCGCCTATGCCTTTGGAAAGCCAGGGAACCTGTCTGTGTATGATTGTGTATAACTCTGTCCTATGTAACATCGCAGTCCAAGCAATTAATGGGACTACTGTTAAAGAAAAAGAATGCATCTTTGGGCCTCAATGCCAATAAAAGAGTTGTCAAAATATAGGTTTACAGCTTGAGTTTTCATCAATGTTAGGTGAGCCAGTAGCAGAGCTGGACTGGTGTGCCTGGATTTGATAATGGGCTGGATGGAGGCCAATGCAACAAAGCCCAATCCTGACAAGATGGAGATTCTTGTGATGGATGGTTCCTTGGTTTACAATGGTGATCACATGCTTCTAGATTGTATTGCATTCTCTCAGAGATCAGCTCAGTCTTGTCAGTTTTTCACTAGAGGCCCAAGTGATCTCAGTAGCATGGGGCGTTTTAAAGTCAGTTTAGGCTGCTATGTCAGTTGTGATCTCTCTGGGACCCCAAACCCTTCTTGGACAGGCATAGCTTGGCCACAGTCATCTGTGCTTACGGAATCTCCCAGCCAGACTATGGAAGCAAACAGAGGGTTAGAAACTACAGATGGTACAGAATACAGCTACTGGAATCCAAAGTGGTGGTGCTTACCTACAAAGTACTACATGCTTAGGACCCAGGTAACTAAGAGGTGTCCTCTCCTGTGTCATCCTTCTTTGGATCATCGTCTGCTGACCATAGTTCTCGGAGTGTACTTGAGACAGCCCTTCCCAAGGAACCTCATCAGACATCTATTTTATACTTTTGGCCGCATGGCTTATACTTCTTTGAGTTGTTCATTAGTATAGCATTGTGAATGCTGAATTCCCCTCAATATATTGCAGTTTAAATGCTCTTTTTGATATGTTCTCCCTTGCATTTTTTCAACTTGCTATAAGTTGCCCTAATTGATGGGTGGCAAGCAAGTCCTTGAAATGAATGAATAAAATAAAAATGTAAAGGGAAAACACCAGTGTATTGCATTAGGAGTTCAGGATGTTTAGTTCACTAGATCACTCTTCCCTAACTTAAAATGTCTATTCCATGGGTGGGTGGGATCCAATCAGTAAGAGAATTCATAAAACATACAAGTCTCAGAAGTCAATACAGGGATTTTTGCTTGCTTGCTTTTTGCAGTAAAAGATTATTCAGTAAAGAAGGGTGTTTTGAGTTTTAGAGTCCCCCTCACCTTGAGCCCTAGACTTAGGACTTTATCAGTCAAGCCTCTAAAATCATTCTTTTGCCGACATATTTTGTGCTGTTCTTATACCAGCAAAAAAAAAAAAACAAAAAACCCTACCAGACCTTACCTTCAGTCCTGGAAAAAGGCAGCCCAGGCACTAACAGAAAGTGAACAGAGCTCTGTTCACTTCTGCACTCGTGATCTCTGCAAATCTCGTGAGAAGACACAAGCGATGGAAATTTTAAAAATAAAGAAAAAGAAACACACAAAACATTTACAAAAACACACTAAAAAATTACAAGTAAACAATGGAGGTAAAAAAAAAAAAAAGAGCATCCCCTACCTGGCTGTCCCAATCTCACCTGGAAGTGTTCTGTCATTCATGCTGCATTCACATGAGCACAATGGCACAAAGTTTCAAATGCCAGTAATTCTGGCAACAAAGTGCAAGGGGAGATCTATAGAACGGCTTTTTTTTTACAAGATATGATCGTGAAAGGACTATATCATCTGGTATGCGTCCCCTTTTGGCATTATTAGGCGTCCTTATGACACCATATTTGCCACATCTGATAAAGTCCATAAATGTATTTAACTGATTGAAAAGGCATGATTGAAGAATCAGTATTTTTAGAAAGGATGGTCCACAACCTACCTTGAGTATGGAAGACTGAAAAGTACCTTCCTGTGTTCAGAATGGAACTCCTTGGAGAGTTGTAAGTGTAGCAAGGGCTATTTGCATGAAAAACATGCAGTGAATATAGATCTGAATGAATGTGTTCGTGGCCTTAGAATCTATTGCAATGGCATGTGCAATGAGATACTTTGTATGACATATCTGTGACTTTTTTAACTACAAAAGCACCACCCTTTAAAACAGGGGTAGGAATCATGCAGACCTACAGATATTGTTGGACTACAACTCCCAACATGTATCATAATCAGGCCTGCTGGCAAAGGATGCTGGGACATGCAGTTAAGTCCAGCAAAGCCTGCATTATTCCCATCCCTAAAATAAAAGGCAAGGTCTAAGCCTTGCACTACAAAACAAATATGATATAATAGGCGTTACTGAAACCTGGTGGGACGAGTCTCATGATTGGAATGTAGGAATAGAGGGGTATAACCTTTATAGGAGAAACAGGCCAAACAGGAAAGGAGGAGGAATAGCATTATATGTCAGGGATATTTACACCAGTGAAGTGATCCATGACATCAATACTGGAAGCCAGGTGGAGAGCATCTGGATAAAAATTAAAGGGGAGGGAAACAACAGGGATGTTATTGTGGGACTCTACTACAGACCCCCAAATCAGACGGAGGAATTGGATGTTGCCTTTCTAGAACAGATGAACATACATGCAGAAAGGAGAGATGTAGTAGTGATGGGTGACTTCAACTATCCTGATATTTGCTGGCAATCTAACTCAGCCAAAACTACAAGGTCTAGCAAATTCCTTACATGCCTGGAAGACAATTTCATGGTCCAAAAGGTGGAAGAGGCAACAAGGGGGTCAGCTATTTTAGATCTGATCCTAACCAACAGAGACGACCTTGTTAATGGGGTGCAAGTGGTGGGATCCTTAGGTGAGAGTGATCATGTTCTCCTGGAGTTTGTTATACAATGGAAAGGAGAAGCCAGGCATAGTCAGACACGCATTCTTGACTTTAGGAGAGCTGATTTCAATAAACTCAGGGAAATACTGGGGATGATCCCATGGTCAAGAATACTAAAAGAGAAGGGACCTCAAGACGGATGGGACTTTCTCAAAAGGGAGATACTGAAGGCACAATTTCAAACAGTACCATTGAGGAAGAAAAATGGGAGGCGTCTCAAGAAACCAGGATGGATGACTAAAGAACTTTCAATGGAGCTAAGTTTTAAACGGAACATGTATAGGAAATGGAAAAGGGGGGAAATCACCAAAGAAGAATTCAAACAGATAGCGAACACGTGTAGGAGTAAAGTCAGAAAAGCTAAAGCGCAGAATGAGCTCAGGCTTGCTAGGGAGGTTAAGAACAATAAAAAGGGTTTTTTTGGGTATGTCCGCAGCAAAAGGAGGAAGAAGGAAATGATAGGGCCGCTACGTGGAGAAGATGGCAAAATGCTAACAGGGGATAGAGAAAAGGCAGAATTACTCAACACCTTCTTTGCCTCAGTGTTTTCAGAAAAGGAGAAGGAGGACCAACCTGAGGAGAATGGAACAGAGGACACAATAGGGGAAATCCAGCTGAAAATAAGTAAAGAGGTAGTACAGGAATACCTTCTTAATCTAAATGAATTTAAATCTCCAGGACCAGATGAACTACATCCAAGAGTATTAAAAGAGCTGGCAAATATAATCTCAGAGCCATTGGCAATAATATTTGAGAACTCCTGGAGAACAGGAGAAGTCCCAGCAGATTGGAGGAGGGCAAACGTTGTTCCCATCTTCAAAAAGGGGAAAAAAGAGGATCCCAACAATTATCGTCCAGTTAGTCTGACATCAATACCAGGGAAGATTCTAGAACAGATCATTAAACAGAGAGTCTGTGAACATTTAGAAGGCAATGCCATCATCACAAAAAGTCAGCATGGGTTTCAGAGAAACAAGTCATGCCAGACTAATCTGATCTCTTTTTTTGATAAAGTTACCAGCTTGGTAGATGAAGGGAATGCTGTGGATATTGCATACCTTGATTTCAGTAAGGCCTTTGACAAGGTTCCCCATGACATTCTTGCAAACAAGCTTGTAGAATCTGGGCTAGACAAGTTAACTGTTCAATGGATTTGTAATTGGTTGACCGGCCAAACCCAAAGGGTGCTCAGCAGTGGCTCTTCTTCGTCTTGGAAAGATGTGACCAGTGGGGTGCCACAGGGTTCTGTCCTGGGCCCAGTGCTATTCAACATCTTTATCAATGACTTAGATGAGGGAATTAGGGGCATACTTATCAAATTTGCAGATGACACCAAATTGGGAGGAGTAGCTAATACCCTAGAGGACAGGATCAAAATTCAGAATGACCTGGATAGACTGGAGAGCTGGGCCAAAACTAACAAAATGAAATTCAATACGGAGAAATGCAAAGTACTGCATTTAGGGCGGAAAAATGAAATGCATAAATATAGGATGGGAGAGACCTGGCTGAATGAGACTATGTGCGAAAGGGATCTAGGAGTCCTAGTAGACCACAAGTTGAACATGAGCCAACAGTGTGATGCGGCAGCTAAAAAGGCCAATGCAATTTTGGGCTGTATCAATAGAAGTATAGTGTCTAGATCAAGGGAAGTAATAGTGCCACTCTATTCTGCCTTGGTCAGACCTCACTTAGAATACTGTGTCCAGTTCTGGGCACCACAATTCAGAAAGGATATTGACAAATTGGAGCGTGTCCAGAGAAGGGCAACTAAAATGGTGAAAGGTCTGGAAACAATGCCTTATGAGGAGAGACTTAGGGAGCTGGGTATGTTTAGCCTGGAAAAAAGACGGTTTAGAGGCGATATGATAGCCCTGTTTAAGTATTTGAAGGGATGTCACGCTGAGGATGGAGCAGGCTTGTTTTCTGCTGCTCCAGAGACTGGAACACGGAGCAATGGGTGCAAGCTCCAGGAACAGAGATTCCACCTCAACATGAGGAGGAACTTTTTGACAGTAAGAGCTGTTCGGCAGTGGAACGCACTCCCTCGGAGCGTGGTGGGGTCTCCTTCCTTGGAGGTCTTTAAACAGAGGCTGGATGGCCATCTGTCGGGGATGCTTTGATTGTGATTTCCTGCGTGGCAGGGGGGTTGGACTGGATGGCCCTCGTGGTCTCTTCCAACTCTGCAATTCTATGATTCTATGATTCTATGATTCTATGAAATACATGTGCTCAAAAATGTGTGATATTTGTAATCAATGGGTGTTTGTTATTCCAATGTTTTGAGCCAACTCCCCACCTGTTATTGTTAGGTACTCTTCCCAGCATACTTCTTAGGGTTTTAACCTTTCCAAAGCAAGTCCAAGATGAGTGAAGCTATCGCAAATGGAGTGGCCAGACAAACGGCATTCCCTGCCAACCTGAAAGTTGGCTGTTTCCCCTGGAGATATTGGGCTTATACTGTACTTTCATGTCCTCCAGGCTGAGATACATTTGCATCCTGCTCAGTTCCCACAGCTCAATAGGCTGATTTTATCATTTGGCAGATAGTTGTCTGCCAGGATACACCATGTTAATTGTTCCAGTGTGTTCAGAACACACAGGGACTGGGGCATGTGCCAGTTGCAGGTATGACTACCTTATTCAGTGATAACTCTCCATTCATTATTCCCTCCATTTATTTCTACCCTTCTGCATTTTGCTTAGATTCTAGGAGATCCTGCTCCACCATTAGGAAGAGTAAGGCAACTGCTTTAGCTGGCTGGTCTTGATTGGCAGCAGGAGCAGCCCTGACTATTGCCTCTCCTATCTTGAATGGTGGATCTGTGTGAGCCACATAGGCTTTCCTATACCACCGAAACTAGTTTCCTATCGTCGGGTGTGGTGGAAGACCCTGTCCTATTGCCTACCCTGAAGAAAGATTCAACTGGCCATCCAACATGGAATGGAATCAGGGAGTCTGCCATCTTGTCCTTTGCCTCAGGCAGCAAAATATCTTGGACATGCTCTGCTTATGCACACATAAAGCAGCATCTTAAACCAACTTCAAATCAGGGTTTATAACAGCAACCTCAAGACACAGTTGGAGTATATGATGATGGTAAAAACTGAAGAGTTTGGATCTGATTCAAAGAATATACTAAAGCATTTCTTCACAGGCTCATTTATCTGATAGCAGCAACAGATAGCATAGAAAGGGGAAACCAAGTCAAGCACATTCGCTACATTCCTGGGAGCACTACCCTTGCACTGTATTTGCCAAGCCAAATGAGAATTCTGATGTATTGCAGGATATAATTATGACCCCACAACCAAATAAGCAGACTGTGAGGGTCAGAATGAAGCCTGTTCTATTGAAAAACCCATATCCAGAAAACACAAGGTGATGGGGAAACAGAGGAGATTATCAGATGCACTAAATATAGTGTGATAAAGATGTCAGGAGATTGTGAAAGGGCTTGATTTTCAGACAACAATGTGCTCAGGTCGTCATGCTCCCGTGTTGGTCCCATTCCATTATCATTCTTTTTTATTCACAGCTCAAGCCGTGAATAGATCGCCTGTTCCGTTTCTTACACAGAACGACAGGCGAGTAAAAAGGTGCCCTGTTATGCTGGCATGATGCCAGACTTAGTAGGAGGCCCATGCTGAACACTTCTGGGTGCGATCTGGAGATCCAGGTAAGTGACACACTTTTTTGTACCCTCCCCAGGTTACTTGGCTTTTTAAAATTATGTTTAGGTGCTTGGTTTGAGTTTTTAAAGTGTATTTTTCCTTTAACTAGCTATATACCCGGTGTAGCATACACCATTCCCCCTGCCACCCTCCCCAAGCCCCCTGCATGAGTACACACACACACACACGGGGGTGCATGCTGCTTCCTCCCCACCCACCCCCACCACCTCCCTCCCCGCGGCCCCTCCCGCATGCACACACTCACGCACGTGCCGTTCCCTCCCTCTCTCCCACCCCCTGCAGCCCTCCCCAAGCCCCCTCCCGTGCGCACACACACACATACAGGTGTGTGCCACTCCCTCCCTCCTCACCCCCCATGGCCCTCCCTGAGCCCCCTCCTGTGCACACATACACACACGCCACTCCCTCCCTGCCCACCCCCATGGCCCTCCCCAAGTCCCCTCCCGTGCACGTGCACACGTACACACACATGCCCACACATGCCACTCCCTCCCTCCCCACCCCCACTGCCTCCCTCCCCCCTGACGCCCTCCCTGAGCCCCCTCCGCACACACACACACACACACAAACACGTGCGCCCGTGCCACTCCCTCCCCACCCCCCATGGCCCTCCCTGACCCGTGCACACACACACGTCTCCCCCCTCCCCCACATGGCACCTCATCCCCCCACCGTGGCCCTCACTGCCCCCTGCCACCGTCCCCGAGCCCCCCCATGCACACACACCATCCCCCACACACCCCTTCTACTTACAGCAGCCATGCTTACACTGGAGGTAAAGCTCCACATGTTCCCGCCTCCAGTGTGCTGATTGGCTGCCCAACAGTTTCCTAAGCAGCCAATCAGCACACTGGAAATGGCAACATACCCAAGAGAATTATACAGAGAGATGATGCACTCATCCTCCTGCAAGAACGGCCGGGGATTTCAAACCAGGAAGTGAATGCAGCTCTGTGAGAGCTGCATTCACTCCTGGGCTGCTGAGGGGGTGGAGCATGTGCTATAGAGTAAGTGTGAATGTTTTTGTTTGTGTGCTGGGATGGAGGTGGGAGTGGGGAGAGAAAGGAGATAGCGAGATGGGGACGCTATTTTTGTCCCTATCTGAAAATCTCCAGAGAATAAAATTAGATACAGTAAAATAGATATAGATTAAATAAAAGAAAATAAAACTCCCCCCCCCAAAAAAAATAGAACTTACACTTCTTGTATTATGGAATATTTTTCTACTACCCCCAAGAATTCCAAGGTCCCTAGAATGAATGTCAATGTTTCCCCAAAAGGACCATCTAAGGACTTTTATCAGATGTGGCAAATGCAACATCATAGTGATGCCTAATTAATGCAAAAGGGAGCCTGTACTGCACAACGTCATGTTATGGCAATTTTAAAAGTTGAATAAGGTGTTCCTTTTTATTAATGGCCCAAGTAGTCAACAGATCTACCGTGGCATTTTTTTCACAGTTTTGCTCACATTTGAAACCGCATCCCATTGTGCTCATGTGAATACAGCTTCAATGGGCAGAACACGTCCAGGTGAGATCATAAAAACCAGGTACGGGACACTCTTTTTATGAACCTCCCCAGTTTAGTTGGAAGTTTTAAAGTGTGTTTCTGTGCTTGTGTGCACATTTGGTGTATTGATTTTGGTGTATTTTTTAATTTTACTGCGCTTGCGTCTTCTCGCAAGACTCGCTGAGATCACAAACATGGAAGTAAATAGAGCTCCGTTCGTGATCCATTAATGCTGGGGCTGCCTTTTACCACTACTGGAGGCAAAGTCTGATAGAAAGGGTTCTTTTACTGGCAGAAAAGTGCTACAAAATATGGTGAGAAAGAAACGTTAATGGGGGGTTCATCTGATAAAGGAGATTTTCACACGGGCTATATATCCCATGGTAGGAACAGAACAGGGTCGGGAAAGGTTTTCCCTTTCGGACGATGTTGACCCCGTTCTGTCCTGCATCCATCCTACTCCCGTGACTGTTCTAGAACAATGTCATCACGATTTTTCATCGTGAATAGACCTCCCGTTCCATTGCTATAACGCAATCACAGCTGTGCGAACAGGAACCCCGTTCTTGTTCTGAAATGACAGCCATGGAGGGGAGGTCCGTTCTGAGCACTTCCTGGTACGATCTGGACATCCAGGTAAGTGGCACCCTTTATTTTACCCTCCCTGTTTTGATTATGTGATTTAAAGAGTGTTTTTGTGCTTGGTGAACTGATTTTATGTTTGGGGGAGTTTTATTTTTTAAATTTACTGTCCGGCGTTATCACGTGATAACGTGATAATGTTTCAGACGGCTGGTCGTAAAAGCAGTCTTACGACGGCTGCATTTACGGCCGGCCAGCAAGGGGAGGGGGAGCCCGTTCCTGCTGTGGAATTAAGGTGAGTGTGTGAAAGATTTACGTTATTCCGTGGCAGGAATGGGAGAGGAGGTAGCGGGGCAGTAACGGGGCATTTTGGCCCCGTGTGAAAATCTCCAAAGTCCTTACTGTCTACCAAAGTATGGGCCAATTCACACTTCACAATTACAGCCCTGTGATTCCACTTTAACTGCCATGGTTCCATCCAATGCAATCCCAGGAGATGTAGTTTGATCAAAGGCATCAGAGGAGCTCTCAGGCAGAGGATTCCAAATGCCTCTCCCTAAACTGCTAACCCCAGGAGTCCATAGTATGTAGTCATGGTAATTAAAGTGAAATCATAATGCTATAATTCTGTAGTGTGAAAGAGCTCAATGTCACCTCAACCTCCCATCATCAAGACCACAAACTAAGCTCATGACAAAGGGGACTTGGATTTCTTGGTTCATATTCTTTTCTCCATTACACTGTTTTTTTCAGCCTCAGGCCACATCAGCAAGGGAAAATCCAGGGCGTGTTCTGCCTTGAAGGGGTGCCCAACAAGATTAGTATGGCTGTAAAAATATCCCCAGTCTCTCCACCGTGTGGTTGGCCACAAAAGATAAATAGGACACAATAGAAGAGAATATATGTGCGCCCAGATTTATGAAAAGAAGAAACCACAAAGAAAACCTGGCTGTCCCTTCCCCAGGCATTACATTACCCATGTTCCAGTAGGAATGGTGGCAATGGGTTCCTCTGCAGAATTGCTCTCAGGAGCCTTTCAAAAGTCTGCTGCTAGTTAGTTAGTTAGTTTAGTTAGTTAGTTAGTTAGTTATACCCTGCTTTGTCAAGGAGCCTCCCGCCCCTATGCCTGCCCACAAGGATACTCACACAGAAGTAATATGCACAAAAGGTTTATTGTAAAGAAGAAAAGCATGATTGGCGGAAAGGCCACAACTTTCTGCTTGGTGATAGATGTTAGCGGTTGGTCTGGGCATGAGTTGACATAGGCAGGATGAGAGCCCTCAACCTGCCCGGGAAAAACCCCAGTTCGCCCCGCAAGGCGGACCTCCCAAGACACGTGGGGGATCACGTGATCAAACACGTGCCTGGCTGTGAGACCTTGTCACGTGTTGGGTCACGTGTCCGGAAGCGATCTGTTCACGTGAAGGATCACGTGACAGGCCCATGTACCTAAACCTATCCCCCCTGGGGGAGGGGGTTGCCCAGAGGAGGTCCAGGCCCAGGACCTGGCCCACCAGCCTGTAACTCCCAACACCCCCCAGACGGGACAAATAACTCATGCCCACCACCAACAGAGCTGAGCGCTGCCGCTTGGCTTCTGCCAACCCAACAGCTATCACCAGAGAGAAAAGACCCACCACCTGGAGGGATCTGCGGCCTAGCCCTAACTGTGGAGGAGATCGAGTTCCGGACGGATGTAGGCGGAAAAGACCTTGGACCGCCACCTTCCGAGGTGCTGGATATCCAAAGTCGCCATGCCTTCAGCTGCTGCGGTGGTGGCTGCGCCGATCTGGAAAGAGTGACCACTGAAGTCATCCGGTGGGAGTCCAATATGCCTCAAGGCGGCCCGTAGAATGCTGACAAACTGGAAGCGTGTCAAGAAGGATAAGTCTTTGTGGATGAACAGAGGCCCAGGGGTGTCCGCACGCCGTTCGAGGTACCGCTGAACCAGGTGCACCGGGCAAGCTGGAGATCCCTCCAGGGCCCGAAGCCGGATGACGGCCCCCCGTCCGCGTTGGTCGTTCTTGGACCTCCGAAGCCGCAAGTGGAGAACCCCGTCTATGAGATCGACGTCTGACTGCTGAAGGGCGTATCCAGTCCCGGATGCCTTGGCTCTGCAGACCACCTCCCCGATGGGCAGAGCTGCGAAGAAAGCAACCGAGAAGGCAGAACGAAACAGAAGAGTTTCATACCTGGATCGGCAGACGGTCGACAGGGCCGAGATGATGTTTCATAAGAGTCCGAACGAGACTGGTCTGCACGTATCCTGTTTTCTTCCTTCCAGCCGGTGCCATCTTTCAACAGCCTTGCGGATCAGGAAGGAATCACATGGATCTGCATGCCCCGCGGCTTTGCTGAAGAAGGAGATAGCTGCCAGGTGTAGGGAAATAGTTCTGGTGGCGAGGCCTCGTCCTTCAGTGTCCCGATGAAGTGAAGCACTTCCCGTTCTGAGGTAGGCCAGGAGCACCCGTATCCGTGACGCCTTCTGAAGCTGCCAAACCGCCGGGCCGCCCGGGAATAACTGGCCCAGGTGGAAGGTGCCAAAGAGTTAAGGACTCCTCGGAGCACCGTTCCTTCCCAAGGTGCCAGAGTTCAACCGGGAAGGTGACCGGGGAATGATCTGCTTCCGGCACCAGCTCTCGAAATCTGCCATCCTGGAATCGAGATAAAGCATCCGCTATTTCGTTATTTACACCTGGGACATGGTGCGCAGTGAAGGAAATATTGGCTGTCAGGCAGACCAAGACGAACTCCCTGACGAGTCGCATGACCCTGTCAGACTTGGAAGATTGGGAGTTAATAATGCAGACCACCACCTGGTTATCACACCAAAAACACACTCGCTTGTTGCGGAACTCGTCTCTCCACAGATGTACGGCCACTAGAATGGGGAAAAACTCCAGAAATGTAAGATCCCGAATAACATCAGAATCCCTCCAGGCTGGAGGCCAAGGCTGAGCGCACCAGTGCCCGTTAAAGAATATCCCAAACCCAGCGCCCCCGGCTGCGTCAGAGTGGACCTGCAACCCTGTCCCAAGTGCCTCCTCCCCCTGCCAAAATGTCACCCCGTTGTAGTGTTCCAAGAATCTAATCCACACCCTAAGATCCTCCTTGACCCCCTTGGTGAGCCGGATGTGATGGTGAGGGGACTTAATGCCGGCGGTAATTCTAGCCAGTCTACTACAGAAAGCCCTGCCTGGAGCCACCACCCTGCAAGCAAAGTTAAGGTGGCCTAGCAAGGACTGGATATCCTTCAGTGATGCTTTTTTTTGCATAAGTAGGGATAGCAGCATCCGTTTCATCCCCTCCAGCTTGTCCTCGGGTAGACGCGAGACTTCCGCTACCGAGTCCAACGTGATCCCCAAGTAAGTGATGTTGCTGGCTGGGCCCACGGTTTTGTCTGGGGCCAAGGGGACGCCAAGCTCCTGAGCCAATACCTGAAACGATTCAAGCAGAAACCCGCACTCCGGCCGCCCCGATCATGAGAAAATCATCCAGGTAATGAGTGACCAAGGCCGAGCCGGTCCTACGCTTAAGGGCCCATTCAAGGAAAGTGCTGAATGCCTCAAAGGCGGAACAGCTGATCGAGCACCCCATAGGCAAGGCCATGTCATAGTACCACTGGCCCTGGAACTTGAAACCCAGCAGGCAGTGGTCCTCAGGGTGTACTGGCAGCAGCCGGAAAGCTGACTGGATGTCACATTTTGCCATAAGGGTGCCCGAGCTGCATGACCTAACAAGTTTTACAGTGTGATCAAATGATGCATACCGCACCGAG
Organism: Gambelia wislizenii; assembly: GCA_030847615.1. NCBI lineage: Eukaryota > Metazoa > Chordata > Lepidosauria > Squamata > Crotaphytidae > Gambelia > Gambelia wislizenii. The sequence continues at coordinate 253,050,544 of JAUMIR010000002.1, read as the reverse complement.
CACAGTTTGGGCGGTATAGCATCATTAACGGATGCTCCCTTGGGGTAGGACAGGTTGTGGATAAGGTGGAATTCCCCCAGGGATTTCTTGGGGACAACACCCAAAGGAGAGACCCTGAGGTTGCTGAAAGGTGGTGCGGGGAAGGGGCCAGCCACCCTCCCTGCGGCACACTCCTTGGCAATCTTGGCGGCCACTACCTCAGGAGGCTCCAAAGCGGACTTGAGGTTGCCTGAGTCAGAGGCTAGCCTGGGGCCTAAGGCGGGGATCCTGAACCCGTCGGAAAACCCGTCCCTGAGATACAAGGCCGCTTGCTTATTGGGATACACTGCCAATAGGGGGAGGAGCGCCTGGAGCCTAACGGGCATAAAGGCCAGGCGGCTCCCCCTTGGAATACCATTATGGTTTTCCGCTACCTTGCCCGCCGTTGCTGCCCGACCCTGATTCCCTCTTGACGCCGGCGGAAGCAGGGCATCCTGAGCGAAAGGGCTGGGTGGAAGCACCGGGTCGAGGGCAGCTGACCCTAGGGTGCGATCCATAGCAGCTCTCGCAATAGTGCTCGAACTTGCAATGGGATCACTGGCATTTTCCGGCATTGTACTCCCAGCAGACCAGCCGGCGGGCATCCCTCTTACGAGGCGGCTTGCCCGCTTCTGGTTTGCCCTTGATGTGGGAACCCACAATGACAAGCCAAAGTTTGTCATTGATGAAATCCCATCTGGCCCTGGGGTTCCGGGAAGCCCTCTTGCGGAAGGCGGAGTCATACTGTATGGCTGCCGCCTCCCCCGCCAGGGACTTGGCCTTGAGCATGTTGCTCAGGTGGTTGGCCAAGTGCCACCCTCTGTCTGGGTACGCCATGCCTACCACCCCCATGAAGACCGTGTACACAGCCAACCAGTTGGGGAACGAACGTTCCACCGGGTCCGGTTTGTCTCTTTCGGAAGCCTTCTCGGATTTAGGGGTGCTGCCCACCTCCCCCTCGGGCTTGAGGAGAGAGAAGACATCCACATAATATCCCTTGAGGATATTATTGCGGGTCTTATGCTCCAAGTGGATCCCAGGAGGGTCCTCGTGGTCCAGAAAAAGGCTGGGAGTGGAAGGCCCCGCAGAGGCCGCCCCATCTTGCCATGCCCTTGATGGCCTGGCTGAGCATGGAGCTGCGGCAGCCCTGGCCTTAATGGCCCAAGGAGGCAGCCCTGGGACCAACGCCGCCGTGGACCAATACCCAGCCCGATCCACATCCTCATCGGAGGACTCACCTGAGGATCCCTCACTGTCTGAATCCTTCTTGCGCTTGGCCCACTGTTTCTTGCCTTCCCTCTCCTTCCCGCGCTCTGTTCCCCCGCACCGGGGAAGAGTCATCTGAGGATACCACACTGACTTCGCCAGGCGAAGGCATCCGGCGTTTGCTGTGGCATCCTGTCGTCCTGGCTGACTGCTGAGCAGCTTCCTCCTTGATGGACGAAGGAGCCACAGCCCCGAGGTCCGCACCGGGTCCAGGGGCTGGCGCAGAAGCACCAACCTCCGGTCCCCTGCCGGACCTCAATTCCCCAACCTGTTCGGCAAGGAGCGTGACCGCACAGGTCAGCTCCTGGAGGTTGGGGGTTGCGGTGCCGCCAAGGATGTGCTCAACTGCCCCCGAGCCCACCGCAGCCCGCCTAGGGGGGTTGGCCTTCCGGGCGCAAGGTGCCAGGGATGCCCAAGATTTGGGTGTCCGACCGGCCTGCGCCCGGATTGCAGGCCTGCTGGTTGAAGTCTTCTTCTTGGGGGCCATACTTAAAGAATAAAGAGTGATAGTGATTTCAGCTCTGAGATGTAGGTAGATAGGATCTCTCTCGGCTTGTCCGCCCAGTTATATAAGGCAGTAATATATCAGTTAAATCAGGCAGTTATACCACTCCTTTGGTAGCTTGCTGGCCTATCCAGGCTTCTAGACTGGTTCCAGCTAGGGGTGGCGACTCACTAGGCTTGTCCGCCCCGCTTGGTAGGGTTCCCCCCCTTTATGTCTGCTCGCACAGAGCAGCCTTTCCTGGCTTGTCCACACCACCAGGTAACCACCCGCTTATAGCTTCCCCCTGCTGGGAGAGCTGCCCTCCTGGCTTGTCCGCCCTGGGTAGCCCCCCACCGGCTTGAGCGCCCTGCTGGCCGGGGAGACCCCTCCCTGCTCCCAGCTGGGAGCTCAGTCCTGGCTTGTCCGCCCCTTAGGTGGGCCACCCGTTGGCCCCCTCCCACGTGGCTCGTGCTCATAAGCCCCACGTGCCTCTGAGCCGATCGGGCTGCCCGGCGCGAGCCCGATCCCGGCCCCCAGGACCCGACCGAGTCCTCCCCCCAGTGGACGCCTCCACTGGGTCACAGCGGGCTAGCGTAGTGCTAGCCCGACCCCCCTGCACCGGCCGCTGGGTACCGCCCCAGCCTCCGATTAGGCCCAAGCCGGCCTGCCGCTGCCGCCTATCGGGCTACAAGGCCTGCTGCCAACGCTTCCTCTTCGGCCTCCGGCCTTCTTCGGTCCCTCGCCGCCGCCGCTTCGATGCTTCCCGGCCTCGCCGCTGCTTCTCTGCCACCCGCGCTCTCTCCTCTTCTCGCCAAGGCTCGACCGGTCAGCTCTACCGGCTCCCCGGCTCTTCGGCAGCTCTTCTTCTGTTCAGGAGCTCCCCAGAGAGCTCCTTCCTCTTCAGCTCACAAGAGCCAACTGCCTAAGCCGGGAGCCGGCCGGGAATAAATACCCGGCCGGCGGACCACAAAGGGGACTAGCCCCGCCTCCCAGCCAATCGGCAGCCGCACTGAGCGCGGGCCCTGATTGGACCCGGAGAGGCAATCCCAGCCAATCAGGTGGGGGCAGCCCCCACCTGATTGGTTAACCTAGTATCCTCTTCCCTGCCTGCCGGAGCAGGCTCGGAAGAGGAGGGCCAACATGGCGGTGCCCTTGCCGCCATGCGGAGGCTCCGGAGCGGGGGGCGACACCGGCCGCAAATGCGGCCGACCAGGTAAGTCCTGGCAGCCTACACATCTACACTGCATTAAGGTTTCCAATGTGTGTCTAGCAGCAATGTGTGCTGCTAGAAGTAGGGCTGGAAATCCTCAACTGTTTTGTCCTTGAATGGAGTGCCTCAGGGTTTTGACCTAGGGCCATTACTCCTCAACATTTTTATCAGACTGAAATGATGGGCTGGGGAAAATCCTTCCCAAGTTTTCAGCTCACACATAACTGGGAGCAGGGCCAGTTTAAGGCACCGGCAGCGTCAGCATCTGCAGGGGGCCCCATCATTGTGGGTGGGGGGCGTAGTAACTCTCCTCCTTCAAAAACATTATTAGTAATAATCTGAATATCCTGTACTGTGAATAGCTTAGGTTGAGTTAGGTTACATTGATGCTTCCCGGCCATCATTTCCGAAACATCCGAAGAACGTTTTTTTCTACGAAATAAGGCCAATCTCTCCGTGGGGGACAATGTGGCTGTGGGATTACTCAAGTCAGCAGCTGTAGAAAGTAGGAGTACAGTACAGAGTATGGTGTTCAGTACAGAGTATGGTGTGAGGAATACCCAGTCCTATAATGCTTGGAGGCATACCATTACGGGCAGGTGTGGTTGACCAAACAGTGTCAATCTCCTGTACCACCACCGTGTTGGTATCTTGAGTTTCATTGACTACCACGTTTCCCTCATCCTCCTCAGTTACGCTTACAGTCACAGTAGCATCATCAGATTCCTGGGTGGGAGATACATCTGGATAACATTGAAAAGCAAAGGGAAAAAAAGTGTAATTCAGTAGAATAAAGCTATGCATTTTACATAATCAGTAGCAGTGCCTGGCCGTCTGTGGAACTGGTAAACAAGTACTACGCTTCCTTGTTTATAGCTAGTTCAAGGGACGCCATTTCAAACGTGCCAAGGTGCACGCATCAGTTCTCAGTCCCAGGGAACATAAACAAAAGCGCGCCATTAGGTTTAAACTGCCGTCATTTACATAAAAAAGGGGAAACCTCATAACAACACATCTCCACTTCAGGGCATAGTTTTAAACATGGCGAAGGTAGTTAATATTGGCAGAATTCTAAGCAGTAAAGCATCTGTTCATCATCGCTGAAAGCGAAATTTAAAAATTTGTTTTGGAGATGTGAAAACGGAAAATTAAACATCCGAGTTTTCACTTAGATGCCTACCATTTCCACTAATGTGTACACATTATAGACACATAAAAATGAATGAATATCAGCAATGGGTCAGCCTTGAACAATTAGAAATTAAAATGGCACAACACTGCGTTTCGAGTACAGGATTAATCGATTTTTCACATACGTTTAAAATGTTTTTAAAAAACTCACCCAGAGGTTGCGAGAACAGTTCCTTAGAGAACCCTTGCAGCATCTCTTGTGATGATGGAGGGAATCCCACTTCTTCTTCGATGAGGGGGGCGTGATGGGGAACTGCTGACCCTCGCGGAACCCGCACAATGTCGGTGGTGCTTCCGAGCCGCTTCGGGTGGTAGTTGGCATCACCGCCCAGAATGGCATGCAGTTCTTTATAAAAGGGCATTGTAGCCGCATTGTTGCCACTTTTGGAGTTGTGGTCATTTACCTGGCGATAATTCTTGCGCATCAGTTTCGTCTTCATTCGGCACTCTTCAGCGGTGCGTTCATGCCCTTTCTTTTTCATTTCAGCAGCAATCTTTTCAAAAAGGTCGATATTTCTGTGGCCTCAGCTGCTCCTGCACCTTTTCCTCGCCCCATATGGCCAAAAGATCTACGGTTTCGTTGTAGGACCACGAGATCCCGCGCCCATCTTTCCTTGGACGAGGTGCGCTTTCGGCATCCATAGCTCTAAATGCTCACAGGTAAACGGCCAGGAGAACAATGGAGATGTATCTCCTTCAAATTTTGGGATGGCCAAATAGGGGGCAGGTTCACCACCTCCTTACTGACCAGAGCCCGCCCACGGACAGGGCAATTTCCGGGCATCTCCTGTACCTGGGATATGTTGTCACAGGCTGTTTACATTTTTGATTCTCCGCATCCCCCCGTGACTTTTTTAAAATCTGTAACAACCTGCGGGATTGAAAGTCCCACAGGTCGAGCGACAAATGGTGGGCCCCCTTCCGAAAACCACATGTCCGACCTGATGTACGTGTAAACTGCCAGGGATCGACATGAATTCTTCCCAGGACATTTTCATCGTGTAAACGGCACCTTGGGTGCCAGTTACACGACAGAAATTGTCGCGGTGCTTACTGTGATTTTGTGATCACGAATCTGTCCCTCACTGTTTATACGATTTATGTCACTGATCTGGATATCTCAGGTGGTCCCGTGACTGATATTTACACGTCCAAAGTTCCGTGTTTTTTTAGGTTGTAGTTTTTTGGGGGGGGGTTGGCTGTCAATCAAGTATGCGATTACTCGTGTTTTCACAACCTCGGTGATGCACTTCCTTTAAAGTTCCATGCCACGGGCGCTGCTATTGGCTGGCTGGGGGGGAGGAGAGGAGGGGCAGAGGTTTGGTATTCCCCTCGCTTCTTTAAAATGTTAACCCTTGAAGCAGAGTCAGAAGGCACTTTTCAAAGACCTCAGACGGAGGAACAATTACACCATCTCCTTTCCTTTTGAAAGCAAGCCGAGTAGAGGCTTGGAATGTCTTTCACTTTAAGCAGAGGCAGCGTGAGAGGTTTGGTATTTATTCCCTTTGCCTCTTTAAAATGTTAAGCCGTACTTCAGAGATTCAGCAGAGATTTCAAGGCATTTTGAAAGGCACAGACACAGAGGGGGAATTAAAGGGTGTTCATTCGCTCAGAGGCTGGAATACCAGGGAGGAGATCAAGGCAGGGGATGAATGGGCATGTTATGATCTCTCTGTAACATGCAGTTGAGGAAGAGGTTAAAGCTGAAGGGTTTGCAGCGTAGAAATCCATTTAAAAAGGTGATTGAGTACACGCGCGCGCACACACACATCAACCTTCGTGCAGTTGGAAGGGATGCCTTTGTTTTCGGCTGGTGAGGCTGGATCTGTTGAACGGGTGACTGACCCCTCCTTTTCTGGTCGCTGATCTCTAAGCCCACCCCCAGTCACCATTTCCGGTCATCCCAGTACCGAGACTTTTTGTCCCACGCTGTTTACATTTCCGATTTTCTGAATCCTCCAGTGACTTTTTTAAAAACCGGCACAAACCGCGGGACTGGAAGTCCTGCAGGTTGAGTGATAAAAGGTGGCCCTCCTTCCGAAAATCATGTACCCGACCGAATGTACGTGTAAACTGCCAGGGATCGACACGAATTCTTCCCAGGACATTTTCATCGTGTAAACGGCACCTTGCTCTTTAGTTTCTTCTGTGACAGTAAAGCTTACAGTTTAACCCTGAAGCTACTGTCCACTGATTCAGAAGTGTTACATGACAGTGTTGTTCTTGACATTACTTCTTGAACTGACGTTTGGAGATTGTTTACTTTGGATTTGTGTGTGTGCACACATACATTTGTCGTGTTTGTTTATTGAAATACAGAATCATAGAACACCAAATGTACATACAAACAGCACATATTGTGAATTAGGGAAAGCTGAACAACTTTCCATTACTTCTCTCCTGTCTGTTATCCATGCTAGATAATGCTTAAATTATGCTGGTAATATTCCAACACTTTGACCTCAAATAAACAGACATTTGTTAATAATGGGCTCTTTCACACTAGATAATTATAGCAATTTGATTCCACTTCAAGTGTCCAGGCTTTATCCTACAGAATTGTGGGACCTGTAGTTTCAAAAGGAGGGGCTATGTTTGGAGGGATTCTCTTTCTCTGTCTGCTGAGTGGAATCCTATACTTACCCAAAGTCCTGCCATAGTAGCATCCCTGGGGCTTTTTGACAAACCCCTCCCATGCTTGCTAGGAATTGGAGTTATATTAGGCTCAGTCCCTCATGGGGACCTTCTAAATCTAAATGGACTCCATGGGATTTATATCTCCTAATACAGCTGCACCAAACCAGACTTCCAAGAAGTATTTCAGGCAAGCATTGGCACACCCAATTTCGAAGCACCAATTATCAGTGACCCAATCTTGCCTCCCAAATATTTCTTGTTTCTTCTTTCTGCTTGGGTGATTCAGGAAGGCTTGGTACATTGTCCCCCTTGGATCAGGTAAGTGATGGCTGCTAGGAAGGAAAAAGAAATTAAGGAAAGAAAAGTAAATGGGTGGTTTCTGAAATAGCATAGCAGCTTAAAGAGGAGGGTGAAGTTGTTGGCCTGATTCAAGGCCTGAATCAAATTAACATTTTGTTTCAGGCAAAATACAAGTAGGTCATAGATGTCTTCTTGCAGAATGGAAGTTGCTTAAGATTGGTGGGAGAAGAGTTCTTAAATAGCTGCAAGAGTGGCTTGTGCAGGATACCTTTGGGGAACAGCAAGGTCACTTACAGTCCATGGCAATCATATCTTCTCCAGGGGGCCGTTTACACGATGAAAATGTCCTGGGAAGAATTTGTGTCGATCCCTGGCAGTTTACACGTACATCGGGTCGGGTACGTGATTTTTCGGAAGGAGGGCCACCTTTTATCACTCAACCTGCAGGACTTCCAGTCCCGCGGTTTGTGCCGGTTTTTAAAAAAGTCACTGGAGGATTCAGAAAATCGGAAATGTAAACAGCGTGGGACAAAAAGTCTCGGTACTGGGATGACCGGAAATGGTGACTGGGGGCGGGCTTAGAGATCAGCGACCAGAAAAGGAGGGGTCAGTCACCCGTTCAACAGATCCAGCCTCACCAGCCGAAAACAAAGGCATCCCTTCCAACTGCACGAAGGTTGATGTGTGTGTGCGCGCGCGTGTACTCAATCACCTTTTTAAATGGATTTCTACGCTGCAAACCCTTCAGCTTTAACCTCTTCCTCAACTGCATGTTACAGAGAAATCATAACATGCCCATTCATCCCCTGCCTTGATCTCCTCCCTGGTATTCCAGCCTCTGAGCGAATGAACACCCTTTAATTCCCCCTCTGTGTCTGTGCCTTTCAAAATGCCTTGAAATCTCTGCTGAATCTCTGAAGTACGGCTTAACATTTTAAAGAGGCAAAGGGAATAAATACCAAACCTCCCACGCTGCCTCTGCTTAAAGTGAAAGACATTCCAAGCCTCTACTCGGCTTGCTTTCAAAAGGAAAGGAGATGGTGTAATTGTTCCTCCGTCTGAGGTCTTTGAAAAGTGCCTTCTGACTCTGCTTCAAGGGTTAACATTTTAAAGAAGCGAGGGGAATACCAAACCTCTGCCCCTCCTCTCCTCCCCCCCAGCCAGCCAATAGCAGCGCTCGTGGCATGGAACTTTAAAGGAAGTGCATCACCGAGGTTGTGAAAACACGAGTAATCGCATACTTGATTGACAGCCAACCCCCCCCCCCAAAAAAACTACAACCTAAAAAAAACACGGAACTTTGGACGTGTAAATATCAGTCACGGGACCACCTGAGATATCCAGATCAGTGACATAAATCGTATAAACAGTGAGAGACAGATTCGTGATCACAAAATCACAGTAAGCACCGCGACAATTTCTGTCGTGTAACTGGCACCCAAGGTGCCGTTTACACGATGAAAATGTCCTGGGAAGAATTCATGTCATTCCCTGGCAGTTTACACGTACATCAGGTCGGACATGTGGTTTTCGGAAGGGGGCCCACCATTTGTCGCTCGACCTGTGGGACTTTCAATCCCGCAGGTTGTTACGGATTTTAAAAAAGTCACGGGGGGATGCGGAAAATCAAAAATGTTGACAGCCAAAAAAAAAAATTTAAAACCTAAACAAAACCGGAACTATGGACGTGTAAATATCAGTCACGGGACCACACGGGATATCCAGATCAGAGACATAAATCGTATAAACAGCGAGGGACGGATTCGTGATCACTTTGTCACGGTAGGCAACGTGACAATTTCTGTCGTGTAACTGGCACCCAGCTAGGGCCAACACATTACCCACAGCCCCACACTGGCTCTTGCCTTAATTGTTGCTCTGTCCTCCTTTGTTGTTGCCAGTATAATGGTTGGTTATCTTTATGTTGTTGTTGTTGCCGTTGCGTGTCTTTAAGACATTTCCGACTTAGAAAAAAGACACACTTTTTTGCTCAATATTCTCTGGTGCAACAAATATATGACAACTTTGGTGGAGGTAGCATAGGATTTGTTTAAAATGTTGTGGAAGGAGACTCCAGAAAGAGATATTTAAAAGCTAAGAAGTGTTAAGAAGAAATAAATATAACAATAAAGAAAATATTTTAATAAAACAATTAAAATGAATCTGAAAATAATGTTGTGGAATGTGAATGGACAAAATCCACCCTAGAAAAGGGGGAGGGATCTGTCACTTTCTAAAAAATACGCAACACCCAAAAACCTAATATGATATTATATGTCCCCAAGAGACTCATGTAAGGAAAAGTGATTGTAGGATTTTGTAGAATAAAAATATCAGCTTGGAATTTGTCTCTACAAAGAAGAATAAATGAAATGGATTAATATTCTTTATAAATCAAACACTACAGCCTAATTTGATATCTCAAGATAAAAAAGGTAGATATATAATTCTGGAAATTAATTGGAATGGCAAGATGTATTTAACGGGCATTTATGCCCCAAATAATGAGTAATCAATGTTGTATGAAAGTAAAAGACATTGGAAATGGATTTACAAAATCTGATTCACATGGGGGATTGGAATGGAGTTTTTGATCCTAGTAAGGAAATATTTTCCAGTAAAGAAATTAAGGAAGCCTACCCAATATATTTTTTAAATATGCACAAGGGAGGGGAGAACAAATTGCTGCAAGAGATACAAAATCTGGAGTATAAACTTAAGAAGTTTGATAAAGAGATGCAACAAAAGTTTAAGTTATTGCAACAACAGTTTTCACTGTCTACAGTTCAAGAAATGAATACCAAATTACTATTTCTTAAACGAAAGAATTTTGAATTTGTACATAAACCCCGGACATAGTTCTCTTATAAGTTGAGACAGGAAAGCATGATGACATCTAGCACAAAGATCAGGATGGGGGATCAGTATGTAATGGATAATATGAAAATAATAAAAGCATTTTAGGAATACTACAGGGTTTATATGTGAGAGGCAACAAAAAAGACTCAAATATAGAAGATTATCTGGATAGACTACAAATTGATGAATTACATCTGAAGTAAAAGGAAAGTCTGAATGGCCTGTGACAATGAGGAAACTTGTCAAGGCAATCAAAAAGGCTAAAATTGGAAAAGCTCCAGGCCTAAATATCTGCAGTATATTATAAGAAATTTGAAGAATTACTTCAGCCACTTCAAGATGGTGTGCGATAGATTATTAAGAAAAGGATAAATGTCAAACTCTTGGAGAAATGCATATATTACAGTGATTCACAAAGAAGATACAGATGAGACATTAACAAAGAATTACAGACCTATTTAATTACTAAACAATGACTAAGATATTTACTACTATTTTGGCAAACAGGCTGAGGAAACATATCTCTCAGAATATTTATGAGGATCAGAGTGGATTTTTGCCAAAAATACAACTAAGTAATAATGTAAGAACTCGACATTATTGAATATTCTGAATATTTGGAACATCATAATAAAAAAAAGACTGTCTTGGTCTTTTTGGATGTAGAGAAAGCATTTGATAATGTTTCTTGGAATTACTTATTTCAAATATTGGAGCAGATGATGAAAATATTATCTAGGCTATGATGACAAAATATTCAATTCAAAAGCCCAGATTTTGGTAAATGGTATTGCAACAACACTGAATGAGATACAAAAAGGAGCTAGATGAGGATCTATCCTCTCACTTTGCTCTTTATTTTGGCACTGGAGACTTTACTGACAGATATTAGACAAGATGACAGAATGTGTGGAGTGAGGATTTTTTAAAAAGTATAAATTGAACATTAGGGTTAAGGCAGGGCCAGCTTAACCATACCAATCAGCATCTGCGGGGGGCCCCACACAGGCAGGGCCCCCCATCTGGACCTAACCCTCCTCCTCCTGAAAAAACCTCCTGCTGGCTTTAAGAAAACAACAACCAGCGTCTCCCAAACTACTGTAGAAAGCCAAAGCAAAAGCGAAAGAGAAAGACAGAGCTTTCTTTGGGTGGCTGATTCTGGAGGGAGTTTGTTGCTCCCTCCCCCTTCCTTCCAGGATCATCATCAAACGTGTGTCGGAGAGGGGTGAGTGTATATATGTGTGTGTGAGAGAGAGAGGGGAGGGAAGGGGGGTCATCCCTTGTTCTCCCCTGCTCTATCTTCAGAAAAGGCTTCTTTCTTTCTTTCTTTCTTTCTTTCTTTCTTTCTTTCTTTCTTTCTTTTTATCCCCCCTCTCTCTCCCTTCCTTCCTTCTTTCTTTGCCTCCCTTCTTTCTGACTTTTTGTCGCTCTCTCTCCTTCTTTCTTTCTTTCTTTCTTTCTTTCTTTCTTTCTTTCTTCCCTTTCCTAACTTCCACATAGATCCCCTCCAGCCCATCTTTCCAGCTGCTCTTAACCTGTCCTTCTCTCCCCTCCCTCCCTCCCTCCCTTCACCCCTTGGTCATCTTCAGCTTCCTCCCCTTGCTGCCAACTGAGTTCAACCTGCAAAAGAAAATTGTGTGTGTTTGTCCATGTGCCTTCAAGTCATTTCTAACTAAGGAAATTTATCATGGGGTTTTGTAGGCAAGGTTTGTTCAAAGAGGGTCTGCCTTTGAAGCTGAGAGAGTGTGACTTGCCCAAGGTCAGCCAGTGGGTATTCATGGCTGAGTAAGGATTCAAACCCTGGTCTCCACAGTCATAGGGCAATGCTGAAACTTCTACAACACCCTGGTTCTTTTAACAGAAGAATATAAAGAATATAAATAAAAATTTGGAGTAATATTACTGGGAACAATGGTTTTATTGTTGTCACTAAAACACCAGTATCCCATTAGTGCTATATGAGAGCCATTGGGCTAAGCAGTGGTTCTTTAACTTTTCTTTACCAGGGACCCCCTTTAAATATCTTTTGTTGCCCCAAGATTTAACTCAAGATTTAAAACCCTAATAATAATAGCTAACAACAAAAACAATATAATTACACCATCCCTCAGAGGCACTCTTGCTTCTTCCTGAATGTTTGTAGCTAGAGTGGATTGAATGGCAATGTACAGGCCAAGCCAGCCAGCCTTTGCCTTGGTTCCTGTCACATGGCTGTTCCACTACAGGGAGGAGGTGGACCAAACAGCCTTCAAGCCTATGTAGACCCCCTGTGAGGATATCATAGAATCACAGAATCATAGAATTGTAGAGTTGGAAAAGACCACAAGGGCCATCCAGTCCAACCTCATGCCATGCAGGAAATCACGATCAAAGCATCCCTGACAGATGGCCAGCCAGCCTCTGTTTAAAGACCACTGGGCTAGAGAATGCTAGAAAAGGAACAAAGCAACCAGACCTTGAGAAGGGTGCTGGCAGGGGGATTCTGAGAGGTGTAATCCAAAAGTAACTTTCCCAGGCTCTGAATGCAGCCTAGAATCATAGGGCTGGAAGGGACCCCAACAGCCATCCCATGTGATCGGCTTCTGCCCTGCAGGAATACACCATCCAAGCCCTCGTGACAGATGGCCATCCAGCCTCTCTTAAAAACCTCCGAAGAAGGAGACTCCACCACACTCCAAGACAGTGCATTCCACTGTCAAACAGCTCTTACCATCAGGAACTTCTTTCTAATGTTTAGGTGGAATCTCTTTTCCTGGAGTTTGAACCCTTTGCTCCGTGTCCTAGTCTCTGGAGCAGCAGAAAACAAGCTTGCTCCATCTTCAGTATGACATCCCTTCAAATATTTAAACATGGCTCTCATGTCACCTCTCAACCTTCTCTTCTCCAGACTAAACATACCCAGTTCCCTAAGTTGCTCCTCATAGGGCACAATGGCTTCCAGACCTCCCACCATTTTGGTTGCCCTCCTCTGGACACATTCCAGCTTCTCAACACCCTTCCTGAATTGTGGTGCCCAGAACTGGACACAGTCTTCCAGGTGAGGTCTGACCAAAGCAGAATACAGTGGCACTATTACTTCCCTTGATCTAAACACTATACTCCTATTAATGCAGCCTAGAATCGCATTGGCATTTTTTTGCTGCTGCATCACACTGCTAACTCATGTTTAGCTTGCAGTCCACGCTTTTTTCTTTTTTTTTAAGGAAATCTACACCATTACGTTAATTGCTAATTAACAACAATATTTTGTTAGTGCCTATAATATAGTTTTTAAACTAAATTATTGGTGGCAAATTATGTAATACAGTAGCCCCCCCCTTATCCACTGGGGATTGGTTCTGTGTGAGCATGGATTCTGAAAACTGGATAATAGTGAACACCTTTGAAAATAATGGGACTTCTGGTTTAAAATACCATAGAGTTGCCTTGGAGGGCCCAGAAAATGGCTAGGGAGGACACATTTTCTAGGAAGACTCTATGGTAGGTATGCTGTTTTGTGTCCCATGGATAATGAATCCGTGGATACGGGGGTCCTACTGTAATCTGAACATCATGTACTGTGAATAGGTTAGGTTACAGTTGTCCCTTCATATTCGCTGGGGTTTGGTTCCAGGACCCCCCATGAATACCCAAATCCATGAATACTCAAGTCCCATTATAAGCAAAGGCATAGCAAAATGGTGTCCCTTATATAAGATGGAAAAATCATGGTTTGCTTTTTGGATTACTATTTTTTAAAGAACATTTTCAAGCCGTGAATACTTAAAACCGTGAATGCCAAATCCGTGAATGTGGAGGGACAACTGTACATTGACCTGAGATAAACATATGGGGGCCCCAAAATAAAGCATTGCAGGGGGCCCCAAAATTCCTTAAACTGGCCCTGGGTTACGGTTAGGGTCAGGTGAATGTCACCTTGGAACATAATCTTTCTATTTTCCTGTTATTCAGTTCCTCCAAAGACAGGCTTCTTGCCTTGTTGCTACAGGCATTGGCTTTAAGTTTTTTGACCCTGCTCTTCAGTCAAAACATTTCAGGGCACGGCTGAAGAACAACTAATGAGGCAATCTCTAACACAAGAAGCAAAAGGGATGGGTTGGGAAAATGGCAAAGAAAGAGATTCTTGAAGTTAAACTCAGCCATCAATTCCTAAACTAAATGCTGGTTATTAGAAGGATTAGCTGGAAACACATAAGGAACAGGGTCAAAGGGAACAGAGGCCTATTGACACTACACAATTATAACTCTATGATGCCACCTTAATTGCCATGGCAACATGACAGTTGAGGGAGGGCTTTATAATTCTTAGCCTGGGAGCTCCTCTGGTGCAGCTGCCAAACTACAGACCCCAGGATACCTTAGGATGCAGTTAAAGTGGTATCAAATTGCTATAACTGTGTAGTGTAAATGGGCCCCCTTCCAAGACAGGCCTACTTCACATCCCCTCTCACTTTGTTGAAAGTGTCAGAAAGGCTGTTCCCTAGTGACAGCTGAAAGAGGAGCCCCAGGGAGCTGCTCTTTCATCAGAGCTGAGAGAGTGTCCCTGATCCTCATCTCCAATTTTTTAATTTCTTTATTTGCTTTATTTGCTTCACAGTGAAGCCACACAACAAACCTGCTTGCAGTCAGGTTACTTTTCTCATCTCTGCGCTAATGAGAAGTAGAAATAGGAGGGGTGAACTGAATAGGCTATTGCTATTTTTCCCTGCAGTAATTTCAGAGGTTATCAGGATATGCAGAGAGTAAGAACCCCATGCAAATATCATCTGCAATGAGGGGAAAGAGACATCTTATGTCCAGGGCCGGTTTAAGGGCCCTGCATCACCTGCAGCCGCAGGGCCCCCCATCATTGTGGGGGGGGGGCATAGTAACCCTCCTGCAAAAACATTATTAGTAATAATCTGAATATTTTGTACTGTGAATAGGTTAGGTTAGGTTACATTGACCTGAGATAAACATATGTGGCCCCCCAAATAAAGTGTGGCAGGACCCCCAAAATCCCTTAAACTGGTCCTGCTTATGTCTATCCATTTATCTAGATATACACAATACAGTTTTATGATACATTCTACTATCAAGCTATTTTTGGCACCGTGGCCATAGCAAGGTATTGCTAGAAGGGGAAGGCAGAGCCTGTTCAACCTCAGGAAATTTCCTGTTGGTGAATCCTCCTGACAGAACCGAATCAGGCACTTCTCCATAGAGATTTCTGTTTAGCACAGAGGCTGTAAGCAGTTTTAACTATTGGTGGTTCTATTCCTTCCAGTCGACTCTGACTTATGGTAACTCTATCACAGGGTTTTCTTGGCAAAATTTATTCAGAGGAGTTTGCCATTCCATTCCTCTGAGTTTGAGAGAGTGTGACTTGATCAAGGTCACATTGTGACTGTATGGAGATTTGCACCAGGGTCTTGTGGAGTCCTAGCCTAAGCCAAAACAATGTACCTGATTTGGGAATCTTCAGGGCCCTTGGGCCTTATTTTTGCAACCTTAGGCTCTTTCTGAACCCCCTCCCCCCATGAAACCTTCCATCTCCAACATCTCCCAAAAAAGTGGGAATGGTGGGGGAGATATCAGCACAGTTGTCCCTCTGTATCCACAGATTTGGTATCCATGGATTTAAGAATTCACAGCTTGAAAATATTATTTAAAAAATAATAATCCAAAAAGCAAACCTTGATTTTGCCATCTTATATATGGGCCATCATTTTGCTATGGCATTGCATATAATGGGACTTGAGTATTCACAGATTTTGGTATCCACAGGGGGTCCTGGAACCAAACCCCAGCGAATATGAAGGGACAACTGTATTTTCAATCCTCGAAGGCTAAAGCAAGAAGCAATTTTGGAACAAGGTGCAGGTGACGGGTGCTTTATTTCCCCCGCTCTCATCTCAGTAATATCAAACCAGGGGTTTTACAAAACTAGATGTTGCTTTTTTCCACTTTTGGTTTTTTGGAATTATCTGGGGTAGGCATGGGAGGATCTTGGAGGCCAGCACTTGCCCTCCAGAGGTTGCCTTTGTTGTGTTCTTATTTGCTGTCAAGTCAATTAGAGAGACCCTATGAATGAGAGACCCCCAAGAGTGCCAGTCATCTAAAGCCCTTCTCATGTCTTGCACACTCAGGTGTCTGTAATTCTCAACTGAGTCAATCCACCCATAGCATGGCTTCCTTATTTTCCTCCTGCCTCCCTCTGCCTGTATACAAACAGACAGTGCATCAGTCTCTCTTGATAGAAACGTACGTAGGCAAAACAGCACCATCTACCCATCCGAGGGAGGCATCCTCAGGGTTAGGGAACCCCAAAGTCTGAGGAACAGCAAAAGACTTCAGAAAAATAAAATCCAGAAGAAGCTAAGTAGTGGTGGTGGGGTCCACAAATCAGCCTAATCAGAACTGAGCATGCTTGGTGGCTGGTATTTAGGCAGAAAAGAAGGGGGGAAAGCAAGGAGATGGAATGGAATGGAGCATCCTGAAAGATGGCCTGGCTGGCTGGAACTCTGAAGCAGGGACCAATGCTCCACATGGCACTTGTATTCCTTGGATACAAAGAGAGGGGAGAAGAATCTTTTCAAAGTGATGTGAGAAGGTTAACAATGTCTGGCATAGTAGCAGGAGGAGAGAGTTAGGAGATTATCAGACATGAATGCACAAATCATTCCTGTCCCACAATCTCCAGATCCCTCCCTGTTCCAGCACAATAACCCTCCTTATCAGACTTACCTTCTCTTGCATCCAAAGGCAGCCCAGGCATGAATGGGGCTCTAACGGAGCTCCATTCACTTTATGGACTGAAATCCCACCCATTCTCGCCAGAAGACATGAGTACAGGGAATTCAAAAATAAAAAAAATACATACAAAAAAGTTCACACACTAAAAAATTAACAAGTAACACAGGGAGGATACAAAAAAGAGGGTAGCCTACGTGGTTCTTGCAATCCCACCCTGAAGTGTTCTGGCAGGACCGCCCATTAATGCTGTATTCACGAATCAAAACTGACATGAGCTTTCAGATGCTGGCAATGCCGGCACCACAACAGGATGGGCGATCCATTGACAGCTCCAGCCTGTCAATAAAAAGAAATGCCACAAGAATTACAGCGGAATGCAAAAGGATGACATTGTGTGATATTGGTATCCTTTTGCGTTCCGCTGGCGTCGCTTTGGCACCATATTAGCTGCATCTGATATTCTCCTAATTCAGAGGGGAGGTAAAGGCATGGCTCTAGTGAAGATGGTAGCTCATGGGAAGGTGGGAGGGATTGGGTGGCAAGAAGCCCTACCTCAGGTGCATTGACCTAATGATTTCTATGGTTCCATTCAATGCACAAACCAGCTGTAGGCAGAAAAGCCATGCAACCGGGTATCGTGCTTTGAGCATCATCCTTGGTTCCAAAGCAATATTCATGTGGTTACAGTACAGACTGTAGAGACAGTCAGGTGAGGGATGATGGGATTTGCAGTCTAGCAACATCTGGAGGGCCGTATGTCATTGCATCTTTGGTTTAAACGGTACAGTATTGGCTGCCATCATGATAAAGTAATGCTTGGGAGAGGCAACCCAGTGTCTCCATGCTCACTTCACTGAGAGGATACCTCCCTACCTCTTGGTTGTTTGTGTCATTACTGATATTCTTAATGTATTCTATTTCTATTAACACACAACACATTTTCTTCATGCCTTTGTATACCACCCCAGAAGCTACCTGGATGAGGGGCAGTTTAGAAATATTTTGAATAAGGTAACAAAAAAGAATGGTGAGAAGAGGACGGACATGACCTTTGTCCTTAGTTTCAATGGCTGACACTATACTGTATTCCAAACTCTGTTGCCTAGGGAGATAAGGGGAGGGAGCCTGTTGTGCCAAGAGAAATCAGTTAAAGAAATCCTGAACAGTGCAGCCCTGAAGATCCATAGCACACAGTAAGCTCCGCTAAGCTTGATGATACTTCTTTCTAAATGTGCACACTCAGGATTTCACCATGAAGACTTCTGTGGTCCCAGAAAGGAATCTACCAGCTGCATCTCCCCATGATTCATTGCTC
Organism: Gambelia wislizenii; assembly: GCA_030847615.1. Taxonomy (NCBI): domain Eukaryota; kingdom Metazoa; phylum Chordata; class Lepidosauria; order Squamata; family Crotaphytidae; genus Gambelia; species Gambelia wislizenii. The sequence continues at coordinate 253,032,529 of JAUMIR010000002.1, read as the reverse complement.
AAGATCATTTGCTGCTATAAGACATGCTGAAGACCTGAAAGGGGGAATAGAGAAAGGCACAGAAGACAAGATTGCTTCCAGACAGAAGATTTATAGCATGAGAGTAAAAAAAATAACAACACTATTCCATCACCACTACCTCCAAGAGATTTTTTTGGTAGAAAAAGAGAATGAATGGGAAACGAGGAGATGTTGGGCTCCAGTTGGAAGACAATGCCACCTGGACCTTCCAAAAAATTATCTGAATGAAGCAGAACAAGGGCTCAGTTAAAAAAAAAAAACCTCATCTCAATGGCTTATATTTAACTTGGGCATATGCTACTTCTGGGGTCTAAGTATTTATTAAGGTAATGTCTTATATTTCACTTATTTGCTGTAAGATGCCTTGTGTCCCAAGGTATGAGAAATGTGGGAGACAGAGTGAGAGATGATAGACAGATGAGAGACACTTCCTAGTTCAGTCCCGAGTCTGGAAAAGTTACTTTTTGTACTACAGGTCCCAGAATCACCAGGTAGAATGCTTGCTACGCATAATAGCTTGGGAGTTGTAGTCGAAAACACTAGATTTTCCAGGCTTTGGTCAGTCTGCATTTCTAGATGCTTGGAATAGAGAAGATGAACGCTCCTTCACGTCTAGGTTTTGTGCTTCCTGGAGGGATCTGGTTGGCTGATTTTCAGAACAGGACATTGGACAGGAGATCCTTTGTCTGATCTATCAGGCTGGGCTCTTCTTATGTTCTTAAGAGCTTTCCTCCTTCTAAGTAGCCTATTATAGTATCCCTTATCCAAAATGCTTGTGACCAGGAGTGTTTCATATTTGGGATTTGTTTGGATTTTAGAATACTTGTGTATATATGTATATCTAATAAGATATCTTGGAGATGGGACCTAAGTCTAAACATGAAATGTCTTTATGTTTGATATACACTTTATACACATAGCCTGAAGGTACTGTAATTTCATACACAATATTTTTAATAATTTTGTGGATGAAAAAATGTTTATGTACATTGAACCATCAGAAAGCAAATGTGTCACTATCTCAGTCACCCATGTGGACAATTTTGGATTTTGGAGGATTTTAGAATTCTGGATAAGGGATACACAACCTGTATTAATTATCATTATTATATTTTATAATAACTAATGGAGTGAAGCAAGGTTGTGTTCTTGCACCAACTTTATATGCAATCTTCTTTAGCATGATGCTCCAAAGGGCTATGGCAGAGCTTGAAGAAGACGACGGCATCTATATACGTTACCGTACTGATGGTAGCTTGTTTATCTTAAGCCATCTGAGGGCTCACACTAAGACTCTAAACTATCTAGTCCGTGAGCTGCTCTTTGCTGATGATGCTGCCCTTGTTGCCCACACAGAAGCAGCTTTGCAGCGCCTAACATCCTGCTTTGCAAGAGCTGCAGAGCTGTTTGGGCTGGAAGTCAACCTGAAGAAAACGGAAATTCTTTACCAGCCTGCACCACAGGATGAACACCACCATCCCCACATTGCCGTCGGCAAATCTGTGCTCAAGTCCATTCAGCAGTTCACCTACCTGGGAAGCATCATCTCCTCAGATGCCAAGATTGACAAAGAGATCGATCACAGATTAGCAAAGGCATATACTACATTTGGAAGACTTCACAAAAGAGTCTGGAGCAATAAACACCTGAGGCAAAGCACAAAAATCAGTGTGTATAGAGCCATTGGACTGTCTATCCTCCTTTATGGATCTGAAACATGGGTCACCTATCGCCACAATCTACGCACAATCCTAAATATACACTGGACTGACTATGTGATGAATGTTGCTGTCCTTGAACAAGCAGGGATCACCAGTATTGAGGCCATGATATTGAGAACACAGCTGCGCTGGGCAGGGCACATTTCTAGGATGGAGGACCATCGCCTCCCAAAAATAGTACTCTACGGTGAACTCGCCATGGGTCAGCGTAAGGGGGGTGCTCCAGAAAAGCAATACAAGGTCTCTCTGAAACAACATCTCAGGCTCGGCCAAATTGATCACCAACAATGATCCATCCTGGCCTCACATTGGGAGGCATGGAGACGCACTATCCACAATGCTGCAGCCTTATTTGAGAACTCACACCGAACAAGTCTTGAAGAGAAACTACAACGCAGAAAGAATCACAACCCAAAAACATCACCCAAGGAGACCTTCTGCTGTGCTTTCTGCAACCGGACTTGTTTATCTCGGATTGGCCTTTTTAGTCATCAGCGCGCTTGCAGAAAGCGCGGGATGAGTCCTTCCTGAATCTTCGTTTGCGAAGAACAGCCAGAGATATTTTATGGAGGACACACCACTCCCCACACTAGACAATAGGTGTAATTACTCCATTCAGTCTCTTCTGAGGAAGAGAAGCAAAAGATGCACCTTTCCTGAGAAGAGCTTCTGGTTGTATCTACACGTGGCTCACCACTTCTAAATTCATATGAACTCTGTTATAGCAGATCCATGTTGACCTGGATATCTTTAGAGAAAATGTAGGAAATAAATGTAACCAACCACCATGCTGGCAACAACAAAAAAGGACAGAGCAGCAATTGCAGCAAGAGCTAGTGTGGGGCTGTGGGTAATGTGTTGGCCCTAGGTGGGAGAAGATGTGATTGCCATGGACCATGCTGTTCCCCAAATGTATCCTGCACAAGCCACTGTTGCACCTATATAAGAACTCTTTCCCCACCAATCTTAAGCAACTTCCATTCTGCAAGAAGGCAATCTATGACCTCCTTGTATTTTGCCTGAATCAAAATGTTAATTTGATTTAGGCCAACAACTTCACCCTCCTCTTTAAGCTGCTATGCTGCTTCAGAAACCGCCCATTTACTTTTGTTTTCTTAATTTCTTTTTCCTTCCTTCCTTCCTTCCTTCCTTCCTTCCTTCCTTCCTGGCAGTCATCACGTACCTAATCCAAGAGGAGACAATGGACTGAGTCAGAAACATTGGGTCACTGATAACTGGTGCTTGGGAAATGGGTGTGCCAATGCTTGCCTGAGAATTGTTGAGAAGCTAGAGGAACATTTTGTCATATATGGTGGAACTGTCAAATGGCACAAAAATTCTGGAAAAATATACACATACGCACACACACATACATACATTCTCTTGGGTATGTTGCCACTTTCAGTGTGCTGATTGACTGCTTAGGTGTCAGGATCTGCCTCTCCTCGCAGGATTAGGCCCTTGGCTGCAGCAACTGGCACAGACTCTTTGGAGACTCAGGCCCTGGCTGTGGGAGTCTTGGAGGAACCAGGGCCAAGCTATCAGACGCAGCCAGCTGCAATTATGCAGCACATCTGAAGCAGCCACGGGAACTGCTATTTAAGAGCAGCATTTGGCCCTCAGTCATGGCTGTCACAACATGGTCTTCTGTGCTGTTTGTAGCTGCACCTTGCTCTTGGGCCTTGGGGTGGAAACACGTGGAAAGCTTCAAGTCCTTTCTAAACATGGCAGTGGAGGGGCTCTTGCATTCTGGTGTGTGTGGGGGGGTGGCATGTGGGTGTGTATATGTATGTGTGTGGCGTGGGGGGTGTAGTGTGGTGGGTGGGTGTGTAGCATGGTGTGTGTGCAGCATGGGGTGTGTTTGTGCATGGTGGTGGCGGAGGGGCTCTCACGTCCTGGTGTGCATGTTGTATGTATGTGTGTGTGGTGTGGTGTGGTGTGTGTATGTGTGCTTGCATGGTGGTGGCAGAGGGGCTCTCACGTTCTGGTGCATGTGGTGTGTGTGTGTAGCATGGTGTGTGTGTGTAGCGTGGTGTGTGTGTATGTATGTGCAGTTGTATGCCCATGGTGGAGGGGTCCTTGCATCCTGCCACTTGTAGTATGTGTGTAGTGTGGTGTTTGTGTGTGTATATGAGATTGCATGACAGCAGCTGTAGTAATGATGCTCAAACGCCCTCTGGGATTGTCATGGTAGAGCATACTTCATTGGTACAAAAGGCTAGTTTATATAGTCTAATGGTCACGTATACACTGTTAATCATTAGGTAAGGATTATGTTGGTACACAGGAGTACATACAGACATACTAATTACCTGAATATACAAGAAGGGTTGCAAGATACATACAGACGTAATTATCACTTGTCTAGGTACACACAGGTATAATCGTTTGGGTACACCGATCTTGTCTTGGGAATTATTCTCAGTTGACCTAACACCCTCCTTGTTAATTGGGAGGATGTCAGACTACATGCAATCCCATGGAGTGGGCATTCCCAAGCATCCTGAAAATGCACATAGCCACAAGCGGTGGAGGGTCTCTCATGCCCTGGCGTGGGAGGTGTGTGTGTAGTGTGGTGTGTGTGCATGCATGGTTGCATGGTGGTGGCAGTAGCCGAGGGGCTGTCATGTCCTGGTGCACATGGTGTGTGCGTGTAGTGTGGTATGTCTGTGTGTACGTGTGGTTGCATGGTGGCAGCGGCAGGGCTCTCGGCATGAAACTAGCCATTATAGTTGATTTGAAAGGTTATATACTAATTCGACAAATGATTGTACTTTTGACATGTTTCCTAAGTGGCTAATCAGCAGAGTGGGAACGGAAACATACCCATACATTATCTACATATGTAGATAATGGTGTATGTTACGCTGGGTATAGCTAGTATAATAGACATTCTAGAAGCCAACATGCAAATGAAACTAGAAAGTCACTTGCTTAATATAATGTTGGATCAAACTATGAAGGAACACGGAAAAAAATGATTTATATGATCAACACAGCTAGGACACTTATATGCTCAATTCTGGAAAATGAAAGAAGTACCGAGTATAAAAGAATGCAGCCTAAAATTTTTGGAGATGATTGAAAATGATACATTTTCTATATTATTAAAAAGAAGGATCACTAAAGAGCTTCTACAAGGATTGGAATAAAGTAATAAGCTTTCTGAAGAACTGGGGTCCTAATGCTGTAATACATTTAGAAGAATAGAATACAATATAAAATAACAAAACCAAAAAATAAAATTGTTAATCAAGATAATTTTGTAATTTAAAATAAAATTTGTTAAAATAAGGGATAGTGCAGCAAAACAAGGATTTATCAAGAAAAGGAATTATAAGTCATACAGTATGAACTAGTAACTAGCAGTGTAATTATAGAATAATCTAAGGACTATGTAAATGACAGTGGATGATTGTTGAAATGCGAAAATGTACGGAAATAACATGTTTATGATTTTGCTGTATTCAATATTCTTGATATTTGTTTTGTGTGCATTTTTATTGCATATTTTAATTACAGAAAAATTAATATGAGAGAGAGAGAAGGAGCACCCCTCCAAACACAGCAGGCCCTCAGTTTTCTTAACTGGGGTTGATGGATGGGTAGTTGGGGCCCCATGAAATGGGTACAAAAATGTATTTTTTCTTTTATTTAATTCCTGTCATTTTGCACATCTTTCTGAACAAAAATATTTACATGCTAAATTATGTAGATATCTTTCATATCACACAGATATAAGGACTCTGATACAAGTCTAGCTACCATAGCTGCATCCTATGGAATCCTCTATTAATAGTTTCGTAGGACACTAGAGTTCACTGGCAGAAAATTCTAAATACCACATGAAACTACAGATCCCGCAAATCTGTAGGATAGAGCCAGAACAATTAAAGTGGAATCAAATTGCTGTAATTATCTAGTGCAAAAGAACTAATTATTAACAAATTTCTGTTTATTTGATGTCAAAATGTTGGAAGATTACTGGCATAATTCAAGCATCATCTAGCAGGGAGAGAAGAGATGGGAGAGAAGTGAAAGAAAGTTGTTCAGCTTTCTCTAATTCACAATATGTGCTGTTTGCATGTACTGTACATGTGGCTTCAGAGCCAATAGGAGTACTACAGACATGGTATTTGCCCTTAGGCAACTGCAAGAAAAATGTAGGGAGCAGAACAAGGGTCTCTATGTAACATTTGTCGACCTCACCAAAGCCTTTGACACTGTAAGTAGAAAAGGTCTGTGGCAGATCCTGGAAAGACTAGGATGTCCCCCCAAATTCCTTAAAATGATTATCTTGCTACACGAGGGACAGCGTGGTCAAGTCAGATATGGCGATGCTCTTTCAGAGCCCTTTCTAATAACTAATGGAGTGAAGCAAGGTTGTGTTCTTGCACCAACCTTATTTACAATCTTCTTTAGCACGATGCTCCAAAGGGCTATGGCAGAGCTTAAAGAAGACAACGGCATCTATATACGCTACCGTACTGATGGTAGCTTGTTTAACTTAAGCCGTCTGAGGGCTCACACTAAGACTCTAAACTATCTAGTCCGTGAGCTGCTCTTTGCCGATGCTGCTGCCCTTGTTGCCCACACAGAAGCAGCTCTGCAGCGCCTAACATCCTGCTTTGCAACAGCTGCAGAGCTGTTTGGGCTAGAAGTCAACCTGAAGAAAACAGAAGTTCTTTACCAGCCTGCACCACAGGACGAACACCACCATCCCCACATTGCTGTCGGCAAATCTGTGCTCAAGTCCGTTCAGCAGTTCACCTACCTGGGAAGCATCACCTCCTCAGATGCCAAGACTGACAGAGATCGATCACAGATTAGCAAAGGCATATAGTGCATTTAGAAGACTTCACAAAAGAGTCTGGAGTAATAAACACCTGAGGCGAAGCACAAAAATCAGTGTGTACAGAGCCATTGTACTGTCTATTCTCCTTTATGGATCTGAAACATGGGTCACCTATCACCACCACCTATGACTCTTCGAACACTTTCATCAGTGCTGTATACGCACAATTCTAAATATACACAGGACTGACTGTGTGACGAATGTTGCTGTCCTTGAGCAAGCAGGGATCACCAGCATTGAGGCCATGATATTGAGAACACAGCTGCGCTGGGCAGGGCACATTACTAGGATGAAGGACCATCACCTCCCCAAAATAGTACTCTACGGTGAACTCGCCACGGGGCGCTCCAAAAAAATAATACAAGAACTCCCTGAAACAACATCTCATGCTGTCCTTGAGCAAGCAGGGATCACCAGCATTGAGGCCATGATATTGAGAACACAGCTGCGCTGGGCAGGGCACGTTTCTAGGATGGAGGACCATTGCCTCCCAAAAATACTACTCTACGGTGAACTCGCCACGGGTCAGCGTAAGAGGGGCACTCCAAAAAAGCGATACAAAGACTCCCTAAAACAACATCTCAGGCTTGGCCAAATTGATCACCAACAGTGGTCCGCCCTGGCCTCACATCGGGAGGCATGGAGATGCACTATCCACAATGCTGCAGCCTTATTTGAGAACTCACGACGAACAAGTCTTGAAGAGAAACGACAACACAGAAAGAATCACAACCCAAAAACATCACCCAAGGAGACCTTCTGCTGTGCTTTTTGCAACCGGACTTGTTTATCTCGGATTGGCCTTTTTAGTCATCAGCGCGCTTGCAGAAAGCGCGGGATGAGTCCTTCCTGAATCTTCGTTTGCGAAGAAAAGCCAGAAGAAGAAGAAGAAGACATTTGGTGTTCTATGCTTCTGTATTTAAAAAAAACCAGGAGAAACATGTGTACACAGAAACACAAACCCAAAGTAAACAACTTCCAAACTTCTGTTCAAGAAATATAGTCAAGAAGAACACAATCACTTCCTTAACTGAGGTAAAGCTCTAAACAGTTCAGAAAGTAGAAAGCTAGGAAGGGAGTGAAGGTTTCCAGTATTTAGTGAACTAGTGAGCAAAGTGTGGACAACAGGATCATGTCAACCTGTTTTTGTGCCCCTCATGGGGTCTCCATGCCCCTGACTCCCCACATTTCAAGAGGGAAATTTCTTTGGCCTTGAAATGGCCATTACAACCCCCTTCCCCCCATGGAAGGCCTACATAGATAGGTCTTTCTTCCAAACAGGATGTAGCCATACCAGAAAGTTCCATCACAAGATTTGGAGAAAAGGCTGTGCAAACTTGAGACCAGGGAGGAGGACACTTGGAAATCTGGAAACAATGCCCAATAGCCCCTGCTTCCTCCATAAGGTTTGGGAGACACTCTTGAGCCTTCCAGGAGAGAGTACTCAGTCTCTTCTATGGAAGCTGGGTTAGTTCTCCTGAAGCAGCCGAGAGAGCTTCTCAGAGGAGGCCTTCTGGCTGGTGGCAGCAATATCCCACTTCCTTCCCCTATGCTGTCACAGAGAAGGAGGACTTGGGGGAGAATATTGCTCTGAGGAAACATGTCTTAGAAGGGACTAGGAAGTCAGGGAGCCAAATGATAAATCTCTCCAACCAAGGATACATTTCCAGTTGGCTCCTGATAATGGGCAATTTGGCCCTTAGAGATATAGGGAGCTGGTTTTGTGACTGTTGTGTAGGCCTCATGAAGTGACCTGAGAGTCTGATGTGAAGATGGTGGATGTAAAAAAATAGAAAAGCTTCTGAGAAAAATTACTTTTTTGGGACTACACCTCCTGAGAGTATCTAGTTGTTATCCAAGTAACTTTCCCAGGACCTGGTAGTCAAATAAAAGGGGAATAAGAGACACCTCTGTTCCCCACATTCCTTGTCATGACCTCATTTGACAGTTGGCCCTGTTGACCACAGCAGACTTGGCAATTCTTCTTAACAGTATCTAAATGACAAGTTTCATTTGTGCCATCTTCCACTTGCCCATCAGCTGCCACCCTATTCTAGAAACTAGCCAGGCTTACTTCCCAGCATTCACAGAAGACAGGTGATTCTGGAAGATGGTGGCAGCATGCTGAGGAGTGTTTGCTGCAGCTCCGTAAACTAAAGATAAATATTTTCCAGCTTTAACCTCACTGTTTCAAGTTTCCAGAGAGAAATACATTGAACAACAGATGAAATGCGAAAGAGGGCTTAACTTATTCCCTGTGATACAGTCCTTTGAGAAATGGAAGAGAAACACATTATAACAAGTAAGATAAGATATATTTGTTACAAAAGGAATCTACTAATTATTTTGCTGCAAGGGCTGTAAGTAGTGGCACAGCTGAGCCAGACCAGTTAAAGAGACAGCATTATTTTTTATTTTCCTGGCAACAAACTCACAGCTAGGGAAAAGGGAAGGGACTGAGTTATTTAACATAAGAAATTTCCCCCCTTGAACTTTAAATGTAAATTTTTAAATCTAAATCTAAAAGTTATAATGGTGGTTTTGACAAGAAAGGGATATAAAAAAATAAGAAGACAGGACAATTGTGCCAGGCCTTTGAGAATTGCTCAACCCCAGGTCTGGACCAGGTGACACAAGAAGGAAACACTTGTGAGAAAGCTGTTCTAGAAACTAGCCAGACTCATTTCCTTCCCAGTATTCACAGATGGGACAGTTGTGCCAGGCCTTTGAGAATTGCTCAACCCCAGGTCTGGGCCAGGTGACAGAAGAAGGAAACATTTGTAAGGAAACACTGTGACACTCAGTTTGCACACTGGTTGAGGATGGCCCAATCCCTTATCAATTGCCTCATCTAATATTTCTTGGTTGTTTAAATCCAGTGCCTCAGCGCATGCTTGGATAGTCCCCAGGGATTTCAGTGAGGCCAAGCAATTGACCAGCATAATTCTGATTCCTGGCAGACGTGGGAGGGGATGGTGTAAGGGTTGCATGGTGAGATGCCACCCAAGACACCAGGAGGATAAAAGCAAGATCCACGCAGGAGCTGCTCATCCACCTGACAAGTTTTGCCAAGATGAAGGGGCTTCTGTTCTTAGGTGTCTGCCTTCTTGCGGTCCTGGGTGTGCCCAGTGCTGAAGGCAAGAAATTTAAGCGATGCGAACTGGCTCGGGACCTGAAAAAGCATGGCTTTGAAGGCTTTGTGAAACATAAAGTGGCTGACTGTGAGTATCCGCTTGGTTTTTAGCCAGAGTTGGAAGAATTACCTCTTGGACTACTGCTCCTAAAAGTTGTACCAAAAAATAGAAATGTTAATGTATTGTTTCAGTTATGGTGGGGAGGAGAGAAAAGAGAGGACAACAGTCATACACAGAGTTGTAAAAAAAAAAATCCATAGAGTCAGCCTAACAGTTACATTGTAGATTTTTGAGTAGACTCACAGGTGTCAGAGCATGAGTAGAGCTCCTTGCATGAAGGAGATCTGAGAGCATGTGAGGGCATTTATGTGCTCCTGATTTGGATGATACCAGGAAGACCAAAGTACTAGAATGATGTTTTATCTGTTAATACTGTAAACTGAGACCAGGAAACAGTAGGGTTGCCAGTCAAGATTTTCCCAGGCACTCAGATTTTTTAATCAAAACCTGATACCTAGGAAAGGTCTCTGGTAATGCTGTTAAGCATGATGTATTAAGTTGAAACACAGTTGTCACAGCTTGTCATTATTTTCTGTTTGGAAATTAAGAGAGAAGTCTTAGCTGAAGGGGCTATTCCCAGATCAAGGTGCAATGAGATTACTATTTTTCCTCACTTACTTATAGAGATGGGATAAAGAACATTTTATCTACCCTCCTTGTTTCTAGCCAGGTGGATTCAAAGCAGAGCAGAGGGTGAGTCCTTGTACCACAATGACTTTGAGGGAAGGAGGAAACTAAGTAATATGTGGACACCTCCCCAAGAGAGTCTTTGCAAGTTGCAGCAAGAAAGCAATTACTGTAATCCTTGCCAATTATAGCAAACTGCTGCTCTCCTATGTGATCTGGAGATTTGTTCACAGCTATTTTCTCTTGCCTGGAGTTGACCTGCCCAAACTGGAGACTTTTCACCCTAGTCTCCTGGCTGGAGATGACCCATGAAAGCTGGAGACTCAGAGACTGGCCCTAAAATCTGGCAACTCTATACAAAACAGATTATCGATTTGTCCAGTCATCAGAGAACTCCATCTTTGATGTAACTAATTGCGGTAGCAAGTCAGAGATGTGAATAGCAGCTGTCTTCTTAATTATTCTGTTCTTAAACTATACTAAATAAATAAGTTGGCCAGTTCTGACTTAGCTGTGATATTATTTATTTTAAAGCAGTCTGAGAAAGTGTGAAGTCATTTGTGTTCTCCTGATTGGGCTTTCTCTAAGTACTGGTGTTACACTGGCAGCACCTCCCTGGCTTGGGGGCTCAGCGGGTTCAGTATATGAAGCAAGCGAAATGACCACATACCAGTTCTGGGCTTGAAAAAGAAGGCTATTTTATTAATGGCAGCAGATAGAAAAGCAAATAGGCATACTCTCATGAAACAGACATAGAAAGCAAGAAGACACATACACAAACCAGTTACACAGAGTTGCATGCTGCTGTGAAGTGAAGCACTTTATCATGCCCTCACCTTATATGTGTTCCTCTTACTGAATCTTCTAAAACATCGTGGAGAGAAAGGAAAACTTTCCCAAGCCAGTTAAAAAGAAGAGATTTTCTCATGCCAATTATCATACCAGGCTGTATTGAAACATCTTTATTTCCTTGGCTGAAGGATGACATTCTCATCCCTTCCCGTTCCCTCCAGCTGTGGAGAGAAACCTCTCCTTGACCCATTCTACTATAGGTAAACAGGGACTGACGGGTCAAATGCAGCCTGAACCCATCTTTTGCTAGGCCATGCATGCAGGGCCTAACAACTGGCATGGTGTTTAATCTGTTTATGGAAATGTGATTGCAATATAAGAGATTATGGATTGGTTGGATGGTGAGGGAAGCCCCATACCGGATGTAAATGACCTAGACAGCTCGTCAGAAATGTATTCAGAAGCTGACCCAGTGATTATTCTGATCTTAAACTACAGAGAACAAATAAAAATAGCCGGTGTTTACTATATGAGCTTTGTTACAGAAAAGATGCAAGTGTATATTTGGAAATAAAATTGAAAAGGGTGCTTATGAAGGGCTTCTTGAGAAGCGGCCAAGATTACAGACACGGTAGGGCTCCTTCCTGACTCTGGGAGTTCAGTCCTGGGTGGTGTGACCTGACCTCCTGATCTTTCTGCAGGGATCTGTCTGGTAGAACATGAGAGTTCTTACAACACCAAGACTATCCATAATAATGGCCCTAGCCGTGACTATGGGCTCTTCCAGATCAACAGCAAATATTGGTGTGACGACGGAAAGACCCCGGGTTCCAAGAACGCCTGCCACATTAAATGCAGCAGTAAGTGTGTGTGTGTGTGTGTGTGTACATGGGAATGTGTAAGGTGGGGAGATACACTGGTACCAGAAACCACAGCCAGTGACATGGAAATGTGAAGGCACATCCTCTTCTGCAATTGGGCTTCCATTTTGGCCCATACCATTTATCCATCTGTACATTTCCCTCTGGCTCATTCATTTTTCTCTTTTAAGAATTCCTGGATGATAACATTGAAGATGACATCAACTGTGCCAGGAAAATAGCAGAAGAGGCCAAAGGCCTGACTCCCTGGTAAGTAGAATTAAGGATCAAATAGAGAGGTGTTGATTAATTGTGGAGGAGGTGAGTGGTGTTTCTGCCTGGTATGCAAGAGAAAGCGGGAGGTGACAGAAAGAGAGAGAAACCTGGGCGCCCACCCATTTTTGGTTGCAGCAAAACCACCATTGGCTTCAGCTCAGTCCACTGTTAGTAGGTGCCTCCATTGTACATTACCAGTATATGGGTAACACATCCCTTAACAGAGAAAAGTTCTCCACCCCATCCTACTACGGCACGTTTCCTCCAGACCTAAGACTGGAGATCCTGATTCTGATCTCCTCTCAGACATCCATGTCTAATCCACTGTTGGAGCACTTTTCACAGACACTTCAAACTCCAAATCTTTTATTTTGAAATCTCCACTGAATTTGGGCGTTGATTAGAGTTTGACCTGGGAGGGATGGAGCTAGTGTGGCCAGAGTGGTCCCTTTATTATTATTATTATTATTATTATTATTATTAATTAATTTTATAATCATACATTATAATTTCCAATAAATACTTATTTAGTATAACACATAATATTACCATAAACATCACAATTTTTCTATCAACTAATTTCAAAAGTTAACATAAATTCTTTACTATGATTCTTTTCATGACTATTACTTCTCCTATTCCCCCCACCCCACCTCTGTACTCCCCTTCACCGGAGCCATTATCCCTTACCTAATCTTTCCAGAATCTCCTTTCTTCTCATGGAGGTAACCTCCCATCTTTTGTCTGTAATACTTTTTTAATAAATACTTTCCAAATTTTATCAAAATCACTTTCTTTCCAACTTCCTCTTCTTACTTTAATTCTACATGTTAACTTATCATTTATTGCCATTTTCCAAACTTCTTTATACCACTCCTCCACTTGTACATTTATTTGCATTTTCCAATGTCTTGCTATAATTAATCTTGCTGCCATTAATAAATTTGTTATTAAATCCTTTTCTGCTTGGTTCCCATTCTCTCCATTATAAATTGACATCAATGCTATACTCGGTTTCCTTTCTATATTTCTATTCAGAATATTCTCTATTTCTATAAAAACCATTTCCCAAAACTGCTGTATAAATTTACAATTCCACCACATATGCATATATGTACCTATTTCTTGACAACCTCTCCAACAATATTTAGAGTTATTCTTGTCTATATTATGCAATCTTGCTTGTGTCAAATACCATCTCCATATTATTTTATAGTAATTTTCTTTTATCCGTATCGACATATTTTTTAGATGTCTTTGTTTCCAAATCTTATCCCATTCATGATCTCCAATTCTTTGTTTCAAATCTTCCTCCCATATTCTCCTTAAATATTCCCCTTTGTCTTTTTTATCCTTATTTTTATCAATATTTTATATAATTCACTTGTAATACCTTTCCAACTTTCATTATCATCCCTCTTTTCACCTTTTTCCACCAAATTTTCAAATTTTGTAAATTCCATTGTTTCTTTATGATTCTTTTTCCAATTTTTAATCCATTGTTCTAACTGTATGCAATTAAACCATGAAATTTTTTATTCCACATAATTTCTCTCTTATACTCCCTTTCTCATTCATCCATCCTATCCATCCCTCTATTTTGTCTAATCCTCTTTTCTTTAATTCCTTTCCCATTTTTCCCTTCAAATTATTTGGGATTTCCCCCCCATTATAACCAGTGTTAATACTGAATCGATAGGCAAAAATTCTCTCTTATATTTATACCATATTTCTCATATATTTTGCAGAAATGGGTTCTCAATTCCTTTAATTTCCTTTTTTTGTAAAATTACCAAAAAAATATGTTCCATATTCTCTTTTCTATTCTCCCTGTTTCTGTCTCTAACCATTCTAAATCCCCCTGTCCTACAATTCCTTCTATAACATATCTCAATTGATTAGCTTCATAATATCCTTTTATTTTTGGAAGACCAAGTCCTCCCTCCTTCTGTGGTATATACCAGAATAATTTATTTAATCTTGTCCTTTTCCCTCCATTACAATATTTATTCAACATATTTTGCCATTTTTTCAGTTCTACTTCTGATATTTTTATTGGTAACATTCTAAACAAAAAAAATAGTTTAGGTAATATTTTCATTTTAACTAAAGCTACTCTTCCAAACCATGATAGTTGAATATTTTTATATTCTTCAAACTTCTTTTCCATTTCTTTCCTTAATACCATAATACTTTTCTCTTCTAATTCTTTTAAATCTTTTGTAATATTTATTCCTAAATACTTAATATTACTTTTTAGTCTGTCTTCTAATTTTTTCTCTTTTACAAATATATTTTCTTCTTCCTTAGTATAGTTAAACATCATATCTGATTTATTCCAATTAACCTGTAAACCTGTCATCTCCCCAAATACTTTTAAATGTTCTTTAATTTTTTCTATTCCATTAATCAAATCCTTAATTGTTAGCAATGTATCATCAGCAAACAAGCTTATCTTATGTTTTGTTTCTAATCCAATTCCTTCTATACTATTATCATTTCTTATCACATTTGCTAGAATTTCTATTGCCATTGCAAACAATATTGGAGAAAGTGGGCAACCTTGTCTTGTTCCTCTCATTATTTTTATCTCTTTTGTTATTCCATCATTAACCATCACTATAGCTGTGTTATGGGAATACAATTGATCTGTTAATCCTCTAAACCTCTTCCCCATTCCAAATTCTTTCAATATTGTTTTTAATGTTGGCCATTCCACACAGTCAAATGCTTTAAATATATCTAATGCTAATATCCATGCTTTTACTTTTGTTTTGCCGATTATATGTATTTTATTTAACACCCTTCCTATCAAATTTGACATTTGTCTTCCTTTCACAAATCCACATTGATCCTTTAATATATATTTATACATACAACTATTCATTCTCTTTGCCATTATTGCTGATAATAACTTTGCATCTTGATTTATCAATAATATAGGCCTGTATGATCCAGGGTCCATCAAATCCTTATCTGGCTTTGGTATCAATATTATCAATTATTGTTGCCATGATGGAGGGAGTTTGTCTCCCGTTATTATATTATTATATAATTCTAATAATTTAGGTATTAACTTCTTTTTAAATACTTTATAATAATCTGGTCCTAAGAGTGGTCCCTTCTTTACTAAACAGCATGTCTCTAGATTAAAAGAGAAAGGAGAAGAAGAAGAAGAAAGTCCTGTCTCCAAGGAGATATGTGAGGAGAGCTGTCCTTCTCATAATAGCTTGGTTCATTCCCTTTGTAGTGACTTCAGATTTCAATGGCTGCCCTTCCATCTTTTTTCTTTACAGGGCTGGTTGGAAGAAACACTGCCGAGGGAAAAATGTTGATAAATACGTCAAGGGCTGTTGATAGATATGTCAAGGGCTCCTTCTAGTCCAGAAACAACTGAGTCTGAAGACTGGATTGGTGAGGGTGGTGGTTGCAGCTGGGTTTAGTAGCAGATGAAAAACCAATGAATTAGCACCATGTGTCCAAGCAGGAGACCTGAGGTGTTTTGTGCAGCTACCAAGCATGTAAGATGACCTGATCCAATCTATGACTCTTTCTCAAAAAAAAAAAAAAAAAAAAATCATGGTGGGATGTGTACAACTGTTGGTGATGAATTAAAAACAATGAACAACAGGCATTCTTCCCTTGTTTTGTTGAACGAGTAGTTGTTTGATTTCTTTTGTTGTTTGCTTCTGAGAAAATGAGCTCTGACATAGAGCTCAGCAGGAGGTAAATAATGAGTGGGGTGTAATGGCACAGCCATGTTTGGTGGAACTGGAGGCTAGGCTCCTAAGAAGGTTATTCTAACAAACATTTGGGGCCACACGCCAAGTCCTTTGGGGTAGAACAAACTGCCTGCTGCAATGCTTTCTCTAGTTCCTCAGAGAATGATTGCAGCTACACATTACATTTTTAATAGCAGCTATGTCTTGGACATGTAGGAAATCACTTACTCTCCAACTGTCCTGATTTGACACGGGCAGTCCCGATTAATCCTCTAATATCCCATTTTTCAACTGCTTTTCACATGTCATGGTTTCTCTCTCCTACCCCCACTTCCCTCCTTTGTCCTCAGCTTATTTCAGTTGCTGCATACTGAGCTGAAACTGCAAAGTTAATTTCATTCAATTGTCTCAGCAGTGGGATGTGGAGAGCAGAGGGCAGAATCTTCCCCTTCCCAGTAGTCTCAGACAAAAGCAAACTGCTGCAGCCTCTGCTAATTTGCACATTCTTCCCCATTAATAATTTTTGCTGTCTTGACCACACTCTGATGTTGCTTGGCCATATCTGTCCTATTTTCATCTGTGAAATTTTGGAGTATATGAAATCAAGATTACATACTTCAGGGAAGTAGTAATCTCATCATGTCCAGTTTTTCATTTCCCCTCTTTAACCCAAGTTAGCATGTTTTGGCTAAGGAGTCTGGTACAAGGATCATAAGGCCAATTACTAGGTAGGCTGGGTAGAAATCTATAGGCTACCAAATCAACCGCCATTGCTAGTTCAATATACTTATTAAAGAACCAGTTACAGATTTTTATTTTTTAAAAACCCTCTTTTTAAAAAAATAAAATGAGCCCTCAAACTATTGGCTAATTAAGCAGATCACCTACATTGTTTCCAGCCCACCAATGGCACTACCTTTCTGCAGTGGTGGGATTGCGTGCTCCTGTGAAGCAAGAGGCTATGCTGATGGCAGCAGTGCTGCTAGTACGGCCTTCCCTGTCAGACAGGCTTTTGCTGAAGAGCCAGACTAAGGCCCCATCTACACGATAAGAAAAAAAAATATCCGTGCAAATTCAAATGATCGATCATTTGAATTATTGATAGCCTGTACAAATGATCACACATTCGAACGATTGTACAGATTTTTGGCCAAGATCCGCTAATCCTTCCAAATGCCCAATCCATGTAATTTACAGGGGATTTGCTGGCCCCCCTTCCAAAAGACACAAATGTTTTCAAACAGCCGTGTGTACACATTATTGATCTTTTGAACACCGTACGGATTTTTTTCATTGTACAGACGGGGCCTAAATGTGCCAAACAATTACTGGGCAGCAGCAGTAGTGGTAGGTGAAACTGGTAAAGGATGTCTCAGAGACAAAAACAGATGAAAATGAAAAACGGGAAGAATTGAAACCTAACCAACACCAAAGAAAAAGAGCAACTGAACTCACAAGCAAAAAATACATACTATTTAAACAAATATTTAGGAAACTATATTATATATATGTAATCTTTAAAAAAAACAACTAATATATCATATAAAAAGTCAAATAAATGAACCTGGCATGTAAGATATAATATAAAATTGTACAAATACACAAATATACAATAAAAAAACAAAAGTCCTGTGGGAAGACCTGTAGTCCTTGGAAATACAAATGCCTTGTTTGAAGGCAATTAGTAAAGATGAATAGTAACTTCAAATGGTATGGAAGTCCTTTGTAAAACAGACAACTGTAGTAAATCACTTAGGAGTGAAGAATAAAGTCAGTTGATATCTGTAGAGTGATAGTCCACCTCCCTTAACAGCCAAACACGTGTGGACAGAAAGTACTTCCTGGAGCTTCCTTATCACAAATAAATCATGCAATATATAATGAAAAATACCCCAACTGTATTCTCCTGCTTTCCCACAGACTGATCCCACAGACTAATCTCTCAGGGACAACAGCAGTGGCACCATAGCTAATGCTTGTTAGCACTGCGTCAAGTGAGGCACTAGTAAACCTCATTTTGAAGATCTTTTACCACACAAACCCTATGATGAGATAATTCAGAATAAAACAAAAGGTAGTGCCAGAAGATTAGACTCCCAGAAAGCCTAGGACGTTTCAGTGCAGCCAGTTCCGAGTGGCCATTTTAGTGCAGCTGTTTCAGTGTGGTGCAGTTCTACTTTTGTATCGATTGATAATAATTTTGTCAAGGACATGCAATCAAAACCATTTCTGTTTGGTTGGGATTGTCTTGCAAAACCTTTTGGGTAAGGGTTAGGGTTAAGGTAAGAGTTAAGGTTAAGGTTATTATCAATTATCAATAATAAGTGGGCATGGAGACATTGGATTGCCTCTCCCAAGCATTGCTTTACCATAGTGGCAGTCAATACTGTACTACTTAAACCAAAGACACAAAGACATACGGCCCTCCAGATGTTGCTGGACTGCAAACCCCATCACCCTCACTTGACTGTCTCTACAGTGTGTACTGTAACCACATGAATATTGCTTTGGAACCAGGGATGATGCCCAAAGCACAATACCCGGTTGCATGGCTTTTATGCCTACGGCTGGTTTGTGCATTGAACAGAACCATAGAAATCATTAGGTCAATACGCCTGAGGCAGGAATTCTTGCCACTCAGTCCCTCCCACCTTCCCATGAGCTGCCTATTTCACTAGAGCTGTGCCTTTGCTTCTCCTCTGAGTTACTCTCTCTTCCTGCTACCATGACAGACATTGTTAACCTTTTCACATCACTTTTAAAAAATTCTTCGCCCTCCCTTTGTATTCAAGGAATACAAGTGCCATGTGGAGCATTGCAAAAGAAATGTTAAAATACTACTTTAAAGAAAATAGAGAAGAAGACTCTTCAGTGAATAATAGTTGGGATGCCAGTAAGGCAATATTAAGGGGTTTCTTCATGCAACAGAACTGTGAGAGAATTAAAAGAATTAAGTGGAAAATACAAAGTATACAATATAAAATAAGAAAAGGGAATTTAAAGAGAAACTCCTCAAACCTCAAGTTGATTAAAGAAATAAAAAATTGCAAGAACAACTAAAAATGTAAACTGCACAAGAAATAGAAAAAAAATAAGATATGCTAAACAAAGATATTTTGAAAATTGAAACAAATTGGGCAAATGGTTAGCCTTTAAATTGAAAAAAGATAAAGAAAAACAACTAATTCTAAAAATAAGAGAAAAAGATAAGATACAGAAAGACCAAAGAAAAAAATTAAAAATATTTTGTAAATACTTCTCTGAACTCTTCACAGAAACTCCACTAACAGAAGTCAAAAAGATACAAAAATATTTAGATATTCAACACATCCCACTGATTAGCCAGACTTAAAGAGAAGAATTAAACAAGTCAATAACAATAACAGATATTGAGAGAGCAATTAGAACAAGTAAAAGTGGGAAAACCCCTGGTCCAGACAGCTTCCCAGCTAGCTTCTATAAAACCTTTATAGATGAACTAAAAGTTCCAGTACAGAAAACATTTAACAACATATTAACAGGAGGTAATAAAACAACAACTTGGAACAATGTGAACATCTCATTAATACTAAAAGAAGGAAAAGATCCAGAAGAAATGAAGAACTACAGACCCATTTCACTCCTTAATGTCAACTACAAAATATTTACATCAATTCTGGCAGAAAGACTGAAGAAAGTTTTGACCGAATAGATCCATGAGGACCAAGCAGGTTTTCTACCAACATGACTCTTAAGAAAAAATACAAGGGCTATACTAAATCTGATTGAGTAAAATGGAAATAAGTGAAAATTATATGAATTAGATCAGAGCAATCTATGAACAACAGACAGCCCAAATTATTGTTAATAGAGAAAGTACTCAGCCAATTAAGATTGAGAAAGGAGTAAGGAAGGGTTTCCCTCTTTCTCCTCTACTGTTTATAGTCTTATTGGAGATATTGTGTAGAAAGATACTGTCGGAACAAAAAATACAAGGGCTAAGATCAAAAGACAAATGTATAAACTCTGTGCTTTTGCAGATGATCTTGTAATATCACTAGAGGACCCATTAGAATCTATTCAAACACTCCTGGATATAATGGAAGATTATGGTAAACTAGTTGGATTTAAAATTAACTAAGAGAAGATGGTGATACTTACTAAAAATCTAGGTAAAAGAGAAGAAGCAGAAGTAAGAAATCTAATTTCAAAATTGGAAAAAAGGTCAAAGATTATGATTACCAAAAATAATATGGACTTATTTGATAACAACTATAGAAAAATGTGGAATGATGTTAAAAATGATTTTAAAAATGGGGAAAAGCTAAATTTATCTTTATTAGGGAGAATATCAGCAGTTAAAATGGTCTTTCGTTTGTCCCCACCCCTAGGTATAACGCATTCCAAACTAGAATTGATATTTTCAAATTGGTCAGACAAATTAAATTATCTTTATGGGGATACTCAATTCCAACCCAACGTGTTTAAACGTTCTTCAAAATGTATGCCTGCAGTGTCCAACCATTGTATAGAAACTTTTGAGTCAGTGGTATTACGTGATATTAAAAAATTTGAAGACACACTGTCACAACCCTGGTATAATCTTAGTTTCAGAGAATACAGTACTCTTAGAAATTTGGCCCGTCAAAAGGATGTGATTATTAAACCAGCGGACAAAGGAGGAGCCATTGTTTTGCAGAACAGGCAGGATTATGTAGCCGAGGTAACGCGTCAACTGAATGATAATCAAACTTATAAACCCATTTCAGGAGATCCCTCCAACTCCATTAAAAAGGTAATTAGAGTGATGGTACAAGAAGGGATCATGTTAGGTTACATTAATTCAACCACAGGGGCATATTTGATGGAAGAAAATCCAAGAATTCCTGTTTTTTATACTCTTCCCAAGATACATAAGCCGGGTTTCCCCCCAAAGGGTAGACCAATTTTATCAGGATCAGGCTCACTCACAGAACCGCTTGCAAAATACTTAGATTCATTTTTGTCCCCTGAAGTATGTAAAACTCAGTCATATATTAAAGACATGGCACACTTTATTCAGAAAATAGAAAATTTAACAATAAACCCCAATACCTGCTTAGTTACCTTAGATGTAAATTCACTGTACACTTCCATACCGCATGAAGGAGCCCGAGAGGTAGTGGAAAAAGCATTACGTTCCCGCGGAACAAAAAACCCACCACCATATTTGACTTTTAGACATACTTGATGTCATCCTGGAGAAAAATTATTTTAGATTTAACCAACAGTTTTATATGCAAATTAAGGGCGTGGCTATGGGATCCAATGAAGCCCCATCAATTGCAAACCTATACATGTCCGATCTAGAAACCACATATATTTTAAATCCTGAACAAAATCAATATGCCAAGTTCTTCAAAATCTACACTCGTTATATTGATGATATTTTTATTCTTTTTGAGGATTATACACAAGTAGAAAACTTTTTTAATTGGATAAATTCGATTAGTGAACATACAAAGTTCACATGTCATTATCATTGTACTAACATACCTTTTTTAGATGTCATGGTATACATCAAGGATTCCAGAATAGCAGTAGCTAATTATAAAAAACCAACGGATAGAAATACACTACTGCATTACTCTAGTAATCATCCTAAACACCTCAGGGATAATTTACCTTACTCACAGTTTCTGAGGTTGAAAAGAAACTCGACTGAAGAAAGGCAATTTGAGGCAGCAGCTGATGTATACCAAAGAGAACTCACATCTAGGGCTTATCCTCAAAGGGTTATAAAAATAGCTAAACAAAGAGCTATGGCCAAAGATAGAATAACATTGTTTGTTCACAGAGAAAAGCCTAAGAATAATAGAATTATATCTTCCATAGTTTTTAACCAGGGTGCATCACAAATCCAAAAAATCATCTATAAACATTGGCATTTGGTGGAAGACATACAGGGATGCTCAGAACCACCTCTTATTGGCCTACGAAGAACACGCAACATTAAAGATTTTCTAGTTCACTCTGATATTCAGTCAAATATAAGGACACAACCATCTATTACTGGACACTATAAATGTGGCCATTGTTCCAGCTGTCCACAGTCCTTAAATATTAAGACTTTTATACATCCTACTACAA
Source organism: Gambelia wislizenii (assembly GCA_030847615.1). Classification (NCBI taxonomy): domain Eukaryota; kingdom Metazoa; phylum Chordata; class Lepidosauria; order Squamata; family Crotaphytidae; genus Gambelia; species Gambelia wislizenii. Next base: position 253,010,353 of record JAUMIR010000002.1, on the reverse strand, counting down.
AAGAATAGTTTCCTTTAAAAGATTTCACAAACTGTAACTCAAAATATATTATTTACATAATAATATGTCCATGTGGACTTCTTTATATAGGATTGACTTCAAGAAATTTAAGATTAAGAATTGGCGAACATCGCAGTAAAATTAGAACTAAACACGTGGGGTGTCCTTTAGTGCATCATTTTTTGGAGAAAAACCATGATCCTGCATCATTGAGATTCTGTGTGATTGAACAGCTGCATTGGGGTTTGTTCCACAAAGATAAAGACTTCATACAGAGGTTACCTCATCAGAGAGAAGCCTATTGGATTTTCAGATTAAATTCCAGAAAACCAGGGGGGTTGAATGATCATTTGGATTTTGTTAATTTTTTTATAAATGAATCCTATTTAGATTGTGTATGAAGACAGTTTTTATGAATGAATAGAGCTGGGGGAGTGTCTTCTCTAGTGTAGATCCGTCTCTGTCTTCCAGGGTTAAGAGGTGAGAGGAATTGGGCTAAAGGTTAATTAGGGCAATAGCTTTAGGAATGAGTTATTTAGCCATTCAATAGAGGGGATACCCATAAAAACTTCAAACAGTTACCTGCCTTACTAGCAGCGGGATTGAAAAGAGCCGTAAAGGACAGTCTACGGAAGTACATGGTAAGCATAGTTGTTTCTCTTAGAACTAGCAGTGGTGATAGACAAAAATAATTATGTGTGTTAATATTTGTTATAGACCAATCCGCATTGAGAAAGTTTAACTACGAAACGATTTACTATAATTGTCTCTGGAGGTGAATCGTCTGCGTTTTCAGCTTGCTGTAAATCACAAGTCTAAAAGCAAGCCATAAAACAGATTAAGGGAGTGCATCTACAATTCCGTCTGGCTTAATGACCCGGAGAATTCCTGTGTGACATATGGGTTCATGATACATTCCTCCCATTGAAGTTCTTTTTACATCATTTGGTGACAACATTATTGTGGAGTTCCAGCACAAAGGCGTGGTGAAAACATACTGGTTGAATTCCACCAAGAGAAGATTCATCACTGGTGGAGGTATTTGCAAGGACTCAGAGAAATTGGATTGGAAGTGTCGGGACTTATTATTGTGGATGTGGTTATTTGCTTTATACAGATGTTTTGTGGAAGTGATTGAATGTAATATATATGTTCTGTAGATCATCATAAGTATATATATTACGCAGATATTTAAAAGTTATACTGTTGCATCATTGTTATAATACTTTACCTTTGAGAACTGGGCACACAATTCCTCTTATAGTTTTGTCATAAAATGGTAATTTTACCTAAAATGTTTTCCAACTTTAATCTTTTTGATTGCCTCAGCAAGCCCCATTGTTGTCACAGGCCATTCAAACTTTGTTTTTGTTTCAGATGTAATTTATCCAACTGGAGTCAAACCTGATAATCTTCCATATCTGGGTCTTTTTTGTTCCCTCTCACATATAAACCTCTGTAGTATTTCTCAAAAGTGTTTACTATTTTCATAATATCCGTTACATACTGAGCCCTCTTCCTGATCTTTGTGATAGATTTCTTCATTCTCTCCTGTCTCAATGTATAAGAGAGCCCTGCCCTGCATTTATTTGCAAATTCAAAATTCTTTTGTTTAAGATATAGTAGTTTAGTGTTCATTTCTTGGACTGTAAACAGCGAAAAAAACGTTGTTGCAGTAACTTAAACTCTTTATCAAACTTCTCCTTGAGTTTCCACTCCAGATTTTGTATCTTCTGCAGCAATTTGCTCTTTTTTGGCATCTCTTTCTTTTTTCAGTCTAGAACCATAGAACCATAGAATCATAAGAGCTGTTCGGCAGTGGAACACACTCCCTCTGAACGTGGTGGAGTCTCCTTTCTTGGAGATCTTTAAACAGAGGCTGGATGGCCATCTGTTGGGGATGCTTTGATTGTGATTTCCTGCGTGGCAGGGGGTTGGACTGGATGGCCCTCGTGGTCTCTTCCAACTCTACAATTCTATGATTCTATAAGCCGTCAATAGATCCCCTGTGGTGCTTTTGCGCCAGCATTGCTGGTGTGCAAAACCTCGGGCCATTTAAATCCTGTCACTGCAGTAGGAATGGACGGTCCAGCGTGAAAACTTCCGGGTGATATCGGGACATCCAGGTAAGTTTCATTCTTTTTATGACCCTCCCAAGGTTATTTGGGACCTGTAAATTGTGTTTAGGTGCTTGTGTAAACTTTTAATGTGTTTATTTTGTTTTTATTTTTAAATTTCCCGCACGACAAAGTCTCACGGGATTTCAAACGAGGAAGTGAACTTCCTCTTTATTGCTGGGTCTGCCTTTGCCAGGAAAGAAGGTAAGTGCAGGGGGAACATTCTTTTGCCAGCATAGAAATGGTTTATTTTATGCTGGCAAAAGAACATTTTAAACGGGGTCATCTGATAATCTCCTGAGTCTTGATGTGAGTTGCTGTGGAGTTCCAGATTAGGCAAGTAAGGTAGACCCACTTTTGTAAATGACAAAATAGATGCATATCCATATGTTCAAAATATGTTGTTAGGATTGTAGGTTGTCAATGTGACCAAAAAGGTGCTTAAACACCCATTCACAGACTACCATCAAAGTGCAAAGCAAACTGTGCACACACTCTGGAATCCAAAAAGGTATTGCATGGGAGAGTGTGTGTGCGTGTTCGTGTTTTGGGTTGCCCATGCCCCTTAAAATCTCCATACTCCTATACTGAAGTCCTACCCTTCCCCCACCCCTCCACTTATTGCTATTCCCCTCTTCTGTCGCAGATACTGAGGTGGCCAGACACAAAGCCATACTTAGGTTTTCCATGGGTTGTTTCTGAGCTGTGAGGCCATGTTCTGGAAGAGTTTATTCCTGACTTTTCACCTGCATCTGTGGCTGGCATCTTCAGAGAATGGTTGGGTAGGGGTGTGTCTGGGGTTTATATACTGTGAGTCCCTGTTGGAGAGGATATGTAAATTTGTGTATTGGAATGGCTAGTTTCTGGGGGAAGATATGCAAGGAGGATTAGTGTCTGTTTGGCTAATGGTCCATTGTCTGCTGGAAATCCCTCTGTCCCTGGGTGAAGTTCATTTGCATGTGTTGAGTTTTGATTTTGGTGTTTTTCAGGGCTGGTAGCCAAAATTTGTTTACTTTAAGGGAGTCTTCTTTCCTGTTGAAGTTGTCCAGGTGTTTGTGGATTTCAATAGCTTCTCTATGCATTCTGACATGATAGTTGTTGGCCTGGTCCAGAATTTCAGTGTTTTTAAATAACATTTTGTGTCAGGTTGGTTTATAATGTGTTCTGCTACTGCTGATTTTTCTGGCTGGCCCAGTCTGCAGTGGCTCATGTTCCTTGATTCGTGTTTGTACACTGTGTTTAGTGGTCCCTATGTAAACTTGTCCACAGGTGCATGGTATGCGGTAAACTCCTGCGGCTGTGAGAGGATCTCTTTTGTCCTTCGCTGAGCGTAGCATTTTTTGGATTTTCTTGGTTGGCCTGTAGATTGTTTGGAGATTGTGTTTCCTCATCATTTTTCCTATTCTGTCTATGACTCCTTTGATGTATGGTAAAAATACCTTCCTTTTAGGTGGCTGTTTTTCTTCTTCATTCCTGTGGTTTGTTCTGGGTCTGGCTGCTCTTGTGATGTCTGATCTGGAGTAACCATTAGCCTGTAGGGCCCAGTTTAGGTGCCTCAGTTTGTCCTCCGGGTAGTGGGGTTCGCAGATCCTTTTTGCACAGTCTACCAATGTTTTTATTGTGCTTCTTTTTTGTCCTGGGTGATGATTGGAGTTTTTGTGTATGTATCTGTCTGGGGGGGGGGTTCTGTATACATGAGGCCCAACTGTTGGTTTGGCTTGCGGATGACTAGGACATCCAAGAATGGCAATGTTCCTTCCTTTTCTTTTAACATTGTGAATTGGATATTCGGGTGGATGCTGTTCAGAAATGTGGTTCAGAAATGTGACCAAATCTTCTTCTCCGGGGCTTCAAATGGAGAAAGTGTTGTCTACATATAGGAACCATGTTGTGGGCTTTTTTCGTGCTGTTTCCAGGGCTTGCTTTTCAAAATGTTCCATGTAAAAGTTTGCTATCACTGGGCTCAGGGGGCTGCCCATGGCTACCCCATCTATCTGTTCATAGAATTTGTTATCCCACTGGAAGTAGCTTGTGGTGAGGCAGTGTTTAAACAAGGCTGTGATGTCTTTTGGAAATATTTGTTGGACCAACTTTGCTGCATGGTCATCACTAATCTCGTCCTGCATTAATTAAAAAACAAAACAAAACACCAAAAGCTGATGTAAAATAACTCATTAATCATATTATTTCTTCTTATATACAAATAGAAAGTACAAATAGACAAACAGAGGAACCTAGGGGAAAAATAACTTCAGGGAAAAGGAGCACAGCAAAAGAAAAAATTACTGGGGAGCCCCACACGGGTGGAGGAGAGCCTGCAGAGCCCTGTCCATTCTCTCCAGGTGCTCCCCAATGGCTCCCACCTTCTGCTCCAGCCACTAAACTATAAGGGAATAGTGATGAAAAGAGGGTTGGGGTTATAATGCCATAGGATCTGACGACTTTAACGGCTGAATGAACATGCACAGCACAAATAATGTTGATAGATACCTGCCATCCTGCCAGGCATCATCATCTTGCTCGTGTGATGCGCACATGATGCTCATGCGATGTGCACATGATGCTCATGTGATGCACACTTACTGGCAATCCTCCACCCCCCACATTAAGCAAGAGTCCTATCCTGCCCCTGGTTTGGGAGCAAGCATGCATAAGAGTGCCAGGGACTGACTCTTCCTCTGTCCACCGATCCCCCTGGGTGGCTTTCATTGCTGCAACCACCATCACCTACCAATGGCAAAAAGGAAATGGGGGAAACTATTCATTTACACAGGTGTGGACAGAGGGATCAGAGCAGCTCAGGACTGTAGCCACCCTATGCTGATGCATTTCTGATCAGCAAGGAGGGCACTCATCTGAGGATGGGCCACCCTCACCTACCTCTTCCAACCCAGCAGCCTCCTCCTGCAAAGGCTGGCCCTGAACGCTGACACCTGTGAACCCTTAGACAACAGAAGGACAGTAGCACCCCTGTATCCGCAGGGGATTGGTTCCAGGCGGCCTCGCAGATAATGAATTCTGTGGATACTAGCAAACGCCCCCCCATCACCATTGCCACCACAGAAGCCATCCAGGGGGGTGAAAGGAGAAAGTAAGCAAGACCTCCCCACCCCTCTCTTTGCTCCCCCCTGTCTCTATTGCCACCACTGGAGCCATGCCAGGGGGCAAAGGGAGAAGGTAAGTGAGACCTCTCTTCACCTCCTTTGCCCCCCTCCCCGCTGCCATTGCAGCCACTGGATCCATCCCACAGGGTGAGGGGAGAAAGGAGGCGAGACCTCCCCTCCCCCCCCTCTGCCCCCCATCTCCATTGCCACCAAGGAAGCCATCCCATGGGGTGAAGTCTCCCCCATTGCCATTGCAGCCACTGGAGCCATCCGGAAGCCTCCTTGCCTCCCTCCCCCATCCATCCCCCTGCTGTCGCCAACCGTGGATAATTGAATCAGTGGTTGGCAAATCAGCAGATACAGGGGTGCTACTGTAGAGCCAATCACAAACACATACGGGATCAGGTAGCTGTTAGAAAGTGGCGGGCATGGAAGAGAGCTATGGTTTGTCCTATGTATTTTGCAGGTGATTTTCACTGACCTGGTGGCAGGCATTGAGCCGGTTTGGCTGGCCCACCCTGTCCCACAAGGCATGCATCTTGGTATAGAAGTGGGGGACCTCTTGATGGGTTCTAGTCTCTATGGCCGAATAACAATTTAAAGGAATCATATCAGTGTTCAGCAAGAACAAAATGTTCCTATAATGAGTCACCCACTCATTATGTTCAGATAATCTAAGTTTCAAGGATGTAGAGGGCTTTCCTATGCATAATTTTTTACATGGGCAGATAATTACATAAATGACATTCTTGGAATTGCAATTGGAAAAGGAGTATAGATGTTTATTCAGTGATTAGAGGTCATTAGTCCTGTGGGCATTGCTTTCATTGCAGATTTTCTCTACAAGGTCAATATTTCACTCATTCACAATTAGGGGAACAGTTTCATCTTGCTGGACATCGATATGATTCTTTTGAATTTATTGTTATTCAGGTCATAGAGACTAGAGCACATCAAGAGAGCTGGGTATGTTTAGCCTAGAGAAGAGAAGGTTGAGAGGTGACATGATACCCATGTTTAAATATTTGAATGGATATCATATCATATTGAGGATGGAGCAAGCTGGTTTTCTGCTGCTCCAAAGACTAGGAGCAATGGACTCAAACTCAGGAAAAGAGATTCCACCTAAACATTAGGAAGAACTTCCTGACAGTAAGAGCTGTTCAACCGTGGAATGCACTGCCTCGGAGTGTGGTGGAGTCTCCTTCTTTGGAGGTTTTTAAACAGAGGCTGGATGGCCATCTGTCAGGAATGATTTGACTGTGTATTATCGCAGGACAGGGAGCTGGACTCGATAGCCTTGTGGCCTCTTCCAACTCTATGATTCTATGATTTTATGACCTCTCAAATGTGAGAGTTTTTGGATATTCAGACTTAACACTGTGGTTCCCTTTGTGTTGAATGACTGATTGGATTATGCTTGCTTCCTATCTATATATATAAAATTCTCTTGGGTATGTTGCCATTTCCAGTGTGCTGATTGGCTGCTTAGGGAAGTGACCAACCAATCACAGGTCTGTTGGGCAGCCAATCAGGACACTGGGGGCAAGACCATGTAGATCTCAAACATGGTGGCTGGAGCTGGAGAGTGCGTAACGTGGGGGTGGATGTGGTGTGTTCCTGTGTGTGTTCTGGAGTGCAGGGGGTGGGGTGGGAGGGGCAGAACGAGTGGTGGGAGCAGGAGGGGGCAGAACGAGCAGCAGGGGGCAAATTAAACCCACCAGCCTACCTCAAAGGGTTGTCATGAGGTCTCCTGGGCATTTTGGGGGGAGTTTTTAAATGGCTTATGGTACGCCGGGTCCAGCTAGTAATATGGAATTGCTATTGAGTTTTGAGTACATATCTGTGGCCACTTTAAAATTGGTTAGAGGAATGCTGAGGCTGCTTTACCACCTTGGATATGGGCTGGCTTTCTGTTGTTGCCTCTACATTTACAAGTGTTCTACATTTAATTCTGTTAGTATTTAAGCTTGTTGTAAGTGTAGTTTGCCATCTTGTCTGTAAGAACTTCACATCTGTGACTTATATGCATCCTACTTAGGACTCTGCATATCAATTTTGGAATGTAAGTATGGGTTTTATTTTAACTACTGTTTTAAAGTTTGAACTTGCTGTATATAAGTCTTATTGTGTTTGTCGCATAGTTTGTTATATAGCTGAAGAAATCAAGTTTGGTGAAATGGAAATAGCACCACCCAGGATCTTCTGTCTGGCTCTCATCTTCTTTATAGCAGTCTTGAATAGTTATCATTTTGTTTATAGCAGATTTGAAGGACATTCTTGTGACTATGCATTTTGCTTTTGTATTTACACTGGCTGTGATTTACTCCTTGTCATTAACTGATACATTCTTAATTGGAAATCTCCAAAATATTTTGGCTTGCATTGACAACATTTGTTAGGCAATATATATTGAATAGATCTAGTACAACATATCATTTGGTTTGTTTATTTTTTGACTGGCATAATTCACTATTTAATTATAATTGAATGTGAAATGTCTACTTTTGTAGTCTTACTAGTTGTTTTCATGCCAGTATCTGTGGTTGGTTTCTGTTAAGTCAGAGGCTTCTGTACTTGTTTGACCAATTTGTTTTTTACAACATGCCAAATTGTTTTCCTTTTTCTAGTGTGAATTGATTACATTCACATTCCATGAGATTATTTTCAGATTCATTTTAATTGTTTTATTAAAATATCTTGCTTTATTGCTATCTTTATTTCTTCTTAATGCCTCTTAGCTTTTAACTCTCCTTCTGGAGTCTCCTCCAACTTTTTAAACAAATCCCATGCTTCCTCCAGCAAATTTACCATATATTTGTTGCCTGCATGGATAGTTATCAAACCCTCTGGGAATATCCAGAGAAAAAGTGTGGTTTTTTTTCTAAGCAATTCCACCAAAAACTTGTACCCTCTACATTTCCTCATTATTCTTTCTGGGATTTCTTAAACATAATAATTTCCTTCCTATTTATTTTAAGCTTTTTCTTGAAATGTGCTCTCAGTGTTTTGTGTCTGACACTTTTCTGTGTAAAGCAAATGATCACATCTCTAGACATTTTTTTCTTCTCTGCATAGGCAGCATTCTGTTCCTAAATTGGTATACTGAACTGGCAATGGCAGTTGATTTGGTAGCCTGTAGATTTCTACCCAACCTACCTAGGAATTGGCCTTATGACCCCTGTACCAGACTCCTTAGCCACAACAAGTTAACCTGGGTAAAGAGGGGAAATTAAACACTGGGCATGACAAGATTACTACTTCCCAGAAGTGTGTAATCTTGATTTCATATACTCCAACATTTCACAGATGAAAATAGGACAGATATGGCCAAACAACATCAGAGTGTGGTCAAGATAGCACGTTTGATATTAATGGGGAAGAATGTGCAAACTAGGAGAGGCTGCAGCAGTTTGCTTTTGCCTCAGGCTGTTGGGAAGGGAAAGATTCACTACCTGCTCTCTTTGTCCCACTCCTGAGTCAATTGAATGCAATTAACTTGGTGCTGTGAACTCAGTTTGCAGCAACTGAAGTAAGCTGAGTACAAAGGGGACAAGGCAGAGGAGGAGAGAGAAACCATGACACATTAAAAGCAGATGAAAAAGTGGGATGACAGAGGATTAATCGGGACTGCCCCTGTCAAATCAGGACAGTTGGAGAAGGAGTGATTTCCTGCATGTCCAAGACATAGCTGCTATAAAAAACATAACATGTTACTGTAATCGTTGTTTGAGGAACTTAGAGAAAATATTGCAGCAGGCAGTTTGTTCTACCCCAAAGGACTTGGAGTGTGGCCCCAAATGTTTGCTAGAATAACCTTCTTAGTAGCCCAGCATTATTTCCCTCCTGCTGAGCTCTACCTCAGAGCTCATTTTCTCAGAAGCAAACAACAAAAATCAAACAACTACTTGTACAACAAAACAAGGGAAGAGTGTCTGTTGTTCACTGTTTTTATTCATCACCAACAGTTGTACACATCCCAACATGAAATTTTTGGAGAGAGTCATTGGATCAGGTCATCTTACATGGTTGGTAGGGGCACAAAACACCCCAGATCTCCGACTTGGACACATGGTGCTAATTCATTTCCCCCCACCATCTACTAGCCTCGGCTACCAGCACCACCTTGAAATTTCATCTGCCAATTCTCCCCTCAGCCCTCTAGTCTTCAGACCCTGTTGCTTCTGGGGTTTCTGGACTAGAAGCAGCCCTTGACGTATTCATCAACATTTTTCCCTTGGCAGTGTTTCTTCCAAGCAACCCTGTAAAGAAAAAAGATGGAAGGGGCACCCTTGAAATTTCAAGTTACTACAAAGGGTACGAATACAAGCTACTATGAGAAGGACAGCTCTCCTAACATATCTCCTTGGAGACAGACCTTTTTTCTTCTTCTCCTTTCTCTTTTTAATCTAGAGACACGCTATTTAGCAAAGAAGGGACCACTCTGGCCACACTAGCTCCATCTGTCCCAGGTCAATCTCTAATCAAGGCCCAAATTCAGTTGGAATTTTGGAGTTTGAGGTGTTTGTGAAAAGTGCTCCAGCAGTGGATTAAACAGGGGTGGCAGAGAGGAGATCAGAATCAGGAGGAAAGACAGGGTGGAGAACTTTTGCTCTGTTGAGGGATGCATTAGCCATACATTGGTACAATGGAGACACCTATTGGCAGTGGACTGGACTGAAGCCAATGGGGGTTGAGCCGGAACCAAAAGTGGGTGGGCTCCTAGATTTCTCTCTTCTTCTGGCACCCACTCCCTTCTTCTTGCATACCAGGCAGACTCACCACCCACCTCCTTCACAATTAATCAACACCCCTCTATTTGACCCTTAATTCTACTTACCAGGGAGTCAGGCCTTTGGCCTCCTCTGCTATTTGCTTGGCACATTTGACATCGTCATCAATGTTATCATCTAGGAATTCTTAAGAGAGAAGAAATAGTTTGGAATGAGCCAGAGAGATGGCATTGGCCAAAATGGAAGCCCGACTGAGGAAGCGGATGTGCCTTTTTGCTTCCATGTCACTGAGTGTAGCTTCTGATGCAAGTGCATCTCCCCACCTTACACATTCCCACATATGCACACACACACACACTTACTGCTGCATTCAATATGGCAGGCATTCTTGGAACCTGGGGTCTTTCCGTCGTCACACCAGTATTGGCTGTTGATCTGGAAAAGCCCATAGTTGCGGCTGCTGCCATTATCATTGATAGCCTTTGTGTTGTAAGAACTCTCATGTTTTACCAGACAGATCCCTGGAGAAAGATCAGGAGGTCAGGTCACATTACCCAGGACTGAACTCCCATATTCAGGAATGTCTGTAATCCTGGCTTCCTTTTGAGAAACCCTTTATAATCATTATTTTTAAATTTATTTCAAAATGCACAGTAATATATTTTCTATAACATTAGCTCACATAGTCAGGACTTGCTATATTGCTTTAGGTGTTTCCTTATTGAATTTTATGAGATCAGAATAAATAAGGTGGCAGCATCTCTATACATTTCTGATTGCCTACCTAAATCACTCGCATCAGAGGTGGGGCTTCTCCCACTCCATCATCTCTTTTACTGGCCTCAAATTTTCATAAACAGCTTAAACAGCATTCCTGTACATTGAAAAAATCCTGCATGTTCTAACATGTCAGGTTCTGCTCAAGTGACTACAATATAATTGTTAGGCTGACTTTATGGATGTTTCTTCACAAGCCTCTGAATGTTGTCTTCCCCTTTGTTTAATCCCCACCCCATCCCAAATAATTTAATTCTGTGGTTTTAAAATGCTATTTCTTTGGTGTATGTTTCCCATGAAATGTCTTCATATGCTAATAGTGTATAGTTGTTAAAGAAGTATGTGTTTGATTAAGATATTAAGATATTTTACATAGTTTGACTAAAGTTTGCCTCTACTAGGAATTGCCAAGTTAAAAACCAAAGCACCTTCCCTTCAGTTCCTTCTAGAGCAGGGCTTAGTAGAGGCATTCTTGTCAAAAGACCTTTCTTTCTCACTCACATACCTAAAAACCAGTGATGCACTCTAGGAAAGACATACTGTACTGTAATTCTTTATTTTCTCTGGAGAACTTTAAGAAAAGGTAGGTCTGCCATTGAGAACCATTCTCCCCTGCAAGTTTATCACAGACCCAATGGGGAAGTCTTGATCCCTCATTAAGTCTGTCAGGAACCCATGGGGGTTTTAAAAACAGAGCAGGGGTGCCTCCAAAGCTTGGACATTGCTTTTTTGGACTACAGCTCCCATAATTCTAAAGCAGCATGGCCAATGGCCATGGTGGCTGGGAGATCCAAAGAGCAGAAATTCAAAAAGTAATTCTAAGCTCTGGATAAAAAACAAGTAGATACTCACAGTCAGCCACTTTATGTTTCACAAAGCCTTCAAAGTCACGATGCTTCAGGTCCCGAGCCAGTTCACATCGCTCATACATCTTGCCTTCAGCCCTGGGCACAGCCAGGACTGCAAGAAGGCAGACACCCAAGAACAGAAGTCCCTTCATCTTGGCAAAGCTTGTCAGATGGATGAGCAGCTCCTGCATGGATCTTGCTTTTATCCTCCTGGTGTCTTGGGTGGCATCTCTCCATGGGGCACAAGGCATGCAGCCCTTACACCATCCCCTCCCACATCTGCCAGGAATCAGAGTTATGTTGTCCACTTTGATGACCTCATTAAAATCCTATCCAAGCATAGACTGAGACATTGGATTAAAACAACCAAGAAGTATTAGGCAATTGAAAAGAGATTGGCCCATCCTTACCCAGTGTGCAAACTGAGTGCCAAAGAGTTTCCTCAGCTTTCTCACAAGTGTTTCCTTCTTCTGTCACCTGGTCTAGACCTGGGTTGAGCAATTCTCAAAGGCCTGACATAATTGTCCCATCTTCTGTGAATACTGGGAAGTAAGTAAGTAAGCCTGGCTAGTTTCTAGAATAGGGTGGTGGCTGAAGGGCAAGTGGAAGATGGCACGAATGAAACTTGTCATTTAGATACTGTTAAGAAGAATTGCCAAGTCTGCTGTGGTCAACAGGGCCAACTGTCAAATGAGGCCTTGGCAAGTAATGTGGGAAACAGAAGTGTCTCTTATTCCCCTCTTATTTGACTTATGATTGAAAAGTCCCAATACATGCTCATTGCCTAGTTTTACCCAGTCCCCATTTGAATGGTCAGACACATTTTTACTGTCAGCATTTCAGCCACAACCACTACTCTGTCTTGCCCCATTTTTTTTAAATAATAATTTTTATTAAAGATTATCTTACACAATTAAAAGCTAGAACAACACAGAATGTCGCATTCCCATATTCACAAATCTACATACATTCACATATTCAAGATTTACATACACCCCTCATCCTCCCCACCACCTTATCCCCTTAGTCCCCCACACTTACTCTCACCCAGTAGACACCCTACATTTACTCTCTTTCTCTTCCATTCTATACATCTTCTAAAACTTCCTTTTCCCCCTTCTGTTCCATTTTGCTTTTTTCATACTTCGCTACCCCCTTCCAAAAATTTCCTTTCTTTGTTCTTTCTGTTTTCTGTTACTTTTACAATTTTATTTATTTATGCCTTAAATTGATTCTTCTATATCTATTTTTGCCTCTTCCCCCCATCTTTCTTTCAAGAGTGGGTTTAGAATCACCCAAGCTTCCAAATCTTTAAATGTTTTTTTTGTCATCTAACATAATTGTTAGTCTTTCCATTTCATACATATCTTTGAGTTTTAACACCCATTCCTCTATTAATGGTATTTCCTGAGTCTTCCAATATTTTGCATAAATCATTCTTGCGGCCGAGAACATATGCAATAAAACTTTCCAATATTGTATTGTCTTGCCCCATTTTTAAAGGCAGGGCCAGTTTAACCTGTCTGCCAAATCAGCATTGGCAGGGGGCCCCGAAGTCAAGAGAGGGCCCCGTGTTGGCCTCCTTAATCTGACGAAGGAACAGCCAGGAGACAGCTGGGAGGAGCCCCCTCTTATCCTCCTCCTCCAAAAACCTCCTGCTGGCTTTTTTAAAAAAACAAACAAAACAGCCTCTCCAAAACTAAAGAGAAAGAAACAGCAGCCCTCCATGGCAGAAGCTGGAGGGAGAGGCACATCGGAGAGGGTGAGTGTGTGTGAGAGAGAGAGAGAGACAGGGAATTTGAGGGTTGTCTCCCTCAGAAAGGGCTTCTTTCTTTCTTTCTTTCTTTCTTTCTTTCTTTCTTGCCCATGTGCCTTCAAGTCATATGGGGGCCCCAAAGTAAAGTATTGCAGGGGCCCCCAAAATTCCTTAAACCGGCCCTGTTTAAAGGTAAAAGATAGGGATGTCCCTTGTCCTTAGATCCCGGCCTCAGGGGATCCTGGCCTCTTCTAGGCTGCTGGCCATTTATTATATTTATTGTATTTATAGTTTTAAAAGTGATTTTAGATTAGTTGTTTTAATTTATATTTGTTTAATGTTTTTTTATGGGGGAGGGTGGGAGTGGGGGTGTTTAGGGATTTTATTTGTATTGTATTTTAAATTTTGTAAGCTGCCCCGATTGTTTTAACAGAGGGGCGGGGTATAAATAAATTTTATTATTATTATTATTATTATTAGAGCTGATCCATCAATCAGAGGAATAAACATGCAAAATTACAACAATAAGATAAGAGTGTTTGCGGACGACTTTGTTATCTGCTTAGAAAACCCTATTGAACGCATAAAGAACTTATTAAGAACATTAGATGAGTTTGGTAACTTAGCTGGGTTTAAAATTAATAAAGAAAAGATGTCCATGATTACAAAAAACCTGACACAACAACAAGAGAAGGAATTAATGGACATATCTAAATTTAAAATAGAAAAAAAGTGAGATATCTAGGGAAAACTTTAACAAAAAACAACACAGATTTATTCACAAATAATTATATTAAAGGTTGGAGTCAGATTAAAAAAGATTTCTCCCAATGGACAAAACTGAATCTATCCTTGTTGGGTAGGATTTCGTGAGTTAAAATGAACATTTTACTTAAAATGCTGTTTTGGTTTCAGAATATTCCTATTATTGTAAATGAAAAAAACAAGAATAAATGTACCCAATTTTACAGAATTAGATTATAGGATGTAAAAATGTAAGGTTATACATTTTACAATGTAAAAATTGTAGAATATGAGCATTAATTACGCACACACCAATCATATGTTCATTATTAATATGTATGTTTACTTTTTTCCCCAAAAAATAAAGAGAAAATATGCTTGGGACAACCACTACTCTGTCCTTCCCAATGCTGTCCAGCTACCTGTTCCTGGGGAAGTCACTTACTTGGATAACAGCTAGATACTCATTTGGATAACAGCCACGTTGGATGTGGGATTCTGGGAAGTGTAGTCCAAAAACGTAATTTTTCTCAGAAGCTCATCTACTTTTGACATCTGCTGTCTTCACACCAGACATTCAGGTCACTTCATGTGGCCTACACCACAGTCACAAAACCAACTCCTTATATCTCTAAGGACCAAATTGCCCATTATCAGGAGCCACCTGGAAATGTATCCTTGGTTGGAGAGATTTTTATCATTTGGCAGCTCAGTCTCCTAGGGAGTGGTTCCTTCTATGGCATCGTTCCTTCTTCCCTCAGAGCAATGCTCTCATTCCCCCAAGACCCTGCTTGTCTCCAACAGTACAGGAGAGTCACCTTGCGAGTAGGACATTGCCAGCACAATCCAGAAGGTCTTGTCTGTGAAACTCTTTCAGCTTCGTCTGATGAAACACCACAGCCTCCATGGAAGAAACTTAATTATTTGTCCCTAAATGCTCAATATTGGGGGTTGTAGGGCACAGAGATCCTGAGAGGCTCACAGAAACAATCATTGAAGCTCACACGCAGCCTGTTGCCCATACTTTGCCCACTGCTTCCTTTTTTACTGGTAACTCTCATACCTTTCCTAATTTTCTACTTTCAGAACTGTTTACAGGTATACCTCAGTTAATGAAGTAGACGTGTTGATGGACATTGCTGCTTTAGCAGGAAAATGTGGTACTAGAGGTAAAAATAACAAGGAAAGAATAGGGCCAATTCAACATGTTTCAGCAAACTTTTTATTCAAAACTAACATTAGGCACATGTGAAATGAACAAACCAGGTCACACAAACTAAGAATAACTAGCCAGCTTATCGCATACTGAATTAAAGTGGCAGGGCAGCTGGAAGGTTCCGCTTTCCATGTTGTCTTGCTGCATGATGTCGCCGTTCTTCCTGTGTTCTGCTGTTTGGGTCTTGTGGGATACCGAGGTAAAACCAAACCTTTTTGCTAATGGATTTTTCCAGTTAGCAAAAAGATGCAGTTTTACCTCAGTCTCCCAGGGGACCGGAATGGAAACAACGACATCATGCAGTAAGGCCTCATGGAAGACAGAACCTTCCAGCTGACCTGCCACTATAGAGAGTTGACTGTACTTAAATCATACAGTCTTCCAATGCTTTATATTGGGGTTGGGGTGGGGAGATATATAAATTCAAACTGAACAAATATAACAAAAAGAAAACTTTAGTTCTGCTCAAAAGTAAATTTCAAAATGAGAAGGCTGTTTAGATAAATGAGAAGCTGGAATCTATATGGAATTACATAGCAACATGTAAGTAATTTCTGATATATAATCAGTTTTGCCTTTTGGTTTTGATGGCAATGAGGGCCAAAAACAATGATTCAGAAAACTATGTAGGAGCAAATGCAATCAGAGCCCCGCCCCCCTCCCCACACACAAAAAAAGAAATCATGGTTTGGGAGTAGGCTTGTGTCAAAGAATACCAGAATTCTCGAACCCTTGTCAAGTTGAACCTCATCTATTTTTTTTAATCTTAAAATTCACTGTTATCCAGTGTGAACAAAGTCAGATCCCCATAATCATAATAGCAAGGCAGGTATTTTTTTAAAAAAAATCCTGCCAAGAGGAAATGATTCTGGATGTTTTAACGTGGCAGTACGATGACTGTCACAACCATGTTTTGTAGCATCCCATGCCATTCTACATCGGTTGGAGGGAAACAACCTTAGAGGTCCCAAGGGCCACATGCACCCCACAGACTACACTTTCCCCACCCTTGCTTTAAAGCCATGGAAGAGAGACTCCCTGCCAATGAGTGTTTTGAAGTAGAAACTGGATGGCCACTTCTCAGGGCTGCTTTAGCTATTGAATTCCCTTGAAGTCCCTCCCAACACTCCAGTTCCGTGGTTCTGTATTCCAGAAAGTGGTGAGTCCTGCTGTGAGTTTTTTGGGGGGGTGGGGAGGCTCCTGCTCATTTTGGTGAGTGAATGCCCCAGAGGCCTGCCCTATCAGCACCTTGGAGCCCTTAGACAACCACCTCCCACTTTTGCTAGGAATCTGACCTCAATGGGCTCCATGGGAACTGGCATCTCCTGACACTGTTGCACCCATCAAGACTTCCAAGAAATATCTCAGACAAGTACTGGCACAACCCATTTCCCAAGCACCAATTATTGGTGCCGTAATGTTGCCTCTCAAATATTTCTGCCTTCTGACCCAGTCTAGAATTGTGCTTGGGCAATTCAGAAAGGCTTGGTACTTTGTCCCCTCTTGGATCAGGCAAATAAATGCTAAGGAGGAAAGAAGATAAGCCTATGTGGTTTCTGTAAGAAGGGTGACAACTTGACAAGGGAGGTGGAGTTGTTGTTGTGTGCCTTCAAGTCATTTCCAACATACGGCAACCCTAAGGCGAACCTAGCACAGGGTTTTCTGAGGACTGAGAGTGTGTGACTTGCCCAAGGCTACCCAGCAGGTTTTCATGGCCGAGTGGGGATTTGAACCCTGATCTCCAGAGTCACAGTTGAACACTTGAACCACTGTGCCACACTGGCTCCTTTGTTGATATGAACTGTTGATCTGAATCAAATTAACTGTTTTGACTTAGGAAAAACTTAGATAGATCACTGATGCCTGGTAGTAGAAGGGGAGTTGGCTCTTGCTTAGGATTGCTGGAAGAACAGATCCTATATGAGCTATCAAGGGCACGAGGTTGGTGTAGGCCAGTTTTGGGGAAAAGCAAGGTCAAGTTGGGAAATGTGAGGGATTTTAAGCACAGTAATCATTGGCTAGACGGAAGCTGAACAACTACCAGTCTCACATCTACCATACACAGGATCTAACCAAGAATGAAATAAACTTAAGTCTCCTTTGTAAATTATATAAAAATAGCTTTACTCACAAATACTTGTGCATAATTAACACAGGTCCATCTTCCCGAGAAAGATAGGAAAAAAGAAAAGCCCTACATAGTATCAGGAAAATTTGGAACACCTCACAAAAAGAGGCTGTTTGTGTGCTTGATCTTATGAAGAAATGAGAAAGAAGAAGAGTGAGGTAAAGGATGAAATCCCAGAAAGCAAAGGAAGGCTATGTGATGCAGAAAGAGAGCATCTGAAGGAAAACAAGCAACCAACATATATATATATATGTTGTTCCTAAACTCCTATAGAATAACATGCAAAATTAACCTCTAGTGCGTATAGACATGCAAAGGTTGCCAGTTGCAACAGGTTACTCATGGTCCATGGCAACCACATCTTCTCCCACCTACATTCAACACATTGTCCACAACCCTACACTGGCCCTTGCCTCAATTCATCCTCTGTTAGGAGGAAAGCTCTTATGAACCTAATAAGAAGAACCCAGCTTGACAGATCAAAGGAGCTTCTTTTCCAACATTCTGTTCTCTGAGCAGCCAACCAGATCCCACCAGGAAGCCCAAAACGTAGATCTAAAGGGGCAAACAACCTCCCGCTCCCAAGCGATTAGAAATCGAGTGGCTCTGACCACCGTTTGGAAAATGTACTGTTTTAGACTATACCTCCAGAACCCCCTGGCCAATATGGCTAGCAAGTAACCTGAGGGATTCTGGTTGCTTTCATACAAAACATAATTTTCCCAAGCTCTACTCTTAACCTGGAAGTAGTTTTTAATTTAATTTATAGATAAATGAATGTAAATGTAGATATAACTATCATCTGTCTTCCTCCCAAGTTTGGGATACAAGGTGGCTTAGAGCATCAATAAAATCTAAGAGTAGATCTTAATCCATGCATTAAGACTTTAATGGCCCTGCATGTCCTACTAAACCCTTGAAGTTGCATATACCCAGGATGAGTCCTAGCCAGTGACAGACTTGCTCCAAGATGAAATCTTTATGCTCCCAGATGAAACCACCACCCTGCCCCGTTCACACAATTCTCCAGGAGGTCCCAGTAGCATTGTCTTCCAATTGAATGCCTTCTGTTTTCCCATTGCTTTTTCTGTCTTCTATCACCCACTCCGAAAATCTGTTAAGGAAGGAAGAGGGAATAGGTGCACTGTGTTTTTTGACCGTAGGAGCTAAGAGTCTTCCATCTGGAAGCACTTTTGTGCTCCATGCGTCTCTCTGATCCTTCAGTCATCTAGTGACAAGATGACCTGAAGCAATGAATCATAGAGATGCAGCTGGTAGACTCTGTGAGATCCCAGGAGCCTTCACAGCATAATTGAAAGCTGGTTTATTGAGAAAGAAGTCTCATTAAGGTCAATGGAGCTTAATGTAGTATACTTTGTAGTATAGATCTTTAGGGCAGCAGTATTCATTATTTCTGTAATTTCTCTTGGCTCAGCACAGCAGGGTCCCTCCCCACCCCTTCTTAAACAACAGGAGTTTGGGAAAAGGCAGCCCTTGAAATTCTAGAAAGTGAGTTAAATCCATTCTGTTCTCTCCAGTCTTTTAGAAAATTCATAATATTTCTAAATTACTCTCTATACAGATGGCTTCTGGGGTAGCATGAAGAAAAGTCATCATTCCAATAGGAATCAAACATAATATAACAAACATATAGGTAATGCTAGAAATGAGTAAGAGACAGGGAGGTGCCCTATGGATGAGGTGCCCTGAGAGAGATTATGGCATCTGCTCATTCCCCTTTTTAGCCATGATGGCAAGCCGTTTTGGAGGAAAGCAAGGTGCGGAAGGGCAAGATCACCACTAGTTTATGCTTTGAAGACAAGATATAACTGTTTTGTTTGGTTTTGGTTTTAAAACAAAATTGTAGGTGGGGAGAGCATGATTAGGAAGGTCAAGAAAGAGCACAGGTCTGCCAAAAAAGAGGCGGGGGGGGGGAACCCTAGACCACAGGATTCATAGACCTTGGTCTATAGCAGTGACTCTTAACCTTTTCTTCACTGGGGACCCCTTTAAATATCTTTTGTTGCCGCAGATTTAAAACCACCACTATCATCATCATCATCATCATCATCATCAGATAATAATAATAATAATAATAATAATAATAATAATACAATTACACCATCCGTTAAACTTTCAGAGGCACTGGAGGGGGAGGGAAGACTTTTCTCCTGTTTCTTCCTGCACGTTTGTGCCTGGAGCAGATTGAATGGCAATGTATGGGCCAAGCCAGCCATCCAGCCAGCTTTTGCCTTGGCTCCTATCATGTCGTTGCTCCACTGCAGGGTGGAAGTGGGCCAAACAGGAGTCAAGCCTTCATGGACCCTGTGAGGACACTGCAGCCCCCTGGGGGTCCATGGACCACAGGTTAAGAACCACTGGTATATAGGATGTTGTTGTTAACTGCCATCAGCTTCGGCATATAGCAGCCCTAGGAATGAGAGCTCTTCAAATCACCCTATCCTCAGCAGCCCTGCTCAGGTCTTACAGACTCAGGGCCATGGTTCCTTGACTTAGTCTATCCATCTGGAATGTGGTCTTCCTTGTTTCCTACTGCTTTATACCTTAGCAAGCATTATTGTCTTTTCAAGCAAGTCATATTTTCTCATGATATGTCCAAAGTACAACAGAATTCAAAGGCACGGCCATGTTAGTCTGGAATATCAGTATGCAAAGGGATCTTGTAGCACCTTTGAGACTGACAAAGGAGTTGTAGCATACACTTTCATAGACTTGGTCTATTTCCTCAGATGCATGGAGTGAATTAGTGCCTAAGGACAGACCTTATAAGCAGGCTGTTGAATAGCCATAGAAATGCAAAACTTGTAGGTGAGGTGATGAGGTGACAAGTTCAGTTTAACAATAGTCACTGAGGAACAAAGGCAGGAGGAAAGATATTGCCTAAGGTGAGGTCAGGTGGATGACCATATGAATGGTGGAGGATGTTTTGGAATGTAGTGTGATGCTGGCTGGGAACCAGAATGGAGATGTGATAAACTGACCAAACCCGCCCTCATGAGACTGGGGTGTTAACCAGTGTTATAATATGTGTAGTGTGCCAGGAAACCATTATCTTTGTTCAACCCACTGTTGATGGACTGGAATGTGGATATATCCCAATGCAGCAGTTTCTCCCCAGTCTCATGAGGGCGGTCTTGGTCAGTTTATCACATCTCTTTTCTGATTTTAGTATCCAGATGGGGTCCTGGAACCAAATCCCAGAGGCTACCAAGGGCCCACTGTACAATCTATTTTTTCTCTCTCTGTATGTGTAGACATGCAAGTGTAGATGTGTACTTTGTCATGCTCCCCAAAGGCATTTTCCTCATTGTGGACTGTAATTACATACTGTGCTCACTCTCCACACATCTTGAGTGCTCTGAAATGATTAAATAAAGTTATAGCAATAGTCTGTAAGAATATAAGTAACAAGAAGACCAGAATTTGGAGTAGTTGAATAAATGGCTTACTATACACACATCCCAAAAATAAAGATAAATAATGTTCAACAGCAAACTGGAAATTGGGATGGCCATTATTTAGCTAAATCTACAAAGGAGGGGGAACCAAGAAAGAAGCAATCTAGGGTGATGTGGGAAGAAAGACACAGCTACAAAATAGGAAGGAATCCAGCCACCAGCTAGACATGCAGAGAACTGAACTGAGTTACAAGTGAGTCAATATATAAACAATGCTATGCCAGAGGTGGCATGGATAACTTGCTTGGAGGAGTAAGGAAGGAAATTGCTAGAGATGAGAGCATATTACATATAGCAAGTCAAAGGGAGAAGAGCATTCTTCCTTAGGGTGATTTGCTGTGAACATTTGGAAGAGTTGTGTGATTACGGATGAGCTAGACACTTTAGTCTTTTGACTAAAAGGTGCTGTTTGTTGTTTATGAATGTCCAGAGAAAAGGTTGCATGGGAGAGTGAAGGTAAACTGTGACCTCATAGGTCACACTGAGCCCCATATGGCAGATTGAAAATGTCTAGTACAGAGTGCAAGAATGGGTCATCTGCATTTGGGTGGCAGAGCTTCCTAATCGTAATAGGCTGCTAGTTACCAAATACTATGTTTGTTTCCTGTATGGTGCTTTCCCTCAGCTGGGATTTCAACATGCAAGCCAGTATTTGTACATCCAGACAGTTTAATTGCCTTAGGTAACTGGAAGGTTAAGGCAGTTGGACATTCTGGAGGTCTCAGGCCCGCTCCCCTGGAGTTCAGGTGTCTTAGGAAGAGACTTGGGATAGCAGGGGAGA
The DNA here is from genome assembly GCA_030847615.1 of Gambelia wislizenii. Lineage (NCBI taxonomy): Eukaryota > Metazoa > Chordata > Lepidosauria > Squamata > Crotaphytidae > Gambelia > Gambelia wislizenii. The sequence goes on along the minus strand of JAUMIR010000002.1, from coordinate 252,988,670 downwards.
TTGACACCTGTATATCAAAATGGGACACACATCATGGAACAGGCCCAGGGCAGCCCAACTGCTGGGTCCTGGAAGATTATCTTGCGGTATGTAGGCACACCTCAATCTCCTCTGAACCATTTAATCAACTATCTAATTCCCAGCAATGTAAATGGTGTTCTTTCATGATGATGAAAACAATTCACTCAGACTGAGGTGCCTAATTTTTCTAGCTCCAAGGGTCACATGATGTTGGACTGGTGTGCAAGCACACTTACACATCACCTACTTTCCTCCATAGGAATTCTCCAAATTTCCAGATCTTCTGATTTCATTGATTCAACTAGCTGGAAAGAGTATATGTTTGCAGACCTCTCATACTTCTCTCATATTTTGGGAGGGGGAGTGGGGCTGCAATTAAGGTTTTTGAGTCCCAGTCACTGTGCACTGATGTAGGCAATCCTACAAATCCAGTTACCAAGTAGTTTTGCAAGAGGAGATGGGCCATTTTAAGATGGGACTGGTGGATGGTTGATCAAGGGCTTCTTTCTACCGCAGCCCATACTGAAAAGGGGCCTGCTGGCAAGTCCCATTGATGCATCATCCACAAGTTCCATCTCTATATCTTGCCATTGGGGCAGCAAGGGAAACAAGTAAGTGCCAAATATGCTAGCCTTCCCTTACAGTGGAAGTGGTCCAGTCCTTCGATCATGGCTTGCATTATCAACCAACATTTCACTTCTCAGACAAATGTCCAATATTTTAAAATTGCAATAAAACCAAAACCTCCTTGGCATAAACAACTCTGTTAGAAAATCCCAACAACTCTTTTAGAAATTCCCTCCAAATTTCCAGATATTCTGATTTAACAACAACAGAGATAACTAGGAAAAAAAAAGACTTTTTAATTTAATTTGGTCTTTAAAAAAAAAAAAAGTAAAAGAAAAAAGAAAGCTGGAAATAATCCCAGTCAGAAATAAGTCACAGGCTTGGGACAAGGTTTTTGAAGGATAAACAATCCTCAGTACAATCGTTCTAGAAAAATACTCTCTTAGCCTGACAATACTCACTGCAGTCTACATGATACCCCTGTTTTAGCCTTTGGTTTTTTGTCTGAAGCATCCAGTGACACATGTGCACTTAATATTATTATCATCTTCATAGCACTTGTAACTGCTGTTTCATATTGCCCATTTAACAGTATTTTGGATCAGTGTTCCAAATAGAGGTAAAGTCTGAAGTATCTTGATGTTGTACGGATTACACTGAACTCTGAAAAAGGGACTTTGCCCTTTTTATTTAACCCTCATCCTCAGCTTTCTAGAGGAGGAATGTGGTTTATATTAGCAACTAGAGCCTAACTAATTTCAGCTCCCATTCCAAGTTTCTGCTTTACCACAGCACACTCCTCCACTGCATTAACTCTACCAAGATGGGCCCAGATAGCCCAGACCAACTCCAGGGACCAAAGGGAGGACCAAAGGAGTTAACTCTAACCAAATCCCCACAAGGGCAACCTTTAATTCTGGTCACTGCTCAGCACTGCCCACATCTCTAAAGAAGATCAGTAAATTAGGTCCACAATGTGTACGCACAATGTATATGCAAAATGTACTAAGCACAATATGAGCATTTTTACTTCCCATAGGACTGATGGTAAATGCCAAGAGAAATCAAAGCCCAGCTGCCAACAGTTAGGTCAGGATGGGGAGCAAGTCCTCCATTCCAGTGAAGCCATTGCTACTGCTGGGTACTGAAGATCTTTGACAACAGGGAACTGTTTGACTGGGATTTCTGCTGTATCTCAGCAGCCCGGGCCATCTGCTGCTTCAGACGTTTCTTCCCTTTGCTGGTCTGGATTTCCTCCTCAGTCCGGCGCTGGACAAAGCCCCAGCTCTTTTCTTCCTGCTCTCCCTGGCTGCCCTTCGCTGTGAAGTGTTTGCTCTTCTCCACATTCTGCAGGTAGAAAGTAGTCTCGCGCTTGGCTTGTGAAACTTCAGCACGCATTCGCTGCTGCCGCACTTGCCGTTCATACGCAAGCCGCTCGCTCAGGTGAGTCCACTTGAAACGGTGCAGGTACTGAGAGCAAAAGATAAGGAACTGGCTTCAGGTTTCATGGCACCTCAAACACATAGCACTTTATTGTCTAAAGCAGGGATGGGCAACTTGCAGCTACGGCTGAAGGGGCCTGCAGTCCAGCATCACCTGGAGGGCCACCAACTGTCCATCCTTGGTAGAAGAAGATCTGAAATTCATGTAACCAAGGGATGGCCAACTTCTGTATTCTGAGGCCACTCTGTCCTCCAGGCAGTAGTTTAGGGGTCAGAGGAATCTGAATTCCCCCCCCCCACACACACACACACAATAGCTACTCACTATAACAGGTGGCAACAAAGTCTTTATGAAAAAACATGGGCAGCCCATGGCTCTCCATTTAGTTTCTTACAGCCCTTAGCCTAAATTCAGAAGCAAAAAGCAAGCAAGCAGACCACATCTCTGCCAAGAGTGATATTTTACTTTCTCAAGGACCTACTAGATGGAGAAGAAAAGAGGAAAAAAGAGTAGCCCCATCCACTACTGGCTTTACTCCCACCCATCACTGACTTGTGGCCCATTGAAGGGAAACCATCCAGTCTAAGAGAATTCAAACAAATGAGGTTTTCCCAGATATGAAGTATGTGTACTTGGATGGTGCAAACTACCAAGAAGAGTAGGAACAGAGCTGATAAATCAATGTGCTTCCCAGGCAAAGCCCATCTGTCAGCAGTTCACTGCTCTTCCAAAATATATTCAATTTATCCATATTTATTTGCTTGAAAGTACACACATGGATTGTTTCCTCTCCTTAAAAGGGATATAATGAGCAAAGTAACTGATCACAAATTTATCAAATACAGTTGTCTCTTCATATTCGCTGGAGTTTGGTTCCAGGACCCCCCATGGATACCAAAATCTGTGAATACTCAAGTCCCATTATATGCAATGGCATAGCAAAATTGTGTCCCTTATATAAGATGGCAAAATCAAGGCTGGCTTTTGGATTATTATTTTTTAAAGAATATTTTCAAGCTGTGAATACTTAAATCCGTGGATACAGAGGGACAACTGTATGACCACTGTATTGTTACACATAATTGCTTTAAGAGCCAGCATTTTGACTACCAGACACCATGTAAAGTTTTGTTAAAGACCAGTGCAGGTCTAGGGCAAATTTCCCCTTCTTGATATATTCCAACTACTCCACTTTGAGCAAACATCATCAAACAATTATATCCACACAGTACCATACTAAGGTACAGTTTAGTAAAGCAATTTATCTCATACTACACTTTATGACCAGATAATAATAATAATAATAATAATAATAATAATAATAATGATGATATATATACTGCCCTTTGGTAACCCAATCAGGGCGGTTAACAATATTAAAACACCATACAAAGTAAAACGGTATACTCCCCTTCCCCCCTTAAAAAGTTATTAAATCAATTTACAAATTAAAACACTTAATAAAATACACACCTACATTTAGCAATAACAGTAGATCCCCAACAATATTCAGTTCCGTTAACAAAGAAGGCTGTGAGGACTCTCCTGAAGGAGGGGGGGTTCCCGAGGCCAGGATAATCTATTCCGGAAAGGCTTGCCGGAAGAGATCCGTCTTGACAGCCTTTTTGAAGCTGTCCAAAGATGTCAATTGACGGATCTCATCTGGCAGGCCGTTCCATAGTCTGGGGGCGACAACAGAAAAAGCCCTCTGGGAGGTAGCCGAAAGCCTCAACTTTTGTGGCTGCAGCAAATTCCTCCCAGAGGACCGGAGTGCACAGGGAGGATTATAGGAGAGGAGACAGTCCCTGGGATAGCTTGGACCCAAGCCATTTAGGGCTTTAAAGGTGATAACCAACACCTTGTACTGGGCCCAGAAACCAATAGGCAGCCAGTGGAGGGACCTCAAAACCAGAGTGATATGGTCCCTCCTAGATGTTCCTGAAACAAGCCTGGCCGCCAGATGATGGAAATGAGGGGGTGGGGACTTCATAGAGAACACCAAACTAAATGGAGAAATTATTTGGTATTTTCAGAAGCCCAGTCTTAACTTCCTATCCCTTTCTAGAGCTAATAAATAAATTATGGATTTAGCACCCAAAAGGCAAAAAAAAAAAAAAAAAGAGTGGATGAGAGAAAAATCCAAGCATCTTTATTTACCAGAGTAGCCTGCAACACATACACACCTTCATATTCCAGAGATCATAATGGAATTTACTCTTCCTGCGGACGCCCATAGGTGTATTATGTAAACTGGCAGCAACCAACTTGGCCACACGTTTATCCCGGAACTCCACCCAGCCTTCTGTGAAATTCTTGGCGTTGCTTCCAGCTTTCTTCTTTTTCTTTCGTATAAATCGTTCTGATGGAGACAGAGAGAAAGGGAGGGGGTCATAAACTGTGCAGTCTGGAGTAGATCTTAGTTTAAATCTCAGCTCAAAACTTCAAAATCCATTGGCTTAAGGATGTGTAATTGTAACACAGCTGGTGTATTCTCCATATATAAAATGGAAGACATGCCAACTATCAATTGTTTATTTAAGACCATTTCGACAGCACTTTTCCTGTTACAATAATGCACAGCAGCTCAATATCAAAACAAATCCAAGAATTTAATAGAATAACTCAAAGAAATAATTTAGTCTTTGAGGAGATAAGAATTGTATAGCACTTCAGCCTGAGTGTCATCAGTAATAAAACTTACTGCAGACACATTTCCACTTGGATCTTTTCATCATTCATCTACCTCTCCTTACAGATGCCAGTTCAAAAGACAAATTGCATCTAACATCGTGCTTCCCGTTGTATTTCTCTTTGGCATTCATCATACCTGGCAGTCCTACTTAGCACCTGTGCACACACAATCTCTTACACTCTTCTTCCCTCAAATGCCACACACCTGCCTACTCATCCCCAATACACACACCACAGCTCACCTTCAGGCTGAAGAAAAATACGCCCCACTTCCCCATAGACACTAAGCAGGTTCCGGACGTGCCGTGGCCGGAAGCGGGGAGGGATATGACCAAGGTAAATAATGCCAGGCATGACCTTTTTGGTGCCAGCTTCGTTGGAGAGATCCAATTGAGCACCACTCTCTACTTTCTTGTTCTCCAAGGCAACATTTTGGGCACCATCTTGATTACAGGGATCCAAACATGCATCATCTTCTACTTCCTTCTTCTCTGTCACAGGCCCTTCTCTCTCCTCTTCACTGTCCTTTATCAAGTCTTCACCTATAGGAGTCAGCTGATCCGGCTCTACATCTTTGTCAGCCATCCTGTTATTGGTCTTATTATTAATACTTGTCATACGGGAGGGTTAGCACAGTTGGAAAGCTGCTTTCTTCCTGTAAAGAAACTAAGAAGCAGTGAAAAGGATAAGGATAAACAAGGGAATCAATTGCATTGGCATCCCCATTGTTTATCCCCCACCCCATCTTCAGTCCCTCAGTACAATTAAAAAAAACACAGTTGCTTGACATTTGTACTGCATCTTACCACCCAGCCCATATGTGGACAACCTACAGCATTGATTCGATAAATGCTACAGACTGCAGAACTCTGAGTCACACCCGGACAAAGCCAGAAAGCCTCTGGGCCTAACTATGGAAAAGAAGTAGACCCACCTGCCTGCCTGCCTAGCTCCATACCGCTGTCAGTACTCTCTGGCTCTGACACTTAGAAGTAATGCTACTACAATGCATCAAAGATGGCTTAGGTAGAAAACATTTAATACAGTACACATTATATAGTGAACACTATAAATGACACTTCCCAACAGACTTGCCAGGTGTCCCTTTTTATAAGGGATGTCCCTTATTTGAGGATTGGAAAGCTTGTCCCTTACAGAGCTGGCAAGTGTCCCTTATTACAATGGGCATCCCCTACTGGAGAACTGGAAAGCTTTTTCCTATATATAGACTGAACAAGATGGCCCCCAAATCCTACATTTTGGGGTGTGGCCCCTTCATAAAGATAGAAATGTGTCCATTGTGTAATTTATGAATGTGAACAATATGTTAATTTTACTGAGAAGCACATGGTTAAGTTAACTGAAATTAGTATTTTCATATGGTGTTTAGGGAGAACACAGTTTTAATAGCAACTTCCTGATTGTCAACCCTGAAATGTCATAAATTTTGACTCCTCCTTGTTGTTATTTTGAAACCCCAGCAACACTACTGCCCATGCTTTCGAATCTGTTACCACTTCTAATATTCTTGGTGGCAGTGGTGGAGTTACTACCACCCAAAGGTAATTTAAAACACTGATCCATCTGCATTGTGACAGCCCTACTATTCAAAGTATTTACCTTGCAATTAATCTCCTTGTATTAATCTCTCCCAGGTTCACCTGTTACACATTTACACACACCTTGTATTACTATCTCCCAGGTTCATCAGTTACACATTTGCCCTTGCCTACTGCTGTCTTTCAGAGTATGCTAATACAGTTGCCCCTCCACATTCGCGAACTCAGCATTCGCGGTTTTAATTATTCGCGGTTTTGGGAGGGCCCCCCCGGCCCCCCCCAAAACCACGAAAAGGGGCCTCCGGAGGCCCCTTGAAAGCCCTGGGAAGGAGCGGGGAGGGCCGGGGAGGCGTTCACGGGGCCTTTGGAAACCCTCCAGAGGCCCCGTGAAGGCCTGGGGCGGGTGGGGGGAGGCCGCGGAGGCCTTCACGGAGCCTTCGAAGGCTCCGTGAAGGCCCCGGGGAGGGAGGGGGGAGGTTGGGGGGAAGCCTTCACGGAGCCTTGGAAGGCTCCGTGAAGGCCTGGGGAGGGTGGGGGGAGGCTCCGTGAAGGCCCCAGGGAGGGAGGGGGGAGGATGGGGGGAGGCCTTCACGGAGCCTTGAAAGGCTCCGTGAAGGCCCCAGGAGGGAGGGGGGAGGCGTTCACCGAGCCTTGGAAGGCTCCGTGAAGGCCTGGGGAGGGTGGGGGGAGGCCGCGGAGGCCTTCACGGAGCCTACGAAGGCTCCGTGAAGGCCCCGGGGAGGGATGGGGGAGGGTGGGGGGAGGCCGCGGAGGCTTTCACAGAGCCTTGAAAGGCTCCGTGAAGGCCCCGGGGAGGGACGGGGGAGGTTGGGGGGAGGCCTTCACGAAGCCTTGGAAGGCTCCGTGAAGGCCTGGGGAGGGTGGGGGGAGGCCGCGGAGGCTTTCACAGAGCCTTGAAAGGCTCTGTGAAGGCCCCGGGAGGGAGGGGGGAGGATGGGGGGAGGCCTTCACGGAGCCTTGGAAGGCTCCGTGAAGGCCTGGGGAGGGTGGGGGGAGTTCGCGGAGACCTTCACGGTGCCTTCGAAGGCTCCGTGAAAGCCCCGGGGAGGGAGGGGGGAGGATGGGGGGAGGCCTTCACGGAGCCTTGGAAGGCTCCGTGAAGGCCTGGGGAGGGGGGGGGGAGTCCGCGTGGACCTTCACGGAGCCTTAGAAGGCTCCGTGAAGGCCCCGGGGAGCGAGGGGGGAGGATGGGGGGAGGCCTTCACGGAGACTTGGAAGGCTCCGTGAAGGCCTGGGGAGGGTGGGGGGAGTCCGCGTGGACCTTCATGGAGCCTTAGAAGGCTCCGTGAAGGCCCTGGGGAGGGAGGGGGGAGGATGGGGGGAGGCCTTCACAGAGCCTTGGAAGGCTCCCTGAAGGCCAGAGGAGGGTGGGGGGAGGGCAATCAGTATTCGCGGTTTTTTGACATTCGCGGGGGTCCGTGGAACCTAACCCCCGCGAATGTCAAGGGACAACTGTATTCAGGTAACCAGTCAGCTTCTCTTCTCTAATTCTCACTTTCAGCACTCTATGCTGAAAGATCCAAGTCAAACACCCACACCACTTCTCCAGTCACTTACCCCAAACCTTCACATCTCTCAGTGACATGCAGTCCACTGTCTGACTTTCCTTTTATTCACCTCACTAGTATTCTCCTCCTTACCCCTCCTGCCACAAACCTACCCACCATTGCTCAGGCCCACCCTTCTCCTTCTGCCCTGCCATCCCTTACACACTGAAAGGGAGGGCAAAAAGGTAGAGAATGCTGTGTTGGTCAGGCAAATATATGTAAAGATACTTATTACAAAATACATAATATGACAATATTTCTGCAGACTTCTCCCACTTTCCATTTTCAGCCTATATATTGGTGGGATGACATGTAGCCCCCCCCCCATTCTGTTGGACTGCAGTTCCCATAGTCCTAGCCAGTGTCAAGGTGAGGAATGAAAGGATTTGCAGTTCAACATCCAGAGGGCAAAAATTTGCCTCTGTTTATTGCTCTGTACCGTCAAGTTGTTTCTGACATATGGCAACCCTAAGGGTGACCTATCACGGGGTTTCTTGGCAAGATTTGTTCAGAGGTTTGCCATGGCCTTCCTCTGAGGCTGAAAGAGTGTGACTTACCTAAGTTTACACAGTGAATTTCCATGACAGAGTGGGGATTTGAACCCTGCTCTCCCAGAGTCCTAGCCCAACACTCAAACTACTACACCACACTAGCTCTCTACCCTCCTGTAATTGGAGGGTCCTCTTATCACTGCGACCAGTGCGATCAATATATTGTATGAGGACACGGAAGCCCCCTCTATTCCTCTGACTATGGAATGCCCCCGCAACCCCTCGAGGCCCAGCTGCCACCCACTTGGGCTTGCCTTGAGCACCAGGAAAACATGTTTTTTTTTTATTAAAGCTGCTGGAGTCTAAGGGTTGTACTCAGCTTGGTTACATATACAGGGCGTTCAAAATTGTCTCTACTTGATTTACATTCTTACTTTGTTTAATGTGTTTTACCTTTGATTGTTTTAATCTTAAATTGATTTCTTTGTGCACTGTCCTGAGGTCTTCTGATACCGGCCAGGATAGAAATACTGTATTTCAGTGGTTCTTTACCTTTTGACCTTTTCTTTACCAGGGATCCCCTTTAAATATCTCTTGTTGCGGCAGACCCGCAAGATTAAAACCCTAATAAGAATAAGACCACGTGATGATGATGATGATAATAATACAATTGTCCCTCCATATCCACGGATTTTGTATCCACGGATTTAAGTATTCACAGCTTGAAAATATTCTTTAAAAAATAATAATCCAGAAGCAAACCTTGGTTTTGCCATCTTATATAAGGGACATCATTTTGCTATGCCATTGCATATAATAGGACTTGAGCATCCATGGATTTTGGTATCCATGGGGGGGGGTGTCCTGGAACCAAACCCCAGCGAATATGAAGAGACAACTGTAATACAATTACACCCTCCATTAAATCTTCCCTCAGAGGCACTGGAGGGGGGAAGACTTTTCTCCTACAAGTTTATGGCTGGAGTGGATTGTATGGCAATGCGCAGGCCAAGCCTGCCAGCCGTTGCCTTGGCTCCTGTCACGTGGCCACTCCACTGCAGAGAGGAGGTGGGCCAAGCAGCCTTCACGCCTTCAGGTTAGCAACCACTGCTGCATTTCAAATAAATAAGCAGACTCGGGATACATAGACTCCAGGGCTTAAAAGACCAGCAGCTCCCCTCCTGTCCTTTCCTTCCGTCAACCTCTAGTTAACATCTGGGCAGATGTTCTGGAAAACGCCAACGCTTTCCTAGTATTTTGGGGACCTTTCAGGAGGACTTACCTCTCCTACTCCAGATTTTGCCTTGAGGGAGTGAAGGGCCCCGGGCTCCCCGCCCCTCCTGGCCAAACCTGCTCAGCTCCACCGAGGCGAGGGAATCCCGTGGCGCGACACCCTCACTGACGGCTACTGTCGCAAAAGGAAGAGCGGCGCTTCCATAGACTATGAGTAAAAATCAAGAGTGATACAGAGCCTCGAAGTCAGGCCAGGTTGGCCAGCAGTCTCGGGGAGGGGGGAGCGTTCTGTTCCCCTCCTTTGGCCTTATTCATATTCCGCTTTGGCTTTAGCATATTCCCAAGAAACCCCCCCCCGCCCCCTTTGTTCTCCTTGTCTATGGAGGGTGAACAGCTTCTGAGGTGGAAAAACCAGCCGTTAAGGCCAGAAAGGCTGCTTTAGGCCTGCGTGGCGTAGTGGGTTGAGCGCTGGACTAGGACTCTGAGAGACCAGGGTTCGAATCCCTGCTCAGACATGACAACCCACTGGGTGGCCTCGGGCAAGTCACACTCTCTCAGCCCTTGGCAAACCTCCTCTGAACAAATCTTGCCGAGATTTTATTGGAATAAATTCTACTGAAAAATACACCCGACCGCAAAAGGCCGTAACAATAACGCAAAAATAATAATAATTGTTTTCTTACTAATACAAAATAAAACTATCTAGGGGTCCGCCTTAGGTCACCCTAAGACTTGGAAGGCACAGAACAACAACAAGGCAACATCACTCTTCATCTCTTTCTCTGAGTAAGTCTATGTTCACTCTAGTTCTATTGGCTGAGCGGGGAGGGAGGCTTAAAGCAGCCAGCCATTGACGGAAACGAGGTACGCGGCTTCCAAGGAGACGCCGCCGGAAGAGGCGGGTGCGCAAAAAGCCAACAGCCAATCGCGAACGGACTGGCGATGGAGCGCGCGAGGGCTAAACGGCCGCAACGGTTCCTCATGTTTCGCAGGCGCAGGCGCCGCTTCGCCTCAGCGTCTGTCTGGCCCCGTCCTTATTCGAAACCCCGAAAAGGAAAGAGCGGGCGTTACGAATAGGGACGCTGCAGGCCAAACAAATAGGACCGTGCTTTTTTCCCCCATATTTTATTTTATTTTAATATTTTATTTTAATATTTTTATTTTATTAGAATATTTATTTTTATTGAATATTTAAACATACACAAAACATAAACAGAAAAGAATAAAAAGGTAGACAATACAAAATAGCACATGAAGAATAAAGAAAATATACAGTACAGTAATTAAATAATAAAGCATATAACACTACTACACTATCCCCATTAGTCCCCCAGTAAAGACATTTTAAAAGGACTTCCCACCAATTCTCTAATTGCCCCATAATTAAAGAGTTGTTTACACCTCCCTTATAAATTATCATCTCGCTTTAACCTAGCTAAACATCATTTTAATAATCAACATTTCTTCATTATATTACCTTTTGTCTATAATGTAAAAGAATACAATAGGACCCCTGTATCCACTGGGGATTGGTTCGGGGGGGGGCTGTGGATACCAAAAACTGTGGATAATAGCAAACACCATTGAAAATAATGGAACTTCCAGTTTAAAATGCCATAGAGTTGCCTTGGAGGACCTAGAAAATGGCTAGAGAGGACATATTTTCTAGGAAGTCTATGCTAGGTATTCTGTTTTGTATCTGTGGCGAATTGAATCAGTGGATAGTGCATCAGTGGATATGGGGGTGTTACTGCAATATCTTTTCCAATACAGCTTCCCATTGTTCATCAACGTTTTATTAATGTACCTCTGCTCAACTTTCCCTCATTAATCTTTTCACTTTATAATCTTCAAGATATATCAGAAAGCTCACAAGAGGTTGTAATCTTCATGCTCCCACGTTACAAAAAAAGGGAGACTAAAGTAACAAAGTTTATTGTTATTTGCCATCAAGCAGACTTCAACATATGGTGACTTTATGAATAAGAGGCCTCAAAGTCTCCTGTTTATCAGTTGCCTTGCACAGGTCCTACAAAGTCAGATCTGCCACACAATAGGTCTTCCTTAACTGAGGGGGCATCTGCACTGTAGCTACAATGCAGTTTGACACCACTTTAACAGCCATGGCTCCATCCTACAGAATCCTGGGATTTGTAGTTTTGTGAGGTGCCAGCACAGTGGCAGAGAAGGCTAAAGATCTTGTAAAATTAAAAAAAAAAAAAACCCTGGTTCCATAGGATAGTGCTACAGCACTTAAAGTGTCATACAGTATTATTTCTACAGTGTAAATTCACCCCAAGTCTAGCCACTTGTAAAGGCTGAAGACTGAAACACAAATCTGTATTCATAATTCCACAATGCTGCAAAGCTTTCTTAGAAACATGCATGGTTAACCATAGGTGGACTGGGATATCCATGGAATGACAGAGGGGTCCTGGTATATTGATCACTAACAAGGACTAGTTGGTAATGAAATGAACTAAAGTAAAGCCATCTTTGCTTAGAATGCTAAAACTGTGGTAGACCTTGACTGTGTGTGTGTGATTGTAACATCTCAGAAACTGCCAGGGGTTGCAGTTCTCAGCAGAGGAATGTATCCTTTACTGTAAGGATACTGTAATTTACTGTAACGTAGGCATAGGAGGCGTTAACTGGATGGCCCTTGTGGTCTCTTCCAACTCTCTAATTCTATGATTCTATGAATGGTCAATTGTCTTAGTGATGGGTTAACTGAAGTCTGTTACTTAAACTGAATGGGATCACTAGCAGAGGGACTATAAATTCTCAGCTTCCACTAATCAAGTTGTTTTTCTTTGCTTGCACCTGAACTGACTGAGTGGGTCTTTGTTCGAAGGTAAGAACCATCTTTGGCTAAAGATAAGCCTGTAGTGGCTAAAGAGGCCTTTATACAGCGATTCAGGATCCAAGGACTGGTGTTTCGCCCAACAGACTTCAGGTCTGGTGAATGGGGCTGATATCTCAGTTCTCTCCCCACTGTTAACAAGGCTATCTGCCTCTTTTCCTTCTGCCACTTTACCAATGGGGTGCACAAATAATCTAGTTTGAAACTGGATTATTTGCCGTGACACCTTCCTATGGAATCCTGGGGTTTATAGTTTGATGATGCACCAGCACTCTTTGACAGAGAAGGCTAAAGACTTTGTAAAACTACAAACCCTAGGATTCCATAGGAATCCAGTTTCAAACTGGATTGTTTGTGTATTGTAGATTAGGCCTTGCTTTATTGTCTTTAACAAGGCACATCATCCCATAATAGGTCCCAAGCATTAGTATAAGTTTGTAGGCAACTGATAAACATGATGTGAGGAGGAGGATCAAATGCATTTGTCTATTTCACTTCAAAATGGAAATCCATTCTCATAACTTGGGGTTTATTTTTAATTCCGTGCGACAGAATTTTTTAACAGTATTAAATATATTCTTAGAACACACACAAAAAATGTAAATCCATTCTTCAATCAGTTTCAAAGTGGAGTTCCCCAGAGATTTAGCATTTACAGACACAAGGCATGCATCCAAAACCTAAAAATGTAACTTTAACATGGACAAACATTTTAACACTAACAAAGTTACATCCAACTTGCAAGAAGTAAAATAAGGATTGTAGTGCCCTGGGAAGTGTTGGCAGAAAAATGCAATGTTCCTAGGAAATAATTTGATGGATTTATATGAGAAGATAATGGAAGCATAGGAAGGAGTTCAATGGACCTATTAATGGACTAATTAAAACAGGGATTGGGAAACTTTGGCACTTTAGTTTTAGAACTCCTATTATCCAGAATAGCTAGTGGTAAGAGAGTTTTAGTCTAAACCATATGAAAGGCGAATGTTTTCCACCCTAAATTAATGGATGAAAAGGAATAGGGAAAAAAAAAAGGTAATTGAATGTAAACTGTATACAGTAGCACACCCACATCCGTGGGGGATTGGTTCCGGGTCCTCCCACGGATGGTGAATTCCGTGGATAATAGCAAACAGCATCCATGGGCCATCCCTGGGAAAGGGGGGGTGAGATCGTTCCCTTTGCCCCCACATCTCCATTTCTGCCCCAGTGTGATCCCGGGGAGCGATCCTGGGGGCAAAGGGAGGAAGGAGGGAGATGCCTCCTCCTCTCCCTTGGTCCCTGAGTCGCTATTTTGGCCTGCATCACCATTTCTTTCCTCCTCCCCTGTCCACCACCCCCCCACTGTCGCCATCCGCTGATAATTGAATCTGCGGGTGGCGCATCAGCGGATGCGGGGGTGCTATTGTACTGACTGATTAATTAATTATTTAATTAACCATTGATTAATGGCTATAAGCTTATACGCAGCTAACTGGAAATAAAACTCACTGAACTCAGTGGGGCTTGATGTGTCATGGCTGACATCAGAAGGTTCACAAGGTCGATAATGCACAACTTTACACTACTTTTTAAAAAAAGTCTGGAGAAATAGCGAAAGCTATAACCGTGCGATTCATGGGTATTTTTGTCCCCCTCCTTCTGAATAGAGCAACTTTGTCCCAAAATTTTTCCGTTGAAATGACCCCCAAGTAAATAGATGCTCCTACCCAAAAGGCAAAGTAAAGAACCCTGGTGGCGCAGTGGTTAAATGCCGACACTGCAGCCACAATGTTGTGAGTTCAATCCTACAAGGCCCCAAGCTTGACTCAGCCTTCCATCCTTCTGTAGGTCAGTAAAATGAGTACCCAGCTTGTTGGGGGCAATTAACTAACACATTGTAAATCGTTTAGGGAGTGTTTTGCACTGATAAGTTGTATAGAAATATAAATGCTAATGCTAAATGCTAATGCTATTATGCAATGAAAAATTCATGCAATCCTTAAAGGTGCTTGTGGGTCCAAAATATTCATACATACTCTTCTTGCTATGTCTCTGCATGGCATAGTGCTCTGGCCTTGCCTCCTCCCAATCATCCTTGACTGGAGTGGTAAATTCTGCTGTCACTTTACAGTCATGTGATGGGACCAGCTGATCACCCCTGTGTAATGATGCAGTAAAATGACTCACTCTCTTCAAGTGGAAGCTGCCCCCAGTGTTTCTTTCACTAGTCAATGTTCTTCCTGACTCATCTCCCTCTGTTCAACAGATGTGCTTAGATTAGTAACTTTTGTGAATGAACTCTTTTGTAAGGATGTGAAAGGCTGTCAGTCTAATTTTCGTTTGTTGTTATATGCTGTCAGGTTGACTTTGAGTTATGGTGAGTGTATAAATAAGAGATCTTCAGGATCCCCATTTATAAACTGCTCTGTTCACGTTTTGCAAACTCAGGGCCATGGCTTCCTTGATTGAATCAACCTCCCTATAGCATGGTCTCCCTCTTTCCCTACTGCCTTTCATTTTACCAAGCATTATCTTCTTTCCCACTGAGTCTCATCACTTAATGATATGTCCAAAGTACAAGGTCTGTCTGTTACATAATGAGACTGATACAATAATCCATCTTTATTTATATGTACAGTATTACAATTCTAATGCTTGTCCCTTTCAATATACTCCCTGTTCACCACCACCCCGATGCAGTCTTGTTTTCCACTGGACAAAGGCGTGGAGCAGATCAGTTTCTGTCAGCTGTATCAACACATCTGCCATTTTCTTCTTTACTGTATTAATTGACTCAAAGTATGTTCCTTTAAGCACCCATTTCACTTTAGGGAAAAGAAAAAAAGTGCATGGTGCCAAATCTGGCAAATATGGAGGATGTTCAAATGTAGTAATGCGTTTATTGGCCAAAAACTGCTTCACAGAAAGTGCTGTGTGAGCAGGCACATTGTCTTGATGAAAAATGAAACCATTATTCCACAGTTCTGGCCTTTTTTTTTTTCCTGACTCTTTCTCTCAGCTTTGTCAAAACTTCCTTATAATAATGCTGGCTCACTGTTCTGCCTTCTGGAACCCATTCTGCCAAAATTACGCCCTTGATGTCAAAAAAACGAATGAGCGTGGCTTTGAATGTGGACTTGCTTTGACGTCCTTTTTTCATTCTTGGTGATGATGATGTTTTCCAGTGCATTGACTGCCGTTTTGTCTCAGGATCATACTGGAAGATCCAAGTTTCATCACAAGTGATTTTTTTTAAAGGTTTGGGTCTGCCTCAAGTTTAAACTTAGAATTTTTCTGGCACACAACAGACAACACAGCTGTTTTAAACAATGTCTGACAATTAACTGAATGGCGGAGAGTGTTGATGTTTGTCATGCAGGTTCAGACATGTTCAAGGTTACCCCTCAAGCGTTCACAATCAGTTCTCACTGATTTGTCTGACAGGTAGAAACACAGTCTCATTATTTAATAGACAGACCTCGTATACCTGCAGAACCAAAAGGGAAGGTCTAAGGAAAGAAGTCTCAAAAAATTTCCAGCAATCATTGTGCTACTGTTCAACGACTTCAAATCAAACAGTGCTAAAGCTATCTATGGGACTGTTTCTTTGACTGTAAACTAGTGGGTGTAAATGCTAAATTAAGACCAGCCTTGCCGACTGCAGAGTTCCTTCAGTTTCTGCATGAGAACCAAATCTTAATTGCAGAGATGTTCTCAGGGGGCTTCACTGCAGTAGTAGACAAAGCCAAAGTCCATTACTCCCCACCCTGTTCTTTCAGAACTTCACTATAGCATGATTTTGGAAACTCCTGCTTTGTATGGTAGTTTGAGGAATTCTGTTTATGATCAAAGTGTTGGCTCCTGTGTATAAACCCTGGAGGCCAGTTACACGGCAGAATAAAGTGTGTGAAATTCCAGATTACTGTCCTTACGCACCAGCGCTGCATAGTTTACATGATGTATTGCTAAATTGGAAGATCTGGTGAGTTTTCAACTTCCGCAGTTCACACAGACAAAGGGGGGGCATGGCCTCCAGATCACAGGCTGTCTGTCATTAAAGCCAGGCAAGAGGCAGGGAAGGAGCGAGGAGGGGCAGCGAGGGGGAAACAGGCCTCCGAAAGAGGTTCAGTTAGCAGCTCTAGCCAGAGAACAGAAGATAAAGCAACCCCCCCAAAAAGGGAGACCACAGGGGGGGGGAGAGGAATAATGATAAAGGAGGCAGCTTCCCTGAAGCCCCCCTTCCCCTCACCCACTGTGACGTGCCAGCTGAGCAGACTGCTTCTCTCTCTTTCATGCGTGCGCGCACACAGGCACACAGAGACACATACAAAAGAACAGGCGAGGGAGTGATCAGCCGGTGGAGCAGATCGCTACACACTCTCTCTCTCTCATACACACACAGAGAGAGGGGGGGACAGCAATTATGCTAGAGAGCAAGCCAGCTGGCTGGATCTTTTCGTTTGAGGCTCATTTCTTGCAAGTCCACCCCCTCATTGGTCAATCCAACCAATCAAGGCTCAGCTCTTCTGTGGCTGTTTCGGGAAGACTGCTGGTAGTTTCCACAGCCGTATGCAAAATGGTAGTTCACACAATTGATAGTGCGCTAACTTGCGCTACTTTTCAAAAAAGTTGGGGAAAATAGTGAAAGCTGATACTTTCTTTATGGGGTTTTTTGCCCCCCTCCTTCTGAATATGGCAACTTTGATCCAAAAGATGTGGGAGCTATTAGGACTCTTTGCGAATTCTTAGAGGATTTATTTTGCCGTGTAAATGGCCCCCTGGTCTCTGGCTCCTCTCACTGAGCGTTCATTCCTTTTGCAGAGAAGGAGATGGTAGAGGCAAAACAGCAATGGAAAGCACTCAAAGCAGAGTACCAGCAGCAGGTGGAGTTGATCACGAGGGCTGTGCCTCACTTACTGGCCAAACTGGAGGAAGGGGAAAATCGGGCTCAGCTCTTGGAGAGTGCCCTGCAGCGCTACCAGGCCAAGGTCAGTTTCTGGAGCTGAGAGGTCCCATCTTGATTGACTGATCAAACAAACTGTTAGCGTCCAAGATGTCAAAATGCTTTTCATATTTTAACATGTATGTATGGCATAGATGTTACTGAGCACTGCTTCTGCCATATTATTTTACTTGAGGGAATTCTTAGAGCAACTTGCAAAAAATAAAAATAAATAAATACCCAGTACAGATACACTGTACTGTACGGGTACACGTTTCAAACCACAAGTGAAGGTCACCACTCAAGTGTTCACAATCAGATCTCCTTGATTTTTCTGAAAGGTAGAAACAATCTCGTTATTTAATAGACCGGCCTTGTACAACAGCCTCAGTTTAGTGATCTTGGCTTCTAAAGAGAGTTCAGGCCTGCTCTGCTCTAGGACCCATTCACTTGTCTTTTTAGCAGTCCTGTAGAACTCTCCTTCAGCACCACATTTTAAATGAACTGATTTCCTTCTTGTCAGCTTTTTTCACTCTCCAGCTTTCACAACAACACATACAAATACATACCTAGAAATCTTTTTCATAGTACAGTATTTCTCAAAATCTGACCAGTGTTCTTGCCTTGTATTCTGTATTGGGTTGCAAGACTTTTGCTTTCTTCTGCATGAAAATTTGCAGGTATTTGGGGGCATTCTTTTTTCAAATGTACATGCTTTCTAAAAAAAATTTGGGCCAAAATCCATGATACGATTACAAAAATACTAAAACTAAAATTTGAATTAACACCAGAGTTGTACGTACTGAATATAACAGATAAGAAAACAGAAGGGAAACATAAAAGAGTAATATTATATATGATTATTGTTGCAAGGATCATATATGCCAGAAATTGGAAATTAAATAACCTTCCATTGATAGAGGAATGGTTGTCAAAACTAAGTGAAATGATTCTAATGGACAAAATGACTATACTGTTAGAAGATCACTCACTTCAAGGACTTGAGGATCAATGGTCAAAAGTTGTAGAATATTACAAAGAACATTGGAAAGATATGATACTTTAAATATAGAAAGTTATAATAATCAAATAGTAGACATAGTTTAAATCTTACCAAACATGTATGATTCTTTTAATCCCTTTTTATCTATTTAAAACCCTTTGACCTACTGGAAACTTAGATATATTTCCAAGGAAAAATACAAAATGACATTATGTATAAATGTAAGCAACCTAAGTATTGAATCAATATGACTCTGAATTAACATGGTATAGTCTTAAGTAATATAATTAATTTAAGCGGTAAACATAATTTCAAATGTGAAATAAAGCATGTTATGGTTAAGAGGAAAGGGGAGGTGGGAAGCACACACTATATTGTATAATTTATTCTTTGTATTGTTAATTAATAGCATTGTATATATTAAGTTAAAACATGAAAATTTACTGAATGTATAATTATGAGTTTTTATAAGTAAACTTTTTTCTTTTAAATAAAGATTAATAAACAAAAAATGTACATGCTTTCTTTGCATTTTTATGACATGCATTTTACTTATTTCACCCACTGACTAAAATGATATTTTGTGCATTTTAACAATATATACATTTTTAGTTCTGCCTGATTTTGAAATGACCATGTAATTTTGATTGCTTCTTTTCTTCATCAGAGCACTGTGCCAGCAACATAAACATATTGTTTTCTGAGGGAAGACTTGCTTCATTCCACTGTCAGCCTCAGGAAGTGTGAAACTGATATTTTTTCAGGAAAAGACAAATCCACTAAATTTATTTCCCATTCCTACCCCTTTGGGAACAAGTAATTCTTATACACTCTGAAATAGAGGTAGAGATCCTTAGGGCTGGAGCAAAATCTCTCTCTTTCTTGGTTTCTCAGTCTGATCCCATGGCAACATCGTTTGGTAGTTTACCAGCTTTTCTGTGTTTTTGTCCCATTCTAAAATGCTAAATGTTTCTCTTGAGGCTTTATTACTGGTAGTAAGAATTTTAAGCTAAAAGCTTTTCCACTTGGCCCCACTCACCACTGGAATCCCTCCCCTTCGCCTAGATCTATCCATTCTTTCATCTTTGGTTCTATCCACCACTGGAACACTGAATACTTTTGAGAGTTTGGTCCTCAGACTTTCCTGCCATTGCTTTGAAGTAAACCTTTGGGGACAAAATTGTGTTGTTGCTATGTGCCTTTAGGACAACTCCAACTTATGGCAACCCCTTCCTAAGGTTTTCTTGACAAGATTTATTCAGAGGATTTTTTCCCATGGCCTTCATCTGAGGCTGAGACGACTTGCCCAAGGTCATTCACTGGGCTTCCATGGCTGAACAAGGATTTGAACCCTGGTTTCCTGGACTCTGAGTCCAACACCCAAATCATGAAATTATGCCAGCTCTTGGGAGACAAAATTATGTGCCTTCAAATTTAGCTCATTAAAAAATGTGTCTCCAATGTCAAAAGGCTAGGAAACATTTGATTAAACTATACAAGCCCGTGGTTTCTCACAGGGTTTACACACTTCATGAGAAAACCATTTCTTTTTAGTTATAATACGAATGTTAAAGCCTATGCTCCTCCATTGGGAGAGGGCAGATCCCACCTCAGTGCAACAGAACATTTTCTATGCAATTTTTTACTGTGACACAAAGGGATCATTGTGAGGCCTTCATTTCCAACTTTGGATAACATCTCCATTTAATTATACAGTTTGTTTAAAGGGTGGGGTGGGGCTGGGGGTGGGGAGCGACAATGCAAGTACAGTAATTGAAAAATGCATGGAAGCCATGATGTGAGATTGGAAAGCCTTGCTTACGGATGTCAAGGATTTGGAGATCTAGGGCAATCTTTTTTATTTTTTATTTATTTATTTAAAACTAAAAATGTGAGTAAATGGAGTGGAAAAGAATCTTTGAAGTGGGATCATGAAACTACAGAGGTCCTCATTAAATGCAGACCTGGTGTGATGTTCTTGGAATAGGCATATCTATAAATAGCACCAGTCAAGGGTCTATGCAGAGAAGGGAAATCCACAGGAGAAAAGAAAATTACTCAGCTTTCCGAAGGAAAAATTGGACAACAAATACAAAAGGATTTTGCAGCAGCTTCAGACAATTAGTTGGCCATCAGCTAATCTCAGTGGTATTTCTCTGTGTGCAGTGCAATTAAATTTGCATTTTAATGAAATCACACCAATCAAAATGGAATCTGCCTTTGAGATCTCCCATGTTTCCAGTGATAAGTGAAGTGTAACAAGTGAAGGAACTGTTGCATGCCAATGAGTCATTGGGCAGAGGCACAACCAGCACATTAACATCAGAGGCCGTCAAAACAAACCCCTTGGGCTCAGTATTGGAGAATTCATACCAGCAAAATGCAGTCAGGGAAAAGATTCAGCAGGGGAATGGGACAAAATAGTGGAGGCAAATGGCAATTCTGGGATGTTAGAGGCAAGGTTAGGAAAGGATGAGACCAAGTGTAGATGGAGTTCACAGGCAGAAAAAATGAAATGCACAGATATAGGATGGGGGACATCTGGCTTGAGAGCAGTGCATGTGAAAAGGATCTAGGAGTCTTAGTGGACCAGAAGCTGAACATGAGTCAGCAGTGTGATGCGGCAGCCCAAAAACCAATGTGATTTTAGGCTGCATCTACAGGAGTATCATCTCTAGATCGAGGGAAATCATAGTGCCACTCTATTCTGCTTTGGTCAGACCTCACCTTGAATACTGTGTCCAGTTTGGGGCACAACAATCAAGAAGCATTTTGACAAGCTGGAGCGTGTCCAAAGGAGGGCGACCAAAATAGTTGGAGGTCTGGAAGCCATGCCCTATCAGGAGTGACTTAGCGAACTGGGCATGTTTAGTCTGGAGAAGAGAAGGTTTAAGAGGGGACATGATAGCCATGTTTAAATATTCAAAGGGATGTTATATTGAGGATGGAGCAAGCTTGTTTTCTGCTACTCCAGAGACTAGAACACGGGGCAATAGGTTCAAACTACAGAAAAAGAGATTCCATCTAAACGTTAGGAAGAACTTCCTGACAGTGAAACCTGTTCAGCCGTGGAACACACTCTCTCAGAGTGCAGTGGAGTCTCCTTCTTTGGAGGTTTTTAAACAGAGGCTGGATGGTCATCTGTTGGGAGTGCTTTGATTGTGTCTTCCTGCATGACAGGGGGTTGGACTGGATGGCCCTTGTGGTATCTTCCAACTCTATGATTCTATGACTGGGTGGTATTTCTTTCAATGTGAAAACTGGAATGAAGACATCAGCGTTGCAGAATTGTTAAAATTAACTCATAGGGTGGTCAGCTGCAGAAAGAGGACAGGGCTCCTGTACCTTTAATAGTTGCATTGAAGAGACCTAAATACCCTAAAGGCACCAGATCCCACCTGATCTTGGAAGGTAGGCAGGGTAAACCCTGGTTAGTACTTGGATGGGAGACTGCCAACGAATACCAGGTGCTGTTGCCTATATTCCACAAGAAGGAACTGGAAAAACCACCTTCAAGTCAACTTGAAGGCACATCCACAGAAGAGGGAATTCCAGTATGTGTAGTTTCGAAACAAGGTACACCAGCTGAGTGTCCCCTTGTACAAAACTATTAAATGAGGATGGGTTAGCTCTCTATAAGTTGTTAGACTGGAACTCCCAGCATTTCTCACTACAGAGAATATTGGCTCTGACTGCTGGGAGTTGCAGTTTAGCATCTGGAGGGCTGCACAATTCCCACCCTTGTCTATTAAACGGGCAAGTGGTTAAAGGAAAAATTCTGGAGCCAAGAATGATGATTCACTTGCATCTCACTAGGTGGAGCTCAACAACCATCTTTCCAGGCCCTCCCCTCCCAGTTTGCCATTGGGAACAGCTGAAAACAGCTGAAAATCAGGCAGGAGAGCTGCCCTCCCACTGAGCTGCATATTAATGGCACCACAGTCGTTCAAAACTCAAGCAGGGACCCAAGTAATAGCAATTAACAGGAAATCAAGGTGAAGGAATGCATATGGTGTGTGTGTACACTTAAACTGCATATTTGCAGTGATTGTCTTGCTCTTATTAAGGTCCATGAAAAGGCAGATCATGAAAGGGAAAATTTTACTCAGGCTGGAGGTCTGGGAGGAGGCAATATATAAGTTACATGCGCATTACTGTGTGAGGCACTAAATCATAGCTCGTCCTTTTGTTTCTGCAAGCTTATTTCCCTATATCACAGGTGGGAAACCTCCCGGAAAAGTTTTTTTTTATATTGTGAGCCTATTTTGAGGGCATTTTCCACTCCAGAAATGCACAAAAACACCCAGAAATGCAATGCCTTAACTTGCCCATCCCCAAACCCTGACAACCCACCAAAAAAAATTCACAAAAATGCTGAAAAGCAGCTGAAAATGGTAACCAGAAATGATGAAATGTCACTTCCAGTGCCCCCTGATGTGGATGTCTCACCCAGGGGATGTGGATGCCACAAAAGCGGTCCCCTGTCCCCCATGTCGTTGTCTACTCCTGCCCTGTATATTTATGGTAGAGGTGAGGAACTTTTTAGTCCTTTGGATTTTTCAACTACAGTTTCCATAATTGGCCATACTGGGTAGGACTGATAGGAACTGTAGACCAGATCATTTGAAGATGCTACATGGCATGTTCAGTTTTTCTAGGATCTCATGAGGTTTTCTGAAGCCAATGAGAAGTAGTAGAACTAGAACAGAATAAGTGTATTCCAAACCTGTTAGGTGGTGGTCTTGAGTCTCTGCTAAAAGAGAAAGAAACCTTGCAATTCAAGAGTCATCCTCATGTGTGATGTGCTTTCTCAAAAACACCACGTCCAAGAGTTCCTTAATTTCTGCGATTACCTATGTGCATGCAGAAGGAGCCAACGTAGTGTGAGAACAGGAGAACTGGACAAGCACACTGATAATCAAAAGCAGAGATCCCAAGCACACGGATAGCCAGGGCTGGTGCAAGGCTATACAGGTTCTAGAACACCTGTGAAGAAAGGCATTAGGCTTCCTGTTTCCAGAGTGCAGAGAAGGAGTGACGCCAGAGGTGGCTGCTGGCTTCCACACCAGTGTCATGGTAAAGTCTCCAGGCTTTGGTTGAATTTTAAAGAAGATCTCCAAGGTGCTGAACCCAGCCTCCAAAAGAGGTCCAGCACCTTGGAGAGCAACTTTACCATTCAAAATGTAGTGATGGCTCCTTTCAAGTTCAAAATATAGCCTAGCATGGATTCACCACGTCACTGATGGGGGAGCCACCAGCAGGGCACAGTGTGGAAAGAGGATTTGTCAATTGTACATGATAAATGTGTGTGTGTGTGTGAATACATCATGCATGCTGTAATGTAATGTTTGCCTATAAGTAAAAATTGGGGAGCCAGAGACATAGAAAGAGCTAAGAGAAGTTAAAGGATACCAATCGTCCCCATATAAGGCCTTTCATGGCAGGGAAAGGAAACTGGGCTCAAAGAAAAAAAATCCTTGGGCACTACTTTTGAATTTTTTTCTCGGATAGGTATAAACCATTAAAAAAAAGATCTCTTGATGGAGGGGAAATAGAGGTGGGTCACTTTGACACCATAGTTTTATCTCTTTCTCTGGAAGACAGTTCACATTGAGCAACAGATTTTGGTGCCTGAGGTGGAATAATCAAAATTGTTCCCTTCAGTGGCTGTTGGATCAACCACTTGATGGTTTCTATTTGTTTCATGATAAGGCCTTGCCTGGCACTTGATTGGTTAAAATAAAGATTTGGACATTTGTCTGTAGGCTTTTCTACTTCCCTATCTGAGTAACAAACTCACTTGTCTACAGCCTTTATAGCTCATTCTTTAAACAAGCAAACAAAAAGCATAGTATACAAAAATGCACAATTGGGTATTCCCAGTTATTTCAGGAATGTCTGGCCCTCTGAATGTTACTGAATTGCACTTTCCAGCATGCTTCCATTTGGCTGTGCTGCTAGGGCTGCTGTTGTGAGTTGCAGTCCAACAGTACCTGGGGGGCTCCATGTTCCCCATCCTGACTGTATGCTGAAGCATCTCAGTAGCAAAATCCTCTTCTCCTGAATCACACAGAGAAGAAACAAACAAGAATCCATTAATCAAATGGGGAAAATAGCATCACTTGAAGAAATGGTCATGTTTTGTATCAACCAGAAAGCAGGGAAGCAGCAGAAAAGAAAACAGGAGAACAGAAGGGCAGTTCATCTCAAGGCCTTCCACACTGTTGGGTTTTCAGAGGGGAAGATAAAACAACACAATGACTGGTGTCAGTCAGACAAATTCCTGGATGCATTCAATACAAATGTTCTGAGTCAGCTTGCTGGCTAAATCAACTTCCCATCATGACTGACCTGCTATAGCGGTCTTGACAAGCTGAGAAGGCATATTAATACTCTATGTTTATACAGTACTTTGCGTACATTTTCCCCAATAATCCTCACAACTACCTTGTAAAGTAGGTCACTGTTATTATCCCCATGGGGCTGAGGCACAGTAGTTTGCCAAAGGCCACCTTGTGCCTCACTGCAGAGATATTTAAACCAAAGATACTCACAGCTGCTACATCTCACTGACACTCAGTTAAATTCATTCCCAGCAGGGGGGTAGAAATGAATGGGTCAAAAGGGGAGATCTAATGCAAATCACCTTCCATAGAGGGAAGGGGAATCTAATTGATCAGAAGACAAGAAGGTGATGAGACAAAACTCTATGGCTCTATGTATCTCAGGAATAGGAGAACTGGAAGTACGGTTGAGGCTAGAAGCCTGGATTTTGGAGATTCTGCTCCATGTGGTAGGGTGGCAGGGTTTGTATTGTGTTCCAGGGAACCCAGGAATTTCTCAGAAGCTTTTCAGAGCTTCCCCAATGTAATGACAGATCCATAATGACAGATACATTCCCCTGAACTGCAATTTCCCTTCTCACTCCTTCCCATCTTCCCCAGAAGTGTGCAATTGCAGGGACTGTTGCTGTTTTTTCAGAAAGTATTCATTTCATATAACGTGATGGGATGGCCCAACAGGCCTGCTCAATGGCCAGTGTGAATTGTGCACATTCTAAAATATTGTCCAGAAGGGCTGGCTCTGCTATTAGGCAAAGTGAGATAGCTCCCTTAGTAATGTTGCCAGGGCAGGAACATCCCAACCCTGGGGTTTCAGGGCCTAAAGCTGAGACCTAGGGATGACCCCCTCCTTGTGATGTCATAGGAGGTGGGCCCTGGTGATATCATTAAGCATGATACATTCAGCATCAAGCACAGTTGCACAGAGTATGCCATTTAGATCAAAAACGTCAAGTCATCAAATGAGGAATACACACACTTTTACATACCCCCTGAGATTCCTCCACCTGATCCAGAAATCTGGAGAAGAGGGGCTAGGTCCTGAGATCCAGCAACCCTGTCCCTTATGCACCCTTTCTTGGATGTCATGCAAGCAAATGGTTAGTTATTTACTTCGACAGTATTTTTATTATCAAGTAGAGAAAGAGGTGCTTTTAAGATTTTTTTTTTCCCTGTCTCAGATGACTTGGCTAGCCTAGGATACTATGCACCATTATTTTGGGAGGAGCTGGAAGGCATCACCTGCTGCTCTGCCTCAGATAGCACAATGTCTTGGACCTGGTCTCTGCCCCAGAATCCTTTGCAGCAAATGTTCAAAGGTTTCTCAGTGGACAAGCTAACATCAAGAAAGTGTTCACTGAAGGCTGAAAGTTTAGGAACCACTCTCCTGGGAGAACATGATGGCTTCTAATGAAAAAGACAGGAAACTATTATCTCTTCTGTGTTCCTAGAGACTGGTTGTGGGGTCCAGACACCATACTTCTGCCTCTTGCCATGCATTCTGCATTATTCAGTAAGCATGTAGAGAAATCCATCAGTCTCACACCAGCTCAATTTTCCCTTCATGTTAATAACGAGATAATATTTACCATCCTCATCAGTACTTGCGTAGATCACCTTAACATCTTTTGGTGGAACTGGGCCGAAGGATTATTATTCGACTGGAGTTCTCACTCCTTGCTTCCCTCCTGTGAGGTCATAATCCTGTGTGACATCCCAGTGGGTTATGGCAGGAAATGGCTATGATGGGGACATGGGATTATGTCTGGGGAACCCACAAAGAAAGCCGGTACTGGGAGGAGACGGCATGTCAGAGAAAATCGTCTTAGTGACAGAAACCAGCCATTGAGAAGGGGGAGCGGAGAGAGTGGCCACTGCAAACAGGGAATCAGTGTGATTAGTACATATATTTCAAAATGATATGTGCAGCTATCACAGCTGCATTTTATTTAAAGGCAGCTTTCCCTTCATTCTACCTGTTTTGATACTAGACCCTAAAGGGCATAGTTTTACAATACTTTAAAAAAAAAACACATACACCTTCTCAGCTATGTATTCTGGTAAAATTTTCCTTCCTAAAAGAGGTGAGCTAGTCTCCCATTGGGCAATGGAAAGCAATCTGGGACAATTTGATTGATTGATGCAACCTGGCATGCTTTGACCTATTGTGATTTTAAAAGTTCATCAATGGTCTGGCTGGTAACCTAGGTTGGATTCTACCATTAGGCAAAATGAGGCAGCTGCCTCAGATGGCAGGTGTTGAAGTACTGGGAGCAAATTAAACTCTGTGTGTGCTCTGGGGGCTCTGTTTGCGTCCGCTTGCAGTGGCCTTGCTGCTATCAGATACAGTGGAGGGTGATGTCCCATCACCATTGCTGAACCAAGATCTGAGAACCTGTCTGGCTGGTTTTTGTACATAGAATAAAGGGAGGACACTTTTTGGTGGCGGGGGGGGGGCTCAGGCAGCAAAATGGCTAGAACCTGCCCAGTTGGGGACCTGGACCAGAGCTTGGGAAATTTACTTTTGTTCTCTGACAACACCCCCAAATCCCTCAGCTACCGTATGGGATTTTGGAAGTTGTAGTCCCAAAAACCATCCCCCCCACCCCCATATTCTCACCTGATTTCACTGGACATCCTTCTTTCAACCTGAGTGGGATGATAACCAGCTGCACCCCAACCCATCATTCCTCAGGTCTCAAGTTCAGGACCCACTGTGGGCTCAACTCTTGAAACCAATGTTGCCAGAGATCTGGGCGATATGTCCAGGTTACTAAAGCCAGCCTATTATGTCTCTCCAAGGAAAATGAATGGAACAATCTGTCTGGAGAGGAGCAATCTAAAGATGCTGTTGAATCAGCCTAAAAAGTGTGCCTGAACTGACATTCCTCAGATGAGTTGCCTCACACCCGTCTGATCGGCCCATCCGAGTACCTTGGGTTCCTTCACACTACACAGTTATTGCACAATGATTCCACTTTAAGTGCCATAGCTCCCTCCTATGGAATCCTGGGATTTGTAGTCTGGTCAGAGGCATCAGAGGGGCTCCCTGGCTGAGGATTCTAAAGGCCCCTCCCTCCACTGCTAATCCCAGGAATCCCATTGATTGGAACCACTGCAGTTCAAGTGGAATCAAAGTGCTATTGTTGTCTAGTGTGAATGGGCCCTTGTACCCAGGCTAATACAGTTCCCCTGATAAATCCTGCCAGAGCCCTAAGGTCATCAGGAGGAGGGTTTCTCTCAGTCCCGCCTTCATCATAAACTCACTTGGTGAGGACTGGAGAGAGAGCCTTCTCAGTGGCTACTCCCACCCTCTGGAATGCCCTTCCACAGGAGGCTAGACTACCCCCTCCCTGATTTCTTTTCACCGGCTGGCAAAGACTTTCCTTTTCAAGCAGGTTTTTAACATATAAGCAGTAGGACTTGTTTTGTTTGGTATGTTTTAGATTCTATATGTTTTAATCTGATTTTTAAAATATTTTAATTATATGTATTGTATTTTTGATCTCTTCTTTTATGGAAGCTGCCTTGAGTCCCATTTTGGGAGAAAGGTGGCATACAAATGAAATAAATAAAATAAATAAATCATTCCATTTAGATAAAAGAGATGAGCTAACTTCACAGGGTACAGAAGTAAAAAATGCATTTTTTTTTTTGCCACTTCAACCAAAAATATTTTTTTAAACAATAAGGAATAATGGATGCTTCAATTAGGCTTGTGACTGGGATGTGTTTGTGTGGATAATTTCCTCTCCTCTCCTGAACAACTCTATTGAGTCTAATTCCAGGCCTTTGCTTTTTTAATCCAGCCACCCTCCGCCCCGCCCTGCCCTGGTATCAGTAAGTGAGACAGCTGTCTCTTCCCCTGCTAATACAGTCAAATCCCATCCCAAACCCCCCCAGCTGCTGGTAAAGCCAAGCTTGCAACCCTGGTCACAGCAAATATTAATTATGTCGAGCTGGGTAAACAGTTGGCCTTTTATTGTAATTAAGTGGGCTGATTTAATTGGGGGGGAAGGTGCTGGGAGGGAAGGGAGGGAAACTCAGACAAACTTGGGTGACCCAAGGTCTCTGGAAAGCCTTGTCATCAGTAAAGGGGGCTCATGATATGCCAAGGCATCTTGAGCATTGAAATCAACACAGGCCCTGTGAAGACAATCCTGTTTGACAGTCCACAAATGCCAGTATGCAGGACCATTGGCTGAAGAGGACATATTAGAGAAGACTGTAGGGTGACGGGATTGCACTCTTTAAATACCTAAAGGGGCTGTCAGAGAAAAGAGGGTGCGGGTTTCTTCTCTGCTGCCTCAGAAGGTAGGACCAGGTCTCATGGTTCTGCATTATAGAAGAGTAGATTTTGATTGACCATGAGAAGGAGCTTCTTGACCGTAAGAAAGGTGCAGCAATGGAACCAATTACCTAGAGAGGGGGTGGGGGTGGGGTCTCTTTTTCTGGATTTCTGCTGGACAGCTACCTGCTGGGGATCCTCTAACAGAAGGTCCTAAATTGAGCAGGGAGTTGGACTCGATAGTCCATGAGCTCCCTTCCAACTCTGTGGTTCTATGATTCTATGATTAGCTATAACCTTTGAAAACAATAGAAGCTACCATGCCTTTCTGTTCTTAATGCATCTTGCTTGCTTCTGTTCAGTCCAGAACTATTAGTCTATTTTTATATTTCTCAACCTGTTCACTTGAGAAAATTGTCTCTCCTTCAGGCAGTTGCTCCTGTTCCTGTCCCAGGCCCTGAGATATTAGGAGCAAAATCTGAGACCCAAGGATGCCCTCTTGTAATGTTAGAAGAGACAGGCCCTGGTGAAGTTACAAGGATGAAGTTCCAAAGGGCAGCTCCTAATGATGCCATTAAACATGAGACATTAAGCCTCAACAGTTGCATACAGGATGCTATTTCTATAAAGCACACCAAGTCTGACAAATGATGAATATATGTACAAACACACATCTTTCAGGCCATGCTCTTGTTGGGAGATTACTCCCTCTTGCTGAAACCTAGGGCCCATCTACACGAGGGGGGGAAAGTCCCAAATACCTCATAGTATTGGCATCTCGCAGCAGCAGCGACATGTCCAAACATTTTCCTGGCCTCGTAAGTCCCCATAAGCCTCGCATTCCTGATGGCAGCCGTGAGTGATTTACTCGCGTTAGTTCTTCACCACCACCAGGTGTTGTTTTTTTTTTAAGTAATCCCAAGGTGTGCTGGTGTGATAGAGCAATTCTCCAAAGCATAACAGAAAAAACTGATCCTTTTTATTGCCTTAGCGAGTGATCACTAAGGTGAAAAATCCAACATGGCAGCAGCGGGCACTTGCCCTCCTAGCAAGCCCCACCCCCACTCTCACCTGGCCAATCAGCTTTGTGCTTCCCTTCGAGTTTTTTATTATTCTGTAGTCCAAATGAGCAAAAATGCACACCCACCTCATGCCAATAAATCATGATGAGGCCTACCTACAAACACGGTCCCTATTGGACAAACTCCATTTTTAGAAAATGGTTAAGGGGTCAATAACTTCTCTATGCCTGAGTGCTGTTCTCCTGATTCACATCCTCCACAGCACATTCTTTTAAAAAATACACATAGATATACATCTGCAAGACAATCTTGGGAGGAAAAAATCCTGAAAGAAGTAGGATCCAAAACAGCCCAATTAACACTAAGTATGTTCAGTGGGCAGAGAATGTTGACTAAGAGAAAAATACATTAAGAGATACGTTTATTTCCTCCTATTTTTCCTCCAAGTATGCGGTTCCTTCGAAGTTTCAGTGCCTGAGCTATCAGGAGCCCAGGTTCTGGTGATAATCACAAAACAAAAGCAAGGTCATCTGCAACATACAGAGTGAGGCAAGTTTGTGCTAGAATAAACAGACATCTTTAAGCTCTTAAGGGAGGGCAGCTCCTAATGCATCCTAACTGTATCACATTTAGTTTAGGCCTACGGGGGATGTGAGAAGGAATGAAAGGGAGTATTATGTGCTGTTAAACAGGAGCACTTCACCCTGCAATAATTTGTGGATGCCACTTATCTAGTAGTATCAGTAAAGCTGCTGTACTCTATTGCTTACACATACTTGGGAATATGTCCCATTGCAGACTAGTAGATAAGTAAGAAGGCAAGTAAACAAAATCCAAGTAAACAGCAGGATTTGTACATGTAGCAACAGAAATCAAAGGATAAGAGAACTTTGGAATGAGATGGAGATGGATGAGTAGATAATTAAAAATATTTTTTAATACCAGACAAATTCTAGCCCTGGAACAGATCCCATACAGGCACTGTTTTAAGTGATGAATTAATGCAATTGCTTCTCTCTCTCTCTCTCTGTTAAATGGCATCCCAAACAGCTGGCATTTGCATGAAGTAATTCACAAATTGGCAGAGAAGAGCTGTTGAGCTGGGCCAAAGAAGCTCCAGAGAATTCCCCAAAAGAGAAAGCACCCAATTCTCCATCAAACAGCATGGAAAGATAACTCCACAGTACTACAACACCCCATAAAAGATGGGAGCACCTCCTCATTCTGTAGGATCTCAATATAATCCTTCAGTGCTGGATGGGAATACCTCACTTTCTGTAATAGTTAAATATATATTCCATCTTTCCTAGGACCTGTCCCTTGTTACCCTGCCCCATTCCTTCCCCAGCACAAAGTCCTGTCATCTTTACATAGCACGGCCAGCCCTACTGTTAGGTACAGTGAAGAATCATCAGCAAATTTTTTGTACCATAAGTAGGCAGCAAATTGTTTGTTGTTTATTATTATTGTACTTATATTTCCCCAAAGGGAAAGAGACAATGGTGGGATTTTTATTTTATTTTATTTTATTTTATTTTTTGCCTCAAATGCAAAATTCACTTGTTTGGTCTTGAAGCCTATTAAGTTTCACACAGGGAGGGGGGCACCATTTCCTGGTCTACCTCAGGCAGCAAAATATCTTCCGGCTTTATGCCTCCCTATTGCTTTGCCTTTGTTCCCAGTAATATCCCCATTTCTGTGTGACCCCTCTTGTGCAACTCAGCCATCCTCAACCAGCAATCCTGGGCATACTTGCTTCCTTCTGAGTAAAATAAATAAATAAATAAAAATAACTAACTAAAAACATATATTGGGTTGTGCTGTGATTGCACCCCAGCCTCTATGGGCATGGAAGTTGAAGGCAGTGGCAGCTGATGGCTCCCACATCAGTAGAATGGTGAATCCTCTCTGGGGTTTAGTCTGAACTTTCAGGTTCAGTGATGATGGAGTGATGATAGCTATCCAAAGTGTTGTACAGTTGCCCCTCCACATTCACAGCTTTCACACTTGCCATTCTGATTATTCATGGTTTAGCCCCGAGCCCCCTCGGGAAGGCCGGCGAGAGGCAGGGCAACCTCCTACCCGCACCTTCTTCGGCTTTCCAGAGGCGGCTTCAGGGCTTCTAAGCCCTGGAGTCCCCTCAGGAAGGCCGGGGAGAGGCCAGGCAGCTTCACTCCCACTTGCCCGCTGCCTTCCCTGGCCTTCCAGAGGGGGCTCTGGGGCGTCTAAGGCCCAGGGTCCCCTCAGGAAGGCCGGGGAGAGGCCGGCCAGGCTGGCCAGACTCCCGCCCACCTGCCTGCCTGCTGCCTCCCGCCCGCGGGGGGGTCACAGGAGAAGCCTTTTTTATTCACGTTTTTTCCACATTTGCAGGAGTCTCAAGACCCTAACCCCAGCGAATGTGGAGGGACTGTATTCTACACTGAAAAGAAGGACAGTGTAGCTATCCAGGGTAGCTATCCAACTTGTGTAGCTATCCAGTGTGGCTATTCAACTTGTTTTGGGAGTGGGGTTCAGTACCTTGGAGAGTTCCTTTTAAGTCCAGATTCACCACCTCACTGTCATGGAAGCTGACAGTTGCCACTGGTAAAAGGAGAGGAGAGAAGTAACAAAAAAAACCATAAACAAAAACAAAAACAAAAATCAGCATCATCTTGTGTTAGGTGAGAAAGGCCACAACTTTAATGGGTATGGTTTAGGCAGAATTTTGGCGCTGCATGGGACATAGATCTAATTGTCAGCTCCCAGATGATACCGTTTCTCAGCTCACCTGCCTGTTATTCCTTGGACTCTTTCACAACCCTGCTTTGTCTTCCTTCAGAACCTTCTTCCACCTTTTCCATCTGGCTTTGGAATGACCCTTCTTGCCCTGCTCACTAAAGGATCGCCTGGGACTGGAACCAAGATGGCAATGCATAAGGCTGTTTTGTTCTGAGCTCTGCCATTCATTTTAAGATTCCCTCCATTTTATTTTTTCTGGATTGTTTTAATTGCTCCAAGTAGCTGCAGTTGGTTGAGTTTCCATAAACGGATGACCTTGTTAAATAGGATTTGTTTTATTTTATTTCTCTCTTCCCTGGATATAATGAGAGCTGAGAGGTTTTGCCTGTTTTATTTCCTGGGAGCACATGCTTTCAATGGGAGTTGCTCTGAACTTTCAGCAGTTTTGCATGCTCTTAACTGTAGCTTTCAGTTATTGTTTTTAAACTGATTGGAGCTATTTTATTTTGATTGGTTTGTTTTATTTTACTTTATTTTTCCCTTTATTTTTATAACATTAGTTCTCTTACAATTAAAAAAATGTAATTACAAAGACATTAACAAACAAAATTCACCAAAAAAAGACCATCTAACCTGAAACACATAACACTAAACAACACATAATGTGACATATGACATCACATAATGTAACAAGCACAAAACATTTCCACTTCCTTAACTTGCACCAGTTGGGATGCTAAGTTATTGTTTCTGATCCCCTCTTATCTTGTCTTTTTACTAGTACCTGCTTGATCTAATCCTAATCTAACACACACACACACACACACAAGTACACAAGCATTAACCACATCTTTATTGAATTTAACAGATGCTGTTTTCTAAAAAAAGAAAAAAGAAAAACTGTATATACACTTCCCAATCTTACAGATTCTATCATTATTTATTATCAGTTCTCTAAACTTATTATTGCCAGGTTTCCCCATTTATCCTTCCATAGGGACAGTACACTTTTCCAATTATTTTACTTAATTTATATTCATATAACTTCTCCCAGATCATATCTGTGGGAAGTAATGAGTCTAAAAATAAAATTGTATTAAAAATTGCAGGATCTAGTCCTTTTAAAAAGCAACAAAAATTATCTTTTTTAAAAAGAGTTTTAAAAAATCATTTACTTTTAAATTCATGCAGAGTGCAATTTAGGAATGCAGACTGGCAAAGCTCAATTAACATTTAAAAGTGTATTCAGAGGTCTGTGGTCTCTGAGATCACCCAGTTAAATTAGACTCATTACAAAAACAAAGGAGTCAGTTTAAAATGCAAATAAAAGTTTACTGAAGGTATATCAATCTCAATCTACATACTAAAACAAACTTTAAAAAGAGGTTCCTAACTCTCTCTGGCTTTTCTTCGCAAACGAAGATTCAGGAAGGACTCATCCCGCGCCTTCTGCAAGCGCGCTGATGACTAAAAAGGCCAATCCGAGATAAACAAGTCCGGTTGCAAAAAGCGCAGCAGAAGGACTCCTTGGGTGATGTTTTTGGGTTGTGATTCTTTCTGCGTTGTCGTTTCTCTTCAAGACTTGTTCGTCGTGAGTTCTCAAATAAGGCTGCAGCATTGTGGATATTGCGTCTCCATGCCTCCCGATGTGAGGCCAGGGCGGACCACTGTTGGTGATCAATTTGGCCAAGCCTGAGATGTTGTTTCAGGAAGTCTTTGTATCGCTTTTTTGGAGCGCCCCTCTTACGCTGACCCGTGGCGAGTTCACCGTAGAGTAGAATTTTTGGGAGGCGATGGTCCTCCATCCTAGAAACGTGCCCTGCCCAGCGCAGCTGTGTTCTCAATATCATAGCCTCAATGCTGGTGATCCCTGCTTGTTCAAGGACAGCAACATTCGTCACATAGTCAGTCCAGTGTATATTTAGGATTGTGCGTAGACAGCGCTGATGAAAGCGCTCGAGGAGTCGTAGGTGGTGGCGATAGGTGACCCATGTTTCAGATCCATAAAGGAGGATAGACAGTACGATGGCTCTATACACACTGATTTTTGTGCTTTGCCTCAGGTGTTTATTGCTCCAGACTCTTTTGTGAAGTCTTCCAAATGCACTATATGCCTTTGCTAATCTGTGATCGATCTCTTTGTCAATCTTGGCATCTGAGGAGATGATGCTTCCCAGGTAGGTGAACTGCTGAACGGACTTGAGCACTGATTTGCCGACGGCAATGTGGGGATGGTGGTGTTCGTCCTGTGGTGCAGGCTGATAAAGAACTTCTGTTTTCTTCAGGTTGACTTCTAGCCCAAACAGCTCTGCAGCTGTTGCAAAGCAGGACGTTAGGCGCTGCAGAGCTGCTTCTGTGTGGGCAACAAGGGCAGCATCATCGGCGAAGAGCAGCTCACGGACTAGATAGTTTAGAGTCTTAGTGTGAGCCCTCAGACGGCTTAAGTTAAACAAGCTACCATCAGTACGGTAGCGTATATAGATGCCGTCGTCTTCTTCAAGCTCTGCCATAGCCCTTTGGAACATCGTGCTAAAGAAGATTGTAAATAAAGTTGGTGCAAGAACACAACCTTGCTTCACTCCATTAGTTATTAGAAAGGGCTCTGAAAGAGCATCGCCATATCTGACTTGACCACGCTGGCCCTCGTGTAGCAAGATAATCATTTTAAGGAATTTGGGGGGACATCCTAGTTTTTCCAGGATCTGCCACAGACCTTTTCTACTTACAGTGTCAAAGGCTTTGGTGAGGTCGACAAATGTTACATAGAGACCCTTGTTCTGCTCCCTACATTTTTCTTGCAGTTGCCTAAGGGCAAATACCATGTCTGTAGTACTCCTATTGGCTCTGAAGCCACATTGGCTTTCAGGGAGAAGTTCTTCTGCAATAGCAGGAACTAATCTGTTCAGGAGTATCCTTGCAAGGATTTTTCCAGCAATAGAGAGCAGTGTTATGCCTCGATAGTTTGAGCAGTCGGATTTTGCTCCTTTTTTCTTGTACAGGGTGATGATGACTGCATCTTGGAGGTCTGATGGCAGTTCCCCTTTTTCCCAGCAATTCACAAGGAATTCGTGGAATTTTTCGTGGAGTGCATGACCTCCGTGTTTCCAAACTTCAGGTGGGATTCCATCAATCCCAGCTGCCTTGCCGTTTTTCATCTGCTGTATGGCCATAAGGGTCTCTTCCAAAGTGGGAGCTAGGTCCAATTCATTTCTCATTGGTTTTTGTATCATATGTTGGATAGCTGAGCCTTGGACTACTCGGTTGGTGCTAAAGAGACTTTGAAAATGTTCAGCCCAACGATTCAAGATGGAGGCTTTATCAGTAATTAATGTTTGACCATCTGTACTGTATAAGGAGCCTTGGACCTGATAAGTAGGTCCAAACACTGCTTTAAGAGCTTCATAAAATCCTCTATGATCACCCTGATCTGCACAGCGTTGTGTCTTTTCTGCTAAATTGATCCACCACTTGTTCTGCATGTCTCGGAGTTTTTGTTGTAGTTTGCTACATGTGAGGCGGAAAGCTGCTTTTCTTACATGACAGGTTGGCTGGGCGAGGTATGCCTGGTGAGCAGCTCTCTTCCTTGCCAGCAGCTCCTGGATCTCTTGGTTGTTTTCATCAAACCAGTCTTGATTTTTCTTGTGGGAGAACCCGAGGGATTCTTCTGCAGACTGGAGGATACTGTTTTTGATATGTTGCCAAAGCACTGTAGGAGAAGGATCTGTAGGATGGTCTTCAAGTTTCGTTTGTAGGTTTGCCTGGAAGTTGTCTCTCATGGTAGCTTGTTGAAGATTGTTGACTTGGAGCCTCTTCTTTAAGATGCCACCCCTCTTAGGTTTGAACTTAAGATGAAGATTTAGTTTACATCTGACGAGGCGATGATCTGTTTGGCATTCTGCACTGGGCATCACTCGGGTATGACGGACATCACGAATGTCTTTCTGACGGACTAGAACATAGTCAATGAGGTGCCAATGTTTGGATCGGGGATGCATCCAGGTTGTCTTCAAGCTATCTTTCTGCTGAAAGATTGTGTTTGTAATAGTCAGCTGTTGTTCTGCACAGAACTCTAGCAGGAGGCGTCCGTTATCATTGCAATTTCCAACACCATGCTTGCCTAAGACACCTTTCCAGGCTTCGGAGTTCTTTCCTACTCTGGCATTGAAGTCACCAAGGATAATAATTTTATCTTCTACAGGGACTTTTTGTATGAGTTGGCGTAGGTCTGTGTAGAATTTGTCTTTCTCTACAGGGTCGGCTTGCATAGTTGGGGCATATACACTAAAGAGAACAACATGTGGGAGGCGTAAGGAAATAATGTGATCAGAGTGTCCTGTTGGCAAGGTTTCGAGTTTGGAGGCAATGGAGTTTTTAATCATAAAGCCTACTCCTGAAAGATGTTTTTCGGTTTTGGGTTTGCCAGACCAGTAAAGTGTGTAGCCGGCGCCATGTTCTTTAAGGCTGCCTTCCTCATGGAAGCGAACTTCACTAAGAGCAGCGATGTCAATATTAAGCCGTGATAGTTCAAGGGCTATTAGGGCAGAACGACGCTCAGGCCGTCCACTATCTTTACAGTCTTGCATGGTTCTGATGTTCCAGCATGCAAGTGTCAGTTTATTTACACCTTTGGAGGCCGGTGTGTGCCTTTGTTTCTTTGCCTTGGTTTGACTGCATCAGAAGATTCCCGTTGGCCGCGGCTAGCCAACCAGGTAGTTGGGGATGAGCTTTCGTTAGGCCACCTTTTCTAGGCCCCTCTCCATATGGAGCAAGCAGTGCTCTCCTTAAAAAAGGCTGCTTGGTCATTCAGGATGCTGCTGAACAAGACTGTCATCTCCCGGGTCAGCCTCGAGCGACCAATGTCCTGAACCGCCTGCATGCAGGGTTGGGGCTGCGGCTTCCAGTGCATCTTTACACCTGCCGGTTTCGTCCCTCGCCAGTCGCTACAGGGCTTTTTTGGAAATGGATTTGTCCTTCGAGCCTGTGCAATGGATTTTTCTGGTGGAGCGCAGCGTGCACAGAACTGGCCTCACCCTTTAAACCAGAGATTCATCTGCCGTGGCCTTGCAAGCATGGACGTGGCAGCGAGGTCCTCGGGCCGTAGGTTTGATTAGAGTTTCCTTCTCTTAGATGGTTGACCTTACAGGGTTGGACGAGCACCATCTGCCCGGGTTTGGGATTGGAGTTTTCCTTCTCCTAGGACGGTTGCCACAAGGCTAGAGAGCCCATCCTGCCCTTTGACGCTCTTTGTCAGACCCTTCGGTTTTGACCTGTCTGGCATGGGAGACCCTACCAGTGGCTATTATGCCACCGCCAGCATAGCTCAAAACATCATTAGGGTACGCAAGCCTCTCTCCCACGACAAGGGGGCGTCAATGGAGAGGGTTCCTAACTAACTAAGAGGATTTAGGGTAGAAAGACTCACCTAGCCTATAGCGGTAAGAGGCTGCATGGTGAACATCATGGCATGGTTGTAGGAAAGATGGCTAAACAAAGATAATAAGGCTTAAGATGGCTACAGCCTCATGGAGACTCTAACTTAAAAGAGAACTTACACAGAGCAATAAAATTTAAATTAGGTCATGTGTTGAATGACCCATCACTCCAGTTGGCTGGAAGTGCCCAGTGAAATAAGAGAAAGGGAATTTGGGAGAACAGAAGCATGCAGGGGGAAAAAAACTAGACTTATCTTAGGATGTGAATGAGGTACACAAGATTGCTTTGACATTACAATGATTATTTCCCCACATACTACAGTCCCCTTCTCAATCGCAGGGTACGCCATGAACAATCTTCATTTCTTCTCGTAGTCTAAGGAAACTGTCCTTAGGGAGAGGCTTAGTTAAAATATCAGCTATCATTTCTTCTGAGTTGCAGTACTCCAGTTGAACAAGTTGACTCTGGCACATTTCTCTCACCTTGTGGAAAGCAATGTCTATGTTCTTCTTCAGAGGTTTGTCACTCTGAGAAATGTTGATACAGCTTTGATTGTCTTGCATCAAAATGGTTGGCTTGGGTTCCTCTATCCCAAGATCCAGAAGCAAATTCTGCAGCCATTTGATTTCATCACAAGCTGTTTTCACTGAGACGCACTCAGCACCTGTGGAAATATCCGCCACTGTACTATGCTTCCGACTTCTCCAATTTACTGCTCCACCACCATAAAAGATGATGTTTCCACTGGTTGATTTTCTCTCCACCAAATCACTGCCCCAATCAGCATCTGCATAGGCAATCAGTCGTGGTTTGTCACATGCTGGCAGCATCAGTTTGAAGTCAGCAGTCAATTTTAAATATCTTGAAATTCTTTTCACTGCATTAAAATCTCAAAGAGTAAGAGAATTAACCATTCTACATAAGATGCCAACAGCATTTGCAATATCAGATCTACTGAAATTTGCTATGTACAGAAGTTTTCCAACTGCAGTTCTGTACTTTTCATTGTCTCTCAAAGGTTCAGATGTCTCATTGCTCTTTAAGAAACCTACTTCCATTGGAGTCTGAGCATCTTTTGCATCTTTTAAGCCAAGACAGTCCAAAAGATCTATAATCTTTTGCTTTTGATTAAGAAAGAAGCTTCCATCATGGTCTCTTTCAATTTGTACTCCAAGATAGTGTGAGATATCTCCCAAACTTTTAATATCTATTTCTTTCTGGAGATTCAGGAGTATCTCTTGACTATCTGCTTTGTCTTGACTGCACAGAATCAAATCATCAACATAACTTGCAATGTAAGTCCATCTATTGTTTCTGAATCTTTTGTAAACACATTGGTCAACAGTGCCTGGAGTAAATCCTTCTTTGATAAGAAGCTGATTTAACTTTTCGTGCCATTTCTTGGCTGCTTGTTTTAATCCATACAAGCTTTTCCCAAGTTTACATACTAGATGCTCCTTTCCAGGTACTACAAATCCCGAAGGCTGTTCCATGTACAGTTCCTCATCTAGATCTCCATAAAGAAATGCTGTTTTCACATCTAGATGTTGTACATGCATTTTCTTGGAAGCTGCAACAGCCAATAAGGTTCTAATAGTTGTGTGTGTAACTACTGGGGAGAAAGTTTCGTGAAAATCTTCTCCAAATTGCTGATTGTAACCTTTAGCTAAAAGTCTGGCTTTATATCTTTCAATCTCCCCATTTGCACTTTGCTTTGTTGTAAAGACCCATCTGCAGCCAATTGTCTTCTTGCCTTTTGGCAATTCTGTCAAAGTCCAAGTTTTATTTTTATATAAGGATTCCATTTCCTCCATTGCTGCTTTCACCCATTTCTCAGAATCAGACTTTGGCAGTCCTTTGATCTTCTGCCAGTCAGAGGGTTCCAGAAGGCTTTCCCCTGTGGCTAGATAGGAGAATCTCAAAGGAGGCACTCCCCTGTTACCCCTCGCAGATTGTCTCACCTGGACTTGAGTTCCTGGCTCTGCCCGTGGTGTGCCGTCCGGTCCTCCGTCCTCTGGTAAGTCGTAGGCTAAGGGAGGCCCTTCTGGATGTGAAGCACTTGCAGGAGGGTGAAAGAGCTGCAAATGCTGTGGCTGCCACTGAGAATCAGGGTCTTCTTCCACTGCAAACACATCTGAATAAAAATCTTTATTTGGATTAGAATTAAACTGAGGTCTTTCATCAACATAAACAGCACTTGTTATTCTCATTGTGCGTCCATCACGGTTTAGGATTTTGTAAGCACCTTTGGCATAGCCAATAAAAATTCCCTCTTCACTTCTACAGTCCAGTTTGTCTCTTTCTGTTTGGGAATGTATGTATAAGCTTTTGATCCAAAAACCCTTAGATGGTTGAGTCTGGGTTTCACACCATGCCACAACTCAAATGGAGTAACATCTCTGGATCTGGTTGGAAGTCTATTGTATAAGTATGTGGCTGTGAGAATTGCCTCAGACCAATAAGCTTTAGACATGTTAGCCTGCAAAAGCATTGCAACTGCCATTTCCTTTTAAGGTTCGGTTCATTCTCTCCGATAAACCATTTTGTTGAGGACTATAAATCCCAGTAGTCTGGCGTCTGATGCCATGTTCCTTTAAGAACTCATCAAATTGAGTATTGAAAAATTCAGAACCATTATCCATCCTCAAATTTTGAATTTTATAATCGAATTTATTAGTGACATAATTAAAGTACTCTTTGAACTTTTCAAAAGCTTGACTTTTCTCCCTTAGGAGGTAGCAATGGCAATATTTGCTGAAATCATCTGTGAGGGTCATGAAATAGAGGTTTCCACCAACTGATTTCTGTCTAAATGGCCCACAAAGATCAGAGTGTATCAACTCAAGAGGTTTAGTAGATTGTCTTTCTGTGAGAGGCTTGTGTGAAGGTGCAGTAGCCTTAATTTTAATGCATTCCACACACCTTTCATTCACACAACAGTTCTTGAAATGAAAGTCTTTTGCTAGCTCTTGATTAGCCAATTTCTTTATGCATTCAACATTTCGATGAGCAAACCTTCTATGCCATAAATTTATGCAGTCTTTGTGTTTACACTGAGTGGCAACATTGGCATTTGAATCACTGATCTCCATGTGATAAAGGCCATCATCCTTTAGAGGGCCTTTTAAAATCAAATGTTTGCCATGAAGACCATAACATGCATTCTTTTTGAAAACTACTCTGTTGCCTCTAGATGTGCTCATTTTTACTGAGTAGAGGGAGCTCTTGAGCTTGGGGGTATAAACAGCATCCATAATTTTCAATATTTCTGTCCTAGCTCCGAATTTCATAGGAAGACACACAGTCCCAATTCCTTGCACTGTAACAGAATCTCCATTGGCAAGAAACACAGGGAATTTTATTTCTTCATTAAAATCTTGGAAATATTCCCTTTTATTAACAAATGTGTTGCTAGCTCTGGAATCTACGATGAAGGAATCTTTATGTTCATTTCCAGAAGCTTGTATTACTTTTTCATAAGCCAATCCAATGTGAAATTTCTGTTTAGCATTAGCTTCTCTATCTCTATGGCCTTTTGCATTCTCTTGCCTCTGGCAGTCATCTCTTGCTGTGAGAATGACTGTCTCTTTCCCTTTGAAGCCTTTAATTGCACCCCATTTGGCTCAGAAGAGGAGGGGGGCTTGCAGTGGGTAGCATTCCTTTTAAAATGCTCCTTTTCTTTTCCAGCCAAATTTACTTGCTGGTTAAAGTTAGAATTTCTGGATTCAAACTTGTCATTTTGCATCAAGCTTTGGCTATGTTGAAATTCTCTTATTTGAATATAGGCTTCTGGTAGGGTTAAATCATTCTTTAATTGCAAAGTGTTTATGATGGGATTGTAAAACTTTGGTAAGCTTGCTAAGAAAATCCCAACTTGCATAGACTTTGGAATCTCTTCTCCAGGAGATTGCAATTCTGCTAATGTAGCTCTGAAATCATTAATGTGTTCATCTAGACATTTTGGATTTGCTAATTTCATGTTTACAAATTTCATCATCAATGCAATTTTATTTCCCATGGATGGAACAACACATAGATCTTTCAAAGTGTCCCAAGCAGCTTTTGCTGTTCTCTTATCTTTGATTTCACAGACTAATCCTTCATCAGTTGTTAGAATTATGAATGCTAATACTTTTTTATCATTCCTATCAAAATCATTCCTCTCTCTTCCCTGAGGAGGTCTGGGGTTGTGTAAAACATCAATAAGTCCCATGGCCTTCAGGTATGTTTCAAAAGAAAAAGACCATCTTTTATAATTTGGACCATACAGTTTCTCCATGCTTAAAAAGGCAGACAGGCTAGCTTCAGCCATAATTGCTTTTATTGCTTTATTGCCTTTGTCTTCAAGCCGAGAGAGACCAAAAAAACCCCCAGCAACTCTGAGGTGATCAGATAAAAAGAAAAACAAAACTTTTGCAAAAACAAAAATTAAATTGAGCTTTTAAGTCTTCAATCTGGGCACTAAAACCCTTCCATGTGGGAAGTAATGAGTCTAAAAATAAAATTGTATTAAAAATTCCAGGATCTAGTCCTTTTAAAAAGCTACAAAAATTATCTTCTTTAAAAAGAGTTTAAAAAATCATTTACTTTTAAATTCATGCAGAGTGCAATTTAGGAATGCAGACTGGCAAAGCTCAATTAACATTTAAAAGTGTATTCAGAGGTCTGTGGTCTCTGAGATCACCCAGTTAAATTAGACTCATTACAAAAACAAAGGAGTCAGTTTAAAATGCAAATCAAAGTTTACTGAAGGTATATCAATCTCAATCTACATACTAAAACAAACTTTAAAAAGAGGTTCCTAACTAACTAAGAGGATTTAGGGTAGAAAGACTCACCCAGCCTATAGCAGTAAGAGGCTGCATGGTGAACATCATGGCATGGTTGCAGGAAAGATGGCTAAACAATAAGGCTTAAGATGGCTACAGCCTCATGGAGACTCTAACTTAAAAGAGAACTTACACAGAGCAATAAAATTTAAATTAGGTCATGTGTTGAATGACCCATCACTCCAGTTGGCTGGAAGTGCCCAGTGAAATAAGAGAAAGGGAATTTGGGAGAACAGAAGCATGCAGGGGGAAAAAACCTAGACTTATCTTAGGATCTGAATGAGGTACACAAGATTGCTTTGACATTACAATGATTATTTCCCCACATACTACAATACCACATTAAAGGTTAAGTTGGTAGCAATAAAAACTAAGGCAAGCTAAGGAACAGACTGGTTAAGAAACTTAGGAGACCTGGAGAAAAACATCAGTAGTCTCTCAGTTTTGCTTTATGCTGAGCACTAGGTATCACCAAGAGAAACTGATCAATGGAAAGGACCTTCCGAAATTCTCTAGCTTATTAGAAGGTACAAAACGGGAGAAGCCATTTTATGGAATACTAGCTGTACCCTGCATAACATACGCCATTTAAAAACTCCCCAAAAACACCTGGTAGACCTCACAACAATCCTGTAAGGTAGGCTGGTAGATTTTTTAATTCCTCCTTACACTTCTCAGCATTCCACAGTTTTCTTGGAATTGCTGAGGGTGACTTGCTCTGTTGCCCTGCAGCTGTTGTGGCTGCTGCCACTGCCAGTTGACTGTCTGAGTCCCATCACATGCAGCCCATCACTGCTCCCACCACCAGTTAACTGTCTGAGTCCTGTCACAGGTGGCCCATTGCTGCTGCTGCCAGTTAACTGTCTGGGTCCCAATCTGAGCCACAGATTGAATGGCAGGAGTGGGTTGTGAGGTGGAGAGGGAATTTGCATGTGGGTGGTGATTGGTTGGGTGTTTTTCCTGAGCAGCCAATCAGCACACTTGGAAAGGAAACATACCCAAGAGTTTTATATATATATAGATTCTCATAGGAAGAGAAGGTGGGTGCTCATCAATAGTTTGGAGAAAGGATCCTGAAAAAGAAAATTCTCTTTGGGGAGGTTTTGAATCATGCTGCCTTGAACTCTTCAGAGAAAGGTGGAATCAAGCAATGAAACAGAATGGAATTCTGGTGAGTGAAAGCGTGATGGGAGGAAAGAATAAGGGCCAAACTTATGGCTTCTTCCAACAATCTGAAATTATATGGAGCAGTAGTGTCTGGTAGCTCCCACATTAAGGGGGGCAGTGAATCATACTCCAACACACCAGCCCTGTTTCGGGGAAGGCATTGGCATGAGCAGTGAGGAAGAAAGGTGATAGGGATCCATCACTAAGAAATGGAGTGGGGAAAATGCAAACACTGATCTAACCAGTCTTCAGCAGTCTTGCTGTGGTCCAGTTTTGCACTAGGGTTGCCCAGTGTTCGGGGTGGGGGGAATGACTTGATGCTGGATAATAATTATACCTACATCTACATCTGCATCTCCAATTATACCCACATCTACACCTACAAGGGAGCCATGATGATGTAGTTGTGATCTCTCTTCCAATCTGACCTCCCTAAAACCCACCTTAAAAGCCAGGCAGCTATACCAATTCAA
This sequence comes from Gambelia wislizenii, assembly GCA_030847615.1. Classification (NCBI taxonomy): domain Eukaryota; kingdom Metazoa; phylum Chordata; class Lepidosauria; order Squamata; family Crotaphytidae; genus Gambelia; species Gambelia wislizenii. The sequence goes on along the minus strand of JAUMIR010000002.1, from coordinate 252,944,036 downwards.
GGTCCAGGTTTTAGTCTGAACTGTAAAGGAGCTTTCTAGGGCTCAGAACCAATGGGCAGGATTCAGAACCTTGGATAGCTGCTTTAAAGTTCAGACTAAATGCCAGGCCAGTTGTGATCTCTCTTCCAATCTGACCTCCCTAAAACCCACCTTAAAAGCCAGGCAGCTATACCAATTCAAGGTCCAGGTTTTAGTCTGAACTGTAAAGGAGCTTTCTAGGGCTCAGAACCAATAGGGAGGATTGGATAGCTGCTTTAAAGTTCAGACTAAATGCCAGGCCAGACTTACCTGTCCTACTTACATGGGAGCCACCACCGGCCACTGGTGTTGAAAAGAATCTATACTTGGAATTATACTTGGAATTCCCTATCACATTTGGAAATGGAGAAGTTAGAGGGAAGACCACTTTCTGACTGTTCTCTGAGGGCCAGGGATGAACTCCTTCTGTACATTGAGAAGAGCCTAGAACAGAAAATCCTCAGAGTGTCTCCAAATGCTTTGTTCTTCTGATGTTTTTCAGTTGAACAACTCGGAGGTCATCTTGTATTCCTTCTTTGTAACTCTCCTCTCCCCTTTTTTTCACTGCCCTTTCCCTCACTCCCAACCCATAGTGGTGTCTCCCCCACAGTGGAAGATTATAGAGCAACAATACAATATTAAATGCATCACTGCAAGTTCTGATACTTTTTTAATTTTAAAAATTGCTCTTACACATCTGGAACAGGCAGGGTTAATCTGCATCCAGAATCAAGACCATGTAAGTAGAGGGTTCAATCTTTTCTTCCTCTACCATCTTCCCACCAAGCACAATCCCAAAGAAAATTTCACCATACACACACACACACACACACACACACACACCTAACCTAGGGAGGAAGCTCTCATTGGCACAACATTTGGTGCCAGAAAGCCCCATGTATGAGTGAGGAATGCTTGGCCCCTCTGATATTTTGACCTATAACTCCCATCAGCCCAACTCTGCATAACCAATGGTTAAGGAATTGTGGGAGCTGTAGTATAAAACTTCTAAAGAGCTGAAGGTTCTTCGCCCTTCATTTACACTGATGGTTTATATAAGCTGTACCCGGCATAACATATGCCGTTACATGCCCTGCTGGGGTTTCGGGTGGTGGTTGCAGCATGGAGCTTGGAGTGGTAACATTCCTTTCACACGGTTAATCTACATGGCATTATTTTAGGAAAAAATGTTGCATTGTTTTACATGTGGGTGGTGAGTGGCTGAGGGAGAGGAGGGGCCCCTTGTGAGGCTTGGGGTATAGCTGCAGATTGAGTGGCAGGAGTGAATTGTGAGGTGGAGAGGGAATTTGCATGTGGGTGATGATTGGCTGAGAGTGTGAGAGGGAGGGATGTAATCAGTTGGGTATGTTTCCTAAACTGTCAATCAGCACATTGGGAAAGGAAACATACCCACCCACCCACCCCCACACACACACAGAGTTGCCCCTCCACATCTGCGGCTTTCACTCTCGTGGTTTTGATTATTCATGGTTTGCTCAGCAAGCACCCCATTTAAATCAGATTCTCTCCTTTGCATGCGAGAGGAGCCGATTTAAACGGAGTGCTTGCTGAGCAAGCCAGGCTCTCAACTCCCCGCTCTCCTGGGACTTGGCTCCATTTGGGGTGGAGAGCCAAGCCCTGGGAGAGTGGGGAGTCGGTGGGAAAGGCGCTTATTAGCCCCCCCCCCGCCCTTCCCAAAGCCATGACTGAGCTTTCCAAGCCTTGTTGCAGCTTTGGGAGGGTGGGGTGGCTGAAAAGCCTCTCTGCCGCACTCCCTCCACACCTCCCAACCTTCCCGAAGCGGCTATGGGGCTGTCAATCCTCGGAGCCCCATTGGGAAGGCCGGGGAGAGGCCGGCCAACCGCCTGCCCACCGCCCTCTCCAGCCTTCCCGAGTTAGCTCTGGGGTTTCAAAGCCCTGGAGCCCCCTTGGGAAGGGCGGGGAGAGGCTGGCCCACCACCCACCTGCCCGCCCGCCGCCCTCTCCAGCCTTCCCAAGGTGACTCTGGGGCTTCAAAGCCCTGGGGGCCCCTCGGGAAAGCCAGGGAGGGCCGGGCAGCCACCTTCTCGCCCGCCACCCTCTCTGGCCTTCCCAAGGTGGTTCCGGGCCTTCAAAGCCCCAGAGCCCCCTCGGGAAGGCCAGGAAGAAGCTGGCCAACCTCCTGCCCACCCGCCCACCCACCCACCGCCCTCTCCGGTCTTCCCAAGGCAGCTCCGGGGTTTCAAAGCCCCAGAGCCCCCTTGGGAAGGCTGGGGAGAGGCCGGCCTGCCATCCGCCCGTCCTCCTGCTGCCCTCTCCGGCCTTCCGAGGCAGCTCCGGGGTTTCAAAACCCCAGAGCCCTTTCGGGAAGCACAGAGAGCCCCATAGCTGCTTTGGGAAGCACAGAGGTTGTCAGGGGGTGGTGTCCAGGCAGGCGGAGGCCTTTGGAAGGGTGGGAGGTGGCGGGTGGATGGGGGAGGCCTTTTTTTATTTGTGTTTTTTTGACATTCGCAGGGGTCTTGAGACCCTAACCCCCGCGAATGTGGAGGGACTACTGTATATAGATTTATGACTGAAATTCTGTACCATCTATGTAGCTATGTAACGACCACAGTTATGTTGCTACGTACTGCCTCTTGGACTGGGCCTTCATCTCCACTTACCGGACAGTAGCTGCTGTGATTGATGAGGGTCTGTTCCCCTATCAATCAGGAAGCAGCTGATTGGTGTTCCCATCCCCTTCTGTAAATTATTTCCATTGCAACAGGCGGAAACATTGTCCCTGTTGCAATTCCCTCTTGCACCAGAGATCATTCATGGGAGGGGGTGGAAACATTAATCAGCATATTCCCTATCATCAGGGGAGCAGACCTCTGTTAATCTCAGTGGTGACTGCCTGGTAAAGAGGGGATTGGGGAAGTTTCATGATCCCTACATATTCCCTAAAGCAGTGAATATGTAGGGATCATTAATACAAACCAGTCACAAATAGTGTAACTCTAGGTTACACTTTCATAACTGCCTTAGTGAATTCCAGCCTATATATATATGTGTGTGTGTGTGTGTGTGTGTGTGTGTATATATATATATATATATATATATATACATACATGTATATATACATACATATATTACAATACTGTATATCTATTAGTAATATATATCTATGAGTTATGCATATATGGCTAGCATCCTGTTTAGTTGTAAGCTAGACACACTACAGTTTGGTAGTTGGAGGGGGCTGGATATGTCATCCTTCAGTGCCCTGCTTGCCAGCACCACAGAACATCTTCAATTGATGTCCTGTCTGATTTTAAGGTGGGTTTTAGGGAGGTTGGATTGGGAGACAGATCATCGTGGCTATGTTGCCCATGCAGGATCTTGGAGATGTAGATGTAGGTATAATTATTATCCAGCATCAAGTCATCACCCCCCCCACCCGAACACTGGGCAACCCTAATGCAAAACTGGACCACAAGACTGTTAAAGACCAGTTAGATCAGTGTTTGTATTTTTCCTGTTTCATTTCTTAATGATGGGTCCCCATCATCTTTTTTCCTTCCCTATTGCTCACAGCAATTCCTTCCCTGAAACAGGTCTTGTGTATTGGTTAACGAAATTGGGGTTCCATGCCATCCTGCAAGTTGTTACCTGCTCACTTTTTAACTAGTTGCTGTTCCTGTGCCTTTTGTTATCAGCTGAAGGTGACAGTACTTATCTCCAGGGCTGTGTGAACAGCCTTGACTTCAGCTTCTGTTTCCATGGGGTGGGGAATAAATAAGAGTAGATTAAAGTACCTCTGAGAGCAGATGCAAAGTACAGTTCGCTTGCCACAGATTAACTACAGTGAATTCATGCACATCACAGAACTGGGGTGGATGGGTGGCTGCTGAATGCTTCCAAAGGAGAGGACAAAAATTTTCAGGTAGACTCAAGCCCCAACATGTATTTTTTTGTAGAAACCAAACACTTTAATTTAACCTACTGATTTCCAAATAGAAAGACACATGAGCAAACCAAGTCATTCTTTCCACCTGAAAAATGAGTGACCCTACTGCAAAATGTGACCGAACCTAAACTGTTGAGGATGAGTCAGACCACTACTTCTGTTTTCCCCACTCCAGTCTATCATGGCGGATCCCTAGCAACCTTCTCTTCCCACCATGGCCCCCACCAATCTTTTCCTTGTGTTGGTCTCCAACAGGCAACTTTCGTCATCTCACAGCAGAGAGCAAATTTAAAGGCCATGGGCCAGAGGGAGAGAGAAACAGAGCACACCAAAGAATATGTTCCAAAGACATCAGCTGCATCTTTCCTTAATCAACTCTCCTTTGCCCAGGGCACCTCAAGCGAGAGCACTCAGGGAAATGGAGACAAAAGCACAGGAAAGAGAAATGGACCAAAACTGTAATCAGAGGGTCAGATGAATGGGAGGAGCAGGCTGGAAGGTGCAAAGGCAGAGAGAGAGATCTCTTCCCTCGTGTGTGTAGCTGAAGATTCTTTTTATCTTGCTTTGCTCCCCTCCCCAGGATGTCTTATCCAGGCCCAAAAACTAACAAAATCTGGGAAACCTGAGTGGGCACAGGTGATTCTGTTGCCTAAAAGTGCCATTGCGGTGTGTTTTGAGGAGTGTATATATCCCAGCAAGATCACTTAGAGACGTCTCAGAAGATGCAGCATGAAGAACAATGGTCTGGACTTCATGAACATCTGTGCCCGACTATTACTACCCTAAGTAACTGCTAGAAGAGGAAAGCAGGCCCATGGAGTCCTGCGGCCCCTCTCACATGACACAGTTGAATCACTATGATCCCACTTTAACTGCCACGGCTGAATCCTTTAGTATCCTGGGACTGGCAGTTTGATCAGAGCCACAGCGAAGCTCCCTGGCTGAGAATTCTATTGCTGTCTGCCTTGAAGCCATTTCCAACTTATAGCAACTCTAAGGCATCATAGGGTTTTCTTGGCAAGAATTGTTCAGAGGGGGGTTGCCCTTGATCTCCTGTGAAGCTGAGAGAGCATGATTTGCCTGAGGTCCCCCAGTGAGTTTCCAGGGCTCAGTGAGGATTAAACCATGGTCTTTGGAGTCCTAGTCCAACACTCAAAGCACAACACCGCACTGCCTCTGGAATTCTAAATGCTACTCCTTAAACGGCAAGTCCCAGGATTCCACAAGACCCAGTCATGGCAGTTCAAGTGGAATCATAGTGTTGCAATTGGGTATTGTGAAAGGGCCCCAGGTTCCAGTAACTCATCCAGGTGTACCATATCTGTGCTTGTTCCAGAGATACTTAAGATGTGGCCCCCTCCCCTGTCCTGCCTGCCACATCAAAGATCCAGCCAAGCGGTTCAAAGATGCTTTGTAAAAAGGGCTTTGCATACAGAAGGTCCCAGGTTCAGACCTGGGAGTGTCAGGCTAAGAGGAGCTCAAGGAAAGACCCCTGGCTGAAATCATGGTGGCTGGTCAGAACTAGGATACACAGCATCACATTAGATCAGAGGGAAGGAATGTGTAGTTCTCCAGATATTGTTGGACTGCAGCTCCTGTCAACCCTAGCCAATATTACTGATATCAGTGGCGAGGGACAATGGGAATTGCAATCAGCAACATCTGACAGAGCCCCGTATTCCCCTAGTCTGGGACAAATGGACTAAGGATCTGATCTGATTCAAAGCAGCTTCGATGGTCAAGATGTGTCAGGATGCCACCAGTGATAACTGGTGGCTTCCAGTTTAGTGGGATGGTAAAACCACTCTGGGGTTTACTCTGAACTTCCAAGGAGCTACCCAAGGTATCCAACTCCATCCCCCCCAAAAAGTTCAGTACCTCAGATAGCTCCGTAAAATTCACACTAAAACTCTGAGTTGATCCACTGCCTCATTGACTTGGAAGCCACCAGCTGCCACTGGATGCCTTTCCTCTTCTTCCTGGGAAGATGCATATAACTATTTGGTCAAGCCACCCCCATTTCCTTCATTATCCCACTTTGAGACCACCCCACTTCCTCTGAACCTACCTCATTTCTTCCCCCTGCCCCACTTCCCATGCTGGGCACGGTGCTCCCTTGCTCCTGACTGAAGCCCTAGAGTGCTCCAGTGTGTCCTCCAATATGGGCACTGGCTAAGCAAGAGTCTTTTGCTGCTTTGAAAGCTGGTTGGAGGCCCACAAGTAACTCTTGAGGAAGGTGCCTGTATTATTGCCATCCTGTCAGCCATTGCCATTCCTAGCAGCAGCCAGCTTCTAAGACATGCCACCGGCACGATTTCCCTACCCCTCCCATTTTCAAAGGGGCTCCCAACAAGGATGTGGCCTTGCCAGTGGCTGGGAACTCCTCGTTGACATGTGGGAGTTGCCCTGGTGTAAGTGCCTTTTTCAACCTTGCACATACAGTACCTTCTTGCACGATGGTTTTCCTCAGGTTGAGCAATGGCTGCTGGACATTTCTGGATGAAGCGCCACACCATAACTCCAGTGGTTGATGACTGGCTGGGAGTACACCAGGAAAGCTCTGCCATGCCATCTCCAGTCAGTAGCCTTTACTTTTGACCTAAGTACACTAAATCTCACCTGCCAATTTCTTTTCTTTTGCTTCTATTAGGAGATTATCAGACGGGGACAAATATACCCCCCCCCGTCTCACAATCTCCTCTCCAATCCCACTCCCATCCCTGTAATGTTTATTTTTTTAAATTTCAGACCTGCCTTTTTCACACTGTAAAAAAATGCTCCCCTCCCCCAGGTAGTCCAGGAGTGAATGGAAATCTCACAGAGCCCCATTCACTTCCTGGAAAGGAAATCCAAGCTGTTCTCGCGAGAGGACAACCGCGCAGGAAATTCAAAAATAAAAATAAATGTCAAAAATTCAAACCAAGCCCCCAAAACACACTTAAAAAACCCCAAGTAACCTGGGGTGGGTAAGAAAAAGTGAATCATTTACCTTGATGTCCAGATCGCAACCAGAAGTGTTTGGCAGGGACCTCCCAGTGACTCTGGCATCACGCCAGCATAACGGGGCACCTTTTTGCTCACCCGTCCTTCTGTTATAGAAATGGAATGACGGGTCAATTCATGGCTTAGCCCATGAATATGAAGGAGTGGGGGGGGATGGAAAGGGCATGGGAGCATAACGGCACATGGACAATGTCATCGGAAAAGGAAGCCCTTTTGCGATATCCTGTTGTCCCTGTGGTGGGATATTAAGGTTGTCTGATAATCTCCTTAGAATGAAGGGCCAGCAATAACATTAGGCAAAGCGAGATGGGTGTTTTGGGCATTTGGTTGTGACAGTCATAAAAAAGGCCACAAACTGTTTTTTTTAAAAATTACATGTTGTTCTTATATTTTTACTCCCAAAGCTGGGACAAGGTAACGGAGGCTATTAAATAGTTCCAAAAACAGGGTCCCCTTTGGGCCCTTAGGTGAATTCCTTTTTCAGACCCAAGAGAGTGGGGCCATTCTGGGCATCCTTGTCCCTGGATCCCGGCTGGTATGTTGGAAGATGAGAGATGTATCCAGTGTTATCAGATTGAAGAAATGTTTGTTAATCTGTACTTATGTGGAAAAAACTTGTTTTATTAAGCTGATGTGTTTTGGGTATGAACTCTTCTTCATGAGCTGGTTTTTCTTCTTCTCTCTTTTCTGTGTCCAAGTCAGGATTCTGAATGCAAAATTAAGAAGGGAGGGACAGAGCTGACGGAAGAATGCTAAAATCACCTGGCTGGCTTTAAGGTGCAATGCCCCTTGAATTGTGTGGACATTGTGTTCACCATCTGCTGCTCTGCCACAGGCAGCCAAACTATTCCAGTTAGTTCTGGGTGAAGGAAATGGTTGTTCATAGACTTAAGTTAATTTTTGTCATACAAAAGTCATAGGCAGTTAGGTTGGTCCATTTGGGGCACAGGATGTGGAAAGGAACCAAAAAAAGCAACCATTAGGTACAGTGGTGAAGGTATGGGGTGGGGCAAAATTTGTGAACTGAAGGAAAATTTCATTTGCAGGGGTGGAATTTAAATGGGGAGGCAGTGCCCTCATTTTACTCCTTGTGCAGCTATGTCCTGGCTAGGTAAAACATTGATAAAACACACTGGAAAAGATACCTAAATCTAGAAATCTCAGGCAGACTGGGAAAATGTATGGACCAAGCCTGCAATTAATGTGATTTCAGTCAAATTTAAAGAGCATTAAATTAAAATACTTCATATGTGCTATCTTACATCAGTACACTTAACAAATAATCTAAACATATTTAGTTAGATTCAGCGGCATGGGATCAACTGACACTTATGGTGGAATTCTCCTTTTTCACTTATGGTGGGTTTGTCCTTTGGTGAACAGTTTATGTTTGTTTTTTTCCTTTCTTTCTGAGATTAGTCTAAGGGCTTGTCTACCTGTCTTAATGGTTTTACAGCTCCCATAAACTTTGCATGCCTGTAGCTGGGATGGCGGCTGGGAGGGGATTACATGCATTTTAAAATCTGCTGCCACCAAACTTTAAAAAAAAAACAACTATTTCTACGGTGCACGGGGGGGGGGGGGGAGGAAGAGAGAGAGAAAAAGATAGCACAAACCTCCTTTTTATCACCTTAACAATCACTCACTAAAGCAAAAATCTAACATGGCGGCAGCAAGCACTTGCCCTGTAACCCGCCTCGGCCCCCTGTTCTCATCCAGCCAATCAGGTTTGCACTGTGTCCTGCACGGGAAGTGATTCATGTTGAATCACTGGTCATCATGAATGAAAATGTGCAAATCACTGGCGTTTTTTAAAAAGTCGGGAAAACAATGAACACTTTTCTCACATAGTTTTTCATCTTTTTGGGGCCCCCTCCTTCACAATACAATGAGACAATGTAGGATCCCATTAAGACAGCTCATTTTCTGAGTGAATTCTGTGAGGGGTATTTTCACCATGTGGACAGCCCCTAAGATTCTGAGATTAGTTAAGGAAGAATATTACAATGTCTTCAGAACTGGGTTTACGGAGCGGTGAGGGGTGTTTTGTTTGAGGTTTTTCTGTGTGTTTGAAAACAGACACCTGCCCTACAAAAAAAAGTGAATAAATTTCCTATGCCTAGCCTCTCTCTCTCTCTCTGGCTTTTCTTCGCAAACGAAGGTTCAGGAAGGACTCATCCCGCACTTTCTACAAGCGCGTTGATGACTGAAAAGGCCAATCCGAGACCCTAGCAGCCCACCTGGAAATACCACAAAGCTGGAAAAGTTATGGTTTTTGGTTTTGGTGGGAAAACTTATTTGTCAGACATAGGAATTAAGAAACTGTTCTTGAATCCCCAATTGGGAAAAAGTGGGATGATGATGACGATGGTGACAATGACAGTGCATTGATAAGAGTATGATATTCAAGACGGTGGACCTGGGCAAGTTTCTTGACACATGGATTTCCATTCCATCTGGCTAAATCTGAGGCCCTCCAACAGATCTGAGACAGCACAGACACGTACACTGATAGGGGATGGGGTTGTGGGGGATGAACCAAGAAAAGGGGCTTAAGGATGTGGCAGGCAGCTCCATGAGAACGTAGACCCTCATTGTGTAAAGGCTAGGAATCATTAGTAAAAGGGTCAACAACAACAAAACTGCCTAATATTGTGATACTTTCATACAGATCTATGGTGTGTCTACAGCTGGTGTAATATTGCTTATGCAGGTTGACTCCTGTATCCACAGTTTCACTTATCCACATCTGAAAAAAAATACTGAAACCCGTGGATTATAGCAAATGCCATTGAAAATAATGGGACTTCTGGTTTAAAATATTATACAGTTGCCTTGGAGAAACTAGAAAATGGCTAGAGAGGACACGTTTTCTAAGAAGACTCTATGGTAGGTGTGCTATTTTGTGTCCCGTGGATAATTGCATCAGTGGATAATGAATTCATGGATACAGGGAGCCTACTGTACCAGACTTGTCAGAAAACAAAGAGAAATGGTGATTTGCTTTTCCCACCTTCACCTTTTCCACCAGGACTGTACTCAGTGGCTGAATGTACAATGAAAGCCAATTGCCACAGGATCAATACTACTGGTTCTCCTCTCCTGGGATGGTTGCCCATGCCAAGCCTCTGAGTGACCTGATAGCTGCGTTTATATAAAATATCTTTAAAACCTGTTTTGTTATTTTGTCTATACAGTGTGCATGGCAGGTGTATTTACACTGCTTAAATATTTATAACATGACCTTACCTGCCATGTTTCTTCCATATATAATATGGCTTTCACAGCTCAGAAGAATAGGTGTTTTTAAGTCACCAGTGTGGTTACACTGCTATGGCTGGCAAGCTTGGGAGAAATACCAGTGACCTGTGGTCAGGAATGGGTGGGTGGGGGTAGAGGAATCTCCCCATGGGGTAAGTCCCCCTTCTGCTCAAACCACAAATGAGGGAAAAGGGTGCATTGGGTTACCAGACCAAGAAATCTGGAACGCAGAAGTGGAAAAGCAAATGTTTCCAGCCCTCTTTGGTGTGCACAGTACCCAAGGGCAGCCAAATTACTGTGGCATTGAGGCAGAAAAAGCCACAGGCATATCACCAGGGATGTGGCGGCGGCAGCAGCAGGGGGCTTCCACCCCAGTGGCACAGTGAATCTAGGCTTTCAAGGTACTGTCCAAAACATTGCCCCCTCCCCCTCAAAGAGGAAAGGTCTTGTCATGAGGGGTGCTGGACCTTTATGCTCATTGTCATGTTTTCAGTGGTTTTTCAGTATCGTCATATTTATTTGAGGGTTGCCAGAGTGAAAACTGGAGAGGGTTCCTATATCTTTAATGGTTATCTAGAAGAGGGAAGTTCAACAGCTGTTTTCAGTTAATGCTGTTTTTAATAGGCAGCTTATTTAATAATTTTAAGTGATCGTTTTTATTATAATGATTCTTTTTTTAAAAAAAAAGCTACATTTTGTTGTAACTTGTCTGTCTCCTGAGCCGTCTTGGGTCTCCTATTGGGAGAAAGGTGGGCAATAAAATAAAATAAAATGAGAAGGCAAACTATAGATGAAATGAAGGACAGAATGACATAGCGGTTTGAGCATTGGGCTATGACTGGAGATCAGTGAATCCCTGCTTGGCCATGGAAACACACTGGGTGACATTGGGCAAGTCACACTCTCTCAGACTCAGAGAAAGACAAAAGCAAACCAACTCTTGAAGAGATCTTCCCAAGAAAACCCTGTGATAGGGTTCGCCTTAGGGTCGCCCTAGGTTGGAAATGACTTGAAGGCACACAACAACAATAAATAAAATAAAATAAAATAAAATAAAATAAAAGACTCCCTTAAAGTGTGGAATAAAAAAAAAACACAGTGAGTTCCTTTCCCTCCAAACATGGAGCCATGGGCTGTTCCCCCTTCCCTGACTGTCCCCTCCGGAAAAGGCCGCCTGAGGCAGCTGCCACCTCATGGTGGGGTGGCATTGTCAGCCCTGCCTAGAGATGTGAAGGCTCCCAGAGGGGGGCGGAGTGGAAAAATTCAGGAAAAAAAAACATTTTTCCATTTTTTCCCTGCAGTCTTTTTTGTTTTTTGCTAAAAAAAATTGAAAAACGGAAGAAAATTGATAATGGAATGTTTTATTTTAGCATGATGGATAAAATCTTTAATATACCAATTGTGATAATTTTATGCCAAATCCAATTATACATAGTCGTCTTTTATGTTCCTAAAGGAAACAGAGTGACTTTCAATCTGTAAAAAGTGCTCATGTTGCATTTTTTTCCAATTTTCCTGAAAATTCCCATTTTTTTCTGGGGGAAAAACCGGGTGGTGTGGGGGAAAAACCCTTTCTTTTCCATGGCTTCAAAATTTCCAGAAATGTTTCCTCCCTAGCCCTGCCTGGCAGCAGCCGACCCACTCTGCTCGGCTGAAGAGGAGGCGCCTGGGCCCCCTCCTCGGGCAGCCCTGGGGGAGGGAGGAAGGGAGGGAGGGCGCGCGAAGGTGGCGTGCGCGCGCGTGTGCACCTGTCTCCAACACGCGGGCCAAGCGGAGCGCCTCCTTTGGGCAGCCCCAGGGGGGGCAAAGGGGGGAGGGGGTTGCGAGGAGAGGGGTGGGGACTCCGAAAGGGCGGGATTGAAAGAAGCCTCCTGGCTCTCTCGAAGCCCCCTTCCCTCGCTCGAAGCCTCCTCTTTCCAATCCTGTCTCTCTCAGGAAGCCTCCTGTGTCTCTCCAGTCCTCTCTCTCTCTGGAAGACCCCTTCTCTCTCTCAGCCTCCTGGTCCTCTCGAAGCCCCCTCTCTCTCCAATCCTCTCTCTCGAAGCCCACTTCTCTCTCTAGAAGCCTCCTCTCTCTTTCTCTCTCTCTCGAAGCCTCCTCTTTCCAATCCTGTCTCTCTGGAAGCCCCCTTCTCTCTCTCAGCCTCCTGGCTCTCTCTCGAAGCCCCTCTCTCTCCAGTCCTCTCTCTCTGGACGCCCCCTTCTCCCTCAAAGCCTCCTGGCTCTCTCTCCAATCCTCTCCCTCTGGAAGCCTCCTCTCTCTCTCTCTCTCTCTCTCTCTCCCCCCGTCCACGCGTGGGGAGGGGGGGTTCTCTCTCTCTCCCTCTCTCCTCCTGGGCTCCCATTTGCGCTCCAATCCTCTCCAAAGCCGGGTGCATTAAAGCGCGAGGATTGTCCGAGCGGATTTCCCGCCCTGCCCGCCGCTTCGCTGCCGCCGCTAATTCCACCGGGCGCCCAGCGGCTGGGCAGACAGACGGGGCGCCAGCCCGCCAAGCCACCCACCCCACCCCACCCGGACCCCTTCCTTCCTTCCTTTCTTTTCTTTCTTTCTTTCCTTCTCTTGGCCCGCTCGCCTTGCCCGCCCCCTGGCCCCGGGGGAGCCGGAGATGCCGCCCAGGGGTGCTGTGGCGTCCCAGGGAGTCCCGAGGGCGGCGGTGGCCGAGAGGGACCCCGGAATCAGGTGAGTCGTAACTCTGAGCGTGTGCAGAGTGCGGAAGGAAGTCCCGCGGGGAGTGGGTCGCTTCAGGTGACGAAGACCTCCGGCAGAGGACGGATGGCGAGGAGGCAGCGCCTCTGAGCATATGCAGAGTGCAGCGCCCCAAGCCCTGGTGGCAAAGGCGAGGAGGGCAGCGAATACCGATGGCTCCGGAGGAAGACACGCGGTGCTTAATTTCCAGGCGAAATAGCGGTCTAGGAAGGCTGCCCCACTGACCTGGAAGGCAGCCCCTCAAGCGCTGACGGGAACTCCGTGGGGGCTCTTGGGAATGACTCGGAGAGGAGGGGAATGCACTCTGCACATGCCCAGCCGCACGGTTGTTTATGCTGACTCCCGAGGATCCCGGCTGGAGCAAGGATAGGGAGAAGCAGAGGCTGGGTTATTGGCTGGCTCCCTGGGATGGAGGGAGGATGCCCCACACCCACCCCTGCCCCACAAGTCAAGGGGGGGGGTCAAATTCTTTATTGGACCACTGTGTCCAGAGAGGTGGATTTGGGAAGGCGAGTGGAGAGGGGCAGCTGGTCAGTTAAAGAGGGGAGAAGGTCCTGTCCTCCGCCCGCAAAAAATCCCGAGCCTGGTTTCGCTTTGCCTCGGATCACTTGCAGGGACCGGCAAGGAAATGGGTCTCCTCACCTGGAAGGCCGGAGGAGGGAAGAGGAAGGGGGTGATCATTCTGGGGTTAATTATTCTGAGGTCCCAGTACAGACAGTTGGGCCAATGTTTGGAGAAATATTGCTCCCATCACTCCCCAGCTCTAACAGGAGTTGTAGTAAAACCCCTCCAGAGGGCTCCAGGTTGGGGATCATGGAATCAAAGAATTCTCAAAGGACCACAGGGGCCATCTAGTCCAGCCCTCAGGACTACACTGCTAAAGCTCTCTTGAGATAGGGCCATCCAGCTTCTGCTTAAAAATCTCCAAAGAAGGAGAGTTCATCACTCTGTCAGGTCATCTATTCTAGCCTGGAACAGCTCTTATAGGAAAGAATCATAGAGTTGGAAGAGACCTCAAGGGCCATCCAGTCCAACCCCCTGCCATGCAGGAATACACAATCAAAGCATTCCCGACAGATGGCCATTCAGCCTCTGCTTAAAAACCTCCAAAGATGGAGACTCCACCACACTACAAGGCAGCGCATTCCCTGCTGAACAGCTCTTACTGTCAGGAAGTTCCTCCTACTGTTTAGGTGGAATCTCTTTTCTGGTAGTTTGAACCCATTGCTCCATGTCCTTGTCTCTGGAGCCGCAGAAAACAAGTTTGCTCCATCCTCAGTATGACATCCCTTCAAATATTTAAACATGGCTATCATGTCCCCTCTTAATGTTCTCTTCTCTAGGCTAAACATACCCTGCTCCCTAAGCCACTCTTCATAGGTCCTGGCTTCCAGACCACCTACCAGGTCGTCCTCCTCTGGACACACTCCAGCTTCTCAATATCCTTCTTGAATCGTGGTGCCCAGAACTGGACACAGTATTCCAGGTGAATGAAGAACTAGCACTTCAATGATCCAGTTTCCCTTTAACAAGAGGGTCTTGACAATTCACCAGACCAACAGTCCCTTGCACCAAGCCATCTCAAGCAGTATTGAATCATTGCCCTTCTTGAAGTCCTAGTCTAACACTCAAGCTACTATACCACTCTGGCTATTTATTTTATTATTGCTGCTTCTTTTTTACTTCCATGGAGGACAAGCCCTTATAGGATTTTCTGCTTCATGAGCAAAAATAACTTAGCTGAACTTTAGTTGCTATGTACCTTGACCTAAGTGTCTATGAAGATGTGTCATTTCTTTGTCCACCTCAGACAACAAAATATCTTGGGCTGGCCCCACATAGAGGATTTCTGATGTGCTGCTCTCTAAATGGTACATCATGGTCCATTGTCCTCTATAGTCTTGTAAGAGTTTCTTGGGGGCACCTCTAGCATCCAATGTTTTGCACAGACCCTGGATGAGGACCTTTGATTCAGGACAAAGCCTTTGGGAAAACAGAAAGCTGGAATTGGTGGCCTCTGATCTGGTTCTTCTTATAAGAGATTCGAGCAAGAAGTAGTGGAAGCTAAATGGGACAGGTTTGTCATTGCTGCTGGTCTACAATCTGAGCTTGAAAAAGTCACTGTTTGGACTACAACTCCCAGAATCCCACAGCCAACATGGTCACTGGCCAGGCTGGCTGGCAAATCCTGGGTGCTGTAGTCCAAAAGTTTCCAGGTAGCTTCTAAGCTCTGCCTGTGGTCCTGCAAAGCACACATGGAACTGTGTGCTTTGCATGAAAAGCAAACATGGTGACTTTGCTTGGCCACAGTGGAATATACCATCAAGGAGGAGGTCAGCCATTCATGGATGGAAGCTGGGTCCGCTTCATTGGGTGACTGAGTACCCAGTGATTCCATGCTAGCAGTCCTATTAAGGACTTAACACCAGCCACTCTGAAGGATAAGATGTACTGTACTAAAAGAAGGCAAGGGGCATGGAAGGTCCTTCTCAGTTGTCTGATTGTGCCAGTAATATTGGGTGTACGTATTTTCTTTCTTTGAAACAAAGAAAGGCATATTTTGGTAGTGGTGCCCTCTGTTGGACATAGAAAAGTCTATTAGCATTAAAGCAGATTAGTTGTTGTGTGCCTTCCAATTTATGGCAACCTAAGGTAACCCTATCATGGGGTTTTCTTGGCAACATTTGTTCAGAGGGAGATTTGCCTTTGCCTTCCTGTGAGGCTGAGAATGTGTGACTTGCCCAAGTGTGCTTCGAGTAGGGATTCGAACCCTAGTCTCCAGAGTCCTAGTCCAATACTCAAACCACTGCACCAAACTGGCTCTCACCCCTCCCATTCCTCAGTTAAACCCCCAAACCAAAACTGACATTAAAATGGAGAACTACATCTCCAGAACCCACCAGGGGCATAATGCTTGGCTAAAACAAGGTTTGCCCCCTGCCACACCTTGTTTAAGGGGAAAATTTCATTTTTGAAAAAACTGGAAGGGAACTTGCAGTCACTTCTGAGTTCTCCAGAAGGGATACGCTCAGCTTGAAGAGTTCAGGGGTGGTGGTGGGGGATAGTGCGAGTTCATCCCCTGGACTTTCAGTAGTTGTCCACTTAGTTTAGTCAATGGCAAAAATAAATTTTTAAAAATGTGTGCATTAAGAAATATTCCTTGAGGAACAATGGAGGGAGCTGGGTATGTTTAGCTTGGAGAAGAGGAGACCAAGAGGCGGCATGATAGCCATTTTTAAATATATGAAAGGTGATCATGTAGAAGATGGAGCAATCAGAGGCCACCATCTGCTGTTTCAGAGATTAAAACACAAACCAGTGGATTCAGATTACAAGAAAAGAAATTCTACCTAAACATTGAGAAGTGGTTCCTGATAAGAGCTGTTTGACAGCAGAAAGGACAGCCTTAGAGGGTGGTGGATTCTCCTTATTTGGAGGTCTTTAAACAGAGGTTGGATGGGCATCTTTCAGGAGCACTGCAGCTAGATATTGCCACATGATAGTGGGCTGGACCAGAGGATCTCTGTGCCCCCCCTCAACTCCAAGATTCTATAATTCTATGAAATATGCATTCATTCAGAGTGCATGCCAATATATACATTTTGTATGCCAGTAGAGGGTGACAAATCTTGCTACCCAAGATGGAATGAGAACATGGTAAAATTATGAGAAACACAAAGAGCCCACCTACACAAGGGGAAAAAATCTAAAATATCTCCTAGTATTAGCATCTCATAGCAGCAGCGACATGTCTGAACGGTTTTTCTGGCCTCAGAAGCCCCCATAAGCCTCGTGTTCCTGATGGCAGCCACAAGTGATTTACTTGTGTTAGTTTTTCACTGCCGCTGTTTTTTTTTAAGTCATCCCAAGGTGCACTGTTGCGATAGAGCGATTCACCAATTTTATAAGAAAGCAACACAGAAAATATTGATCCTTTTTATTGCCTTCGTGAGCAACCGGTAAAACGAAAATCCAACATGGCAGCAGTGGGTGCTTGCCCTCCTAGCAAGCCCCACCCCTGCTCTCGCCTGGCCAATCAGCTTTGTGCTTCTCTTCGAGTTTTTTATTGTTCTATAGTCCAAACGAGCAAAAATGCACACCTGCCTCACAGTTGTGAAAAAGTACGGGGAAATCTACAAAAACCTTTACCCTGATGTTTTTGCTGTTTTGGGCCCCCCTCCTTCCAAATAGTGTGGATTGGCGCTGGATCCTGTTTAGACTGGTAGCATTCCCAGCAAATTCCATGAGGGGTATTTTCACCATTTAGATGGGCCCAAAGAAAGCAAAACTCTCAGATTTTCACATCTTTACTTGGAGGGAAGCTCCACTGGACTCAGATATATATAGGGAGGCAGGATTCAAGACCTTGAAAACTGCATTGTTTCTCAACCAGGTTACAGTATTTTATACTGTGGTCTGTGGACAACTAGTGGTCCATGAACACCATTCAGGTGTTCAACAATAATGTGACAGATCAGCCAGGACTAACTATACTTGACCACACACTGATTTCTTATTTTCACACAGCGACCATTTTGACCAGGGTCAAATGATGACACAGATTAACAAATTCCTGGCCTAGGCTCTGTGATTTTTGTTATATAGTACTATTGCAATCCACTTTTTTCCCCTTTAAAAGTCTACCACTTGAGTGGGCCTTTCTCAGTAGCTTGGACTTAGGGCCTTTGGTTTTCATAATAATGCAGTGGATTTGATGGGGATGAAAAAAATTGTATTAAAATATGAGTTTGGTATGTGCTTTAATTTGCAGGAAAATGCATTTATTAAATGGTCCACTGATATCCCTAGCATTTTGCAAATGGTCCAGCTGTAATACTAAGAGGTTTACAGTTCCATATTTGTGGTGTAGGAGAGGTAAAGGATTTTTCACACTACTTATTATACTGACACATATATAAAAATTCCAGGAAGAGATTCCTGGGACAGATCTTGGCATCCCTACTGGGGGGATGAGTCCTTTTGTGAAGATATGTTGGTTGCTGTCAGATTGTGACCCATATGTCACACAGTGTTGTTTACTAAAGCTGCAAAAAATATGCATGCTGTCACTCTGAAGGCTATTGTGGTGGACATTGTAGGGGACTCACTAACCTGACTTTTGTCTCTATTTTATTGCAAAATATACCTTCATATGTGGCTTATAATTGCTTTCAAGCAAATACAGTACAGGGTTGACTGACTGACTGACTGACTGACACACACACACACTTTTGAGAACTGCTACTCTAAAAGATTCAGTCCTCATTCTGGGCTGAATCTCTCTCCCCCCCCCCCAACCTTAATCTCAGTCCCAATCTCAATCTCTCTCTTTAGTGGAACTCTCTCTGGATTATACCACTCCACACTGTAAATGGAAGCTCACAGGACTGAATGCTCCACCAGAACAAAACTATTCCTTCCATTATTAAAAATAAAAATAAAAAGGCATATTTCAAGAAGTGTTCTAGTCTTTCTCCAATCTACTGGATTTAAAAAAATATTCAAGGAATACTCATATATACATATATAATGCTCAGTTTTGTGAGTACCACACCACAGTGTGAATTGTTACAGCATCAATTCTTGTGGGAAATTAGTAAAAGAGACAAAGACTGGAGGCAGAAAAATGTTACCTTTGGCATCTCTTAGTTGGGCTGCTAGACTTCAGGGTTTGACTTCAGGGTTGGTTCCATTCTCAGGAGGAATATAAATCTCCTGGTGAGGGGGCAGAACAGGGATGGCTGACTAAGTGAGATGGTCACCTTGGGCAGCAGATTTTGAGTATCACAAAAGAGCAGTAAATTGTTAGTTATTTGTTACTACTATTTTTCTACTGTCGGGAATGGAGGTTGGCTTGTGGGAATTACCTCTGGTGCCCAAATGACTTGACTGGTTTTCTGAGTACTATGTACCTTGAACAGGGGAGAATGGCAGGAGAGTGCCATTTGCTGCTCTATAGGCATCAAAATCTCTTGGGCCAGCCCTGAGACCAAAACCAAGGTGGCAGGCTGTTTCCTGTATGGCTTGAGAGCTTTGGCTATGAGCTCCAACCACTATCCACTAGCCTTTCTGTACACTCCACACCCTCCCCAACACTAATACCAGTGACATCCTTGGCTCCATTACAGGGGCTATTAGGCTCTGCTACTCCCATACTAGACTCCAGCTCTGGCCTACCTGTGCCCCAGAAAACTTGGTAGCTCCTAATCACAGACAGCTAGCAGACAGATCTCTGGTGCTCTCCAATGCCACTCCCTCACATGGCTGGAGACTATACTGCAACTTCCAAGGTCTGTAGGTTCAGGTGACCTAGGGAGCCAATAAGGTTCTATGTTGCGTTGCTTAATTGCTGTACTCGACCAGGCCTCCTCAGTCTGAGCAGCTGGGCGTCCAGTGCAGGTCAAGTTGTTCTGAGCAAAGTACGGCCCTCCTGGTGTTGCTGAACTTCCAGCATGCCTCAGCGTTGGGTGGGGCTATTGGGATTTGCAGTCCAGATTGAGAGCCAGCATTGTTGAGCATTGGACTTTGACTCTGGAGACCAGGGTTCAACATGAGTCAGCAGTGTGATGCAGCAGCTAAAAAAGCCAATGTGATTCTAGGCTGCATTAACAGGAGTATAGTATCTAGATCAAGGGAAGTCATAGTGTCACTGTAATCTGCTTTGGTCAGACCTCACCTGGAATACTGTGTCCAATTCTGAGCACCACAATTCAGAAAGGATATTGAGAAGCTGGAACGTGTCCAGAGGAGGGCGACCAAGATGGTGGGAGATCTGGAGGCCCTGCCCTATGAGGAGTGGCTTAGAGAACTGGGCATGTTTAGTCTGGAGAAGAGAAGGTTGAGATGGGACATGACAGCCATGTTTAAATATTTGAAGGGATGTCATACCGAGGATGGAGCAAGCTTGTTTTCTGCTGCTCCAGAGACTAGGACACGGAGCAGTGGGTTCAAACTACATGAAAAGAGATTCCACCTAAACATTAGGAAGGACCTCCTGACAGTAAAAGCTGTTCAGAAGTGGAATACACTCCCTCGGAGTGTGGTGGAGTCTCCTTCTTTGGAGGTTTTTAAACAGAGGCTGGATGGCCATCTATCGGAAATGATTTGATTGTGTATTCCTGCATGGCAGGGGGTTGGACTGGATGGCCCTTGAGATCTCTTCCAACTCTACAATTCTATGATTCTGTGATCCATGGAAACATGCTGGGTGACTTTGGGCAAGTCACACTCTCTCAGCCTCAGAGAAAAGCAAAGGTAAACCCCCTCTGAACAAATCTTGCCAAGAAAACCCAGTGATAGGTTCATTTTAGGGTCACCATAAGTCAAAAAATCAAGATCCGTCAGATGACAAGCCTGAGTAGCTTTAAAAAAGCACTAAAGACGGATCTATTTCGGCAGGCCTTTCCTAATTAGATCCCGGCCTCAGGAGCTCCTGGCCTCTTTTAGTCTGCTGGCCATTTATTGTATTTATTGTTTTAAATGTGATTTTAGATTAGTTGCTTTTTAATTTATATTTGTTTAATATCTTTTTAAGGGGATGGGTGGTGTTTAGGGATTTTTATCTGTATTGTATTTTAATTTTTGTAAGCCGCCCCGATTGTTTTAACAGAGGGGCGGGGTATAAATAAATATTATTATTATTATTATTATTATTATTAAAAATGACTTGAAGGCATGCAACAACACATCATCTGGAAGGGTGCACTTTGCCCACTGAACCAATAGAATGTATCCAATATTGACTTACCAGGTTCCCATTGATTCACTGGGTCTAGTGCAATTGGGATTTACAATTGGATTTAGGTCATAGTCTGCCTGGAAGTTCTGCCTAAGTTGGCTGAACTGCTGGCCTGCCTCCTAGCTTGTTCTCCCAGTCACAGTCTCTTGACAATTTGCCTCCCCCGCAAGTCCTCAGAGTTTAGAAAGTTGTTTTAAAAAAAAAAAAAAAACAAGTCTGGGTCCAAGGCCCATTATAGAAACATTTTAAAATATATTCTTTATTCAAAAGTAGTAAGAGTAACACTTATTCCAAAGTAATTAACAGATATACTTTTTAGTTATTTTTTAAAAGTCAGAATTACAGTACTTGCTCTTCAAGATTTTACAGATGAAAACTGGGATGTGTGGCCAAACAACATTGCCATGTGGTCAAGATGGCAACAGTTATTAATGAAGAAGAACACACAAACTAAGAGAGACTCAAGCAGTTTGCTTTTCCTGAGCCTACTTCCTGAGCTGACTCTGCCAGCTTCTCTTCCCTCCCTAATGAATTGACTGAGTGCACACTTTGAACTCAGTTTGCAGCAGCTGAAGTAAGCTGAGGACAAAAGGGGGGAAGCTGAAGGAGGAGAGAGAAACTGGAACGTTTTAAAAGCAGCTGAAAAAGTGGGATGTCAGAGGATTAATTGGGACGCTCCCTGCCAACTCAGGACAGTTGGAATTAGAAAACACAGGTAGGTAGAGGCCACATTCTTACCCTGTAACCAGTGGTGGCTTATGCTCCAAGCAGGAGCGGGGCAAGTTGCCTCATCCTGAAATATTGGGGTTGGGCAACCCCTCCTGCTGGTCATAAGCTGCCTGTGCCTATAGTATGACTGAAAGCAATACAATGACACTGCAAAAGCTGAGACTTTCTTTCCTTCTGTTACAGTTGCAATGTGCCTTAGGCTGCATCTGCACTGCAGAAATAACCCAGTTTGACACTGCTTTAACTTCCCTGGCTCAATGCTGTGGAATGCTGGGATCTGTCATTTTGTAAGCTATTTAGCCTTCTCTGTTAGAGAGCTCTGGTGCCACAACAAACTACAAATCCCAGAATTCCATAGCATGGAGCCATGGCAGTTAAAGCGGTATCAAACTGGATTTTTCTGCAGTGTGTCAGCAATCTTCGTTGTTGCCAAAAAAATAATAATAATAATAATTGCATTGTTTGGAACTTGTTATTTACAGCTAGTTCCTTCCTTCTGTGCTCTGCCAATATAAGGCAGAGATCAGAATCAAGCCAGGTAACTTAAGAAACCCTTTGGCTAAGTCTCAATGCATAGAAGGTTCAGACTCCCTGCTGGAGCAAAACACCCCTGTTCCCAGCTCTGGCTCAACACAATCAGTCCCATGGTCAGTGGAAATAATCTGAAATGCTGCACTAAGCCAATTCACTGACCTGGGACTTTTTCGGACATCTAAAATGCAACGGAAGCAGCCTCGCCACATTGCGAGGCTGCTGCACTGCAGGGCGTCCCTTTCGCATGACGCCCGTCCCTGCCGGTACTGTTGCGGTACTGCAGGGACATTTCAGTGTTATATTTCAGCGATTTTTGCTCACAATCAACTTTCGTGAGTAAAAATCGCCGAAATATAACATTCAGATGTCCCTGTGGTACCGCAACAGTACCGGCAGGGACGGGCGTCATGCGGGACGGGCATCATGCGAAAGGGACGCCCTGCAGTGCAGCAGCCTCGCAACGTGGCGAGGCTGCTTCTGTTGCATTTTAGACGTCCGAAAAAGTCCCTGGAAAGGAATGTAGCTGACCAGCAGAGCACCTTCTTTCCATGAAGGAGGTCTCAGGTTCAAGTCCTTGGCATCTCCAGGTGAATCTAGGAAAACCTCTTGACTGAAAACCCCCTGGAGAGCTGCTGCCAATCAGTGCAGTTGACCAAGCAAGATGGGCGGTTGCTTTAGTCCAGGTCCACCATGGGATACTGGGGTTTGAGGAGGCCATTGGTCTAGCTCAGGAGGCAAGGGTTTTGCTGCAGCAGAGCATCCCAAAGCAGCTTTTCAAAGAGTGCTTTTTCTCCTCTTCTGCCCCCAGCTTGGCTGCCCTGGGGGTTTGAGGCCGTTGTGACATCCCTCCCCCATCCCTTCTTGGATGACAGCCTGCCTGGATGGTCCTTTCCCCCTTTTTAATCCTGTTTGGAAGGAAGGGACCCTCTGTTTCATCCCCCTGCCCCCAGCCTGATCCCTACAGATGCATTCCCTTCTCACTGCCTAATGCACTGAGCTATTATCCCAGCAGCCTGGGCTTTGGCACCAATCCCCTTTCACTGTGGAGAGAGGCACATCACTTTCTGCTTTAATCAGCTGCATTTCAGCGACTGCCAGTCACAGGGGGAGGTAAATCAAACCCCACGCACAAAGTACTCAAAAATCACTACACACATCATCTTTCCCCTTGCTTCCTCTTCCTTCTCACAACTTTTGCCCTCATTCCCTATTCCCAACCTATGCCATTCCTTCTTTTCCCATCTCACCCTCTTCTCCACTTCTGCCTATAGTCCCCTCTCACCATTGCAGAATCCAGGAACTGTGTGTTTTCACTGAACAGTAAGAGATTCCAGTGTCTAATAGTGAATTTAAAACTCTTCTGGATTTTTAAGACAGGAGGAAAAAAATTCATCTTCCTTTTTCTTTTCTTTTTTAATGAAGCTTTTGTTCTTTAAGGTTTTAGAGGAAAACCTGGAAATGTATAGGCAGATCCTCTCTCTCTCTCTCTCTGGCTTTTCTTCACAAACGAAGTTTCAGGAAGGACTCATTCCGCGCTTTCTGCAAGTGTGCTGATGACTAAAAAGGCCAATCCAAGATAAACAAGTCCGGTTGCAGAAAGCACAGCAGAAGGTCTCCTTGGGTGATGTTTCTGGGTTGTGATTCTTTCTGCGTTGTAGTTTCTCTTCAAGACTTGTTCAGCGTGAGTTCTCAAATAAGGCTGCAGCATTGTGGATAGTGCATCTCCATGCCTCCCGATGTGAGGCCAGGGTGGACCATTGTTGGTGATCAATTTGGCCGAGCCTGAGATGTTGTTTCAGGGAGTCCTAGTATCGTGGGGGTTTTTTGGGGTGTTTTTTTTTTTTTTGGAGCGCCCCTCTTACACTGACCTGTGGCGAGCTCACCGTAGAGTACTATTTTTGGGAGGCGATGGTCCTCCATCTTAGAAACATGCCCTGCCCAGCGCAGCCGTGTTCTCAATATCATGGCCTCAATGCTGGTGGTCCCTGCTTGCTCAAGGACAGCAACATTCATCACATAGTCAGTCCAGTGTATATTTAGGATTGTGTGTATACAGCGCTGATGAAAGTGTTCGAGGAGTCGTAGGTGGTGGCGATAGGTGACCCATGTTTCAGATCCATAAAGCAGCGCCTAACATCCTGCCTCGCAACAGAGCTGTTTGGGCTGGAAGTCAACCTGAAGAAAAAAGACGTTCTTTATCAGCCTGCACCACAGGACGAACACCACCATCTCCACATTGCCATCGGCAAATCTGTGCTCAAGTCCGTTCAGCAGTTCACCTACCTGGGAAGCATCATCTCCTCAGATGCCAAGATTGACAAAGAGATCGATCACAGATTAGCAAAGGCATATAGCGCATTTGGAAGACTTCACAAAAGAGTCTGGAGTAACAAACACCTGAGGCGAAGCACAAAAATCAGTGTGTATAGAGCCATTGTACTGTCTACTCTCCTTTATGGATCTGAAACAAGGCTGATCCTAGTGATGTCTTAAAATCTGTAGGACTTTTGCATCACATAATTCAATACTCTACAGCTCCTGAGGAGCTCTTTTCCCTTCTTTTTCTCATCTTTCTGCAGATTGCGCCTCAATGTGTGTGTGTGCCTTCAAATCACCTGTCAACCTATAGCAACCCATTGGGTTGCATAGGGTTTTCTTAGGCAAGGAATACACAGAGGTGGTTTTGCTAGTTCGTTCCTCTGAAATATAGCCCATGGCAGTCTTTGGCAGCCTCCCATTCAAGTATTAACCAAGGCTGACCCTGCTTAGCTTGCAAGATCAGTTGGGATCTGGTGCCTTTACCAGTTTCTTATTTCTACTGTCTTGGTTCTTGTCAACATTCCAGGGAAACCTGGGCCTTCTAGGAGAAACAAGGTGGGGGGAGTGATAAATTAGCAAATGTTCTGTCCAACATATTCTGGATGCTGAAACTTTATTTTGGGGTGGTGTTGAAGGGAAAGGATATGAAAACAGAACTGCCACAAAGGCCAGTCCATAGCCCACTTCTCTGTCAGCCTTGGGTTCCTTCATACAGACTGGAGCATCTCTCTTTGGAGGATGCTTCTATCCATTTACATTTATCATTTACACAGATGTGCCAGTGAGCAGGGAGAAGGTTAATCCAGCCAGCAGTGAGAGAGCAGCTGCAGATGGGCATTTTGGTGACAGACAGAGGGGTTGTCTAGATGCTGAAAAAGAATCTCATAGAATTTGTGGGGAATTCCATCTGTCTTAATGAGATCCCATGTTGAATTGTGGTATTTGGAAAGAGGGGGAACAAAAACTGAAAAAACTATATGTTTCAAGACTTCATGCATTTTTCCAAGTTTTTTAAAAAAAACTGTGAGGGGGAATGCGCACTCCCACTTGTTAGGAAAACCGAATTGCATTGCAGTGCATTCCCAAAGCAGATAGCTGATTGGTCAGGCATGCACGGGGGGGGGGGGCAGAGCTTGCTAAGAAGACAGTGCCCGAAACTGCCATGTTGGATTTTCTCTGTAGCAATCATGCGCTGAAGTGAAGAAACTGCCTTTCTTTTTTCTTTTTCTTTTTTTTTCTTTTCTTTTTTTCTTTTTGTTAATTTAAACAGACGATCACTCTTCTGCACCTTGGATTTAGTTTTTTTTTTAAAAAAAAATACTGTTTGGCAGCGGCAACTTGAGGAGAATAAAACTGCAAGTAATTCATTCACACCCGCCATCTTGATTTGCTGGTATGCCCATTTGAACAGCAAACATGGATAGCTTCACACACCAGCAATCTTGGTGGGGGGGGGACCATGGAATAAATGAAACCTGCTGCTAATTGGCATTACAGTGCACCAATCCACATTTTATTCCCTTGTATAGATGGGCCCTAAGAGTCAGCAAGGTCTTGGAGGAGAGTGAACTATGTGCTGTGTACCTTGTTGTGTGTCTTCAGGTATGGTGGAGGGTGGTGATATCCTTTCACCAGTGTTGAAGAAAGATTCAGCTGCTGGTCCAATTAGCTTTGGTACATGGGATGGGAGGAACCACTATCTCACTTCACTTTTGACTACAAAATGTCTTGGGATGGCTCTGCAGCTAACAAAAAACAGGACCAGGCAAACTGGGGGCTGTTGGAATCTACTTTGTTGCTGTTTTTTTTGCCCCAGAACCCCAAGATATACCAAGTAGCGGAACGTCCTGCTACAAAGAGAGTCCAGGGCTCCATGCTAAGTATCAGAATTGAACAAAATTCACTCCCCTGATACACTCAAAAATCCTGTGCTGCCTGTGCCAAGCTATTTTCATTTCAGTACCTTAGTATAATTTAGGGCAGGGGGAGGGGAGTCATTTTGTTGTCACTGCTGTAAAAAACAACTGGGAGTCAGAAATCCTTGTTTATCTACTCCACTGTCACCCAGAAAGTTACCAGTAGATAAAGATCTTTCCTTACTCTACCTCAGCTGTAAAGTAGCTGCCATTGCCATCAATTCACATTGTTGTTGTGAGCCTTCAAGTGGTTTCCAGATAATGGTGAACTTTTCACGAGTTTTCTTGGCAAGATTTGTTCAGAGGGGGGTTACCTTTGCCCTCCTGTGAGGCTGAGGGAGTATGACTTACCCAAGGTCACCCAGTGGGTTTCCATGGCTGAATCTGGTCTTCAGACTCATAGTCCAATGCTCAAGCCACTACACCATGCTGGCTCTCTTAGGAACATTATCTGTTGTGATTTCCCTCACCACTTCAGTCTCCTATGGTTTGGGGAAATGCTCTGGTCATCTTTAACCCAATGATATGCACAGTGCTGGTGGACTAGCATTGGTGATGTCAACGAGAAACCTTCCCTGCTCAATCCTCAAAGCTGTTTGCATGCTTTCTTGCTTTTTTTTTTTTTAATAAAAAGGACACATTTTTTTAACACAAGTAAAGAGACAAATTAACAAATGACTGCATTTAGCACTTAAATATCTTGTTGGTTTTGAAACTAGAGAACACTGTAGGGAAAAGTGTAGGACTGATGACTGACCCACCATCCAATTTAGTAGTATGCAAATTTGCCATGTGAGAAAGTAAGGTTTCCCCACCACCCACACTGTCCTTGATAGCTGAGGGACAGGAGGTTCATTTCTTTTTCTATTACTTCATCTTCACCTCAGTATCCTAACAAACTAACATTTAAGAAGTCTCCACAAAGAGCAGATATAGATGATCCCTTTACCCCCACAATGAACTCTGTTGTCCTAGGATACCTTGGCTGACTGTAGTCGTAGGGTTCTTCCAGACTGGTAGAAAAGCATTCATTCTTACGGTACAGTCCTTTGGGGGTTTCTAGTTGTTGTAGCCTCTACATCCATTTGTTCCATTCTTTCGGTGGGTTGTTTGTAGCTATTTCTTGGATCTGCAGTAGGGATCTTCAAAAGTTGATGTTTTGGGGTTTTTAAAACTGGGGCATGGTTTACTGAGATGGTCCTAAGGTGTGGAGGGCAATTTTTCTCCTCTGATTTTTTTTAAAAAAAGATTTATAGTCTCAGAATACAAGTGTGCCATTTTGTTAATGCATGATAGCACAATAACTCTAAACAAATTTTATTTTAAATGAAATGGTAACTTGAAATGACCACTTCATCCCATCTCACAGGAGGGGCAGACCTGCTAGTACATAATACAGATAGTTTTTACCAGACATAGGCTGGAATCCTGTTGGTTAGTTCCACCCACATTAGACCTATTGAATCAATTTAATTAATTCACAAAGGCTATCAGAGTGGCTTACAAATTGTTAATCAATAGTAATTATACACAACTACACTGCATTAAGCAGTCTCCAATGTGTATTAGCTAATTGCCCCCACAAGCCAGGTACTCATTTTACCGACCTACGAAAGGATAGAAGGCTGAGTGAACCTTGGAGCCCTCTGGAATCAAACTTTCAACATGGTGACTTGCAGTACTGGCATTTAGCCACTGCGCCACCAGGGCTCAATCAATGGTTTGAACGGTGAGCCAACTCCTACATACATCCAATTGATTTAATGGCTCTGCTCTAGTCAGGAGAACCAATAGGATTTAGGCTATCGAGTGCTAGAAGTAGTAGTAAATGGTATACTAAGATGACGATCAGTAAGTAACTATGCCAATGCCTGAAGTTTTGAAGATCTGGGTGTAGGTGAGGAGCAGATGCTAGTTGGCTGGCATTTTTTGTGTAAAAACTGAGGAAGAAGAGGAGGGGGGAAAAGAAAGGACCCCAAAAAGTTGATACCGAAAAAAACTTAACACTTCTGTACATTGAAATAATGAAAAATTGAGATTGTGCCACCTTGATAGGAGAAGTGCATTCTGTTGTGCCCCTGTAAAATGTCTTTATTGAAGTAATTATTATATCTCTCCAACGGGACTGAAAGCATCTTTAAAACAATCCAAGTTAAAAACAATACAAAAGTCAAAATTACAGTATAAATATAAAATTTTGAAAAGAATTAAACAATTTATCCATTAAAAACATTAAACATTAAAAATGTTAAAGTGCATTAAAATTGTATAAAGACCACTTCACCATCTGAAAATCCCAGCCCTTGTCAGTTCGTAAAAACCTGGTGGCACAAGAAGGAAAGCAAGGATGGGACCATCCTGGCCTCTCTGGGGAGGCAGCTCCAAAGTCTGGGAGTCTGTATTAGGGCTGGATATTTCACTAATTTATAAGAATATATTCTTACAAGTTAACATGTTTCAACACCATTTTGAAAACAGCCTTTCTGGGGTTTTTTTTCTTCCTTCTTCCTTGTTTTGGGTTTTGTCCCCTTCCTTCCTTCCTTACAGAAGATCACGTTTTGGCTCTCAGAAGCAGCCCTGCCATGAGGTAAAGCTGCTGCATTAGAGAATGGATTTGGGGGCTGGAGACAAATAAACATGTTTGGATGCAGAATATATAAAGATTGGGAGGGGGCTTTTTATATATCCCCACAATATAGAAGCTTTTAACTTCAAAAAAATTAAATGAAAAACATTTTTCAAAAACTAAGTAAAATAACAAGACCTCACATCATGTAATATGACCAGGAGACATGGATGTCATTGCTTTAAAAAAAAGTTGTAATACCCACATGGAGTGCAAGTTTGACAAGCACACACTTTACAGAATCCGAAGCCTGAACTACTATAGGACACCAGTAAGCACTTAAATGTAGACAAAAGCTGTCAGGCATGGTTTATTCTGAGGCATCATTTAAAAAATTTATACAGATTGCATCCTGTTTCATTTGTTCTTCTTGCTTTTAGAAGTTGGGTTCCATTTTGTCTTTTGGCATTTCCGTTTGTCTCTGTGTGTTCCCTAGGCCTGGCAGATTTAGGGACCCATTTGGAATGGCAAGAAGAAGATAAAATGGTTTGACCTGTGGGGGCAGAAGGCTCTGGGAAGTTGTCCTGTAGAAGCCTAGTTAAACAAATGGATGTTCCCCATGGGTACCCTCATTTCAGTCATGTGTGTGCAAGAGAGCTTCTCCTAGACCGTGGACTTGGCTCTATGTTAATTAGCAAAGTCACAATTAACACTAACCCTGGCATTCATTCCTAACATATGTGTCACATGCAAACTCTAGACTTGGCCCATGGTTGAAGCTTATGATATTTTGGAAGCTACCATGATGAGCACTCTGGATATTGATTATTGGTCTGATCCTGTTCTTTGTCTTTGATAGTAATTGTGTGATTATACAATTCATGGAATGTTGTCTGCAGTGGGGAGGGGAAGACTTATGGCTGCGCTATGTAAATTGCTAATAAAAATCATTTTAAAAATTAACACCAACCCCTTAACTAACTCATTATCACTGACATTTAAACAACAACAACAAAATCTCTGTAGGATTGGCTTTTTAGTGAATTATAAAATTAAATTTCTTGCATTAACTATCAGTAACACATTTCATTTTACATTTTGAAAGACCAATTAAAATGACTAAATATAGCCAAAAAGGGTCACCAATTCCCAATCTCCCCAAGTAATGAATTAAAGCGATATGAAATGTTTGTCATTCTTCACCCAATTAATGTTGGCATCATTATAATTCTTAAAACCACAAATTTTAACATAATTGTTCCAAAATTAATTAAGTACATGCGGGTAAATTACATTTTTAACTGTACAAGACTTCCAAACTTTGTGAAGGAGTGACATCAAATGGCACTGGTCTTGTTAATGAACTTTGCAAAGCCAGGTATGGGCCAAGAAAATTTGAAGCCTTAGTTTAGGGGTAGGGAACATAGGAGTCGTTTACACAGGCAAATATTCCTCTAAATATACTGCTAAGATAGCTCATAGTTCCCACGGATCGCAGCACAGCATCGCCTCATTCAGAAGGGGGGAAGGTAAAACACCCAAATATAGTGTGCCAGGGGATGTTGCTACTTTTGCCGGTATATTTGCAATGTAGCGCTTTATTGGCAGTGTAAACTACCATTCCGTTAAGGGCTTCCACAGATCTTTACTGTGATTGGTTGCTATGATGTAAGGGGTGGGCTTAAAAGAGAGGGACTGCGTTCAGTAGAGATCAGGAAACTTTGAAAAATCCTCTCTGCTATTTTGCAGAAGGTCTGCCAAGAAAAAGGATTCCCAAGACCTTTCAGTCATAAAGTTCCCATCTGTCAGCTCTGCTTGGGGGGAGGGAGAGAGAGGGGGGGGACTGAGGGACGGAGAGTCAAAAATCCTCTGCTATTTTGCAAGTCTGTGAACCCTGACTAAACAAATCATGCTGGAAAAACTTGTGATAGGTTCACCTTAGGATCCACGGCATGGCAGCAAGTTCTTTCCCTTTGCTTCAGGGAGTGAGTTCATTTACAGGCAGATTTACAGAGACAGAGCCACTTCTTTGATCTTCCCCCTGCTATTTGGGCAGTCTGTGAGTCTTTAGCTCGGAAACGCAAGGCTTCAAAGGAGGGTCTATGCCCTTCCCCATACAGCCTTTGTCTGCTTGGGAGGCCACACACCCCACACTTTTTCAAGTCTGAACGAAAAAGCGGCATAATTAGAAAAAAAAACCTGACTGGCACAGATGCGGAAAAGAATTCAAGCGCAAGTTGCCGCAATAAATCTGCTGTGTAAACCAGCCTGACTTCCAGATGTTGCTGGATTGCAACTCTCCTCAGCCCTAGCCAACAGAGATTTTGGCAGGGGATCATGGGAGCTGCAGTCCAACAACATATGGAGAACCACACATTCCCCAACCCTGCCTCAAGCTCCTGAGGCATCAAAAATTCTTTGCTCGGTCATTTGAATGACTTTGCCACAAGATGACTCTACAACTTAAAAGCAGAAGAGCCAGCAAACAGAACAATACCTGAAAATGATTAAAATAATATTAAAAGATAATTAAAATTGTGAGGAGAACATTTCATTCAATGCCCCCCACCCAGAACTCACAGTTAATTCATGACCTAATTCAAGGTGTGCCAAGCCCAACTCATCACCACCATCATTCCCCATCTCTTACAGGGACATGTTAGAATTCCCTTATCACAGCTTTCTCATATCCAGGGCCTTCTGAAAGCTTTGGACCACACTCCCATCATCCTCAGCCATGCTGATTGGTGAGGGCGATGGGAGTTGTAGCCGGAGACATCTGGAGAAGACCCAGAGAAGAAAGATTCTTTTGCTGCTTATCTTTTGCTGTCCTTTCCCCCAATCTCTTGGCCAGTCCTTTCTATTTCAATAACTGACATAATAATAAAAGTGTATATCTCCACTATGGGCCCTAAATTCTCTAAAGGTACCAGAACTCGTCTGTTCTTTGAAGCTAAACAGGGTTAGCTTTGGTTAGTACTTAGATGGGAGACCACCAATGAATACCCTATGAAATTCATGGGGTCACTGTAAGTTGACAGGTAGCTTGAAGGCACACACACACACACACACACACACACGTCTCCACTATAGCTCCAGAACTGTAAAATGCAGTCACCTGAAGCTTTGCATAGATAGTGACAGGGCCCTGGGAGTGTGCATTTCAGGGTTATTTTATTTAAACCAGTTAATTAAAATGTATACACTGCAGTACCATTCTTAAACATTAGGTAACCTTGGCCTAACCTAGAGAAAAGTTTGGGGACAGATCGTTAATGTCTTAATTTCTTCCAAGAGCCTCTAGGCTATTCCAGATCTGCTTCTCTCTGCAAGGCCCAGAATTGCTCCAACAGATCAGAGACAGAGGGTGGGAGAGAGGATGGAATTCCTCCTGCTTGAGTGTGGAGTGGAGAGGGAAGGTATTAAAGAGCACAGGGGGAAAAGCCAGAAAGAAAAAGAGTGGGGCAGAGGAGAGCAGAGAGAAGGGAAAAGAGCTCAGGGGAGCCTAAGCCAGGTGAAGTTGATACCTCTGGTATTGGTTAACTAAAATCCCAAGCAGATGTCAAATGCTGGCTTAACCTTGCCCTGATGGATCACACATTGTTCACTCAACAGCTCTCAGAAACCTTCTGAGGCAACTGTGTCCATTTTCACACACACCTTGAGCACCCATGGCAGGGTGTAGTGATCATTTTCAGCCAAAAATCACAACCAGAAGTCACTTCCAATTGTGATTTGGGGGTTCATTAGAGTCTTTTCAAAGTTAAGGCAGCTGGGTGGGGGGGAGAGGTCTTTTGAGCAATTCCACTGTTCTTGAAAGCTGATTGACACGGAGAGGGCTCTTTGTGGCTGACATTTGTGGAGATTTTTTTTTAACCTAAGAAAATGGAGGGATGTGTTGAGCTTTCAGGAAAAGGTGTTGGTAGCCACATGCTGCCCATGGTCCATGGTTTCTCCATCCCTGTTCTATGGACACAACCAGATTATTCATGTACTTCTTTATCACTGGATTTAGGTCCTGTTTTTCTCCCCCAAATGGGATTCAAGGCAGAGGGTGATGATAGTGATGATCCTTGTGGCTGCAACCCATCATCCTCTCACTGTAGTGCAAATATCCATCCACATGTGGAGAGCCACTACATTAGCATTACACAACCCCCATGCTGAATAGCAACATTGAACAACACACATCCATGACTGGGTTATGTTGTGCATTGCTCAATGGGCAACCACAGTGAGCAACTGCAATGCACAATGTTGTTGTATGGGCAACTCTGCTTCTGCTGCTGTCAGCAGAATAGGTCTGTTGCACTCTGGTGAATAATTCACCCCACAGCATGACTTAGGTCACTAACAGGATGCCAGCTTTTGTGTGTCAGTAAGTAATTTGGGTGCAAGTTACGTGGATGCAATCATGTGGCATATATGTCGTGGGCCAGCACTTTGCACTAGTGGCCTTCCACAAAAGGGGGTTGTTTAGACGACCAAAAAAAAAAAAATCCTCAAAGAATGTGAGCAGAATAGCTTTTGTCCAGATGAGCTCCTGCCAGGGATTCACCATATTCAGAAAGAGTGGGGCTGAAAACAAGTAGTTTGCGATAACAACTTCTGCTGTTTCTCACAATCGTTTTTAAAAAGTACACAAAAATGTGCATGACAGGACGTCTGAACAACCAATTCGAATTGGGGCACACCCAGGAAGTCAAAACATGATTGGTTGGACGTGCACAGGGATGGGCTTGCCAGTGACAAAGCAGCTAGAGCTGTCATTGTTATTTTCAGGGACACGATCAAGCGCACAATTGAGCGCTATATTCAAGCAAGAGAGCAAAAAAAAATGTTTGTAAGCAAATCACTCTTCTGCATCTGTCATTTAATGGCAAAAAAGGGGGGAATGGAGGGTGATTTTCAGGAGATAATAAGGCAGGTAAATCACTCGCAGCCACCATCTTTCCTTGCAGGCATGCTCTGTGTGAGTTGCAAACTCGGATAGCTTTCCATGTCAGCAATCTTGCGAATGATTCATGGGGACAAATGAACACTGCAGCGATAGTGAGTTAATATGCTATTTTTCACAATTAATTCTCCCATCTAGCTGAGCCTGAGTCTTGTGAAGCAAAGCTTTTTGGGAAGAATTTGGGTCCATTTGGGGTTGATTGGTTTTTGTAGTAGTTTAAAAAAAGCAATACAAGGACTCCCTGAAACAACATCTCAAGCTCGGCCAAATTGATCACCAACAATGGTCCGCCCTGGCCTCACATCGGGAGGCATGGAGACGCACTATCCACAATGCTGCAGCCTTATTTGAGAACTCACGCCGAACAAGTCTTGAAGAGAAACGACAACGCAGAAAGAATCACAACCCGGAAACATCACCCAAGGAGACCTTCTGCTGTGCTTTCTGCAACTGGACTTGTTTATCTCGGATTGGCCTTTTTAGTCATCAGCGCGCTTGCAGAAAGCGCGGGATGAGTCCTTCCTGACTCTTCGTTTTCGAAGAGGTGGGTTGTTGTTTTTATGGTTGCTGTTTTTAACACTATTAGTATTAGTTTATTTGTTGAATTAGTCTATTGACCATTTCAAACAATTACTGTACAGATATTAAAACAATAAAATTACAACTACAAAGATACAATTACAATAAAACCAAATTACTGACACTTCTGTTTTTAACAGAGCTTGGAAATAATGTGTCAAAACGTAACATGTTAGTTGCAAAGAGGTTCTCTTTGGTGGCAATCACCACCAAACATGTTCATTTCCTCCCCAATTAGGCTCCCAGTGTCTCTACACAGTGAGAAAAAGGTTTTTTCCCTTTTACTTCTTATACGTTATTCCGTCCACCCAGAAAACTAACCTTCCTGTTCATATCCTTTAAAACTTTTTAGTCTTCCTTCCTTCCTTTTTTTAAAAAAACAAAGTCCAAGATGTACAATCACTTTATTGATATCCTGTCTTGTTCCCAAGACTGGGACTCACGGCAGCACAGGATACAGGGAGCTTTTCTGAAACACTACATACATTTAGCATTAGCACCCTGGAAATAGCAGTGCAGTTCTGCTAGGATACTCTACAAAGCCATAGCACACGGGAAGGCAAAAGTGCAGGCTGTGGGTCATATGCAATCAAGAACCCCACTTTAGGGGGCTCTTAAAAGCCCACCAGTCACACAGATTGCCCCAACCCTCAAATTTAAATAAAATCAGTGTGGTTTTTGACCAGTTTTTGCCCCCAGACCACACAAAAAGCCCCCAACATGTGAGAACACAAGAAAACACCCCCGCCACACGCCCCCAAGCACCCCAGAATGCTCTACCCTCTATTTTTCTCTACAGTCCCTCTCAAAATGGCAACAGGAAATGAAGCGACCTGTATTATAAGCATTAGGACTTCTGAGACATGTCATTCAGAAAAAGTAATGTTTCTAGATTCTGAACTGGATGGATGGATGGATAGATGGACAGACAGACAGATGGACAGATAGAATCCAAACATACATTAGTTATAGAAAGAAAAGGCTAGAAGAGAAAAATGGACGATTGAGCTGACGGATGGATGAATGAATGGGTGGCTGGTTACTCAGACAGTGACAGGCTTGTTTGGGATTGTGGGAAACTACAGACAGAGTCCTTTTCGGTGGCTTTATTTCCCAAAGCTATCCCATAGCTGTATCTCTCTGCCTCCCACTGGGATGGAGGTGGCTGCCCTCTTTCTTCAGGCCTGGATGCTTCAGAGCTGAAGCTGCTGAGAGAGTGGCCTTATGTGTTTTGGGTCAGATACTAGGAAAAGCTTTCAAAATACAATTCCTCACAGATTTTGCTGTCATCCCTGTGCTTTTCCTCATTCTCTCTGTTCTCTCTTTAAGCATCATGTTTATTCAGAGAAGGGGGGAACCACACACACACCATCTTTCTTAGCTGTAGACGTTATGGCAGGGGGATGATTCCTCTGATCCAGAGGTGCATTTCATTGAGAGAAAGGTCTGTCTGTGAGTAAAGAAACATGCTAAGGCAGGATTCAGAGAGGAGTTATCACCATAAATGGAAAACAGGAGTGGGCCAAAGGCATTTGATAGCCTGAAGTGAAAATTCAAGTGGCACTCTCCCTTTCCATCATTTGCTTTACATGGGCAGGGTTGTCCCAAGACATTTTTCAACCTGAAGTGAAGAACTTGATGGTACCCCTCCTTGCACAGCCATGTACAGAAGCCAACTAGACTGGCAGCTGAACACTTCCTGCAGCACTGGTGCTAACCCAATGTCCTCTGGCAGCACTAGTTTAGAGGGTCAGAAAGCATATTCTGTGGCATATGCAACACTATCCTCCAGCAGAGGAGAAGAGCTAGCGAGTCCAGGGAGAGCAGCCAGTATAATCCTCTCATCGCCTCACCCCATCTGCTGCCCAAAGCAATTGTTTCACTTCCCTAAGGGAAGGGGTGGGGAACCTGTGTGAACTACAACTCCCGTCATTGTTATGCATTAGTCTCAAAAGTGCTACAAGATCCCTTTGCATCCTCATATTCCAGACAAACACGGCTAATGTTTTTGAATTCTACTCCCATCATTGTTGCTGGCCATGCTGGCAGGGACTAATGGGAGTTGCAGTCCAACCACCAGCTGGCCACACATTTCCCACCCCTGTCTCATAAAGTTACAATGCAATCCTATATGTGTCTAATCAGGCCTCAGATTGCAGCCTTATGGTTGGAATTTCCTCATAAGCCAGCTTCTATAGGTTTTACGGGTATTTTGATTTTCTCCATCCCTGAACTACTGAAAAGTTCTCCTGCACTAGACACTGTGCTGTGTGAAACTCCAGTCCATTGCAATGAGCCCTGTGCAGGAGATCTTCTGATAGATTCTTCTGCATGAGCTTGATCTGACAGATCTAGCTGGTTGGGAAATGTCTGCCTCACTTTGCCTCAAGGTACAGGCAAGGAAGGGCTTGTAACCTGCACAGGGGTAACCAGGTTAGCATATTGCAGCAAAGTAACTGTGGATGTAACTAACACAAAATTAATGTAGTATATGGGTTTAGGTCATTTCCTTTGCAACAACACAAAACTGTTTGTTACAAAAGAGCGAGATGTGATGAGGGTTAACTTCATTCTTTTTGCAGTATAATTATAACTTTAAAAAAATACTTGTATAGCTCTGAAGGTATGTGGCTATCACTACTTTGGTGTGCTTCGTACTATAAGCCAGTGGCTTACAGTACTGTATTCTGTTTTTTCAAAAGTGAAATTATTGAAGATATATTTGAATACCAACAAACCAAAGAGTTGTTTTGTAAAAAAAAATATATTATAACTCCATAAGTAACTAATTACTAGTAGGGCTTGCAACTGTAACTACAGTTGTCCCTCCGTATCCACGGATTTGGTATCCATAGAGTTAAGTATTCACAGCTTGAAAATATTCTTAAAAAAATAATAAGCCAAAAAGCAAAGCTTGATTTTGCCATCTTATATAAGGGACACCATTTTGCTATGCCATTGCATATAATGGGACTTGAGTATTCATGGATTTTGGTATCCAAGGAGGGTCTTGGAGCCAAACCCTGGTGAATATGAAAGGACAACTGTAATTACTTTTTTACAGTAACTTTCTAAGCCCTAGAAAAAGCAATAAAACTTTTTGTTATGTTCAGTATATTGTCCTGTGACAGAAATAAAACTTTGCCTTGTTGAACAGGGAACTCATGCCTGCCCTTATCCACAGAGATAAGGAAAATCTAGAGTCCTACACAGGCCTGTGCACTCCTGATTCTATGCTAAACATTGCCATGTTTTTTTGTGGGGGGGAGGTGACCAGAAGTCAAGCCTTCTCAGTATACCCCCCCCGTACTCCTGACTCCTGTTCTTGCTATATATCCCAGAGTGTAGCCCTTCGCCGCTTGTTTTGCCTTATATCTCTGAATCTCCCTTTCTGCATCCTGCTTTGTGGTAAAGACCCATCTACAGCCAATTGCCCTTTTTTTCTTTTGGCAATTCTGACAAAGTTCATGTGTCATTTTTATGCAGGTTG
Source organism: Gambelia wislizenii (assembly GCA_030847615.1). Classification (NCBI taxonomy): domain Eukaryota; kingdom Metazoa; phylum Chordata; class Lepidosauria; order Squamata; family Crotaphytidae; genus Gambelia; species Gambelia wislizenii. Next base: position 252,906,292 of record JAUMIR010000002.1, on the reverse strand, counting down.
AGTACCCTTTATCTGAAATGCTTGGGACCAGAAGTGTTTTGTATTTTGGATTTTTTTGGAATTTGGAATACCTATATTTACACACACACACACACACACACACGACTCCTGCCATTTCACAGATCCTCATGTCTCAGACTGAGGATCTGAGAGACAAATGAACAGGAGTACTGCATCCACTGCCTTGAAGGCAAAAGCAGGAGGCTGGTGGCAAAAAGTTTTTGATTTTTGGAGGTTTTCAGATCTCAGATTTCCAGATTAGGGACACTCAACCTGTATAAAGATTGCACTAACTTCTCACTAACAGCTTGCATCCTGTTCTCACTATATAACTTGATCTCTGCCAATCAGAAGGTAGTAGAATCCTTTCCACTGTGATAAGAGACTGGTAAGAGAATCTGTCAGGTGGCACACCTCTGTGACAGTGTTCTGACCTTCATATCTGGGCTTGGCTGCCTGGCTCCACCCTTTGTGCACTATCCAGTTCCTTGTCTGTAGAAAGGTCAACTGTATTTGTGGCCCCTTCTGGCAGAGGTGTGCTGGAATTGCTCAGAGTACTGGTAAAATGCAAGACAACTGGAGGATGAAAGAACTCCACATGCTCTGGTTGCTGGTGGGAATCTTCTTCCACTGTAAATAAATCTGGATAGACATCTCAGGGCTTGTCTAGATGAGAAGATACAATGTGGATTGCTGCGCATTAACACAAATTTGCAGCAGTGTTCATTTGTCTCCATGGTCCTTTGGCAAAATCATTGGTATGCAAAGCTATCCCTGTTTCAAGGTCACATGCAGTCATGCTGCAAATCAAGATGGTGACCGAGACTGAATTACTTGTGTTACTATTCTTCACAAGTTGTCGCCGCTGCACAGTATTTTTTTAAAACTACAAATCAAAGGTGTGCAAGTACGACCTTCCACTTAAAAAATCTGTTTGGTTGCCTCAGCACACCCAAAAAAGCCACAATCGCTAACACGAAACTCCAAAATGGTGCTTCCAGCCACTTCATTGCCAGCAAGCCCACCTTCCACGCATATCCAACCAATCAGCTTTCTACTTCCGCCCTTGCTGCAAATGCACAGTGATGCAAATCAATAGTCCAGACAAGTGGTAATGCACATTTCCATGCATTATTTTAAAAAATTAAGGAAAAGCCACAAAAGCTCCCCCCCCACACTGTTTTTGCACTCCCTCCTTCTGAATTAGGCAAATCACCACGAGATCTCATTGGGGTAAAAGGTATTCCTTGAGAATTCTATAGGATTTTTTCACCAATAGACAACCCCTACATTTAGATTAGGTTTGGACTTTGATCTTTCATCAACATAAACTGCATTTAATTTTATGTATGTCCATATGGATCTAGAATCCTATAAGTATTCTTAGCATAACCGACAAAAATTCACTCCTGCAATCAAGTTTGTCTGTTTTCTACTTGGGAATATAGGACTTTGCTTCCAAAAACCTTAAGAGAATTTGGTTTAGGTTTAATTTCATTCAATAACTGAAAAGGATTTACATCTCTAGATTTGATTGGCAGTTGGTTATTTAAATATATAGCAGTCAAAATGGCTTCAGACCAGTAGCATATAGTCATGTTAGCTTCCAAAAGCAAGGTAACTGCCATTTCTTTAAGAGTTCTGTTCATTCTCTTTGCCACACCATTCTGCTTTGGAACATAGGGGTGTGTAGCTTGATGCTCAATGCCATGTTTCTTTAAAAATCCATCAAACTCAGCATTGACAAATTCTCTGTCATTGTCAGTGCATAGGCTTATAGGTTTATAGCCATGATTAAAATACTCTGAATTTTTGAAAAGTACTTGTAGATCCCTGGCTCAATGGCCCACAGAGATCAGCATGCAAAAGATCTAGTGGCTTGTTGGACAGTCTTTCAGTGATTGGCAAATGTTTTGTTGTTCTTTTACTTGTAAAGTGTCATGTACAGTGATGGGTACTATATAAATAAATACATGATGATGATGATGTGAAATCTTAATTGCCTCTGCTTTTAAAAAATGTATACATCTTTCATTGTTAGAGCACTCTTTGAAATTAAAGTCTCTTGCAATTTCATACTGGCCAATTTCTTAATGTATTCTACACTGTGATACCCCAATCTGCAATGCCACAAGTTGGAACCATCTTTATGATTACACTAGCTGGACCCGGCATACCATACGCCATTAAAAAACTCCCCCCAAAATGCCCAGGAGACCTCATGACAACCCTTTGAGGTAGGCTGGTGGGTTTAACTCGCCCACCCACCACTCGTTCTGCCCCCTGCTGCCCCCCACTGCTTGTTCTGCCCCTCCCAACTCCTTCTGCCCCTTCCCCACTTGTTCTGCCCCTCACACCAATGCCTTCTGCCCCTCCCCCCACTACTCCTGCCCCTCCCCCCACTTGTTCTGCCCCTCGCACCAACTCCTTCTGCCCCTCGCACCAACTCCTTCTGCCCCTCCCCCCACTTGTTCTGCCCCTCACACCAACGCCTTCTGCCCCTACCCCCACTACTCCTGCCCCTCCCCCCACTTGTTCTGCCCCTCCCCCCACTTGTTCTGCCCCTCGCACCAACTCCTTCTGCCCCTCCCCCCACTTGTTCTGCCCCTCACACCAACGCCTTCTGCCCCTACCCCCACTACTCCTGCCCCTCCCCCCACTTGTTCTGCCCCTCCCCCCACTTGTTCTGCCCCTCGCACCAACGCCTTCTGCCCCTCCCCCCACTTGTTCTGCCCCTCGCACCAACGCCTTCTGCCCCTCCCCCCACTTGTTCTGCCCCTCGCACCAACGCCTTCTGCCCCTCCCCCCACTTGTTCTCTCCCTCGCACCAACTCCTCCCCCTCCCCCCACTCCTTCTGCCCCTCCCACGCCACCCCCTGCACTCCAGAACACACACACACACACCACATCCACCCCCATGTTACGCACTCTCCAGCTCCAGCCACCATGTTTGAGATCTACATGGTCCTGCCCCCAGTGTGCTGATTGGCTGCCCAACAGACCTGTGATTGGTTGGTCAGTTCCCTAAGCAGCCAATCAGCACACTGGAAATGGCAACATACCCAAGATTATATATATAGATTGGGTCATTCTGTTTACAAATAAATTGACAATTTCCATCTCATAGCATTTGTTCTTTAAGACTCCAAATAGTAAATCTTTGCCATGAAAACCAAAACAGGTTTTTTTTCCCCCTGAACAGCACACAATTACCTCTCACTGTTGTGGTATGTATACTATAGAGGCTCTTAAATCTGGCCCATAGAAAACATCAGGAATTCTGTTCTGTTAGTGTCAAGGATTGTGCCTTATCCTTGTGCATTAACTTTGGGTGTATCTACACTGTAGAAGTAATGCAGTTTGACAGCACTTTAACTGCCGTGGCTCCATCCTACAGGCTCCTGGGATCTGTAGTTTTGTGAGGCAGCAGCAAGCTTTGGCAGAGAAGGCTAAAGACTTTGTAAAAATACAAATCCCAGGATTCCATAGGACGGAGCTATAGCACTTACAATGGTGTCAGACTACATTATTTCTACAGTGGTAGATGCATCCTTCTTTATCATTTGCAAGATAAACAGGAGGTTTTACATTCATATCAAGGCCTATAAAGAACTCCTTGTGACTGAAGTAGTGGTAATGGCTCCACTATCAATAATAATAATCACATTGGGATTTTGATTCTCAGCCATTTGTAGTACAGATCTATCTTAGTTAATGAAGTAGATGTGTTCCTGGGCATTACTTCTTTAACAGAAAATGTGGTGCCAGAGGCAGAAATAACATGGAAAGAATAGGGATCTGTTTGTACATCACAAAAAAGAAGAGAACTTCAGCAGTTTAAGCAATTTTTTTTATTCAAACCTAATAATACGCACATGTGCAAGGTCAGGTAACCCTTGCATAAGGAAACAAAATATTCTGAAGCTTTTAGAGACCACTTGAATTCTTTTTCCAAAATGCATCCTGGGATGATTTTTTTTTTCTTTCACCAGTCTCCGATTTCCTTATTATTTCCATTTTGAAGGCCAAACTTACAGGTCTGTGCTTTTTTTTTTGTGGTGGGTGTAGCTTGTGAGGAAGGTTATCTTTTTGCTCCCTTTTGCTGTTCACACATGCTCAGTAAGGGATTCTGGAAACATCTGTTGTTTACCTTGACTGTAGTAGGGAGACACAGGAGATTATCAGACGCGGCAAAAACCGTGGGAGAAGAATGCGATGAGAACAAAAACGGGTTACATTATCAGATGACAATGTCCTTCAGTGTTCCGGGGGCATAGGGCGGGCATGAATAAGGTTTCCCTCTGTATTGGCGGCTTAGTCCCGTCAATGAAAAAGTGAAGCCTCGTTCGCACCGACGCTACGCCCCCAGAACACTGAAGGATGTCATTGGCTGATAATGTCACCCATTTCTGTTCTCGTTGTGTTCTTCTGATGCGGTTTGGGATGTGGGTTTTTTGCTGTATTTCACCATTTCTGATAATCTCCACACACAGGTGGGAAACCCAGAAATGACTTGAAGGCACACAACAACAACAACAACAATGTTGCTTAATCTTCTATGTTTTAAGCAGCAAAGCAGGCACTCTTGGTAGGTTATGGTTAAACAGCAGCATGTAGTCTCAGAGAAAGCACTTCAAGATTGTGACTGTGCTCCATTGACCCAAAAATGTAACAAAAAAAGAGTATACTCAGGGTGTTATACCGCCCTGGCTAAGACTGACTGAAGTAAGAAAACAAGCAGGCTGCATCAAGTTACAAGCAAAAGAACTTTACTAATTGCTTTTAGAATGCTTCCAAGACCAGACAGGATCTGGTGCCTTTAGGCTATGAAGTACTTACACCCTAACTAACTAAGGAAAAGATTGGGTAAAAGGAAAAGCTCCTGTGAGCTTAAAACTTTAATTACCATCTGAAGCTGAGAGAACAAAGAAAAGGAGAGCAAAGAGGAAGTAGATAGAGAAGGAGTTTTTATATGACCACCAGCCTGAGAAGTTTCTCAAGTCACACGGTCTGGTTGCTTAGATTTATGACCATGCATTGCAATAGATAGAAGAGCAAATGGAGAAATCTGAGCTAAGTTTTGAAGTTACGGGTACAGGTTGACCCCCGTATCCACGGATTCAGTATCCACGGTTTCACTTCTCCATGTCTGAAAAAAAATATGTTCTTTCTAGGCATTTTAAGGTCCTCCAATGTGATTCTATGGTCAACTTCCAGAATTTGTCCCATTGAAAATACAGTAGGACCCCCATATCCACTGATTCATTATCCACTGATTCAATTATCCATGGGACAAAAAAAGCATGCCTACCATAGAGTCTTCCTAGAAAATGCATCCTCTCTAGCCATTTTCTAGGTCCTCCAAGGAAACTCTATGGTATTTTAAACCCGAAGTCCCATTATTTTCAATGGTGTTTGCTATTATCCATGGATGTCATTATCCATGCTCTCCCTGAACCAATCCCCAACAGATATGGGGGTCCTACTGTAAGAGGGTTCCCTGTTATCCATCGTTTCAGGTATCCATGGGGGGTCTTGGAACTTATCCCCGCAGATAAGTGGGTCGACCTGTTTATGTAAGAGCTTGAGCAAGCAGGGATCACTAGCATGGAGGCCATGATATTGAGAACACAACTGCGGTGGGCAGGGCATGTGTCTAGGATGGAGGACCATCGCCTCCCCAAAATAGTACTCTATGGTGAACTCGCCATGGGTCAGCGTAAGAGGGGTGCTCCAAAAAAACGATACAAGGACTCCCTGAAGCAACATCTCAGGCTCGGCCAAATTGATCACCAACAATGGTCCATCCTGGCCTCACATCGGGAGGCATGGAGATGCACTATCCACAATGCTGCAGCCTTATTTGAGAACTCACGCCGAACAAGTCTTGAAGAGAAACGGCAACGCAGAAAGAATCACAACCCGGTAACAACACCCAAGGAAACCTTCTGCTGTGCTTTCTGCAACCGGACTTGTCTATCTCGGATTGGCCTTTTTAGTCATCAGCGCGCTTGCAGAAAACGTGGGATGAGTCCTTCCTGAATCTTTGTTTGCGAAGAAAAGCCAGAGAGAGAGAGAGAAGTTATGTGTATAGGCATGCATAATATGGGGGGGGTGTGTGTATACCATCTAAAATCCCCAGTTGCTCTAACAGCAATGAAAGGGCAAGCAAGGGGTGAGAGAAAATGCTTAATTTTCCAACACTTGCAAGTTTAGGGGTTCTATTTTTAAAATGATTATTTGCCCAAGGCTTAGATTAATTTTTTGTCTTCTTCTTGGTGGTGGTAGTGGTGGTAATGGTGATGATGATAATTTTATATCCCACCCATTCCTGAGTCTCAATGTCTTTATTTTTTACTTGTGGTTTTCATGATGATCTTTTTAAATGTTTGGCTATATGCTCTTGTAGTTTCTTCTCTCTTTTTTAAAAAAACATGATGTTACTAATAATCTCTCTCCTTTTTAAAATGTGGTAAGGGTGAAAATAAATTGAAGAAAGAAATATGTGAACAGAAGCACAAGACAGATGAAAGGAGGCTGTGGGGATGCTGCTCTTCTTTTCCCCTTGATATTGATTGCTTTGTACATGACTGCATTCAGCTGGTGACCAGCCTACAGGGCAGAAGTCCCACTGATGTGTGACTCTATCTTTCTTGTCTCTGTGGACACAGCTGCCTGGGTTGAATTAATTCGGAGAGGGACTGATTATACGAGTCACAGACACAAACATTGCTTCCCCCCACTCCCGCTCCAAGCACAATCTATCAAGCCTCCAATGGTCCTGCACATGTTAGGAGATGACCACTTCCTTCCATACCTCCCTCCACTGGTGGTCCATGGGGACCTCTGGGAGGAGTTAGTCCAGAAAAAGGGAACATTTCTGAGTTTTGCAAACAATTATTTGCATGAGTGAACGGGCCACTTCAGATCTAACAACTGGGGTCAAACCTTTCATTAAACCAAGGGTGGGGAATGGCCACAGAGCTGAGGGCCATATCAATGTTCAAGAGCCAGGGTGGTATAGTGGTTTGAGTGTTGGACTAGGACTCTGGTAGACCAGTGTTTGAATCCCCACTTGGCCATGGAAACCCACTGGGTAACCTTGGGCAAGCCTCAGAGGAATGCAATGGCAAACCTCCTCTGAATAAATCTTGCCCCCCTAAAAAACACCAAAACCATGATGGGTTCACCTTAGGATTTCCATAAGTTGGAAACAACTTGAAGGTGCATGGCATAACAAGAGCTCAAAGGCTGCATCTTTTTTATTTATTTATTTATTATTTTTATTTCCATCCAATCTTTACTTTCAGTGTTACATCCAACATATTTTATACAATTAATTTTCAATATTTCTTTCATTGTCGCAATCATCTTTTCGTGTATTCTACATTCCATACTCCATTGAATCCCAACATACTACAATAACAATCACTTCCCTTTCACTTCCTTTCTATCCTTTACCATCTCCATCTTTTCCGCTCGTCCATTTCTTTCTCTCTTTCTTCTCCCCTCTTCCACATTTCTAATTTTCTTTCCTCACTTTTTCTCTCCCTCACACACATACTTTCCCCTTCTTACATTCATATCCATTTCATCCTTCTTGCATCCATTTGAACTCCCTTCCACCCGACTCCTGCCTGGGATTACTCCAAATTACGCTTCTTCAATTTTCCTCCCTTCATTTATTATTTTAAATTGTTACTTTTATTGAAAGGCTGCATCTTTCTTTTGAAAAGGTTTTTATATAGTGAGACCCTCATATCCACAGATTCTTTTACCCACATTAAAAAAAAAAAGATGACCTCTCTAGGCATCTTCTAGGTCTTCTAGCGCAATTCTATGGTATGCTTGGGCTGGAAGTCATTCATTTTAATACGGTTCACTATTATCTGCAGTTTCCAGTATCCATGGTAAGTCTGGGAATGCATCTCCCACTGATATGAGGGTTGTACTGTAGTTAAAATCAGGGGTGGGGATATGTAGAGAGTCAGGATCAGCCCCTTTTGTGTGACCCATTCCTGAAGGAGGATGCTGACCCGGGATTCTTCCCGTCCCCTTTTCTAATCTGCTCTCCTTTTGATTCCAGGCCGTAAGCATCCTAGAACCCCCAACAAGACGACACACCATGGACCCTGCTGACTTCCCGCTACTCTGGCTATGGGCGCTGTGGGCTTTGGGATCCATCCCAGGTTGGGTATTTGGCCACGCCCCCACCCAGCCCCACTCGATCAAGATAGAAGGAGATATAACGCTTGGAGGGCTCTTCCCCGTACATGCTCGGGGTCCGGCTGGCGTGCCATGTGGGGAAGTGAAGAAGGAGAAGGGGATCCACCGGATGGAGGCCATGCTTTATGCTCTGGATCAGATTAACAGTGACCCTGATGTGCTCCCCAACATCACTCTGGGGGCCCGCATCCTAGACACCTGCTCTCGTGACACGTACGCCTTGGAGCAATCATTGACTTTTGTGCAGGCCCTGATCCAGAAAGACACGTCCGATGTGCGCTGCTCCAATGGCGAGCCCCCCATCATCGCCAAGCCAGAGAGGGTGGTGGCTGTCATTGGGGCCTCTGCCAGCTCTGTCTCCATCATGGTGGCCAACGTGCTTCGTCTCTTTGCCGTAAGTAGGGAGACAGGTCTTTAAAAGAGAGCTTCCCTCCCAGGAAGGGAGTTTGAACAGTGGAGGGGTGGCAGGGGGTAATGATGGTGTGGAAACTTGGCCTGTCCTCAACAGGAAACCATGGGAACACTGGCTCAAAGGGGAGGGGAATTCCTGACATGCTGCCTCTAGTTATTTAAATTTCTATTCTTAAAGCAAGCACTGGCTTTGATCGTTAGGAAACTTAATTGGTGTGGCATAGAAAAGAGTAAGCTCTCAAATTTATAAAATACATAGTTTGGTAGGCCAAAAAGAGAACAATTTGTCCCAGAACTGTAAAACTTTCCTTTTTTTGGACTATAACTCCCAGAATCCCCAGCCAACATGGCCATGGGGGTTTCTGGGAGTTCTCATCCAAAAATAACTTCTAGAAGCTCTGGTTTTGCCAATAAGCTTCAGAAAAAGGGGAGAGTGAATATTCACACTGGCTAAAACGTTTGTAAATTCTGTAGCAATCGGCTGTAATTGTTGTGTCTTTTTTGCATCAGTATTTGAAAACTCTCTAAACACCGCCTTAGCTACTTATGTGTTATTGACTGTATATAAACCTTTCAACAGTTTGGATGTTTATCTGCTTTAATTTTTTGTCAGCAAATTCAAACTAAGCTAGGGTTGCTGACAAATGGCAGAAATAATGCAGTTTGACATCACTTTAACTGCTATGGCTCAATGCTATGGGATCTGGGATTTGTAGTTTTGTGAACTATTTTCTGTCACATAGCTCTGGTGCCCCAACAAACTACAAATCCCAGGATTCCATAGGTTGGAGCCATGATCATTAAAGTGGTGTCAAGCTGCATTATTTCTGCATTCTGCAGCAGCCTTTAAAGTTCACATCAACACTATCAAAATGGTAAGACTGTAATATTGTGCCTCTGTGCATGTACTCAGAAGTTAGTCCTTTTGCTGACAGTAGTACTTTCAGACATGTTTTGCATAGCATTACAGCCAGAAAGTGTCAATGGTGTACTAGCAAGAGAGGTGTGTGAATATGTATGTGAGTGGTACGAATGGAGTTGTGTGAGCAAGAGTGAACTGGGGACCACACAAGAGAGATCAAACACACATAGAGAATAGAGATGCTAAATCTGTGCATCTCTATTTTTATATCTGCGCCTAAAGTTTTTAGGCTAACTTTCATTTGCTCAAAATAGACTCTGTATTATATATGTGACTACATATAGATAAATAATTTTTTGTTTGTCTATGGCACAATGTCCATTATAAAAATGACTACATATAATAATTTGTTACAGTATTGTTATTTGTCGTCAAGTCAGCTTCAGCTTATGATGGCCCTATATCATGAGACTCAATCACTCATTGGAAAAGATGGTAATGCTTGCTAAAGTGGAAGGCAGGAGGAAAAGAGGGAGACCACATTGATTGACTCAGGGGGTTACCACACACTGAAATAAAGCAGTAGTGCAGCAGGAAGGTTCTGTCTTCCATGCTGCCTTACTACATAACGTCATTGTTCTTCCAGTGTTCTGCTGTTCTGGTCCCATGGGAGACCAAGTTAAAACTGCTTCTTTTTGAGAATGGATTTTTCTGGTTAGCAAAAAGACGCGGTTTTACCTCAGCCTGCCACAGGACCGGAACGGAAGAATGACGACATCATGCAGTAAGGCAGCACAGAAGATGGAACCTTCCTGCTGCATTGCCACTTTACTTTGGAGTGGGGTAAGCCCCTCAGTCAAGGAAACTATGGCCCTGTGCACACACTTTTTTCCACAAAAATCAGTTAAACATACATCTGAGTAGGCAGATTTAAGACTGCATTGTTCGATTCTAATGCAGGGGTGGGGAACATATGGACCAACATATGTCTTTGGAATGGTGGGGGTTTACCTTTTGCAGCCATACTACATAAATGTATACAATCTTAAAGTAGTTAGTCACACACATAAAGAAGTAAGCGTATACAATAGGATCCCGGAATCCACTGGGGATTGCTTTGGGGGGCATGGATACCGAAATCCATGGATAATAGTGAACACCATTGAAAATAATGGGACTTCTGGTTTAAAATACCATAGAGTTGCCTTGGAGGACCTAGAAAATTGCTAGAGAGAACACATTTTCTAGGAAGATTCTATGGTAGGTATGCTGTTTTGTGTCCCATGGATAATTGAATCAGTGATAATGAATCAGTAGATATGGGGGTCCTACTCTATACTTATAGGTGTGTGTGCATGTGTGTCTTTGCCCTGACAGATGGCTGCTTAGTGACAAGGGGACCCCCCCCCAACCTGCCAGGGCAGTCTGCTCCACTTTTATGTAAGAATGACCCCGGGTACCGTTTGGAAACAACTGGAATAAATTACCCAAGTCCCATTATATGCAATGGCATAACAAAATGGTGTCCCTTTATAAGATGGCAAAATCAAGGTTTGCTTTTTGGATCATTATTTTTTAAAGAATATTTTCAAGCCGTGAATACTTAAATCCATGGATACCAAATCCATAGATATGGAGGGACGGTTGTATTGTCATTTCTTATCCCCTTTCTGTATTGTCATTTCTTATCCTACTCTCCACGTGTTACTCTTTATACACCATTTTATGCCTTTCTCTGTTTTAAGTTTATTTTAATATCTGTATTTTATATTTAAAAATTTGAATTTTTTTATACTGTATTGCTATTTTAATGATGTCATTTTAACATTGGCGTTGGATTGTTGTTCTATATTTTATATGAAGTTTGCTGCCCCAATCCTGATGGGAGAGGCGGGATATAAATAAATAGTTGTTATTTATTTATTTATTTATTTATTTATACCCCGCTCTTCAGCCACAAGGCTATCAGAGCGGCTTACAAATTGTTTTAAGCAATAGCTATTTACACATCTGCACTGCATTAAACAGTTTCCAATGTGTGTTAGTTAATTGCCCCCCACAAGCTGGGTACTCAATTTACCGACCTACGAAAGGATGGAAGGCTGAGTGAACCTTGGAGCCCTCTGGAATTGAACTTGCAATGTGGTGACTTGCAGGACTGGCATTTAACCACTGCACCACCAGGGCTCTGTTGTTGTTGTTGTTGTTGTTGTACCCAGGATGAGTTTACAGACTGATCCATTTAAAGATAGTGAGGATGCTGATATGCCCAGAGCACATTTATATACTTTTGACAACATTAATACAAGAGTCCTCATTATTGTACATATAACAAAAGGAATCTTCTCAGAGAAGGTTTCGAACCCAAAGAAACTGACTTTTGGTAAGCAAATGTATTGCTTTCACACATCAACACTAACTGACCACTATAAAGATCTGAAAGACCTGTATCACCTTAAGTAGCCCTTTGAAAATATAGGGCAAGGGTCAGGAATTGCATCTTTCGGGATCCTATTGCATTCTATACCACTCCCACAATTGTATAAATATGGTTTAAACCTGAGGCTTTAATATTACTCTGTACTGCACTTGAAGAAGTGGGTTCATATCCACGAAAGTTCATGCTAAAATAAAAACCAGTTAGTCTTAAAGGTGCTACTACAACTCCCTTCCCCTTTCCCTTCTTCCTTTTTATACTGCAAGAAACTAACACGGCCACTTTTTTGAAAAATAATTATCAGCTGTCCCATAGAATTGGGTTCACCATCTTAACTCCTCAGAAATTGCTATGAGATTATAAGATACGACAGAAGCAGATTTTTTTCAGACCGGATAAGATTATTTCCAAATCTTATCTTGGAGGAAGCAACTCAAAATGCACTACTTAAACCTACGCATATAAAAATTTCCTTGACCTCTATGTAGGGAATCCTGCTGGCACACTATGGTAGTAGCTGTACTTTTTTAGGACTCATGCATGGTAAGCAAGAGAAGCCAGACAAAATCTGCTGGCTCCAAGCAGCCTGTTCCTCCAGTGTCTTTCTTCCTTCAAGTCTGCTGTACCCATGGCCTTTTTCTTCTACCACCACTGCCTATGCAAACATAGCATACCAACACAAATCTAGCCTATACACACGCACACACACAAACACACACTATTGTTAGAGCAGATTCATTGAATTAGTGGGATTTCTATAAATACGGGCTTACCATTGAGCAATTGATTCAGTGGCTCTACCCTAGCTGGTACTAGCAGTTTGATACAGGGTTTATCTACATTAGCCAAGATGCGCCAGCTCCCTGCAGACATATCCTGATTTCGGAACTGGCCTCTACCACCACCATCACCACCCCCATTTCCTGCAGAAAATGAGCTGGAGTCCATACCACATGCCGTCCCGTCACTGAAGCCACGGCTGCCACCCTTTTCTTGCAAACATGGAAGCCAAGCAAGGGTTCCACAACGTGTGACTGCAGGTCCCTGCATGGACCTGCTTTAGTCGCATGCTAAGAGACCCATGCCTGGCTTCCAGAAGAGCCAGGGAGCTGGCAGCCGCCACAATGAGCGGAGTGCTGGATGGGCTCCTATGGATAAATGAGGCCTGATCCTGTTTTTCTCAGGTAAACCAAGTATTTTCTTCTGGCGGTTTCTTTGGCCCTATCCCGGGTTGCCCCTGTTCCAGACCCATATCTGCCCCAAGGGTTGTTTGGACTGCCCAGGGGCAGATTGGGATAAATGTCCTGTGTCATTTGGACTGCAGGGCTCTGGAACGGGTGCAAGCCAGGTTAAATAAGCCCCAATTTGTTAACGTTTATACCTTGTACAATAGATGACTCAACTAATACTGTCATATTTTGGACATATCATGAGAAGACAGGACTCATTAGAAAAAAACCCAGCGAAGCTTGGTAAAGTGGAAGGCAGTAGGAAAAGAGGACGACTGCATTACAGGTGGATAGACTCAATCAAGAGCTGCATCTGCACTGGAGAAATAATGCAGTTTGACACCACTTCAACTGCCATGGCTCAATGCTATGGAATTCTGAGATTTGTAGTTTTGTGAGATTCAAAGCTACAGGATACAAGATACAGGATCAAAATTCAAAATGACCTGAATAGACTTGAAAGCTGGGCCAAAGCTAACAAAATGAAATTCCATATGGAGAAATGTAAGGTACTGCACTTAGGGCGGAAAAACGAAATGCATAGATATAGGATGGGGGAGACCTGGCTGAACGAGACTACATGCGAAAGGGATCTAGGAGTCCTAGTAGACCACAAGTTGAACATGAGTCAACAGTGTGATGCAGCAGCTAAAAAGGCCAATGCGATTTTGGGCTGCATCAATAGAAGTATAGTGTCTAGATCAAGGGAAGTCATAGTGCCACTCTATTCTGCCTTGGTCAGGCCTCACCTAGAATACTGTGTCCAGTTCTGGGCACCACAATTCAGAAAGGATATTGATAAATTGGAGCGTGTCCAGAGAAGGGTGACTAAAATGGTGAAAGGTCTGGAAACCATGCCTTATGAGGAAAGACTTAGGGAGCTGGGTATGTTTAGCCTGGAAAAAAGACGGTTAAGGGGCGATATGATAGCCCTGTTTAAGTATTTGAAGGAGTGTCACGTTGAGGATGGAGCAGGCTTGTTTTCTGCTGCTCCAGAGACTAGAACACAGAGCAATGGATGCAAGCTCCAGGAACAGAGATTCCACCTCAACATTAGGAGGAACTTTCTGACAGTAAGAGCTGTTCGGCAGTGGAATACACTCCCTTGGAGCGTGGTGGGGTCTCCTTCCTTGGAGGTCTTTAAGCAGAGGCTGGATTGCCATCTGTCGGGAATGCTTTGATCGTGATTTCCTGCATGGCAGGGGGTTGGACTGGATGGCCCTTGTGGTCTCTTCCAACTCTGCAATTCTGTGATTCTGATTCGATGAGATATTTTTAGCCTTCTTTGGCAGAAAGCTCTGGTGCTACAACAAACAACAAAACCCAGGATTCCATAGCATTGAGCCATGGCAGTTAAAGTGGTGTCAAACTGGATTTTTTCTGCAGTGCAGATGCAGCCAAGGAAGCCAAGGCTTGCAAGACCAGAGGAGGGCTGTTGATAACAGGGTGACTTGGAGGTCTCTCATTCATAGGGTTGCCATAAGTCAAAGTCAACTTGACAGCTGTTAATATCAACAACCTTGTACAATGTATTTCTTGCCTATTAATTAATAAGCAAAGTCTTTAAGTAGACTTTTGACCTTGAATAATGGTATTATAAAGATGTGTCATTATAGGCAAATGCTTTTTGATAAATGTTTCCTGCAGCCATTAAGTTTTACAGTTCTTCATTCCTCAACAATTGTCCTTTGAGTGACAAACTTTACTATAGCACTCTCTCTTCAAATATCATCCAGACAACTTTGCCAATTTGTTTTTAATAGCAGCTACCTTAATTTAGTGCAGGCATGCTCTTGCGTGTCTGTGTGTGTACTCTTAAATATAAACACTGTTTTTCCTTATTCCCATCTCCACACTTATTATTACATACCCTCCAACATTTCACAGATGAAAGCCAGGACATGTGTGGCTGAGCAACATCAGAGTGTGGTCAAAATGGCAAAAGGTATTAATGAGGAAGAACTCACAAGCTAGGAGAGGCTGCAGCAGTTTGCTTTTGCCTGAGTCTTCTGGGATGGGCAAGAGTCTACCCCTCCTCTCCTCTTCCCTCTGTTGAGTTCATTGAGTACAGATTACTTTTGTACTTTGAACAACTGAAGTAAGCTGAGGACAAAGGGGGGACGTGAGAGGAGAGAGAAAGTGAGACATTTTAAAAGCAGTGAAAAAGTGGGAGGGCAGAGGATTAATAGGAACTGTGCCTACCAAATCAGGAAAGTTGGAGAGTATCTTGTTGTTATTGTTAACTACCCTTGATTCAGCTTCAACTCATGGCGACACCATGGATGAGACATCTCCAAAAAACCCTGTCCTCAACCACCCTACTTAGATCCTGCAGGTTCAGACCTGTGCCTTCCTTGGTTGAGTCTATCCACCTAGTATGTGGTCTTCCTCTCTTTCGTTTTCCCTCCACCTTTCCAAGCATTATTGACTTTTCTAGTGAGCCGTTCCTTCTCATGATGTGTCTGAAGTACGACAGCCTCAATTTAGTCATCTTGGCTTCTAATGAATGTTCAAGCCTGATCTGTTCTCGTCTTTTTGGTCATCCACAGTATCCTCAGCACTCTTTTCCAACACCACATCTCAAATGAATTTGATTTTCTTCCTATCAGCTTTCCAAATTGTCCAGCTCTCACATCCGTACATGGTGAAGGGAAATACGATGGTTTGAATGATCTTGACTTTAGTGCTCATTTTTCTATCTTTGCATCTTATTCAGTTCTTTCATAGCTGCCCTTCCCAGTCCCAATCTTCTAATAATAATAATAATAATAATAATAATAATAATAATAAATTATTTATACCCCGCCCCTCTGTTAAAACAATTGGGGCGGCTTACAAAAATTAAAATACAATACAGATAAAAATCCCTAAACACCCCCCACCCCACCCTCCCCCATAAAAAAATATTAAACAAATATAAATTAAAAGCAACTGTCTAAAATCACATTTAAAAACAATAAATACAATAAATAGCCAGCGGACTAAAAGAGGCCAGGATCCCCTGAGGCCGGGATCTAATTAGGAAAGGCCTGCTGAAAGGAAAGGCCTTCTGATTTCCTGGCTGCAGTCTCCGTTCTGGGCTATGATTGATCCAAGGAATGGGAATTCTCTCACTACTTCAATTTCCTCATTAAGCCTTTTCCATCATTTTTCACTTGGCATTTGATGACCAAACATCTTGCATTGCTTTGAGAAAGCACAGTACTGTAATTTCCCAGTGGCCACCCTATCAACTCTAGTGATGCTAAAATGCATTATTCTTTCAAAACCCTATGCCATCCTTCCCAGTCCCACATAAACACACATCTGACCTCTCAACTCTATTTAAGCTGGGAAGCTCTGGAAAGTGCGGTTGGAGTAGGGCAGAGAGGTAGTCAGGATCAGCTGATTTATAGGACAGATGGCATGTTTTCCCCTCATTCCATATGCCAGATTTGGTAGAGAGGTTCTTAACAGCTGCCAGGGGAGGGAAGCTGGTAATGCCAGGGCTGATAAAGGAGAGGGCAGAATGGGGGTGAAATAGTGGGTGGGACCCAAATAAGCGGTAGGGAAGAGGCAGTTGTGGTGGATAGTTGTATAGGAAGCAGGAAGAAAGCTCTGACAGTTAAGAAGCATGGCATACGCTTAACATTTCAAGATGAAAACTGGGCTAAGCACCATCAGAATGTAGTCAAGAAGGCAAAAGTTATTAATGAAGAAGAATACACAAGCTAGGAGAAACTGCAGCAGTTTGTTTTTGCCTGAGCCTACTGGGCAGTGCAAGATTCCTCCCCGTCCTGTCTTCTCCCTCCTGCTGAGTTAATTAAGTGCAAACTGTGAAGTCAAAGGCTTTCACAGCTGGCATCCATAGGTTTTCTGTGGGTTTTTTCTGGGCAGAACACAGCCTCACAGCCTGGAAAAAAACCACAGAAAACCTAAGTGCAAACTACTTATTGCCTTTTGAACTCAGATTGTAGCAACTGAGGTAAGCTGAGGACAAAGAGGGAAAGTGAGAGGAGAGAGAAAATTGAACATTTTAAAAGCTGCTGAAAAATTGGGACCACAGAGGATTAATTGGGACTGTCCCGGCTAAATTGGGCCAGTGAGTATGGCATGACCATAGTGATATCCTGTAGCTAATCCATAATTAAGGCCCAGAGCATTGTCCTACCACTGTTACCTTATATGGATGACTTCAGCATGACTCTACAGCCATTCTTCTCAAAAGGAACTTTGCATCCTGTGCCCACAAGCAAGAGAAATAACCCATGGCTTTGTTCTGTAAATGCAGATGTGGTTTCTCAGTTCTATATGGCTTCCACTGGAATGTGCATCCTTAGCTGTATCAAGATGCTGGTTGGGCAGTACATGCCATGTATGTATTCTGCTGAAAGCAAAGAAGGGCAGACAGAAGTCCTCTGCATGCTTCTAGGTATTCATATATCAATTTAGGCCCACCAGCCCTTATTCAGAGGGCCGTTTCTATACACTACATGCCCTTTGCTGAATTGAGTGAGGACAGGCAGGTGAAGAGGTGGTCAGAGTAAGTAAGACAAGGAAAAGTTCCTATTTGCCCCCCCTTCCCTCTTATTTTTGTTTAACGAACCATAAGAAAAGGACAGAAAGGAATATCAGCGTGCATACCAGCTGCACTTAAAAAAAAACACCTCTAATTAGTTCTACCTCTATAACATACCTGAAAAGTGATGTGCTTAGAGTTTATTCATATGATGTGGGTACCACCAGTTGGCTCCCTAAATACAGCCTCTCTCTCTCTCTCTCTCTCTCTCTGGCTTTTCTTCGCAAACGAAGATTCAGGAAGGACTCATCCCACGCTTTCTGCAAGCGCGCTGATGACTAAAAAGGCCAATCCAAGATAAACAAGACCGGTTGCAGAAAGCACAGCAGAAGGTCTCCTTGGGTGATGTTTCTGGGTTGTGATTCTTTCTGCATTGTCATTTCTCTTCAAGACTTGTCCGGCGTGAGCTCTCAAGTAAGGCTGCAGCATTGTGGACAGTGCATCCCCATGCCTCCCGATGTGAGGCCAGGGCGGACCATTGTTGGTGATCATTTTGGCCGAGCCTGAGATATTGTTTCAGGGAGTCCTTGTATTGTTTTTTTTGGAGTGCCCCTCTTACGCTGACCCATGGCGAGTTCACTGTAGAGTACTATTTTGGGGAGGCGATGGTCCTCCATCCTAGAAATGTGCCCTGCCCAGCACAGCTGTGTTCTCAATATCATGGCCTCAATGCTGGTGATCCCTGCTTGCTCAAGGACAGCAACATGCGTCACATAGTCAGTCCAGCGTATATTTAGGATTGTGCATATACAGTGCTGATTAAAGTGTTCGAGGAGTCGTAAGTGTTGACGATAGGTGACCCATGTTTCAGACCCGTAAAGGGGAATAGACAGTACAATTGCTCTATACACACTGATTTTTGTGCTTTGCCTCAGGTGTTTATTGCTCCAGACTCTTTTGTGAAGTCTTCCAAATGCACTATATGCCTTTGCTAATCTGTGATCGATCTCTTTGTCAATCTTGGCATCTGAGGAGATGATGCTTCCCAGGTAGGTGAACTGCTGAACGGACTTGAGCACAGATTTGCCGACGGCAATGTGGGGATGGTGGTGTTCGTCCTGTGGTGCAGGCTGGTAAAGAACTTCCGTTTTCTTAAGATTGACTTCCAGCCCAAACAGCTCTGCAGCTGTTGCGAAGCAGGATTTTAGGCGCTGCAGAGCTGCTTCTGTGTGGGCAACAAGGGCAGCATCATCAGCGAAGAGCAGCTCACAGACTAGATAGTTTAGAGTCTTAGTGCGTGCCCTCAGGTGGCTTAAGTTAAACAAGCTACCATCAGTATGGTAACATATGTAGATGCCGTCTTCTTCTTCAAGCTCTGCCGTAGCCCTTTGGAGCATCATGCTGAAGGAGATCGTAAATAAAGTTGGAGCAAGAACACAACCTTGCTTCACTTCATTAGTTATTAGAAAGGGCTCTGAAAGAGCATCACCATATCTGACTTGACCACGCTGACCCTCGTGTAGCAAGATAATCATTTTAAGGAATTTGGGGGGACATCCTAGTCTTTCCAGGATCTGCCACAGACCTTTTCTACTCACAGTGTCGAAGGCTTTGGTGAGGTTGACAAATGTTACATAGAGACCCTTGTTCTGCTCTCTACATTTTTCTTGCAGTTGTCTAAGAGCAAATACCATATCCGTAGTAGTCCTATTGGCTCTGAAGCCACATTGGCTTTCAGGAAGAAGTTCTTCTGCAATAGCAGGAACTAATCTGTTCAGGAGTATCCTTGCAAGGATTTTTCCAGCAATAGAGAGCAGTGTTATGCCTTGATAGTTTGAGCAATCAGATTTTGCTCCTTTTTTCTTGTACAGGGTGATGATGACTGCATCTCGGAGATGGCAGTTCCCCTTTTTCCCAGCAATTCACAAGGAGTTTGTGGAATTTATCATGGAGTGCATGACCTCTGTGTTTCCAAACTTCAGGTGGGATTCCATCAATTCCAGCTGCCTTGCTGTTTTTCATCTGCTTTAAGGGTCTCTTCCAAAGTGGGAGCTATGTCCAATTCATTTTTCATCGGTTTTTCTATCATATGTTGGATAGCTGAGCCTTGGACTACTTAGTTGGCACTGAAGAGACTTTGAAAGTGTTCAGCCCATTGATTCAGGATGGAGGCTTTATCAGTAATTAATGTTTGACCATCTGTACTGTATAAGGAGCTTTGGACCTGATCTGCACAGCATTGTGTCTTTTCTGCTATATTGATCCACCACTTGTTCTGTATGTCTCAGAGTTTTGGTTGAAGTTTACTACATGTGAGACGGAAAGCTGCTTTTCTTACATGGCAAGTTGGCTGGGTGAGGTATGCCTGGTGAGCAGTTCTCTTCTTTGCCAACAGCTCCTGGATCTCTTCGTTGTTTTCATCAAACCAGTCTTGATTTTTCTTGTGGGAGAACCCGAGGGATTCTTCCGCAGACTGGAGGATACTGTTTTTGGTATGTTGCCAAAGCACTGTAGGAGAAGCATCTGTAGGATGGTCTTCAAGTTTTGTTTGCAGATTTGCCAGGAAGTTGTCTCTCATGGTAGCTTGTTGAAGATTGTTGACTTGGAGTCTCTTCTTTAAGATGCCACCCCTCTTAGGTTTGAACTTCAGATGAAGATTTAGTTTACATCTTAAGAGGTGATGATCTGTTTGGCATTCTGCACTGGGCATCACTCGAGTATGACGGACATCGCAAATGTTTCTCTGGCGGACTAGAACATAGTCAATGAGGTGCCAATGTTTGGATCGGGGATACATCCAGGTTGTCTTCAAGCTATCTTTCTGCTGAAAGATAGTGTTTGTAATAGTCAGCTGTTGTTCTGCACAGAACTCTAGCAGGAGGCGTCCGTTATCATTGCAATTTCCAACACCATGCTTGCCTAAGACACCTTTCCAGGCTTCGGAGTTCTTTCCTACTCTGGCATTGAAGCCACCAAGGATAATAATTTTATCTTCTACAGGGACTTTTTGTATGAGTTGGCATAGGTCTGTGTAGAATTTGTCTTTCTCTACAGGGTCGGCTTGCATAGTTGGGGCATATATACTAAAGAGAACAACATGTGGGAGGCGTAAGGAAGTAATGCGATCAGAGTGTCCTGTTGGCAAGGTTTGGAGTTTGGAGGCAATGGAGTTTTTAATCATAAAGCCTACTCCTGAAAGATGTTTTTCGGTTTTGGGTTTGCCAGACCAGTAAAGTGCGTAGCCGGCGCCGTGTTCTTTAAGGCTGCCTTCCTCATGGAGACGAACTTCACTAAGAGCAGCGATGTCAGTATTAAGTCGTGATAGTTCATGGGCTATTAGAGCAAAATGATGCTCAGGTCATACACTATCTGCAGAGTCTCGCATGGTTCTGATGTTCCAGCATGCAAGCGTCAGTTTATTTTACACCTTTGGAGGCCAGTGTGTGCCTTTGTTTCTTTGCCTTGGTTTGACCGTATCAGAAGATGCCCGTTGGCCGCGGCTAGCCAACCAGGTAGATGGGGATGAGCTTTCGTTAGGCCACCTTTTCTAGGCCCCTCTCCATATGGAGCAGGCAGTGCTCTCCTTAAAAAAGGCTGCTTGGTCGTTCAGGATGCTGCCGAACAAGACTGTCATCTCCCGGGTCAGCCTCGAGCAACCAAAGTCCTGAACCGCCTGCATGCAGGATTGGGTCTGCGGCTTCCAGTGCATCTTTACACCTACCTTTTCATCCCTCACCTATCACTACAGGGCTTTTTCAGAATTGGATTTGTCCTTCGAGCCTGTGCAATGGATTTTTCTGGTGGAGCTCAGTGTGCACAGAACTGGCCTCACCCTTTAAACCAAAGGTTCATCTGCTGTGGCCATGCAAGCATGGACGGTAGCAGTGAGGTCCTTGGGTCGTAGGTTTGATTAGAGTTTCCTTTTCTTAGATGGTTGACCTTACAGGGCTGGATGAGCACCATCTGCCCGGGTTTGGGATTAGAGTTTTCCTTCTCCTAGGATGGCTGCCATAAGGCTAGAAAGCCCATCCTGCCCTTTGACACTCTTTGTCAGACCCTTCGGTTTTGACCTGTCTGGCATGGGAGACCCTACCGGTGGCTATTATGCCACCGCCAGCATAGCTCAAAACATCATTAGGGTACGCAAGCCTCTCTTCCACGACAAGGGGGCGTCAATACAGCCACTTGTGTGTGAAATCACTTAAATTGTAGATATAGATGTAATATTTTATGATACTAGCTGGACCTGGTGTACCATACACCATTAAAAAACTCCCCCCAAAAACAACCAGTAGACCTCACAACAATCCTGTAAGGTAGGCTGGTGGGTTTAAATTCCTCCTCCCCCTTATCAGCATGCCACACTTTTCCCAGAATTGCTGAAAGTGACTTGTTCTGTTACCCTGCTGCCATCACTGCCAGTTGACTGTCTGGACCTCAATCTGGGCCACAGACTGAGTGACAGGAGTGGATTGTGAGGAGGAGAGGGAATTTTCATGTGGGTGGTGATTGGTTGGGTGTGTTTCCTCAGCAGCCAATCAGCACACTGGGAAAGGCAACATACCCAAGAGAATTATATATATAGATTTCTGTTTTCATAATATGGTTCAGTCTAAATCTGTTTTGCACCCAGTAAGGTCTAATCCAGTTGAGCCTGCCAGCACCCTCTATCTGATTAAGGCTGTATCAAATGGCAGGCTTTGGGGTTCTAGTCTCAAGCTCAGCTTTTGCTCTCTTCTCTTCTGCTTAACCTTTTTTCTGAAGAGTCTGGTGGAGAACAGAAAAGTTATGTTTGAAGTAATCTTAGTTGATCCCTAATAAAATGCAAGATCACATTGCAACTTTTCCCAAACTGGTGTTCTCTGCTTATGTGGGTCATGCTGGCTGGGGATGATGGATGCTATAATCCAGCACATCTGGAGGACACCACATTGTGGAAAGCTGCTTTGTGACTTTTAAATAATGGAGTTCAGAGTCAAACTAGAGGGAATGCTTATTACATGACTCAAATTCATGGGCTTGTATTTAAACAAATGCCAATAGCCATCTGCCCCACACCAGCAACTTCAGGAGTGCAGTGGGTGGGAAGAGAGAACTGAACACACCCAGCCCACTGTGTGTGTCCTGCCTCATCCATGGCCGCTATTTACATTTTAACGGAACAAATAATGTCAGTTTTGGTTTGGCCCTGTGTCTTCATGAACACAGAGAATAAGCATGTAGGATTAGTGACATGTTTTAAGAAACAGCAGAGGCAAAATTCAGCTGTTCCTCATCTCCTCCTGCAAATATGCTTGTTAAAAGTGCATGCTTGATTTTTTTTAAAATTTTATTTATTTATTTATTTATTTATTTATTTTTGCACTGTTAAGTGGAGTGTAAGAATCCCATAAGACGCCAACATGGCATAGTGATTTGAGTGTTGAACTACAACTCTGGAAACCAGGGTTCAAATCCTTGCATGGCCATGAAAATCCACTGGGTGACCTTGGGCAAGTCACATACTCTCAGCCTCAGAAAACCTTGTGATAGAGTCGCCTTAGGGTCACCATAAGTCATAGAATTATAGAGTTGGAAGAGACCATAAGGGCCATCTAATCCAACCCCCTGCCCTGCAGGAATACACAGTCAAAACACTCCTGACAGATGGCCATCCAGCCTCTGTTTAAAAACCTCCAAAGAAGGAGACTCCACCACACTCCCAGGCAGCGCATTCCACTGTCAGAAATGACTTGAAGTTAGAAATGACTTGAAGGCACACAACAACAACAAGAATCCCATATGATCCAACTGTCCCAGTTTGACAGGGATAATCCCAATTAATCTTCTGTCATCCCACTTTTTCAACTGCTTTTAAAATGTCCCAGTTTCTCTGTCCTGCTCCCATTTCCCCCTTTCCTCCTCAGCTTACCTCAGTTGGTGCAAACTGAGTTCAAAGTGCCAAAATAGTTTGCACTCAACTCAGCAGGAGAGAGAGGAGAGGAAGAGGTGGAATCTTGCCTTTCCCGGGAGGCTCAGGCAAAAACAACCTGCAGCAGCCTCTCCTAGCTTATGTGTTTTTTTCTCATTCATAACTTTGCCATCTCGACCACACTGGTATGTCGTTCGGCCACATCTTTCCCAGTATTCACCTGGGAAATTGTGGCAAGTACTGTATGTGCTTGAGCAACATTTTTCACTTTTATTGCAGGTTAAGAATTCCTCTTTTTATTGCAGGTTAAGAATTCCTCTTCCTGCGCTGTGAAAAGACCAAGATGGCATGCTGTGTTTTTACAGTATTGAAATTTACACAGAGAGAGAGAGAGAGAGAGAGAGAGGGAGAGAGAGAGAGAGAGAGAGAGAATATTTTGAGCACAACAGTAGGTGTGAAAGGTGTTGGGGGGGGGTAACTGGTCTCTGTTAAGTGCGCCTGCTGTGCACCCAACAGCTGGTGATGTGAGGGAGATTGGAAATATGGGCCTCTCAGGAAACCACCACCATCAGAGTCTAGGGAAAACAGTGGTTCCTGCAAGAGTTCACAGACATTTCCCAAAATTCAGGGCAATTCCAGGAAAACCTGAAGGGAACTACTTGGTCAACAACAACAAGCACACACACACAGGGAGAACACCCAACCAGCTGGGTGTAAAACACACTGGCCTCATACACATTCCACCACACTGAGGCAGCTACACTCTCCTCCTCACTAACCCGGCCTGCTCCCTCTCCCCCACACTCTAGCTTCAGCTGTTCCTGACTGGAGCTACTGCTCATTTTGCTAAAACCCCTCTAATCCCCATCGCTAATCGCTTTAATGGGGCTTCTCACAGACCTAGTGAGGGCGGGAAACAGAGAGATGCTGCTGAAAGGGAAATGGGGTGATTTGGTTCTACTTTCCTACCCATCTTTCCTACAAGGGAGGGAGTGGCGGGGATTCCTTCCTTTCTAGGCCAAGGAGTAAGGTCCAGGGTTTACACTAGGAAGTGAGTCCGGCAGTTTTAGGATCCCTCTCAAGAGTTCAGAAAGAGTCAGAGCCATAGGAGGTGGATGAAGCTGGGAAAGAGCCAAGAGGACCAGCTCTGTTCTGTTCTGTTTTTTCCTTCCCCTTCTGGCCTCTCTTGCCTTCTGTCAGTTTGAATCCCTTGACCTATCTCCCAGAAAGTCCCCCAAATGCTGGGGTAAAGCAACATTTTCATCTCTGCCTTCCATTTTCTACCCACCCATGTTTGGGTAGTACTGTTCAGTGAACAAATGCAACACTATGAAGGTGAGAAAGCCAGCATGGTGTAGCTGTTTGAGCATTGGACTAGGACTCTGGAGACCAGGGTTCGAATCTCCACTCAGCCATGGAAACCCATTGGGTGACCTTGGGCAAGTCACACTTTCTCAGCCTCAGAGGAAGGCAAAAGCAAATCACCCTCTGAACAAGTCTTGCCAAGAAAACCCTGTGATAGGTTCACCTTAGGGTTGCCCTAAGTCAGAAACCACTTGAAAGCACACAACAACAAGGTGAGAGAGGTTGTTCCTTGGCCAAGCCTACACACTGAGTTTCATTGCTGAGCACCGTTTTGATCACTCATCTCTCTCAGACCATGATGAATCAGTCCACTTCTACCAAACTCTCTCCTCCAACTGTTCTGTCCTTTCCATGCCTTCTCAACCCTTCTGGGTTTAGCACACAGCCTCTTAGGCTGCTTCCTCTGAGAGCTCAGGAAACTATTTTTTGGACTACAACTCTCAAAATCCTCCCAGCCAGCACATCCAATTGTCATGGGATTCTGTAGGTTGTAGATCAAAAAGCAAATTTTCCAAACTTTCCTTCCACACGAGGGCATTTTAATGCTGTTGAGGCCTTGTTTTTCTGCAATCAGTTGGAAGAGAAATTAAAATGGTAGCTGCAGAGGGCTCTTAAAATACGCAGTGTTATATTGCATAGCAGTGTTGTTCCGCCCAAAGTTCCACCCAGAAGCTTTCTGTTTCCCCTCCTGCCAAAATCTCCTCTTACTGCAAGCCACCCACTGTACAGCCATTATAGGGACCAGTGGAGAATGGGCGGGGGCGGAGACTGGAGAAACATCTGGCTAGGTCCCTATGGTGTGGATTGCTAGTTTTCTCTTGGGTGCCCTTCCCTATTAGCTTCTGTGCTGATAAAGCAGTTCACAGGATTGGACTTCATGTGTGCATGCCAAGACAAGGCCCAAAACGACTGGATGGATGGAATGCAGTTGTTGAATTACAATGCAAGATGCAACTCAGTTTTTTGGTCATTGCAGAGTTTGTAGTTCTGTTCCAACTAAACTCCTCCCCCAAACTCATCTTTAAGCACTGAAGCCTCCCTAAAAGGAGAGGGAGGAAGGGAGGGGAAATTAAAAAGGAATGTGGCAGCATCTTTAAGACTAACTGGCTTTTATTTTAGCATCAGTTTAGGTGGATATAAACCCACTTCTTCAGATGCAGTACAAGGTGATATTAAAACCTCAGGTATAAAGCATATTTATACAGTTGTGGGAGTGGGTTAGAATGTAACAGGATCCAGAAAGATGCAAATCATAACCCTTGTCCTACATTTTCAAAAGGCTGGTCCAGGTGATACAGGTCTTTCAGATTTTTACAGTTGTCAGTTAGTGTTGATGTGTGAAAGCCATAAGTCTGCTTATCAGATGTCAGTTTCCCTAGGTTCAAAACTCTCCCTGAGAACATTCCTTTTGTTATATGTGCAGTTATTAGGATTTTTGTATGGATATATGTAGTGCACCATGAAGGCATTGTCTTTGTTCATACCTCTGCTAATGGACTGGAATTTGTGAATGTAATTCAATTCAGTTGTTTCTCTTCCTAGTCTTCCTTTGTAATTTCCTTGTACAAGGACTGCAACCTGTAAATCACTTGTTGTGTGTCCAGGAAGGTTGAAATGTTTTGCTACTGGTTTTTGAATGTTGCCATTCCTAATGTATAATTTGTGCCCATTTATCCTCTTGTGTAGAAACTGCCTTGTTTGTCCAGTGTAGAAGGGCATTGCTGGTATAGGACAGCTTATATCACATTGGAGGAAGAACAAGTAAACGTACCTCTGATTTTGTGGGTGGTGTGATTGGCCCCTGTCATATTGCTCCCAGTATACGAGGTCTGTCTGTTAAATAACGAGACTGTGCTTCTACCTTTCAGACAAATCAGGGAGAACTGATTGTGAATGCTTAAGTGGTGACTTTGAACATGTCTGAACATGCATGACAAACGTCAACACTCTTGGCCATTCAGTTAATTGTCAGTTGTTGTTTAAAACAACTGTGTTGTCTGTTGTGTGTTGGGAAAATGCTAAGTTTAAAAGTCGAGCAGTGTGTCAATTTGAAATATTTACTAAAATTGAACAAAACACCAACGGAATCTTCTCAAATACTTACTAAGGCTTATAGGGAAGACTGCATGTCTTGTGCGCATGTGTTTGAGTGGCACAATAGATTAAGAGAAGGACGTGAGAATGTGGAAGATGATGAATCCCATGGATGACCTTCCACTGAAGAAATTGTGGAAAAAATCAGCCAGATTGTTTGAGGAGACTGCAGACTCAGTGCCCAAATGATAGCTAGAGCTGTGAACATTGAGGAAGACACTGCATGGAAAATTTTGCATGAGGATCTTAACATGACAAAAGTTTGTGCCAAGATGCTCCTTAGAGTTCTCACACCAGAGCAAAAAGAGTACCACAAGGAAATTTGAGCTAACATTCTGCAGCATCTTGAGGCAGACCCAAACCTTTTTCAAACAATCATCACTTGTGATGAAACCATTTTCCAGTACTATCCTGAGACAAAACAATAGTCAATGCACTGGAAAACACCATCATCACCAAGAATGAAAAAAACACATCAAAGCAAGTTGGGGTTTTTTTTACATCAAGCGTGTAATTTTGGCAGAATGGGTTCCAGAAAGCATAATAGTGAACCAGCATTATTTTAAGAAAGTTTTGAAAAAGCTGAGAGAAAGAGTCAGGGGAAAAAAGGCCAGAACTGTGGGGAAATGGTTTCATTCTTCATCAAGACAATGCACCTGCTCATACAGCACTTTCTGTGAAGCAGTTTTTGGCCACTAAATGCATTACTATACTTGAACATCCTCCATATTCACCAGTTTTGGCACCATGAGACTTTTTTCTTTTCCCTAAAGTGAAATCGGTGCTTAAAGGAATTTTTTTTAGTCAACTGATGCAGTAAAGAAGAAGTGGCAGATGTGTTGAAACTGCTCACATAAACTGATCTGCTCCACGCCTTCGACCAGTGGAAAACAAGACTGCAGCAAGTGTGTGAGTGTGAACAGAGAGTATATTGAAAGGGACAAGCATTAGAATTGTAATACATAGAAATAAAGATGGGTTATTGCAGTCTCATTATTTAATAGACCACATAGATGTTGGGACAGAGTTGGCATCTGGGTTTGTGGCAGGGTCTAGTCTCTATATCACCATCCATGTTATGTATCCTGTTGTTAAGTGAGTAGTTGTTCAAGATTTGGAGGCTGTCTGTAGGCCAATAAAGGCTTGCCTCCCGAAGCTTGTGAACGGGCTGTGTTATTCTCCAGATTTGGTTGTATCTTGTTGATAATGTGTTTGAATGGTCTAAGCTGGAGGTGACCACTAGGGGTTTTCTGTCATTTTGTAAAGTCCACAAAAAAGCAGTAACCTTATTTTGATTGGCCAGTAAAGGTATCAATTTTTTGTCGATTTTGTTTTGCTGTATGGCCAACATGGCTACCTCTGAATGAGTTTCCTGTAATTTTGTGTTTTTGGTATGTAGATGGTTCTGGTGATCCAGAGGTAGCTGTTGCAGAAGGGTTAAAGGGATAGAGAAGGGGAAAATATGGCAGTCCTAGATGGAAGTTCTGTAGTGTATCTAGAGTAAGGCAATCCACCAGCATAGGCCCTGGAACAGGGAGAATGTGGAAGGGGAGGTCAAACTCTCCCTGAGACTCAGGTTGTAGGGGCTGAGCCCCCTCAAAGGGGATCTGGCAAAACTGGGCCACCAAGACTCCCATGTAGTTGAACCTCCTCTGGAATGATCAGTCATTAAGAAATATTAAGACAGCTGTTGTTAGTGAACTGGAATAAGGTCTGTCTTATGCACCACAATTCAAAAAGGATATTGACAATTTGGAGTGTGTCCAGAAAAGAGCGACTAAAATGGTGAAAGGTCTGGAAACGATGCCTTATGAGAAGAGACTTAGGGAGCTGGGTATGTTTAGCCTGGAAAAAAGATGGTTAAGAGGCGATATGATAGCCCTGATTAAGTATTTGAAGGGGTGTCATGTTGAGGATGGAGCAGACTTGTTTTCTGCTGCTCCAGAGACTAGAACACGGAGCAATGGATGCAAGCTCCAGGAACAGAGATTCCACCTCAACATTAGGGGGAACTTTTTGACAGTAAGAGCTGTTCGGCAGTGGAACACACTCCCTCGGAGCATGGTGGGGTCTCCTTCCTTGGAGGTCTTCAAACAGAGGCTGGATGGCCATCTGTCGGGGATGCTTTGATTGTGATTTCCTGCGTGGCAGGGGGTTGGACTGGATGGCCCTCATGGTCTCTTCCAACTCTACAATTCTATGATTCTATGATTCTGTGATATTTGCTTTGACGTAAGCAACATTGAACACACAGAGGGTACTTCTTGGTACATATTATGCTTCTAAGAGCCTTCATATTTGAGGATGTTTCAGTGATTTCAGTAATTTGGCCTCTCCGTGCACGTACCTGCAAGTAGGCAAAATTCATAACAACCTACCTACCAATGTTGAACATCCCTCTTTTAAACAGTTCCAGGGTCCCTGTACACCAGCCCCTCTCATAATTTTCTTCGCATCCAGATCCCACAGATCAGCTACGCCTCCACAGCCCCTGAGCTCAGCGACAGCAACCGTTATGACTACTTCTCCCGGGTGGTGCCTCCTGACTCCTACCAGGCCCAGACCATGGTGGACATTGTCAAAGCACTAGGCTGGAATTATGTCTCCACACTGGCTTCCGAGGGGAACTACGGGGAAAGCGGCGTCGATGCCTTCGTGCAGATCTCCCGCGAGGCTGGTGAGAGTGGGCAGGTTCAGGAGGTGGGTGGTGGGTGGGTGGGTTTGGCTGGCGATGTAGAGGCTGCTTGGGGTTGTACAGGGAACTCTGTGTGCGGCTAGAGATCTTTTTTCTGGCAACTTAAAAGTGCAGAAAAGAAGAGGGTCAGTTAAGGGGCAACTGGTGATGCCTATCTTCCAGGTCCCTGAGCACCCCATCCCACATGCCATTGGTATTTTGGAGCATCTGTGCCTTGAATGATTATAGTTGAGGCAAGGTAGACATCCTCTTTGGTAGACACTCCATAGAGCAGTGTTTCTCAACCAGGTTTACATGGAACCCTAGGGTTCCCCAAGAGGTTGCTAGGGATTTCTCAAGAGATTATGATTGTGGGGGGAAAGCAACAGCAGTTATATAGAATAATGTTTATGCAAGGGTTCCCTAAGACCTGAAAATTATTTCAAAGGTTCCTCCAGGATTAAAAGGTTGAGAAACGCTACCATAAAGTATAGAGGTTAAGGCAGAAAGAGACTGGTTTCTCATGTGGTCAGGTAAGAAGTAGACCCCATATCTACTTTTCAGCTGGCCAGAAGTGGCTCCAGTTAGCCAGGGACTGATCTTGCAGAGGGGAATTAGGAGAGGCAGTCATGAGGCTGTGTTCTCCAGAACTAAATCCTCTTGATTAGTGTTATGACCCTCACCTGCTTGAGCAGCAGCTAGGACTCAAAGGACCTGGGGTGAACTGAGGGGATGAGGCAGACAGCTGGCCAGATTCAGATCTCCAACATTACCAGCAGAAGTGTTGGGCTTGGGATCCAATACCAAGACCAAATGTGGGAACCAGGAGCTTTTGTGCTTGGAGACTTAGGAACAAGGACCCTCTGAGTCAACCCCTTCCCCTCCTGAGCCTGATTCCTCTGAGGAACTGAGCCTCAACCATACCAGGTGTCTCCTAATACCTCAGTGCCCACGTGCCAGCCGAGGAGCACACCAAGCAAGGAGTGGTGGAACTGTGGTGCTTGTCCCCAGGCCTATGGATTGGCCTATCTATGTGGAACTTTGCTTTCAGAAAGGAGGTGGAGACTGATAAGAGTGCATGCAGAGCTTGAGCTCCTTGTGATTGGTCAAAGGTCTTGGGAGCTTTATAGTTGACCTTTGATTGCATCCTGCATCGACTGCAAGTGTGTAATCATGGAGGGAATCTGGGCTCCAAGCTAGTTTCGGAGAATCTCCCCTGCCTTCCTCCATTTTCATCCATTTCAAAAAAATAAGCTGTAGTAATTTTCAAAGTTCCTGCCTTCCTACCTTTGCAGCTTACTGGGTTGCAACCAAAGTTCACATCCATGCATAAGCTTTCCCAAGCTGCAAGCCAGAGCTTGCTTTTGAAAGCTTCTTGGGCTTTGAACAATTTCATGTCTTGTCTCTGATCAACAAACAGAGGGAACAGTGGCTGGCAGAGTCTCCCATGTGACCCCACTCTAGGTTTTAAACCCAACTTAAAGGAGCCAAATTGTATTTGCGTCAAGCCAATGGGCATTGTGTTTTAACAAGTACACAACATACCCCAAAACATGACCAGCATAAAATCACACTAATGCTGATGCTAAGGCAATCATAGATCAAAACTGTATCTCTGGTACTGAAACTGAAGGGCATTGGTAAAGCATATAAAATCACTGAATGTATTTAAAAATAAAATTGTACAGTTTTAAACTCAGGACTTGATTGTAGCCTTATTTTAACAACAGTTGCTGAATGTTTAGTATAGTTTAGTATGGACCATAAAATCACAGTCCTCAAGGAGAAAATTCAAGTAATAATCAGCTGAGTTCCCTGGGAGATGAAAGCAGTAAAGGGATAATTCCCTCCTGGCTGCAATCTTTGAGTGAGCTATCCATGGTGCTGAACCCTAAAAAAATAGGCTCCGAAGCCAGCGTGGTACGGTAGTTTGAGCATTGGACTTTGACTCTGGAGACCAGGGTTTGAATCCCTGTTCTGCAATGAAAACCCACTTGGTGACCTTGGGCAAGTCACACTCTCTCAGAGGAAGACAAAGGCAAACCCTCTGAACAAATCTTGCCAAGAAAATCCCATGATAGGGTCACTTTAGAGTTGTCGTAGGTCGGAAATGACTTGAAGACACACAACAACAAATCCAGTATGGCACCTTTCAAGTTCATGCTAAAACCCAGAATGGATTCCCCACTCTCCAGACATGGGAGGCACCACCCATCCATGCAACAGAAGGGCTTTCTGACCTGAAGGGGAGCACCTAGGTACAACATCAAACCCATGAGTTAGAGATGTCCTATCCTTGTTTTAGATAATTCTGTTCAGATGGGTATTAAATCCCCCCAAAGCCTTGCAGAAGATTCTGGAGGCATGCTCCAAGGGCCACCAAGCATCTCTCTGTGGCCTCACATAAAGCTAGATCCAGGCCCAGAGCTTGGGAGTGTTACTTATTTGGATTTCTAACACCCAGAATCCCTTAGTCAGAACAGCCACTGGCCATGCTGGCTGGGGGATTCTGAAAGTTGAAGACCAACAAAGTAACTTTCCCAAGCTGTGGCCAGACTGCTACCCTGACTAGCAGCTGCTCTCCAGCATCTCAGGAAGGGAGGGGTCTTGTTGCTGCTAAGTCAGGGTTGGGAATCATGGGACCTCCAAATGGTGTTGGACTGCAACTCCTATCAGCCCTAGCCAGCATAGCCAATGCTGAGGACTCCTAGGAGTTGCAGTCCAACAACATCTGGAGAGCCACAGAGTTCACCCCTGTCCTAAATGTGAAAACAAACAAGGGTGTTGGAGACTGAACCCAATACTTTCTG
Organism: Gambelia wislizenii; assembly: GCA_030847615.1. NCBI lineage: Eukaryota > Metazoa > Chordata > Lepidosauria > Squamata > Crotaphytidae > Gambelia > Gambelia wislizenii. Next base: position 252,873,775 of record JAUMIR010000002.1, on the reverse strand, counting down.
CATGCAAAACAGGTGCTCAGCTACCAGGATGCCCTTTCCTTCCACCTCCACAACCACTTACCATCCCAAAGCTCTTTTGCATCTCTCTCAGGTGGTGTCTGTATTGCCCAGTCCATCAAGATCCCACGGGAACCTAAACCAGGAGAGTTTGACAAACTGATCAAGAGGTTGATGGAGACACCCAATGCCCGTGGCATCATCATCTTTGCCAATGAGGATGACATCAAGTGAGTGTGCCATCGTCAGCAGTACCCACAATGTTCTCTAGTGGGCAGGGTTGTGCAAAAGAGATGCTAACTCTCCTTTCTCCCCCACAGACGGGTGCTGGAGGCAGCCCGCCTTGCCAACCTGACAGGGCAGTTCTTGTGGGTAGGTTCCGACAGTTGGGGGGCCAAGATCTCCCCCATTCTGAAGCAAGAGGAGGTGGCTGAAGGAGCCGTGACAATCTTACCCAAACGAGCTTCCATTGAAGGTAACAAGGAGCAGGATGTCCTCATTGGGGTACTGAGGCCATCTGTGGCAGGGAAGAGAATGTGTGTGTATCCACAGCACACAAATAATCCAGTTTGAAACTGGATTATTTGCCATGGCTCCTTCCTATGGAATCCTGAGAATCATAGTTTGTTGAGCCACCAGCACTCTTTGGCAGAGAAGACTAAAGACCTTGTAAAACTATAAACCCCAGGATTCTATAGGAAGGAGCCAGGGCAAATAATCCAGTTTCAAACTGGATTATTTGTGTACTGTGGTTTCAGCCAGAGAGAGAAAGAGAGAGACCAGAGGTTGGAAAAATTACCTTTTTAAACTACAAATTCCCAGACTTATCCTATCAGCATGGCCACTGGACCAAACTGGCTGAGGGATACTGGAAGCTGTAGTCCATAAAGATAACTTTCCCACACCCTGGTATACACTCTGATAGACAGGACGTTTCAGAAAAGGGGGACCTGAGCTGGACTGTGGTACTCCCTGTTTGTTTATTTCTCACTCAAGTTCACTTGCTGATAAGCTTAATTTATGAAGAGACAATCCACATTTAAACACCACTTTGTAATTGTTCTGGTTGCAGAAATGAAAGGGTGTTAAAAGGGTATTAAGCAGCAACTAATCCATATTAAGGGGATCCTGAGTCTATGAGTTAAATACTCTTAAACCAACAGTTCACAGCTATGGCTAAGGTAGAAGACCCTCCCAGCATTTTCTCTTGCATGGAGAGAATATTTTCAACTTGTGGATCTCTATAAATTAAGCCACTGCTGAAAGGCACAGCTAAATAAAGGCAGGTGAAAATGTTGGCAACACCATGGAAGGGGGTCTGTAAAGAAGGGATGGGAAAGCCATCAGTTCATTACCTTCCACTGTCAAAAAATTTGAATATCAAATTCTATACTTGATTTGTAAACTTTGGTAAATTCTCCAAAAATAAATGGAAGCAAAACTTTTACCCATCTGTACTGACCTAATTCAATAGGTATGCCTATTCCTAGCCTGGAGAGGACAATATTTCACCTGCCAGCCATATATGTATTGAAGATAGGAGCCCCTGAGGGGAAAAAAGAGGTGGTAACACTAATTCAGGATTCAAACCCTGACTTTTCAGAATTTCAATACTCAAAAGCTCTGGCCCTAGATAGACTAATCTATTTGTTTCAATTTCTCCCACACTTGATTTTTTTTAAGTTATTCTCAAGATCTTTCTATTCTGAATAAGCAGAAATCTATGAATTTTGGGAAATTCTGATTAAAAAAAAAACCTATTTCAACATTATGGCAAAGGCCTTGGCCTACCTCACATTCACTCACCTGATTCTCTTTCTCTTCTTTTCCTGAGGTTTCGACCAGTATTTCACCACACGCTCCTTAGAGAACAATCGGCGCAACCTCTGGTTTGCCGAGTACTGGGAGGAAGACTTCAAATGCAAACTGACTCGTCCAGGGATGCAGCCTGAGGAGGGGGCGCGGAAATGCACTGGTATGGATGCTCTGGTATGGATGGTACAACTGGGAGGCAGTGGTCAGGGCTGGGAGGGAGTAAAACGGAAGTTCAAACAAAGAAGGATGATACACAGATGACAGCCCGTTGCCACTGACTCTCTCCAGCCAAGTTCATTACGACTGTTATGACTACCCCCTAGGCAAACGGTGGGCAATTGTGGGGGTCTAGGACAGTTTTCTGCTTCTCCAAGGGCTTTTTTTAAAACTCTCCAGTGATGACCAACTCTTTAGTGATGACCAAAAATGTAAAACGTACACCATACCCTCCAATATTTGACAGGTGCAAACCAGGATATGTGTGGCCAGGTAATATCAAAATATGGTCAAGCTGGCAAAAGTCATTAATGAAGAGGAACAGACAAGCTAAGGAGAAGCTGCAGCACTTTACTTTTGCCTGAGCCTCCTGGGAAATGCAAGATTCTGCCCTCTCCTCTCACCTCTGCTGAGTTAATGGAGTGCAGACTGTTTGGCACTTTGACCTCAGTTTGCAGCAATGCAATTTAAGCTGAGGACAAAACTCTCCTGGTTTAGGTTCCCGTGGGATCTTGATGGACTGGGCAATACAGACACCACCTGAGAGAGGAGGAGAGAAAAATAGGGAAATTTTAAAAGCAGCTGAAAGAGTGGGATGACAGAGGATTCATTGGGACAAATCAGTCCCTGCCAAATTGGGACAGCTGGAGGGTTTTGCAATGGAAATGGCTGGTTTTGAGAAATAAGTAGCTTTTATGTTAAACTGTGCACCAGTCCCTGCGATTTATTTAAAAGGTATGCTGCCACTCATGGAGGCCTCCAGGAAAAGCAATTCATCCTGGGGGGGGGGGCACAATAAAAGGACAGCTTGGGGAATATGGGAGGGTTGAGAGGGACAAAAAGGTCTGAGGGCTGCATTTTGCTCACTCCTGCATTAGGCAGCAGAAGGCCACAGATGATATATATGGAGTGAGGAAATCAAAGAGCTGTATGTGTCATATAACCTTTCCTGGACCTTTTAAGCTACCTAGCCCCTCTCGATTGCAGCCCTGTTGTTGTTGAAATAAGAATTGGCTGCCTGTCTCGGTTGGCTTTTGTATGCAAAATTGTGAGAGGGGGAGCAGTGGTCCCATCACGTTCATTGCCTCAGACAGTAAAATGTTGTGGGCCAGCCCTGCACCCCAGCTGTGTGTTAATCCCCAATTTGGGGAGGTGGTGGGAGAAACCCTTATCAGGGAGCTGCAGGGCCTCAGTTCATTTCACAGCTCCACGGGGAATGAAGGAGATTAGACTTCCAAGTTCCTCCCTTCAACAGGATGGCAGAAGGAAAAGAGTCGCTTGCATTTTTCCAAGCATAGCCTTCCCCTGAAGTCCCTTTCACCTTCCTCCTTGCTCTGGTTGATGGTACCACTTATCCCTAGTTGGACAAAGGATTTTCTCAATTTGAAATTGGATGCTTCCCTTGGATTTACAAGGCCTTATCACAGAAGACCCCAGTTTGGTCCACATTCATTCTTGGCCATCTGAGTTGCCTGACACTCATGCGCTGTGTGTTGCCTGACAAACTGACAGTGAATTTGGCTCAGCTGGCATCTAGCAGCTGCTGAGATTCATCATTCCTGCTAGATTCTCTGTCCAAAATGTATGCTTTAAAAGAAGTATTCATAAATTAATACTTTAAGACAGCATGGTTAAGAAATGCAATAGAAATCTTTAGCCAGCAACAACAACAAAATTGTACAAGCCCACATGCTCACACATACCTATGTTAGCTATTCATTGTTTAAAAGGGGTGGAAGGAGGTGGGGTTTTTCTAACCTGAAGGCAGTTCAAACTCACCATAAGCAACTGTCAAGTGGCTGTTACTGTCTACCAAAGGTGGGAAATTTTTGGCTATCAGATGCATTGGACTATAGCTCCCACAATCCCCTACCATTGACAATGTTGGGTGGGGCTTTGGGGAACTGAACTTCAAAGGGCGGGGGGAGAATTTCCCCTCCAGTACTTTGAATGAATGAAAGGATATGTCTATAACTACATAAGTGACAGTCAAAAGTGCAACAGTAAAGGATCTCAGTGAGGCCAACAACAACAGGAATCATGACTGAGATGGCAAGTTGTTTTAAGGAAGAAATGCTCTAGGCTAGTGGCTCTCAACCTTCCCTCCCCCTTTTTTTTTAGCAGGGACCCCCTTTAAATGTCTTTTGTTTCCGCAGACCCCCAAGACTTAAGTCAGGATTTAAAACCCTAACAATAATACCTGATGATGATGATGATGATGATGATGATACAATTACACCCTCCATTAACCCTTCCCTCAGAGGCATTGGAGGGGGAGGGAAGACTTTTTTTCAGCTTCTTCCTGGAAGTTTGTAGCTGGAGCAGATTGGACAGCAATGCATAGGCCAAGCCAGCCAACCTTTGCCTCGGTTCCTGTCACATGGGCTGAGAAGCCTTCAATCCTTCGCTGACCCCCTCTGAGGACATCGCAGACCCCTGGGGGTCTGCTGACCATAGGTTAAGAACCACTGCTCTAGGCATTTGTTGTGGTGTTTCCTACATTTTCATTATTTCTCATTACTTTCTGGGGAAAGGAGGGGAGGGAGTGAATACATTCCAACATTTCACACATGAAAACTAGGACATCAGAGGTCAGTCAAGATGGCAAAAATTATTAATGAGGAAGAATGCACAAGCTAGGAGAGGCTGCAGCAGTTTGCTTCTGCCTGAGCCTACTGGGAAGGGAAAACTTCTACCCCCTCCTTTCCTCTCCCCTGCCCTCTTCTGAATTAATTGAGTGCACACTACTTTTGCACTTTGAACTCACTTTGCAGAAGCGGACATAAAGTTGAGGACAAAGAGGGAAAGTGGAAAAAGCAGAGAGACACTGGGAAATTTTAAAATCAGCTGAAAAAGCAGGACAAGAGAGAATTAATTGGGATTGTTCTTGCCAAATCAGGACAGTTTGAGGCTATGGACCTGGTACCTAAAAGGAAGCATGGAAAGTACTAGCCCAGAATCTCTGAAGAGATGTTATAAAATAGGGACCAGTCTGATGTTAGAATACTGAGGTCTATTCTCCTGACTTAACTCTTCTGGCAACTTACTGCCACACAGGGCATCAAAATGGTAGATTGCCCCCCAACCACCGCCATGCCTACTCAGCCTGGGCCAGGGTGATTCCTATTCTGAATTCTTCTGGGTATCAAGGAGCAAACTTCACCCTCTGGACCAGAGCTTTAGACAAAATATTAAAATAGTAGCAGGTGCTCAATTGACTAAAGGCGCTTTCATACTACACAATTATAGCACTATGATTCCACTAACTGCCATGGCAACATCCTATGGAATCCTGGGGTCTATAGTTTGTTCAGAGACACCAGATGAGGTCCCTGGCTGAGGATACTTAAAGGCCCCGCCCTCAATGGCCAATCCCAGGATTCCATAGGCTGGAACCATGGTAATTAAAGTGGAATCGTAACACTATAATTGTGCAAAGTGACAGGGCCCCAGGGCTGGATTTAATATCTTACAATACCTGGATAAATGGACCCATGCCAGATGATAGAGTATGTAAAATAAATTTACAAGGGCAAGTGGGTAACTTATTTACACAAGAATCTTGGAGAGGAAATATATTACTGACAGGCAAGGCAAAACAATACAATTATCCATACAATTGATAGGCAAGATGTCCAGACCACACTAATCAAAGCATGTACAGAATATAGCACTGAGTCAAGTGCAGTGGCTAATATGAGATATGCTGTACACATTATCCAAGTGGTGAAGTATCCTATATAGAAAAAGCACAGAATCCCCTTTGGCCCATGGATAATGGAGCAATGAACCAATTGAAAAGCTTAAAAGCTTCTGGCAAAAGGTACATGTGCAGTTTCTCATGGTGCTGCAAATGGCCAGTGCTGCTGCTAATTGGATTCACATGGCAAACTAAGGAGTGACTTAGCTTAGCCAGTGCTCCAATAAGGAACCCTAAACAGCATAATGGTGGTGGTGGAGACTGAGGATAAACCAGGCTGCTTGGGCTATTAATGGCAAGAGCAAACTCACAAGGAGACAGTGTGATATAGTGCTTTGAGTGTTGGACTAGGAGTCCAGCGGAACAGGGTTTGAATTCATCGTGAATACATCGTGACTGGGCCCCAGTGACTGGTGAGAGCCCCTCCCTCCATGTTCCAATATTGCAACATCTGAGGGGGAAGGAGAAACCAGCTGTGGGCTTGACTATGGGGGTGGGGGGTAAAAATCCGGATGAAATTTGGACTACTCTGACCAGGTTTTAAGCTCCATACCTGCCAAAGCCTGAATCTGCATTTGAATTTTTACCTCTAGTGAAGCACTTGGCTTCTGTTCAAAGCTGTTACACTTTGGGCTTGACTCTGAGCTCTGTGAAAGCAAAGTCCCAGCAGTAGTCACTCTCTCTGAAGCTGGAACAGGCAGCTATTCTTGCAATGGCAGGGCAGGCCACCTGTTCTGACTTTGCTTTTCCAGTGCACAATTGCCTGCTCTGAGCTCTGGGAAAAGCGAAGCCCCAGCAGTAGTTGCTCTCTCTGAAGTCAGAACAGGCAGCTAGTTTCAGGGCAGGTCATCCATTCTGACTTCAGAGAGAGCAGCTACCACTGGGGCTTTGCTCTTCCAGCACACAGTCACCTGCTCTGAGCTCTGGGAAAGATTGTTCACTGGAAAAGCAGAGTCCCAGTGGTACTCACTCTCTCTGAAGTCAGAATGGACTACTAGCCTTGCGATGGTGGGGCTCACCAGGGGTTCTGACCTCAGAGAGAGCAACTACTGCTGGGTGTCTGCCTTTGGAATGAGGAAGTGGTGCTGAGGAGGCGGGGGAAATGGTGGCGCCTCAGGAAGCATTTGTCATTCCTCTCCTTCCCAGCACAAAAGGAGACGATCAGACATTTTGTCCAGGACTGCCCGAGTGCCCGGGAAACATGGGAGGAGGTGGCCCGGGTCCTGGATTGGCCAGATTTGGCACAGCAGGCCTGGGAGACGGTGCTTTCGGGGACTGAACCTCCAGAGGGTGTCAGGGGACCCAGAAAGTCAGTAGGCCAAAAGAGGAAGAGGAAGGAGCCTGGTTCCGCCGTGGCTGAGAGGTTTTGGAAAGTGCCCTGGTCCACGGTGCGCCTGGTAAACCTCTATGTGATGTTAGGGTTAGTTTTCCAGAGACAAAAGGAGGTAAAAAGTCAAAATCTGCAGGATGTAAAAGGCACTGCCTATTATGTGAAGAACGTAATTGAAAATTTAGCTCTGAGTGAAAAAGAGAAATTGCCAAACCATCGTTGGAAAAAGTTTTGGCCGTGGTTTAGTGAGACGACCCCAGCAATAACATAAAATGATATTTTAAATAAATATTTTATTAATTTTGTATTGTTTTGTATTATTATTTTTAATTAATATTTTATTGTTTTTTTTTCATTTCTAAGTAGGTATAATTATAATATGTAAATATAATGTGATTATAGTGTGTTTAGATTAAAGAGAAAAATACATTAGTGTTAGGATAGATTTACTTTTGTATTAGTAAGAAAAGAGGAAAATAATTAGTATTATTTTTGTATTATTGTTATGGCCTTTTGCGGTTGGGTGTATTTTTTAGTAGAATGGTCTTACTCCAATAAAAAATTCCCAAATTCCCAAATCCAGTGCAGATGGATAGTTCACATAACAGTTTTCTCCGGAGTTTTCATCAAACTCTGGAGAAAACTGCAAGTTTTCTAAAAACTAGATTAAGGGGGGATTCCCCGAGTCTGGTGTGGATAGGGCCATACATTGTGTGGCGCTATCGCACCAGACTCGGGGGAAAGGCCTCACATCATGTGGCATTTTCGGACCCGATTTGGTGGGGGGGGTTCAGGGATTTTTCACAGGTGTAGACACCAGGTTGACACTGAACAAGTCACATTCTCAGTCTTAGAGGAAGACAATGGCACAAACTTCCTCTGAAGAAAATTTCTAAGAAAATCCAGTAAGTTGACTTGAAGGTACATAACAAGAAACAAAATCACAAAAGTGGGATTTTGTGACAGGAGAGAAATCTACAAGTGGGGTGCCATATCTTTAAAAAATTATGGGGATATTTATATATGCGCAGAAGTATTGAAAACTATGACAGAAAGCCTCACCTGCAGTGATTTTGACCCCTCCTCCTTTTTCTCACTGCTCACTCTGTCATGCCAACAAACAGGGGAAGAGCGGATTGGACGAGATTCTACATACGAACAGGAGGGAAAGGTGCAATTTGTCATTGATGCCGTCTACGCCATGGCTCATGCCTTGCACAACATGCACCTGGACCTCTGCCCAGGCCACATCGGGGTGTGCGACAAGATGGATCCCATTCATGGCCGTACCTTGCTGAACTACATCCTTGCTGTCAATTTCAATGGTGAGCCTGGCAAAGAGTCCATTTGGCAGTAGAAACACTGCATGAAACACAAAGCACAATTTTACCCAGCATGAAACACAAAGCACAATTTCCCCAGTCCATACATTGGAAATGAAGTATCCTAGCCTAGAGCTATAGCTGGGATAAGCAGACAGGCAGAGCCAGGTAGAGCTCTAGCCAACAACACTTTTAACTTGAAACAGAGGAAAATCCCTGCTGGACCTGACCAAAGGCTTGTCTAGTCAAGCACCCTGTTTTCCACAGACACTTTCGGGAATTCCCCCAGGAGGGCATGAGGGCACTAGCCCTTTTTGGCTGGTCTTCCCCCATAACTGATGTTCTAGATTCTGGAAGTTGCCTATAGTCCTTGTGACTGGTAGCCATTGACAGTCTTATTCTCCATGGATTCCTTAGTTCAAAGAAGTATCAGCATCTCATTTGTAATTCTTCCCTTCCTATAGGCAGTGCTGGAACACCCGTGATGTTCAATGAAAACGGAGATGCGCCTGGCCGCTACGACATTTTCCAGTATCAGCTGACAAACACCACAGCCCCTGGCTACAAGGCCATTGGGCAATGGACGGAATACCTACGCCTGAATGTGAGTGGCAAAGCACAGGTTTAGGGATTGCTACGGTGACCAGGAATGAGTGGGAATTTGGTGGATAGGCCCGCCTGAGCCCCCCCCCCCAACTCAGCTTATCTTCTTTCAGACTGTCCAGTTGCAACATACCTGAGTCCCATAAAAAGTCTGTGGAATGCCCTCCCCTTGATGTCCAGGAAGACACTTTGGGGTTGTCTAAATGGCGAAAATACTCCTCATAGAATTTGCAGAGAATACAATTTGTCTAAATGACATCCCACATCAATCCACCATATTTGGAGGGACGGGGGCAAATCTACCAAAAACTCCACAGGAAAGGCCTCTGTGGCTTTCCCTGAAGTTTTTAAAAAGTTCTGCGGGGAATGCACATTCTCGCTTGTGGGGACAATCTGATTTGCATTCATTCACATTACCAGTAAGAGCAGAAGTGGAAAGCTGGTCAAATGTGCGCAGGGGGCAGAGCTTACGAACACGGCAAGCGCTTGGAACCACCATGTTGGATTTTCACCTTAGTGATTATGTGTTGAGGTGATGAAACAGCCTTCCCCCTTTTTTCCCCAATTTATTTAGGTAGAATATTGCACTTTCACACCTTAGATATGCTTTTTTTAAAATACTGTTTGGCGGCAGCAATTGGCAACAATGAAAACACTAGTAATTCACTCGCGCCCACCATGTTGATTCATAGGCATGCCCATTTGAACAACAAACATGCATGGCTTTGCATGCCTGCAACCTTGCCAAAAAAATGTTAAGACAAATTGAAGCTGCTTCAAATTGGCATTGGTGCACATCAGTCCACATTTTCCCCCTTGTATAGACAAGCCCTAAGGCAGGAAGAAGCCATCTTGCCAAGGTCTCTGAGACTCAGCCTACAAGTCTGTGGGACCCTTTGTGCCACACAGCTCCCATTCAGCTACAGGCAGGTGGGGTACATGAGGTACCCTGCAGAAGAGGAAGCTCATACAGAGCATGGGGAATTTACTTTTTTTGGCCCAGAATTCCAGAGCTGCTTCCCCAGTGGCTATACAGGCTTGCTGGGGGGATTCTGCAAATTGTAATCCATCAAAATAACTTTCTTAATATCTGAGCTGATATAACAAGCCAAAGCAAGCTATAAAACTGAGGCCTCCCACACTCAGGGTGCTCCAAACAGCAAAGTACTAGCGACTGACAAGTGTATTTATTCTCCTGGTGCATTTTCACAGTGGACCTTAGTTGGCATGCTGCCTCTGGACGCAATTTCTTGATTACCATCAAAAAGGATTACTATCCCCAAAGTATTCTGACCTCATAGTTGCACTGTGACTGTGTTTTACAACAAAGCTCCCAGGGTTTGTTTTTTTTCTATAATAAATAATTAAAATAGGGCTTCAAATACAACTGAAAGGGGAGAGTGGGTCAGTGGCAGCAGCACAGATTGAGAGCACTTAACACACATTCTTTTTTAAAAAGATGTTTTATCAAGGGAAATTTTGTATATCAAAATAAATAAAAATACCATCCAAATAGAAGCCCCCTTTCCCTCTGCCCTCCATAGCTGTTGGACAAGGCAAGGCACAACCCAGAACGAGGTCAACATGGGCAAAGGTTATATAACATATTGATGGTTATTAACATTAATTATGTTAAGATCCTTTTATGAGAGGCTTAACATGAGGGCAGCCAGCTAGGCAGGGTGGCACCATAGCATATTCTCTTTCATCTCTGAATGGAGCGAAAGGCAATAAAAAGGCCATATTTAAATAAGTGTGGTTGTCAAACCACAGACCCTACTGGCTGGAAGATTCTGGGTGTTGCAATCCAAAGACTGTAATTGAGTCTTGTGAGGAAAGCAGTGGTGGCTGGTAGTTCCTGTTTCAGTGGGGCAGCGTAGCTGCTCCAAACTGTAGTCTTTAAAAGAGCAATTTTTGGTGGTACCCAGCCCCCCCCCCCAAATGCTCTCTAGGGGATATTAGGGGATGTGGGAGGCATTTCTTCCTCAAAACAATGTAGGCTAAGGAGAGGCCTTTTTTGGAAACAGGAAATTAACAGGAAGTGACTTCTACTCACTTCCTACTGTTTTTTTAAAAAGGCCTCTCCTAGACTTAAAATGGCCCAGAGGGGCCTTAAAACATGCAGAAAATTCCCCTAACCCCCTAGAGGGTATTTGGGGACAAAAAATATTGTGGGGTATGTGGCTCTCCAAATTCTCCTGAGGGGCTATTGTGTCCCTAGCCTTCCACAGTTTCCCACCCCTGTTTTAAAGGAATTATCAAAGGTGCTGCATCCTATCCCCACAATATGTTCAGCCCTTTGGATAGCTCCTTTAAAGTTCAGACCAAAACTCAGACTCTGTTCACTGCCCCACTGTCATGGACGCTACCAGCCATTACTAGAGAAATGTGACTGCATGTGACACAGGCACCTGTAGGGCTGGGCCTACCATATCACTCATGCTCAAGAGATGAGTTGTGCAGTGCTATAGCCAGTCATAATGGTGTAAAGGAAAGGATATGTAAGTGATGTATCAGAACTGGCCTGCTGTGTAATGGATAAATTCCATTTGGATAGCACAAGGTAGCTTCAAATCAGCTGTAAACGTTACTGAGTGACTTTGAGCCAGTCAGTCTCCCAGCCTCACCTGCCTCCCAGGCATGTAATATGGACCCTGTCTATCTATCTGTTGATCTATCTAATTAAGGTATTTATATATCACCTCCCAGCTGACAAAGGCTCCCAAATAGGGAGCTACAAGTGTGAAAAATAAAAACAAATTGTACCCGCAGAACCATAGCTTTTTCAATACTACAAAGTCTGTCCTCTGGAAATCATCTTTATGACAGTGCTTTTTGAATGCTTTACCTTTAAGGCAGAGTTGGGGACTGAGCAGCACATGGGCCACGACTGACCTGCAAGGAGCTTTTGTGCAGTCCCCTGGGGACTGTGTCTTCAGAGGCCTCCTGTGGGTGCAATTCTCTGTTTGAGTGTAATGCTAGCCCAAACACACATACAGTACACACATTGTTTAGGCTGCAAACAGAAATTTAACAAAACCCAGAGGGGAGACAGAAAATGGGGTGACTGTCCCCTTTCCTAGATCATCCACAGGCATGTACCCTGGGTTTATCAAATACTTTCAGACACAGCGAGGCATGCCCTCTCAGCTAAGAACTCCTTTTTGGTATTTGGATTCTGGGTCATATTCTAGGATAGCCTCAGTTCAGGCAAGGCACTGGCACCCAAGAGGGTCAAGGCCTTCATGCCAGCCTGAATTGAGAGCTGGCCTAGACCCTACACAAAACTCCCCTGAGGCTATACACTACAAAGGAAGATCAGTCCCAAAGGGCAAGCTGTCTTTCAAGGAAGCTGGTCTGTCAATATGAATGTTCTCATTGATGAACCCCAATAACCTTCCAAGAGGCCCTAAGATCCTTTGAAAGCCATGTCTCTATGGAGTTTGTTCTCTTGTTTCCCTTAGATTGAGGAAATGCAGTGGTCAGGGGGTCAGAAGGACATCCCCTCTTCAGTGTGCAGCCTTCCTTGCAATCCAGGTGAGAGGAAGAAGATGGTGAAGGGAGTGCCTTGCTGCTGGCACTGCGAGCTGTGTGATGGCTACCAATACCAACTAGACGAGTTTACCTGTGAAATGTGCCCCTTCGACATGCGGCCCAACCTCAACCGCACAGCCTGCCGCCCGACACCCATCGTCAAGTTGGAGTGGAGCTCCCCCTGGGCCGTGCTGCCCATCTTCTTGGCCATTCTGGGCATCCTTGGCACCACCTTCATCGTCATCACCTTCATCCGGTTCAACGACACGCCCATTGTTCGAGCCTCAGGTCGTGAGCTGAGCTATGTCCTCCTGACGGGCATTTTCCTCATCTACTCCATCACTTTTCTGATGATCGCTGAGCCCGGGGTTGGCGTCTGTGCCTTGCGGCGCCTCTTTTTGGGCTTGGGCATGGCCATTAGCTACTCGGCTTTGTTGACCAAAACCAACCGCATCTACCGCATCTTTGAGCAAGGCAAGAAATCTGTGACTCCACCCAAGTTCATCAGCCCCACCTCGCAGCTGGTCATCACTTTCAGCCTCATCTCAGTGCAGATCGTGGCCGTGATCATTTGGCTAGGGGTCGCCCCTCCGCACAGCATCATCGACTACGAAGAGCAGCGTACGCCCAACCCCGAGTTCGCCCAGGGGGTGCTGAAGTGTGACATGTCTGACCTCTCCATCATCTCTTGCCTCAGCTACAGTATCATCTTGATGGTCACCTGTACCGTCTATGCCATCAAGGCCCGCGGCGTGCCCGAGAACTTCAATGAGGCCAAGCCCATTGGCTTCACCATGTACACAACCTGCATCGTCTGGCTGGCCTTTGTGCCCATCTTCTTCGGCACTGCACAGTCAGCGGAGAAGGTGGGAGTGAATGGGCTGAGAAACAAGTTATAAAGGGAAGCGAACAGGGTAGGGAGAACCAGGGGAGCAAGAGAGGCAGGCCAAAGCATGATGTTCAGGGCCAAATCAGGTGATGCATAAAGATGTGTGACTTCTAAAGTGTGTGATTTTTAAACAATCAAGAAACAGCTCTGAAAGGCTGCCCATTTCAAAGTGGGGAGGAAGAGGGTGCCTTATATCTTTCCTCTTCTGCTGTTTTGCTGTCCCCAATCATAGAATCATAGAATTGTAGAGTTGGAAGAGACTACAAGGGCCATCCAGTCCAACCTCCTGCCATGCAGTTTATTTCCTTTCAAGGAAAAAGATACATGAACTCTGTATCTCCTTACCACCACATGGGATAGCAGTTTGGATGGACAGGAGGTGGAACCATATGAGTGAAGGCTTTATAAAGGCCTTCCCTCACATCAACTCATTTGCTTATGGTGTTGTTTGCTGGTTGGAAACAAAGATCACATGCCCCAAATATTAGGAGCCTCATTTCAGCCCCATAAACATCATATATCTCCCATTTATTGACTAATCTGGCTCTAGGACAGGGATGGGAATCAGGCAGCCCTCCTGGGCCAATCCACACTATACAAATAATCCAGTTTGAAACTGGATTACCTGTATTTGCCATGGCTCCTTCCTATCGAATCCTGAGGTTTGTAGTTTTACAAGGTTTTAGCCTTCTTTGCCAAGGAGTGCTAGTGTCTCACCAAACTACAGACCCCAGGATTCCATAAAAAGGAGCCATGGCAAATAATCCAGTTTCAAACTGGATTATTTGTGTAGTGTGGATGCACCCCAGATGTTGTTGGACTGCAGACCCCAACCTTCCCCACTATGGGCTATGCTGGCTAGAGCTGCTGATACTTGGAGTCTAACAGTATCTAAAGAGCAACACCCCTGCCCCCAAAGCTAAAACAGGCAAGCAAAACCCCTACAGGATATGTTTCTTGCACGGCTGTACCACAGTGGGTCACAAGCGAGGGAATCTGGCTGTTTTAAAATCACACTATGTCAGCTTTTCCCACCCCAGCACCTTCTGAGCCATGCTGGCTAGTGATAATGGGGTTGTACTCTAACTTCGAGAAGATGCCCAGGTATAGAAGGCTGACTTGGGTTGTTATTTTGCACAGATAGGCCAATATTTGGGATTGGAAGAAGTTGCTATGGTGACAAAGCATCAAAATCATAGCCACTTCTGCCAGTGCTGCCCCACAAGGAACCTAAAGTCAGATGGTGCTTCAACCAAAGGGTTCTCAAGGCACTGTAGATTGGGACACTAAGCATTGATAACTGCAGGGCTCTCCCCGTTGTGGGGCGCATTGAGGTAGGCAGCAAGATAGACCTGCCACAGCTGTTTGCCCCACTACTGGCAAAGCCTTGCAGTTGCCATTTCCCAGCACTCCATGATGTCTCAGAAACGTTTTCGCTGCCTGGCTTAAGAGAGAGGTTATTTGGGGTTTTTTTTTCCACATTTAGTCATAAATGACCATTAACATGAATCCCAAAACTTATAAGATCATAAGTCCGGCCTACAGTCTTGTAAATAGTTAATGGGATGCTAGCAGTAATCTGTTGCTTGTTGCTTTTTCAAAGTTACTGCTTGCTGTCATTCATTATTAAATCGTTAAGACATTCCTTTTTAACTTAAAAAACTCTTTAAAATACGAAAATGGCCCAAGTGTTCTCAAAATTAATGCCAAAACACAATATTGTAGGAGCAACAAGTAAATGTCTTTATTTAAAAAAGTGCCATTACCAATTATCACATTGCTTTAAAAAAGAATAATATTGTTACGCACATGACAAATAGTTACTTGTGATGCCTTACTTCCACAATCTGCTAGAACCTTTTTTTCTGCCATGATATGATCAAAGTAGACAGAGGCTGTAATCCAACATCTCCTCAACGTAGCATAAATATCTGCATGCAGAGTTAGACTGTGCCAGCACTATGCAACTCCCATGCAAAGTAGCAACATTGTGCAACACACATCCATGACTAGGTGTCGTTGCGCAGTGAATAACCACAAAGTGCAAGATGCAACTACAACGTGCAAGGCCCAGTATGCAACCGCAAGGCACAGCCTTGCTGTATGCACCACTCCACTTCTGCCATGTCAGCATAATACATCCATTGCACTATGGCAAATAATTCATCCTGCATGCGTAGCATAACTTATGCATATATATATATATGTCTCTAACAGGATGCCAGCCAATATGCTGAACCCCTTTTCTTTTTGTAATGAAAAATATATTTTTGTCATCGCACATTGATTTTCCTCGTGTAGTTGCCTTTAGTATGCTTGGTCTTGTCATTGGTCCTTGGTAAGTAAACGTGGGCTTAATTTGTAAATCTGATTGTTGAAGCACAGCTATCTGAGGAAACCTTGTGCTGAAATGTCAAAATGGGCTAAGTGCAGGAAATACATATTTTCCTTAATGTCTAGTTTGACCCATAGTTTCGTACCTGCAAGTTTTCTTTTACATGGGGAAGCATTGAAACATATCAGAGCTCCCTATATGCAACCAGAAATGGCAGCTTCTAGGCTAGCAGCTGCTAGATTGAAGCAGCTGATAATCTATTTTAGAACCTAAGAAGGGGAAGATGTCAATGAGCCTACAGCACCTGATATTTGTTGGTGGTCTCCCATCCAAATACTAACCAGGGCTGACCCTGCTTAGCTTCCAAGATCAGACAAGATCTGGTGCCATTTGGGTATTTAACCCTATCCTCCTATCTAATTCTTTAACAGGTTATATATCCTGTAGGTTATATCCCTTTCCCCTTCACAGCATTCCAAAGGCTGTGATTGGCCAACCCTAACCAGGTTTGCCCAGGTTCTCACTTCATAGTTTCCCATTTTTCTTTTGTCTTGAAGGCTGTTACAAGGCTATGTGTAAGCTATACTTTAAATACAGTTGTATTACGCTATACTGGATGATGACATCATCCATTACCCCTGTCAAATGAAATAAATATATAATAATAGTCCAGGGAGCAGGAACATGAAGCTCGCCAGATCTTGAGCTAAAATCCCTATCATCCCTGACAACTGGCCATGCTGGCTGAGGTTGATGGAGGCTAGAGTCCAGTGGCATGTGAAGAGCCACACTTTGTCCAGCCCTATTTCTCTGCAGCCTCTATTTTTTATAGTGTGGTCTCCAGCTGCTGTTGGACTCCAACTCCCATCAGCCTCAGCAAACCTGGTCAGTGTTCAGAGATGATAGGGATTGTAGTTCAGGGTGGGAAGGGCCCCCAGTTCCCCACCCCTGACTAAGATATACATAACAGATGACATCATCACACAGTGTGTTTGTTTCATCCATCTCCCAACTGAAAACGGAATCATAGATTCATACGGTTGGAAGGGACCACAAGAACTATCTTGTCCAATCCTCTGTAATGCAGGAATTCATGATTAAAACACTCTTGAAAGATGCCCATCCAAGTTCTGTTTAAAGACCTCCAAAGAAAGAGAGTTCCTCCCCCACAATCTATTCCACTGTCAAACAGTTCCCCAATAAAGAAGTAGTTCCTAATGTTTAGGTGGAATCTTTTTTTCTTGGAATCCATTGGTTCATGTTGTAGTCTCTGGAGCAGGAGAAAACAAGCTCACCCAATCTTCCACATGACATCACTTCAGATATTTAAAGATAGCCATCTTGTTACCTCTCAGTTTTCTCTTCCCTAAGCTAAACTACCCAGCTCCCTAAGACATTCCTCATAAGGCATTGTTTCCAGCCCTTTTACCTTCTTGGTTGCCCTCCTCTGAAAATGTTACAGCACATAACTTGAACTTGAGTGTGAAAAGGGTGAGGAACTTAATAGCACAATATCATTTTCCACCTCTGTGTTCTTTTCTGACTCATATCAGAAGCTCCTAAGAAGAGATGGGGAATATACATAGGGCTATGACATTCCACTGTCTCTTAGAACATCCAGTTCTGCCTTAAAAAAGAAAGATTTGTGCATTTGGGCCATGTCTGAGGAATATAAGATTGCCAATATGCTGCTAGACAGAGCATCTAATTTGTTCCGTGGAGATGTGGACTCAAATCTCCACTTGGCCCAGAGGCTCATAAACAACTTAGAAATTACACATGCAAAATAATGAAGAACTGATAATGGGGAGTATGTTTTAATGAAATAGCTGAGACATTTTGCTGCCTGAGGTGAAGCAGCAAATGGCATCCCCACCCACCCATGTCAAGGTACACTGTTCCTAAAACCAGCCAAATTATTTTGACCCTGGAGGCTGAAAATCCCATAAGTAGCTCTATTCATCCATAGCATTAAAATTAGTAAAACAATATCAAAGTAACTAACTACTTGCTGCCCTTTCATGACAACCCATGCATGCTGCATGAAGTGGCCGCCTCACTTTGTCTAATGGTGGTTAAGGAAGCTAAGGAGTCTTCCATTGTGAACAGGCCAGTGGCTTTTTGAGGCAGGGCAGAATATTTCCCTTTTTATCAGCTGCCCCTTCTTCTGCTCAAAGTTGTCCACAGATCTGCTCCCCCCACCCTACACTGGTAGCTGATGAGCTGGAAAACTAGATGAGGCACCATAGGGGTGGTGGTATACCCTGCAACATTTCACAGATGAATACTGGGAAACATACGGCCAAGCAACATCAGAGTGTGGTCAAGATGACAAAAGTTATTAACAAATACACAAACTAGAAGAGGCTGAAGCGGTTTGCTTTTGCCTGAGTCTACTGGGAAAGGCAAGATCCCACCCCTTCTCCTCCCCCCCCCTGACGAGTTAATGGAATGCAACTACATTTGCATTTTGAACTCGGTTTGCAGCAAGTGAAGTAAGTCAAGGACAAAGGGGGCAAGGCAAAGGAGGAAAGGAAAAACTAGGACATTTTTAAAGCAGCTGAAAAAGTGGGAAAACAGAGACCTTACCAAATCAGAACAGTTGGAGGGTATGTGACAGACTACACAGAGAGTAAGTAGCCAAGACTCACCTATGGCATACAAGATTCTTGTTATAATGTGAGTACACATATACAATCCGATGGATAGAGGACAAAGAGCAGCTTAGTGGATGGGGCAATTCTGGAGAGTGCAATGGCCAGTGAAGAAAAGATTAACAGCTTCCCTCTCCCTTTGATTCAAAATGGCTGCTTCCTAACCCAGCTGCTGTTCCTTTTATGAAGCGGTCAATGTTTTGTGGAACGCTTTTGCACATAATAGTGTGCATCCAATTGATTAGTCCCAACTAGGGTAGAGCCACTGAATCAATTGCTGAATGGTGAGTCAACACTTATGTAAATCCCATTGGTTCAATAGGTCTCCACTAGTTGCTATGAGTAATAGGGCTCAGATAGATGTCTAGTTTGCCGTCTGCTGCTTCACCCTGAACTGTACTCTCTCTTTCTCTGAGTAGCATCCCTGGCCAGGTTGTTGTAAGGGGTTAAAATGGAAGAAGCCCATTTATCCTCCAGGTTGCCTTCAGCTCCTAGCAGGGAGGGCAGGATGTGCGCCCAGTCAGTAAGGACTGTCCTGCCTCAAACTAGGCCTGGGGTTTAGACAGAGGACACGCCCAGGGTCCCTTCCAGTTTCTCTGTTACTGAAATGTCATAATGTGTCCTGATCTGTGGTGCCAGCCATTCTCAGAGGGCGTGTTATAGGAAGTGTGCCAGAAAGACCATGATCAGTTGAATTCACTGAGTCATAAAATATTCCCTCGAAGTCCAAAGCATGCACCAGGTGCATCTCTGCCCAAATAGTTCCACCAATCTTGCCTTCTTCCAATTAGAAAGGAAAGATACCCATCTCAGTGACTCATGGGGAAATTCAAGGGGTCTGGGGTGGGTCATTTTTCACATTTTCAAAAGGAACCTGGGGCCATTTCACAATACGCAGTTATGGCGCTATGATTCCACTTTAACTGTTGTGGTTGTATCCTGTGAAATCCTGGTTTAACCAGAGGCACCAGAGAAGATCTTTGACTAAGAAAATTCTTAAATATTCCTCCATAAACTGACAATCCCAGGATCCTATAGGATGTTGCCATGGCAGTTCTACTGGAACCATAGTGCTTAAATTCTGTAGTGTGAAAGGCCCCCTAGACAAGAGTAAAAGTGAAACATGCCTACAGTTCGCTGGTGGCTGATGGTCCAAGCAGGAGGGGACACTTTCCAGAGGTGAGGTTCCCCACCCCCAAACCACTGCCATGTCTTCTCCAATTTAAGCCAAGTGTACATGTGCTAACAGAGGGAGGGAAGCGCATGTTTCACCTATCAGAAGGTTGGGGAGTAGATCAGGCAAAGGGAACATCTGATTCTCCAGAGGCCTAGAATTCCCAACAGCCTGCATGGACAGTGATATAGTATTGTGAGAGTGGTAGTCCAGAACTAATAAAAGGCCAAAGGCTCACCCACTCCAGAGACATCAAAAAGCCTAGGCAGCCTCAGCAGTTATAGAGTTTGGCACATCTAAGTCCACTGAAACCAGCAGACTTAGACAAAACAAACTCTCCAGAGGACTGCAGCCTTGCTTAATGATGCCAACAGAAACAAGAAATGCTGCTATCTCCTCTGGTAAAGGCACATAGGAGTAGACCCAGGACGGAAGACACCCACCGTAGGTCGCCCTTTCCATGTCAAACTCTTTCTCCTCTCTGTGTTCAACATAGAACCCCTCTGGACAATCAAGAGAACCAGTCAGGGAAGCTCCCTATGGACTGTACCACTTCAGATGCATGCTGCAAGTCTGAAGGTTCTACCTCAGAAACTTCCCTGCTTGTAGAAAAAGAAAATGCTTGCTGGATCTTCCTAGATGACATGCTGGTTTTCTAGATGCAGAACTTTTTAAAGCAAAGAGAAGCTCTCAAAAGACTACCACTCCCTTACCTGCTGCCTGCAATTAATTAGACCAGACAACAGCCTTTACCATTACCTCTTTCTAGTTGTATATACCACAGCTTGGAAATGTTACATTTTTTAACTACAACACACAGAATCCCTCAGTCAGCATGGCCACCAAATTTTTTTTTTTTAAAGTTATTTGTAGTCCAAAAAAAGGAATTTCCCCCAAGCTTTGGTATCAATTGGCCCCAAGCCCATGGTTTTGAAACATGATGGTCTCCCTCCTGCTTTGGGGGCAAGCAGCCTGTTATTTTTCTCTCCTCGCCCTCAGATTTACATTCAGACGACGACGCTGACTGTCTCCATGAGCCTGAGCGCCTCAGTTTCCCTTGGGATGCTCTACGTGCCCAAAGTCTACGTCATCATCTTCCATCCAGAGCAGAATGTCCAGAAGCGCAAGCGCAGCTTCAAGGCGGCTGCCACGGCCGTCAATGCCTCCACCAGACTCTCCCAGAAGGGTGCCCAGAATGGCGAGACCAAAGATGAGAAGCCGGACAGTAAGTAGCCAAAAAGTAGGTATCGCTGTCTTATTTGCTCTTTGATGAACCCACCCGATGTGCCTCCTACTGACCTCAGCCTGCCCTGTAAGTACCTTCCAGTTTCTTCCCTTCTGCTGCCCCCACAAAGTCCCCACCACTGCCCCCACCATCACCACTGTGCCTTGGGGCTTTATAGAAAGGAGGGCTTTCACAGCAGCGTATAGTCATTTTGGTGAATTTAGCATTTATCTTTCAGCTAGGGTTGCCAGGTCAGGACTATCCCAGGCCCCGAGATTTCACTACCAAAACCTGAGATCTAGGGACAGCCCCATATGATATCAAGGGGTGGTGGTGGTGAGTCTGAGAGTCTTACCGCACTCTGAAGAAAAGCAGCAAAGCAGCAGGAAAAGTGGCAAAGCAGCCTTTCCTACTGCCTTTCTGCATGGCATCAGTGTTCTGGCATTCTTTTGTTCTGCTCCTGTGGGGAGCTGAGGTAAAATTGTCTTTTTGCAAACAGATATGTCTGGTCAGCAAAAAGATGTGATTTTACCTTGGTCCCCCACAGGACCGAAACAAAAGAATGCTGACATCATGCAATAAGACAGCTGGGAAGAGTTCCTGCTGCTTTGCCGCTTTTCTTGGGAGTGCGGTAAGGCTCTGAGTGATGTTACAAGGGGCAACCTCTGGTGATGTCATGGGGCAAGAAACACCAAGCATCAAAACACAGTTGCACAGATAATGCCCTTCTAAATAAGACCAAATCTAACAAATGAAGTAAAAATGTGCACATAACACACATAACTTTTCAAGGCAGTGCTCTCACCTGGAGATTCTTTCACTCCACACTAAGGACTGGAAAACAGGGGTCAGGCCCTGAGATCTACTTCCAGCTTAATTTAAGTAGCTGTGCACCTCACAAAATTGGAACATGAGATACTTTACATCTTAATAAATAGAAGCTGCCATCCATCATTAGAAGAAAAGGCCATCTTTAATATGTTAAAGCAGAATAGCTTCAAAATCTTAAACCTCAATTCTACTGATCAAAAAATTTTCCTCACTGATTTTCTTTTTTAAAAATGTCCCCACCAGTTATCAGCTGGGCCCTACACTAACAGATGTAGCATATAAAATTTGCAAGTGTGACAGGAATCCTTTGGGATCCCAGAAGACATGGGGAGAGCCTCCTTTTGCTTCTTTTGCTGTAAAGCTGTACTATGAAGGAGTGGATAGTCAGTCAGGAATGGGATAAGCTGGTCAGGAGCTTAGATTGGCGTAGAAATGGGGAGCAAGAAAGAATTAAGGATCAACAAGACTCCCTTGCTTTTTATGGGCTTAGGTACTAATGCCCTGTGATACCTCAAAAGAAATCTTGAATGCCCAACTTCCAAGCTCTGGTCATAAGAATGGCTCTGTGAGGACCAAAGTTCATGTTACTGGTTCACAAAACTGAAGCAACTGCTCATGGAAGTGTGTTGATGAAACAGGACCACATGGTTGTTGGGGTTCTGATCACCAGTGACCCTAGGTAGGCTTGCATTTCACCAAGATTTGGGTAGAAAGTGGACATGCACCTGAGCCCGAGCCTAGGGTTGCCAATTCAGAATTGTCCCAAGCCCTAAGATTTCGAGGCCTAAACCTGAGACCTAGGAGCAGCCCCTGGCATGGTAATTAAAGGTTCTGCATTGAGTACAAACTACAGGGCATCCCTCATTTATGTGGGATCGGTACCCACGGTTTCACTCACATTTGGGGGTGGAGGTCTCTCTAGGCATCTGGAAGACCATAGAATCATGCTGGAGGTGGTCTCTCTAGGCATCAGGAGGTCTACGTGGTCGGAAATTGACCACTGAATCATGCCAGATGCCTAGAGGGGCATTCTCGCTAGGCATTTTCTAGGTCCTCCAGCATGATTCTATGGTATTCTTTGGCGGTTCGGTATTGTATGTGGTTTCACATATCTGTGGTAAGTCCGGGAACAAATCCCCTGTGTAAACGGGGTGGGGGGAGACCTGTATAGTTGTTCACAGTTGGTCATTCTCTCTCTCTCAGTCTTACACGCACGCGTGTGCACACACACACACACACATACATTCCTGTTTGGAAATTAAAACAGAAATCTTAGCTAAAAGGGCTGTTCTCTCTAAGATCATTCTTTCTCATCTATTTAAGGGGATGATACTCATATAAGGAACATTTAACTTAGCTTATTTAGAGCCAGCATGGTGTACTGGTTTAAGTGTTGGACTATGACTCTGGAGACCAGGGTTCAAATCCCCACGCAGCCATGGAAACCCACTGGGTGACCTTGGGCAAATCATATTCTCTCACCTCAGGGGAAGGCAGGGACAAACCTCCTCTGAACAAATTCGGCCAAGAAAACAGTTCGCCTTAGGGTCGCCCTAAGTTAGAAATGACTTGAAGGAGCACAACCATGGCCCCCACATCCTGAAGCGGGCCCCCAGGCCAGGATCTTTGGCAGGCCCCCTCCCTACTGCTAAGGTTAAGGACAGTGAGATATTCTACAGGATTTAGGATAAAAATTAAAATACATAATTCAGTTTAAATGATGATACCAAAGTAATATTTATATTTATTTTTTTAAAGTAAATGGATTTATATAATAAAAACATATAATAATATCCCGCTGGGGACCCCTCCTAATACCAGGCCCTTGGGTTAGAGCCCTCTAAGCCCCCCCCCCCTTGTGGGGGCCATATGCACAACAACTTGGTACTAGCCAGAGGGTGGATGCAGGGCAGAGTGAAAGGTAAACCATGGTGTCACAATGACTGGGAAGGAAAGAGGGTGTTAACTGGTAAATCCATAGACCCCTCTGGAAAGTCCATTAACCCTTGTAAATTGTAGCAAGCTGGTGCTCTATGAGCTGAGGTGGGGATTTGCACACGGTCCTTTCCTCTTGCCTGGAGGTGAGCCCCCACCCCCAACAGGAAAATTTGCACCCTCATCTCCTGGCCAGACATGACTCACAAAAATTGAAGACTCAGGGCCAGGCCCTGAGATCTGGCAAGTGTACCTGGGACATGGGTGGCAATTACAAAAAAGAGAACATCTCACAGCTCCTGTAGGATGCCCTTCTTTCAACCTTCCTGGCCTCAGGTGGAACAAAAGAATCTAGGGCAGAAGGTATATTTTTATGTTATCTTTTAATTTAAAATGTTTTATTAATCTGCATGTTATTTATTTCTTAGCCTCCCCTCCTTTTTTGTGGTTAAAAAAAAAAGTGGAACATTTAAAAAAACACATAAATAACAAGAAGGCAGACTTGGGCTGCATCCCCTGAAAATCAATGGGACCCACTGGAAGCTAAGAAGAGAAACATTCTTCTTTATCCTGGCATTTCCCATCCTTAATGAAGAGTAATGCTGCAAACAGTCTGGGAGAGACCCCTCACATGCTGGCTTTCTGTTGGGGGGAGGGCAGGGAACTGGGTGGGAAGCTCTGCAATATTAATAGCCAATCTCTGTGGGCAACAATGTCCCAGAGCAGATGGCAAGGGCTCCAGCGCCTTGTGCTGCATCACAGCCAAGAGTGTATGCCTCACCAAACAAGGGTAGAAAACAAGGCAAGATGCAGGCCTCTTCACGCTCGCTCTCTCACTTTGTCCCATTAGACCCCACTCCACTCTTCAGGCATGTGAAAGATGATTTCTCTTGTTCATAACTACTCTCCTTGCCCTCAGTTTTCCATCTATCAACACCGATGGGGATTTACAGTCCCTGCTCATATGCATGCAATGAAAGAGTGGCAAGAATCCAGCTTTCTTCCATCCCAATTTATCAACCATTTATTTGAACATGTATACAGTCCAGCCATAAAAACATAGATTCAAGAGGAGATGGTTGTTGTTGTTGTTGTTGTGTGCCTTCAAGTCTTGTGGAGACCATAAGGAAAACCTATCACGGAGTTTTCTGAGGCTGAGAGTGTGTGACTTGCCCAAGGTCTCACCGAGGGTTTTCATGGCCAAGCAAGGATTCAAACCCTGGTCTCCAGAGCTGTGGTCCAACACTCAAACCACTACGTCACACTACGTGGAGCTAATCCAGCAGAGAAGTCCTGCTTCCGAAAGTAGCTGGCCAAAAGCTTTGTTTCCCCACTATAATGGGACATGAAGGTGGGCTTTCCCCTCTTGAGTCAATCCAGAGTCTAGTATTTAGGGGTATATGTTTTGTCCCCAAATGACCTCTAGGGATTATTGAGGAGGGGGCATTTCCACCACATTTTGATGACGTTTTAAAAACAGAAGTGAACAGGAAGCGATTTCTACACACTGCAGCAGTGGGAGAACAGTCAGAGTGCAGCTTGGCACCTTCTGGCTCCCTTCACACCATAAAGGAGCCCTGTGTGCATGCATACTTGCTCACTTCTGAATCTCCAGCAAGGACAGGAAGCAACTGTGTATGTATGGTTCCCAATTTAGTAGGGCAAGAGAGGCTGGAGCAAAGGCAAAGGAGTCATGGTTTCTCTTGCAACCAACTACTTTCAAATAATTAAGCATGATTCATGTAGCCTTCAATGAATCAAGCTCATGACCCCTATAATAATGTATACAGTTGTCCCTTCACATTCACTGAGGTTTGGTTCCAGGACCCCCCGTGGATACCAAAATCCATGAATACTCAAGACCTATTAAATGCAATGGCATAGCAAAATGGTGTCCCTTAAGATGGCAAAATCAAGGTTTGCTTTTTGGATTATTATTTTTTAAAGAATATTTTCAAGCCGTGAATATTTAAATCCGTGGATACCAAATCCATGGATACAGAGGGACAACTGTAATAGTTTTCATTTCCCTTACACTGTAAAACATTTAGCAAGATAGCAAGAATTTAACTAACAGGACTTTAGCTTGCAAGAATTTTAACAACCATTTTGGGTGAACCAGTGCAAACCAGCTGAATGACACCACTTGCAAGATGGACCATGTTGACTCTATATAAGGCAGCTTCCTGTATTCCTTTCTAGTACTTTTATCTATCCTGACTGACACAGTGGTACTGTGTGACTTCAAATACTATGGGGAAGAGAGGGGGAGCCTTCTTTATCCATTTTGTCCACACCACCCACCCCAACCTGCTGCTCTCTACATGTTTTGGACTACATCTGCTGCTTGTGGAGTTATGGAAGTCATAGTCCATCACATCTGCAAGACACCAGGTTGGGCAAAGCTGGTCCACACACTGGCCAGATTATGTTGCTGTCCTTGAGCAAGCAGGGATCACCAGCATTGAGGCCATGATATTGAGAACACAGCTGCACTGGGCAGGGCACGTTTCTAGGATGGAGGACCATCGCCTCCCAAAAATACTACTCTACGGTGAACTCGCCATGGGTCAGCGTAAGAGGGGCGCTCCAAAAAAGCGATACAAAGACTCCCTGAAACAACATCTCAGGCTCGGCCAAATTGATCACCAACAGTGGTCCGCCCTGGCCTCACATCGGGAGGCATGGAGACGCACTATCCACAATGCTGCAGCCTTATTTGAGAACTCACGCCGAACAAGTCTTGAAGAGAAACGACAACGCAGAAAGAATCACAAGCCAAAAACATCACCCAAGGAGACCTTCTGCTGTGCTTTTTGCAACCGGACTTGTTTATCTCGGATTGGCCTTTTTAGTCATCAGCGCGCTTGCAGAAAGCGCGGGATGAGTCCTTCCTGAATCTTCGTTTGCGAAGAAAAGCCAGAGAGAGACACATGCTTAAGTGTCCCTTGCACATGCAGAGGTCCTTTGGGGGTACTGCAGGTGTTGGTATTCCTCCCTCCCACTGCAGCACCCAAAGCTACCCCTCAACTTCCTGAAAAGTCCCTGAAGGCACCCCACATTATGATTCTGTTCTTCACGATGAGCAGGCAAGCTTGAAGAAGCTCAGTTGAGTCATCTTGGCTTCTAGCAAGGGTTCAGACTTGATTTGCTCTAGGAGCCTTTTATTTCTCTTTTTAGCAGTCCACGGAATCTGTAAAACTCTTCTCCAGCACCACATTTCAAATGAGTTGATTTTCCTTCAATCGGCATTCTTCACTATCCAGCTTTCACAACCATACATGGAAATTGGAAATACGATGGCATGAACAATCCTAACTTTAATGTTCAATGACATATCTTTACATTTCACGTTCTTGTCCAGTTGCTTCATAGCTGCCCTTCCAAGTTGTCATCTTCTTCTGCTTTCTTGACTGCAGTCTCCAGTCTGACTATTGACTGAGTCAAGGTATGGAAAACCTTGAACTATTTCAATGTCTTCATCATCTACTTTAAAGTTACATAAATCAGCTGTGGTCATTATTTTTGTTTTCTTAATGTTCAACTCTTGTTTTCTGCTGCTCCAGAGACTGGAACACGGAGCAATGGATGCAAGCTCCAGGAACAGAGATTCCACCTCAACATGAGGAGGAACTTTTTGACAGTAAGAGCTGTTCGGCAGTGGAACACACTACCTCGGAGCGTGGTGGGGTCTCCTTCCTTGGAGGTCTTTAAACAGAGGCTGGATGGCCATCTGTCGGGGATGCTTTGAGCAAGATTTCCTGCGTGGCAGGGGGGTTGGACTGGATGGCCCTCGAGGTCTCTTCCAACTCTGCAATTCTATGATTCTATGAACTCTAAACCTGACTTTGCACTTTCTTCCTTGACTTTTTTCAGTACCATTCCAAGTCTTTGCTATTTCCCGCTAGTATGGTGTCATCTCCATATCTTAAATTGATGGTGTTCCTTCTTCCAATTTTCACAATTCCTTCCTCCAAGTCTAATCCTGCTTTACATATGATATGTTCAGCATACAAATTAAACATGGTGATAAAATGCAGCCTCTCCTGATTCCCTTGCCAATTGGAAACCATTCTGTTTCTCCGTATTCTTTCCTGATGGTAGCTGCCTGTCCTAAGTACAGGTTACCTATCAGGACAATAAATTGTTGTGGCACTTCCATTTCTTTAAGAGTGATCCATAGTTCTTCATGACCTATATAATCAAAGGCTTTACTATAATCTATAAAGCACAGTCTGATTTTCTTCTGGGTTTTTTTTTTTTTTTTTGGTGCTTCCCATTATCCAACGTATGTTTACAATATTTTCCCTAGTGCCTCTTCCTTTCCTGAATCCAGCTTGGACATTTGGCATTTCTTACTCCTAATATGGTATAAGTCTTTATTGTAGAATTTGGAGCATCACTTTGCTTGCATGGGAGATTAATGCAATGATCCTGTGGTTACTAACAATCCCTGGTATTCCCTTTCTTGGGGACTGGAATGTATATTGAGTGTTTCCAATCTGTGGGCCATTGTTTTGTTTTCCATATCTGTTGACAGATTTTAGTTAGAACTAGAGTAGATTCTGTCTCTATACCTTTAAGCAGCTCTATTGGTATGCCATCTGTTCTTCCACTTGCCCTGAGTGCAGCTTCCATTTCACTTTCTAAAATCGTAGGTTCATCTTCAAATGGTTCTTCTTTGAATGAATCTGTCATCCTTTCATCTCCTTTATATAGTTCTTCAGGGTATTGTTTCCATCATCTTTTTATTTGTATTTGGCCCATGCCTCAACAGAAGTCCAATAGCCAACATCCTGAGGCCCTGGGTGGACGTGTCCCTTTACCTACATAAGTGGTCAACCTATGGCTGATTTTTCAGCCCTACTGTGTTGCCAGCTCTTCTGTTGGCAATAAAATCATGTTGCCAGAAATCAGCCTGAAGGTTGTTGCCACTTCCAAAACCATATTGCAGGTCCACACGCATCTCACCCATAAAAAACAACTTTCTTGCTCCCTGTCTTTGGTTGGGGTCTTCTCTGCCAGAACTGAGTTCAGTTCTAGGCCTCTCCCAGGATTCTTTTAGTGTCAGACAATGACACGTTACTGCTATAGCATAAACTTTATGGGTCTTGCCACGGGTTAGCGTAAGAGGGCAGCTCCAAAAATGGAATGCAAGGACTCCCTGATACAACATCTCAGGCTTGGCCAAATTGATCACCAACAATTGTCCGCCCTGGCCTCACATCGGGAGGCATGGAGACGCACTATCCACAATGCTGCAGCCTTATTTGAGAACTCACGCCAAACAAGTCTTGAAGAGAAATGACAACGCAGAAAGAATCACAACCCAGAAACATCACCCAAGGAGACCTTCTGCTGTGCTTTCTGCAGCCAGACTTCTTTATCTTGGATTGGCCTTTTTAGTCATCAGCGCACTTGCAGAAAGCGCGGGATGAGTCCTTCCTGAATCTTCGTTTGCGAAGAAAAGCCAGAGAGAGGTAGATGATGCACCAGATACAAAAAAACAGATAAGTATTCCAGCCCTTTCATTAACACACTCTAGCACCCCTTCACAACCAATGGTAGAATTGGTCCTCCAAACTAACTGGTCCCCCAAACGCAGACTAACCCCTGGAGTTTGCTGGAGAAGCAAATCCAGTTCCCATCACTGGCTGTATGAAGCCTCTGGACTGAGTTGTATCCTCAGGACAAGGCCAACTGAAGATGGATTCCCAAGGGCTATACAGGGCAGAAGCAAGTGGATAAAATCAAAGTGTGCAAATGTGACCCATCGCCCCGCCCATAGCTATGAGAACTGTGCAAGCACATTGGCAACAGAGAAAAACTCAAGTCCATTCTCAGCCTTCTTATCTTTACTCTGCCTCAAGCTGCCAGTCTAATACAAAAAGTAATGTACACATTCACCAATTCAAGTTGAACCTTTCATGCCACTGGATAGCTCTTAACATTTGGCCATGGTGCTAATGTGGAGGGGGGCTCCAGAACCCATCTGCCAAACTAACTACAAGGGGGATGGAAGGACAAACAAGCATTTGTATCACAGGTACATGTTACTCACTTACTTGGGATATCTGTATGCCACTTCAGACTGGGAGAAAGAAGGGGTTATAATTAAATAAATAAATTTACAATTTACAATAAAGGAACATCTGAAAACAATTTAAATACAAAGTAATAATGAGTTTTTAAAACTGTGATCATCATAAATATGACAAGAAACAAAACTTAGACCAACACCAGAATGTGGGTGTTTCAAACCAGAGGGGTCCCACATGCTATAGCAGTTAGGAGGCAATATGCAGCTACTGTCTTTTTAAATAAGAAGACACACACTGTATATCTTGATTTGACCTTGTGGTTGCTGGGGAGAGATTCAGGAAGATTCAGGAACACCAAAGGAAAGAAGGATCTTGTCATCTAAAGCCCCCATAAAATTCAGTGACTTTGGCTGAATGATGTTGTGATGCAAGCCTCATTTGAAACCGGACTTAAAACACAGATTTTAAAATTGAGAAGCCCAGGCATCACACATGATTTTAAAGTCCTAAAAAAGGCCTTTACCTAGGAATGAAAAGATTCCACCTAAAATGGGATTCCATCTAAACATTAGGAAGAACTTCCTGGCAGTAAGAGCTCTTTGGAAGTGGAATACACTGCCATGGAGTATGGTGGAGTCTTTTGCTTTGGAGGTTTTTAAACAGAGACAGGGTGGCCATCTGTCAAGAGTGATTTGTGTATTCCTGCAGGGCAGGGGGTTGGACTAGATGGTCCTTGTGGTCTCTTCCAACTCTATGATTCTATGATTGCAAATATGGAATTAGACAAGCTTCTCGGGGTATATCTACGTACTCCACAAACCAGAGTAAGGACTCCATCCTGATCCCATATTCACTTTCATTGATATAGATGATGATGACAAAGGAGGAAGAGGAGGATTCGATTTATATCTCACCTTTGGAACAAATACAGTTAAAATATAATATTGACAAAAGCAAAGGCTTGAATATGTTGAAAAATATGCAGAGTGCGTTTACTCTCTGCCCATCTGAGCAGAGATGCATGCAGTGAAATAGCGTGGGCTTTTGGGCAAAGCCATGCACACCTCTGGTGCAAAAGAAGGAGGCTATGTTAATTTTCTTTATGGCTTTATTGAAAAGAAAAGGAAAGTAAAATAAACAACAGAAGACATTCATCCATGCTTCTGTATGCTCCAAAGTTCCTCAGGAGCTAAGAGAAAAGAAAAGGAGCCCCCAAAATGCAAGACGCTAACTAACTCTAAAATCCCTTCCTAGTTATATGCTTCTCCCAAAACATTCAATCCTTCTGAGAAGCAGCAGGAACCTGAAACCTTAGTTTCACTTCTCGCTTTCCAACTCTGAAGGACAGAGAAAACATAACAACAAAAGACAGATTTATGAGCTCTAATAGACAAGCTGGCGGCTTGAATGCCTGGTGAATAAAATTACCCAAAAGGAGGGAGATAAACTTCTAATTACTGTACAACATCTATTTTCCCTGACAGAATACTGTATGGAAGTTATGTCTTCATAAGTGGACATCTGTGCGTAGGAATTGGAACAGGGCAGTTTCGTAATGTCCGTATCTAGTAGAGGGCTGCTGCTATGTCACTACGTAGTAAAGCCAGTAAAGTGACCACTGTGCAATGGGACCGATGTGCAATGAGACCAATGTGCATCAGGCATGAATGCATATCAGGTGCTTTTACTGTTGCTCTGATATGCATCTTCACAATTCACCAACAGGGTTCTGCTACTTAGCTAAGTATACCTACAGTTATATTAAGTAAAAGGTGGTACAGGATTCTGGCGAACACATATAAAACACAATTTTAGAATGTGCCAGTTCAGCACCCACCCAGTTAGCAGCCCCTTCCGAGCAAGGTCAGTTGCCAGAGGCCCACCTGAAGAATAAAGTTCTTTACCTGGAAGCGGAAAGAGAACAGAAAAGGAGGTCAGCCTAGCTTCCCTTCCAGAGCCAAAGGTGTGCTTACTCATAAACATACCTTGTGGGATGAGTGGGGTGAGATCCACCTTTTCACTACCTTTTAACCACCACAACAATAAAGACAACAAAGGGGTAAAGAATGAATTCTCAAGGGATCTCGGATATTGGCCCTTAAATGCATGGCATCCAGGCCTCTCAAGCTCCTTGAAGACCTTCCCCTCTTCTTGCCAAGTGATGCCACCAGTGAAGATCATAATACCCAGTGGATCCCCTTACAATTATTAAGAATGGCTTAGATCACTATACAAAGAGGGTGATCAGTGCCTCTGCAAAGAGGCTATGCACATGGCCACTGTAATTTAAACGATCGCTGTGGCTTGAAAACAGGGCAGAGCTGCTGAAAGTTAACTTTGGTGGACCATCCTGGCTGGAAGATTCTGAGGATTGTAGCCCAGAAAAGTTACTTTCCAAGGCTCTGAAACAGAATCACCACAATTCTGCCCAGGTGCAGCACTTTCAATTGATATCTCATCTCAACTGGGGCACATTGCTCTTGGTGGCTCCACTCACTGGGGTGACTGTGTGAGAGACACCAGATGGTAAACCAGGCTATTGTTACCTCAGCCTGTGGTCCTCCAGGTGTTTGGGGCTTCAGCTCCCAGAAGCCTCAGCCAGCATAGCCAAGGATCAAGAATTCTGGGAGCAGAAGTCCCAAACCCCTGGAGGACCAAAGGTTGAAAACTACAGCTAGAGCTTCCCAGCCCCATCCCTCAAATTTTGCAGCTCAGCCCAGTTTTCCACTCTGGGTCCCAGCGTGACCCTACCCCACCCCTTCACCTACCCACTTCTCTCTAACACTTCTCCATTTTGTGTCCTTTGCAGGCCTCCCTAAGGTGATGTACATCAGCTACACAGAACTGACCATGGTGCCCACATAACTGAAGAAGGAAATGGCCATTGAGGGGGTGGGTGGGCAGGGTGTGAAAAGTTTTTTGGGGGTGGGAGGGTGAAGCTCCTGTGAAAGAGCTGGGGTGGACATATGGTGGGGAATAAACCTGTATTTTTACAACATTGGTCTGGTTTTGTTTGTTTGCTTACTTTTTGGTCTAGCTTGAGTTACAGGCACCTGGGGAAAAGATGGGAGAAGCTTTGGATGTTGTTGGACTCCAGCTCCTACCATCCTTGGGCATAGGCCATGCTGCATGGGTCTGGTGGGAGTTGCAACAGTATCTGAAGCCACAGGGTCCTCATCCTGGCCAAGGAGTGGCAGGACCTCAGGATCTGTGGCTATAGGTGCCAGCTCTGAAATGAGGGTCCGAGAGTATGCACGTTCCTCCCAGTTCTCAAACAGTACAGCAGTAATAAATTCCACTAGCAATGTTCTTCATTTCTGTAGTAGTTACAGGCCTTCCAAAATTAGCAGAAGCAGCTTATTTCTCTCTACAATGGTAATACAGGCACTGTTTCCTCCAGCTGTCCTAATTTGTCAGGGACGGTCCTGATTAATCCTCTGTCATCCCACTTTTTCAGCTGCTTTTAAAATCTCCCAGTTACTTTCTCTTTCCACTTCCCCCCTTTGTCTTCAGCTTATTCAATTGCTGCAGAGTTTGAAGTGCAAAAAATAGTTTCCACTAAACTCAGCAGGGAGGAGAAATAAAGAGAGCAGAGGGGGGCATCTTGCCCTTCCCAGGAAGCTCAGACAAATGCAGGCTACTGCAGCCACTCTTAGCTTGTGTGTTCTTTCTCATTAATAACTCTTGCCATCTTAACCATGCTCTGATGTTGCTTGGACGCATGTGTCCTGGTTTTCATTTGTGCAATGTGGGAGGGTACAAGACAAAGATGGGAGAGAGGTGCTTTACCATTTGAGTGAACTACTGGTGTGTGAGGGGGCAGGTGGCCTGGATGCATCTGAAGCCCATGCAGGGCCAGAATGGCTTAATTCTTGATTTGGGGGAGAAACTGATGCAGGACGAGCTCTGGTTGTCAGGCAGCACATTTTAGCTCCCCCCCCCTGCAACTCCCTCATGTTAACAAAGATGAGATTCAACTGCTCCCCTGCTATGCAGCCCACTCACTTTGGCCATTGAAGGCTTATTTATAAATGACAAGCAAACCAACAATGGGATCAGACAACTTCATGCCACACTTTTTATTTCTGTGTCCTGAGGGATGAGTGGATTTAACTCTATGCTCAGGGCATTTACAGAACTTCTGAGCATGAATGACAGAGGAATGAATCTGCCCAGAGCCATCCTGTGGCTTCTTCTGAAGCAGCCAGTTCCCCACCATCACTGTTGGTGTGAAGCTAAGATGTTTTGCTGTCTGAAGTGGAATCCCACACCTGGTGGACCCACCCTTAAGGAAGCCTTGCTGTACCATTTGGGCCAATTCATGTTTTCTCTGTCACCCCTTGTGATGCCAGCTGGAGCAAGTCATGCCACCCTGCTGCATAGTTACCCTAGGATTGAGCCATTGCACCATCCCCACACTTTCTCGAGATAATGCACACAAGCACACACACACAGTGCTAAGAGATGGGGCTGCACTGGCTGCAGCAGTGTTGTGTACACTACGTGCAATGTTAGATTTACACATAACCTAGAATCCAGCACAAATCTTACCAGCTGAGAAGCTCCACTTTCTTTTTAGACTGTTATTATTGTTGTTATTGTTACCTTCCAGTTGTCTCTGACTCCTAGGGTTTTCTTGACAAGATTTATTCAGAGGGGGTTTGCCATTGCCTTCCTCTAAGGCTGAGAGAATATGACTTGCCCAAGGCCACCTAGTGAGATTCCAGGTCTGAGCAGGGATTTGAACCCTGGTCTCCTGGAGCCCTCATCCGTCTGTCAATCCACTGCACCATGCTGACTTTTGTTTATTGTAGGAATGAAAGATGAAAAATGAGAGAGAAAAGTCATGGAGACTGAACATTCCAGCTACAGTATTAACATCAGCCCAACTACTGTTGGGCAGTTACAAATATGTAACTTAAGAGTTACGCGCTTGTGATTGTTTTGTATTCACTATCCCTAGTTTAGGGGGTGGTACTGTCGTAGGATTGTAACAAAGATGCTTACACATGCGTAAATCTTCAACAGGATTCCAGCCTTATTTACAAATATTTAACATACCTCATTGTCTATAATTGTATTTTTCTTTTATCTTGCGAAGATCTGCTTCCTTATCCAGGATTCTACTCATTAATTCTATTTAGTAGCCCATTAATTGACATCGAGGGTGCAGAGCAATTTTCAGCAGCAACTCTGCTTATCCTAACAGGCTCCTTAAATTTGTTTTTATTACTTTGCCCTGAACCAGTATGGGATAACAAAAGTTCTATACAGAAAAAAAACCCAGGTTTTACTTCCCCTTGCTTATTTATTAAATTTAATCCTACCCTTCCTATAAGGAGCCAAGGGCAGTAGACATTGTTCTCCTCATCCTATTTTCATCCTCACAGCAACCTTACGGGCTACACTTGGCTGAGAGAGTGTGTGACTGGCTCAAGGACACCCCATGAGTTGAATGGAGATTTGAACCTGGATCTCCCCAGTTCTAGTCTACCCTACCCACACTAGTTCTCATGGGGGGGTGCTCTATCAAAAGGTAACTTTCTTGGCTCCTCTCTCCATAAAGACATGAACTACCTCAGAATCATGGGTAAGTAGCACATAGAGATCTTTATTCACAATCTAGAATAATTCAGGAGAAAATAGTAAAAGTAAACTACAGTTGTCGCTCCATATCCATGGATTTGGTATTCACGGATTTAAGTATTCACGGCTTGAAAATATTCTTCAAAAAATAATCTTAAAAGCAAACCCTGATTTTGCCATTTTAGATAAGAGGCACCATTTTGCTACCACTTACAACTCCTCAAACGCTTTCATCAGCGCTGTATACGCATAATCCTAAATATACACTGGACTGACTATGTGACGAATGTTGCTGTCCTTGAGCAAGCAGGGATTACCAGCATTAAGGCCATGATATTGAGAACATAGCTGCGCTGGGCAGGGCATATTTCTAGGATGGAGGACCATCGCCTCCCAAAAATAGTACTCTACAGTGAACTCGCCATAGGTCAGCGTAAGAGGGGTGCTCCAAAAAAGTGATACAAGGACTCCCTGAAACAACATCTCAGGCTTGGCCAAATAGATCACCAACTATGGTCCGCCCTGGCCTCACATCGGGAGGCATGGAGACGCACTATCCACAATGCTGCAGCCTTATTTGAGAACTCACGCCGAACAAGTCTTGAAGAGAAATGACAACACAGAAAGAATCACAACCCAGAAACATCACCCAAGGAGACCTTCTGCTGTGCTTTCTGCAACCGGACTTGTTTATCTCAGATTGGCCTTTTCATTCATCAGCGCGCTTGCAGAAAGCGCGGGATAAGTCCTTCCTGAATCTTCGTTTGCAAAGAAAAGCCAGAGAGAGAGAGCTAATGGGACTTGAGTATTCATGGATTTTGGTATCCATGGGGGTCCTGGAACCAAACCTCAGTGAATATGAAGGGACAACTGTATCACTAGGGGTAAATGTTGCTCCCCAAAACCAAAAGTCTGGGAATGCACCTTCAGTAAGCATGTTTGAGCAATACAGCATAGACCCCAAGTGTAGAACTGGCCTTCTAGGATGGCTTAGCCTTAGAGCAGTGGCTCTTAACCTTTTCTTTACCAGGGACCCCCAAGACACTTAACTCAAGATTTAAAACCATAATAACAAAAACAATAATACCATCTGATAATAATAAAATTACATCAATTAAACCTTCCGTCAGAGGCACTGGAGTGGGGAGGGAACACTTCTCCTGTTTCTTCCTGCAAGTTTGTGGCTGGAGTGGATTGAATGGCAATGTGCAGGCCAAGCCAGCCACCCTTTGACTCCTGTCACATGGCCACTCTACTGCAGGAAGGAGGTGAGCCAAGTAGCCTTCAAACCTTTGAGGGCCCCGTGTGAGGATACTGCGGACCTCTGGGAGTCCCTGGACCACAGGTTATGAACTGCTGGCTTAGAGGAAATCCCCTTTCTCATGACACCACATTTTGATGGTTTCCCAACCCAACACACACAGACAGATGCCTACACAAGAACACCAATCATCACCCAGGACAAAAAAGAAGCACAATAAAAACATTGGTAGACCGCGCAAAAAGGATCTGCGAACCCCACTACCTGGAGGATGAACTGAAGCACCTAAACTGGGCCCTACAGGCTAATGGTTACTCCAGATCAGACATCACAAGAGCAGCCAGACCCAGAACAAACCACAGGAATGAAGAAAAACAGCCACCCAAAGGGAAGGTATTTTTACCGTACATCAAAGGAGTCACAGACAGAATAGGGAAACTGATGAGGAAACACAACCTCCAAACAATCTACAGACCAACCAAGAAAATCCAAGAAATGCTACGCTCAGCAAAGGATAAAAGGGACCCTCTCACAGCTGCAGGAATTTACCACATACCATGCAGCTTTGGACAAGTTTACATAGGGACGCAGTGTGAAAACATGAATCAAGGAACATGAGAAACACTGCAGACTGGGCCAGCCAGAAAAATCAGCAGTAGCATAGCAGAACATGTTATAAACCAACGTGGACACAAAACGTTATTTGAAAACACAGAAATTCTGGACCAGGCCAACAACTATCATGTCAGAATGCACAGAGAAGACAATTTCAACAGGAAAAAAGAAACCCTAAAAGTAAACAAAATCTGGCTACCAGTCTTGAAAAACACTAACATCAAAACACATGCAAATGAACTCCACCCAGGGACAGGGGGATTTCCAGCAGACAACAGACCATTAGCCAAACAGACATTAATCCTCCTTGCACATCTCCACCCAGAAACTAGCTATTCAAATACACAAATTTACATATCCTCTCCAACAGGGGCTCACAGTATATAAAACCCCCACACACTCCTACCCAACCATTTTCTGAAGATGCCAGCCACAGATGCAGGTGAAATGTCAGGAATAAACTCTTCCAGAACACGGCCTCACAGCCCAGAAAAAACCCACAGAAAACCTCTGTGCAACCCTTTAGTAAGAACTGACAGACTTTATCAGAACATTACTAGAGCTGCATGGGAAGGAAATCTGCCCAGAGCAGTCCACCAGTGCAACACCTGTACCAGCCCCCAAATTTACCCAGGGTCTGTGCTTCCAGCTGTTCT
Source organism: Gambelia wislizenii (assembly GCA_030847615.1). NCBI lineage: Eukaryota > Metazoa > Chordata > Lepidosauria > Squamata > Crotaphytidae > Gambelia > Gambelia wislizenii. Next base: position 252,836,056 of record JAUMIR010000002.1, on the reverse strand, counting down.
TTGGATGACACTGCTTTCCCTCACCCCATAAACACATAAGCATGGCCCTTCTAAAGCCCTTTCTGATTAATTTGTCAATAAAAGGTGGGGTTGGCAACTGATTCAAGGATTTCTTTTTTTAATTGATCATCCCTCTTTTATTCGATCATTTAATCCAGTTCTTAAAAGGTTCCCTGTGATCAAAAACCTAACTAGAGATGACTTTTTGAGATGCTGAATGAAGTTTTTGATGTGATTTATAATTTAACAAAAGATACCCTTTATAATTAAAAGGAAAGGCCAGTTTGAATGGTTTCTTTTTCGCTCCTTACGGTAATCAACATACCAAAATACAGATTACCTGAAAAAGTACCCATTCCAAGTAAGACTCTTAGTCAAATTTTGCATCCCTAAAAAAAGGCCACTAAGTCTAAATACCAGTACGTTGAAGACACTAGGTGCCATCTGATCTCAGAAGCTCAGCAGGGCCTGGGTTGGCTAATACTTGGATGGGAAAACACCAAGAAATACCAGAGGCTATAGGCTATGTTCAGAAAAAGGGAAGGGCCAACCACCTCTGAGTATTCCTAAGGGTTGTTCAACCTTAGCGTTGCTTATGAAAAAATTCTGGATTTTATGGGGTCACCATAAATTGACAGGTGACTTGAAGGCAGAGGCAGAGAGAGAGAGAGAGAGAGAGAGAGAGGGAGGGAGACTGAGAGAAAGAAAGAGGTGGTTCCTTTCCTTATATGCCAGGAACTGAGATTTGGCCCACCAGATTTTTGGATTTCAGCTCCCAGAAGCCTGAGCCAGCATAGCACATGGCATGAGACAGCTGTAGCCCAAAAAATCTGAAGAATAAAAGGCTCCTCACTCCTGCTACTTGTAAGCCTACAAAGGCTAACTAATACAGGAGGAGGAGTATGTACTTCTAGAGGGTGCAACTTCCGGCATTCCTCAACATTGGCTATTCTGACTGGGGTTGCTGGGAGCTGCAGTCTAAATCTGGAGGGCCAAACAGCTCTTAACCCTGATCTAATGCTGAGGAAGTAATACGGCCCAGTACGAGCTTCTCTGACTGACCTTCTTCTCCAATGACTTGAGTAGCCACTTCTCCCAGCCCTTCTCATTTTAATTACAGATCTTAGTCACTGAACCTAGCAAAGGGGCTTCAGCTCAGAGGTTGAGAATATGCTCCCCATGCAGGAGGTCTCAGACTCAATCTCTGGCATTTTCATGTATGGCTGGGAAAGGCTTCTTCCTTAACCTCTGGCTGTTTCCAGTCAGTGTCATCAACAATGGGCTAGGAGAGAACATGATCTTAGTAAAAGGCAGTTTCTTATGTTCATATGACCACCTGGGCTTGTTCACTAAGAGCTATGAACAAGCCACACACCACCACCTTCCCCACTGGTTTCTACACTTCTTCCTCCATTCAGTTAAGGCAATCATTCTTTTCTTCATGTCATTTCCCCTGACAGTGGGACAAGAGGGTGGGGAGAGAAAGTATACTATAGACCGGTGATGGTGAACCTATGACACGTGTGTCAGCACTGACACGCATAGCCATTTGTGTTGACACGCAGCCGTAGGCCTCCTCCCCCCCGCCCCTGCCCGCAACCTCACCACCCTCCCTAAAGTGGCGATCCAGGCTTCAAAGCCTCACTTTAGGGAGGGGAGGAGGAAAGTGGTAGGCTGGGCTATGAAGCCCTGATCACCACTTTAGGGAGGCAGGGGGTGGAGCCTCCCCCACACCTGGCCACCAGCACCCGAGGCCTGCCGTGCTTCCCTGGAGCCACCTCAGAAAGGCCGGGTAAGGTGGCGGGCAGGTGGGACTCTGCCAGGGAAGGCGGCAGGCGAGCGGAAGGGTGGCCGCCTGGCCTCTCTCCGGCCTTCCCGAGGTGGCTCCGAAGCCTTGGAGCCGCCTCGGAAAGGCCGGGGAAGATGGCGGGTGAGTGGGAGGGTCGCCGCCAGGCCTCTCCCCAGCCTTCCCAAGGTGGCTCCGAGGCTTTGAAGCCTCAGTGCCGCCTCAGAAAGGCCGGAGAAGATGGCGGGCGAGCAGGAGTGTGGCTGCCCACCCTCTCCCCGGCCTTCCCAAGGTGGCTCTGAAGCCTTGGAGCCACCTCGGAAAGGCCAGGGAAGGCGGCGGGTGGGAGGGAGGGACTCTTCCCGGCCTCAACAAGGGGGCTCCGCAGCTTCAAGCCTCAGAGCTGCCTCAGAAAGGCCGGGGAAGGCACCGAGTGGGAGGGAGGGACTCTGCCCAGCCTCTTCCCGGCTTTCCCAAGGGGACTCCAAGGCTTCGAAGCTTCAGAGCTGCCTCGGAAAGGCTGGGGAAGGCGGCGGGCAGGTGGGCCTCTTGTTTGAACCCAGGGCACCACCTGCAGCTTCTCCAATGGAGCCCTCCTAAATAGCTCCACAGGGGAGGTGCCAAAAGAGGGAGGGGGGAGAATGCGCGTGCATGTATGTGCGCGTGGCGTTGTAGGGAGGGGGAGTAAGTGCTGTGAAGGGAAGAAGCCGAGGATCTGGGAGCCGAGGAGCTAGCCGCGTAATCGCTCCTAGGCTAGCCGGCAACACATGCTCTGCTCCATGGCTAACTCAGGCTGCCTCCTCATCTCCAACTCCGCCTTGCTCCCACACTTGCTATCGTGTCCCCCAGCCTTCCTCTACCTCCAGCAGGAAAGTCCACCTCTTTTATATCTTTCCCTGCTTCACTCGTGGGTGAGGTATCCCCCCCCAAAAAAATAAACCCATGGGTCAGAGGGAGGCCAGGAAAGGTGGGGGGGAAGTAGCAACGGGGCCTCCAAAGGCCCTGTTACGACTTTCAGGAGGTCGGGGTGGGGGTGAAAGTAGCGATGGGGCCTCCGGAGACCCCGTTGCCACTCTCGGGAGGCCAGCGGGGTGGTGGTGGGAAAGTAGCGACAGGGCCTCCGAAGGCCCCGTCGCCACTTTCGGGAGGCCAGGGGGGCTATTAGTCGCAGATTTTTCACAGTCTTCGGAGCCTAACCCCCACGAATGTGAAGGGACAACTGTACATTTTGATTACTCAGTTGTCACATGAGTTGTTCAGTAATAAGTGAAAACTCATTGTGACAACTCATTAGTTATTAGTAAACAATTAATAATATTGTTGATTAAACAATAAATATAACAAAATAATGTGTTTTCCTCAAAGTGACACACCACCTGAGATGCTCAGTTTTTTGGTGACGTTTGACACACCAAGTTCAAAAGGTTGCCCATCGCTGAAAGCTTTGAAACAATTCCTCCCATATTCTTTCAAGCACCATAGTGGGGATGCTACTCATCCAACACCTGCAGATATATATTTTTATTGCTTTAACAGTTGCCCAGATTGGATCAGTGGCCTGGGCACTACAGCTGTATCTGTGCTAGACAGCTACAGAAATTTGGTGTCATGGCTCTATCTTATAGACTCCTGAAATTTGTAGTCGTCAGGACTTAGATTTCTTTGCTATAAAGTTCTGGTGTTACAATTAAAGAGTGTGGCCTAGAGCCATGACAATTAAAGTGGGAGCAAACTGGTATAACTTTGTAATGTGGATACAGTCTGGGCCAGTAACATGCAGGCTTGATCACCTGAAGTTCAATAAAGTGAAATCTCCCCCCTTCAAAAAATAGAGAACTATTAACAAGGAAGTAACCAACAAATCTGATCAGGGAGCAACCACAGATACAGTGGGCCCTTGGTATCCGTTGGGGTTTGGTTCTAGGACCACCACCCCATGGATATCAAAATCCATGGATGCTCAAGTCCCATTATATACACTCTCTGGCTTTTCTTTGCAAACAAAGATTCAGGAAGGGCTCATTCTGCATTTTCTGCAAGTGCGCTGATGACTGAAAAGGCCAATCCGAGATAAACAAGTCCAGTTGCAGAAAGCACAGCAGAGGGTCTACTTGGGGTGATGTTTCCGGGTTGTGATTCTTTCTGCGTTGTCGTTTCTCTTCAAGACTTGTTCGGCATGAGTTCTCAAATAAAGCTGCAGCATTGTGGATAGTGCATCTCCATGCCTCCCGATGTGAAGCCAGGGTGGACAATTGTTGGTGATCAATTTGGCCAAGCCTGAGATGTTGTTTCAGGGAATCCTTGTATCGCTTTTTTGGAGCGCCCCTCTTACGCTGACCTGTGGCGAGTTCACCGCAGAGTACTATATTTGGGAGGTGATGGTCCTCCATCCTAGAAACATGCCCTGCCCAGCGCAGCTGTGTTTTCAGTATCATGGCTTCAATGCTGGTGATCCCTGCTTGCTCAAGGACAGCAACATTCGTCACATAGTCCAGTGTATATTTAGGATTGTACGTATACAGTTCTGATGAAAACGTTCGAGGAATATACAATTGCATAGTAAAATGGTGTCCCATATATAAAATGGCAAAATCAAGGTTTTCTTCTTGGATTTTTTGAGGAATATTTTCAAGCCATGGATGGTGTAATCTGTGGATACCAAAACTATGGATACAGAGGGTCAACTGTAGTTCTGAGAGAACGCAGGTCAGAATCGAGGTGCATGAATAGAACTGGAAACAGGAAAGACACAGGGTAAGAAAAAGAACAACCTCAAAACAGTTGCAATAGGATTTCCTGTTTATCTGTTGACTAGCCAGCTGAACTATAGAGTTGCCAGCTGACCAGAAAAACAAAAAACAGCCTGGCCTGAGATTTTCACCTTGGATAGTCTTGAGTTGTAATATTGGTGCATCCAATGGCTTTTCACAGGATGGCGATAAACAGAATCACCTGTTGAAAACACAGCAACAGTGGTTGTTTGAAAAGCCAGCAAACCTACAGTGGCCTGTTTGTTTTCCAAACATTCTCCCATAAAAGTGAATTGCTGGCACTATGAGAGGAAGGTAGAGAGGCTTTCCCTCATGGACACAGTTGAAGTAGGGACCACTGATGGGTCACACTGTTAATTCCAGTAGGCAGGGTCAAGCTCAGAATCAGCCAAGGCTGCAATAGCTTTCTTAGTAAGTAGCCAGAAGAAACATACAAACTCTGTGGGCAAAGGCTAATATGGAGGAGCATGGTGATGAGGCCCTTTCCAACTCGGATTTTGTGACTATGGCTTTACAGGAAGAGAGACAGCACCTTTTCTCTCCTGAAGAGACCTCACCAGGATTTTTGACCAGTATTCTTACACCAGTCTTTCTCACTGTACACATCCATACTGTCTCACACCAACCTTTTTCTCTCTTCATAAGGGACTGTCACTAGTGGTTTGTTTGTTCAGCTCTTTAACTGGCCCAAGATAAATTGGAGAACTTTTGATCCACCAGATGTTTTGGCCTGCAACTTCCATCCACCCCAGCCACCATTGCCAGTCATACAGAACCGTGAGAGTTGAAGACTGAAATAGCTAAAGGGCCAAATTTCCCCACAGCTGAACTCAGAGATACATGTTTTCCTGCATTCTCGTTCTCATTCTTCTCATTCAAGGTGGTTTTCTGAAGCTGAGAGTATGTTACTTGCCCAAGGTCACCCGGTGGGTTTTCATGGCTGAGAGGGGATTAGAACCATGGTCTCCAGAATCGTAGGACTTTATCAGACTAGCAGCTAATAATGCTATAATTCCACTATTGAAGAAAGTGGAAACATAGTGGCATTATTACACTTATTTTCACATGTCGCTGTAATCGCACAATACAACCCCCACAGAATTACTGCACAACCACCAATAGCACTTTAAGAACAGGATTTTATTTCCATGATTTAGCATGGGTAAGATTTTGGCGGTTCTCGCAAGAAGACATGAGCACTTCTTTCTTTTTTTTTAACCCCCCCCCCAAAAAAACCTGAATTTACAAACACACAAACACTTAAACCTAAAAATGTGCAAACAAAACGGGACAGTTCATAAAAAGAACATCCTGTGGATAGTTTTCACATTCTCACTGGATAGTTTTCACGTTTTCTCACTGGGAATGGGAAAAAGAGGACTGTCCATTCATGCTGTAATCTCACAATTACAGCTGGACATGGTTTTGCATGCTCTTCAATACCGCAAAAAAAGTGATATTGAGAGCTATTGATGGCTTGTCCTGTCAATGAAAACTGACATCTTATTTGCAGTTGGAGCAGACTAACCACACAAGGATGGCAATGTTGTGCAATAGCAGGACCTGTTTCGCTACCATGACGTCATAATTGTGCGATTTTTGCCACATCTGATAAAATCCGTAGTCCAACATTCAAACTGCTACACCACACTGGCTCCATTCTAGCTATGTTCAAATAAATACTTCTAGACAATTAACAGGCCATGAAGATGGATGCCTTCATATCTCTGCAGCAGGTAGAGCAGGAGTTGGGAATGTAGTTTTCCAAATACCATTTGCACTTAGGTCCCAGCCAAAATAGGGATGATAAGGAGTTCTAGGCTCTGCTACACCACTGGTCGTAATTAACTATGCGAGTTCTGGATCATCCCAGGTCTTGAGATTTAGGGATCAAAACTTGAGACTTAGGGACAGACAGCCTCTCGTTGTGTCATTAAGTATCATGCATGAAGAACTAACCATAGTTTACCATTCAAACACACAGAGAGAAAGTGCATATTATCCTGTTTGGAAATTGAGACAGAAACCTTAGCAAATGGGACAATTCCTAGAGCAATTCCTAGAACTGAGGGAGTTATTCTTTCTCACCTACTTTGGAGGATGGGATAAGGAGCATTTAATCTAGCCTACCTACTTTTAGCCAGGAGGTGGATGAAAAGCAGAGGAGAGGGGAAGAACAGGCACCATAAGAGCTGGGAGGGAAGGAAGAAGTAAATGCATAGACTTCCCTGGAGGGTCTTTGCAAGTTACAGCAACAAATGAATTGAGCCTTGCAAAGTGTAGCAAGCTGTTGTTCCACTAGCTAAGCTGTAACTTGCATGCAGCTCTTTCCTCTTCCCTGGTGCTGAGCCCACCAAAACTGAAGAATGTGCACCCTTGTCTTCTGCTTGTAGATGACCCAAGAAAGCTGAAGACGAAATATCGGTATCTATCAGCAACAGTCAGCAGGCAAAAATGTTCTTGTTTAAGCAGGCCTTTGATGAATAATTGCAGCTTAGCAGGGTGTGTAGTTTATATTATTTTAATCTATTTTTTTACTTTGTATGTTTTAATTGGTTTTAATCGTGATTTTAATTCTTCTGTGAGCCACCTTGGGTCCCACTTTGAAAGAAAGACAGCATAGAAATTGCACAAACAAACAAACAAACAAATAAATAACAGTAAACTGGCCTTTGATGTTCAGGGATACTCTCTTTCAGATCAGTGTATTATTTAAATTCTATAATATTTTGTATTGACTGCAGACATTAGGACAAAAGAGAATTTTAATCTCCGTCAGCTATTAGAAAAGAACTAGTATACAACAAGTCTGAGACTCTTCCACTACCATCCCCAGAAACCCCACTCCATTGCTCTTAAATACTAAAATTAGCTCCAGAACAGGCAACCATGTTCCCACAGAAAGCCTGGCCATTGTGAGCAAGTACAAAAGGATGGTTTGAAGAACAGAGCATAGAAAACCTCGGGGACATGAAAGCTAGTTACTAGTGAAAAGGCTCAAAAATTAATGTCCTGGGCATGTTCCGGAAAGCGGTGAACAGAATCTTAAAAGTAAAGAGCCAGTCTTTTGAGGCTCCATCCAAGCCTTTGGTGGGCTGAAGGACAAGCCTTTTTTTAAAAGAGTATTAAAATGCAGAATAAGTCCTGCCCCCATCCCCCCGCTTCAAAAAATGGAGCTTTTCGGCCAAACAGAAATGGTTATGGATTGTAATAGAATGAACATACTACATAATTTGAATGTTTATTTCAACTCAACATGAGATTCCTCAACTGTTTTATAACCAGGATGCATGCATCATAACTTAATTCTGCACCAAGAAAAATAAACTCTGAAACGTATGAAATTACACAGATGATATTATAGTACAGTATAATTGTACCCCTCTTCAGGGTGTCATAGATGGGTTTTCACAGTCTCCTATCCAGGCACTGCCTATTCCCAGATTTCCTTCAGCCTCCATTCTCCCCTTTCAGATTCCCTTAAATTTGAAAGCTTGTACATTTTTGTGGCATTTTGGTTGTCCAGCTAGAGGTTTTATGCTGTCTCTTGACAGCCTTTCCTCCCCTCAATTTTATCATTCCTTATCTTCAGCATTTTTTTCTCCTCCAGCCATATTCTTGTTAGAACTAAACTCTTTCTCTACTCACTATTTCCTTCCCTGCTACTTAAACGATTTGAGCCTTTTTTTTCACTTCCCTCTTTTTAGTCATCCCTTTCCTTCAACTGCCATCCCTAGAAGCAGGACTGAATTTGAATCAAGGCCTCTCTGAGGGCCTGTCTACACTGCAGAAATACAGCAGTTTGACACCACTTTATCCACCATAGTTCTATCCTACAGAATCCTGGAGTTTGTAGTTTTGTGAGGTATTTAGCCTTTTCTATCAGAGAACTCTGGTGCCTCACCAAACTACAAATACCAGGATTCCATAGGATAGAACTAGATGGATAAAGTGGTGTCAAGCTGCTGTATTTTTGCAGTGCAGACAGGCCCTGAGTGCAATTCCAGAACATTTCCTTACAAGGGTTCGCTGGATCTAGGAGAGGAATGTGGAGTGTGGTTGTGACTGTCTTGCCCTGGCTACTCAGCAACTGCTGAGAGTAGCCCACCTGTTGGAGGAAGATCAACTGTGAAGGTGCAGAATTATATCACAGTGTGATACCACTTTAAGTGCCATGGCTCCAAATCCTGGGATTTGTACTTCAACGAGGAACCAGAGTTCTCTATATAACATACCCGCTAAATAACATACCCTCCAACATTTCAGAGATGAAAACTGGGACAAGCAGGGTCCGGATAGCAAAAACTATTAATGAAAAAGTTAGGAAAAGCCGCAGCAGTTTGCTTTTGCCTGAGTTTATTGGCAAAGGCAAGATTCCACCCCCTCAATCTCATCTGCCCCCTGCTGAGTTAACTGAATGAAAATTACTTTTACACTTAGAACTCAGTTTGCAGCAACTGAAGTAAGCTGAGGGCAAAGAAAGGAAGTGGGAGGAGAAACCGGGATATTTTAAAAGCTGCTGGAAAAGTGGAACAGCAGAGTAATAATCGAGACTGTCTCTGTCAGAGCAGGAAAGTCAGAGGGAATGAAATACATAATGAAACTGCAAATCCCAGGGTTCTACAGGATGGAGCCATGGCAGTTAAAGTAACAACACTGTATTGTGTGGGTACACTCTGGCAAGGCGGGGTGGGTGTACAGTGTTGAGGTAGTCTTGGATTCTGATCACCTTTCAAATAATACCTGGAAAGAAGGGTGGGGAGATTAGTCCAACCACAATATAGCAAGGAAAACAGAAGCCCTCGAGGCACTGGTACAAACAGGTCTCTTTCCTTCCCTCCTCCCTTCTAGAGGTTCCTGTTCTGTGCCAAATTAATGCACACTCTTCTAACCACTACTACCACCTGCCCTACCCAGCTCAGTTCAGGCACTATCTTTCCCTCTTATCTGAATCTCCTGCCACCCACTTCCCAACCTTTTCCTCACAGCAACCCCAGTGTGGATTTTCCTGAACGAATGCTGCCCATTTCTTAGGCAGTCTTTAATATTTCATCAAGCGAGTCCAAGCAGAAAATGTTCACTTAAGGCTTCCCACCGCCCCCCGCCTCAACAACTTCCACTCCAACTAATAAATATTGCAACGGCCACAGCCTCACAAACATTCAGCCTTATTTTCAGCCCAAGGACAGAGAAAGGTGTAAAAGGAAGAGAGCATCACCAACATCACATTAATGGATACAGCTTCCATCAGATACAACAGGTCAATGTCCAAGTTGGTCAAGCCATGCTGAAAACCACTTATTCCCATTTACACGCCTTAAAAAGCAGGTCCACAAATATTATAGGGCTCCTTCCATTTCCCAAGAAACAACCCTCTTCATTCCTACCACCAACCTGGGGCCCTTTCACACTACCCAATTACAGAAATATGATTCCACTTTAACTGCCATGGAGACAGCCTCCAGAATCCTGGGAGTTGCAGTTTAGGGAAGTGCACTTGGAATTCTCAGCCAGAGAGCTCCTGTAGTGGGTCACGAAACTACAAATCCCAGGATTCCGTAGGATGCATCCAGTTCCTTCCATCTCTGATTCTATGGCAGTTAAAGTTGAATTATGGTGCTAAATGGTCAGCCCTCCATATTCATGGGTTCTACACCCACAGATTCAAACAACCACAGCTTGAAAATATTTGGAGGGGGGGTCCAAAAAACAAACCTTGCTGTTTGCCATTTCATATAAGGGACACCATTTTACTACACCGTTGTATATAATGATACAGTCCTCCCTTCGAATTCACGGGGGTTAGGGGTGGAGCACCACCGCGAATTTGAAAAAACCACAAATAACATGGTGCTTCCCCCCCAACGAGCCCCCCCCAACCCTCCAAAAGTGGCAGCAGGGCTTGGGCAGCCTCGCCACCAGCCCTCCCACCCCCCCATGCCTGTCCCCCACCCCACCCCTCTGAAAGCACCCCAAATGGAGCCAAGCCCCAGGAGAGCAGGCAGTTGGGCACTTTTGGCTCTGCTTGGAGTGGAGAGCCAAGCCCCGAGAAAGCGAGGAGTTCGGATCTAAAGTGCTCAACTCTCCGCTCTCTCGGGGCTTGCCTCTCCACCCCAAATGGAGCCAAGCCCCAGGAGAGTGGAGAGTTCGCTACCTTGGCTCCCCTCCCCAAACGGAACCAAGCCCCTGAGGTGGCTGCAGTTCCCTTGCTTCCCTGCCACTGCATTGCTGCAGTCCCCAGGGAGGGGGAAGAGAAGGGCAAACCGTGAATACTCAAAACCACGAAATTCAAAACCACGAATTCAAAGGGAAAACTGTACTTGAACATCCACGAACGTTGGTATCCACAGGAAGTCCTGGAACCAACCCCCAGTGGATACTGAAGCCCCACTGTAACTGTGTAGTGTGAATGGGCCCCTGAATTGCCTTTTACCAATTCATTATCTAATCTTCCCAGGAGCTTGGAACAGAGGCCCTTTCACACTACAAAATATAGCACTATGATTCTGTTTTTACTGTCATGACTGCATCCTACGGAATCCTGGAGGGTTTAGTACTCTGATCATAGGCACCAGGGGATCTCTCTGGCTGACAATTCTAAATGTCTCTCTCCAAACTGCAAATCCCAGGATGTTGTAGTATGGAACCATTTCAGTTGGAATGGAACCATAGTGTTATATCTGTGCAGTGTGAAAGGGCCCCAAGTAGCTGATGGTTTACCAAACAGAGGGAATGATTTCTGACCTCAAGGCTCACCCTCTAATGGAGGAGTGGGGAATCCGTAGCACTCCAGCTGTTGATGGACTACCACTCCCATTATCTCTCAATACTGGCCAGGTTAGGTGGAGCTGATGGGCATTGGAATCCAACATCTAGAGGGCCACAAATTCTCTAATTGTTTTTAGTGGATTGCTCTCATTATTCCCCATGCTGCCTCTCCCCTTCTCACTTACGTCATACATCCTTCCATTCTCCCTTGATCCTCTCTCATTATGTGCTAGGCAGGCCCACTTATCCCTCATACTGTAGACAAAACCCCACAACACCCTTTGTGCTGTTCTAGCTTCCCTGGAAACACAGACCCGCTTAACCTAAGTCAAGCTGATCCTCAGAAGCATCCCCCCTCTTCCCACCCCACACTTAAGTCAGCAGTAAGACGGTAGGGAGAATGAGATGGGTATTATTTAATAGCTAAAACAGAGAAAAGTCACAACAAAGTCACATAGATGCCACACATTGTAAAGCTGTACTTACTTATACAGTTGCCTCTCCACATTTGCAGTTCCAATTATTCGCAGTCAGCCACCCCTCCGCCCTTCCCAAAGCCGCAATGGGGCTTCCCAGCCCCTTCACGGCTTCGGGAAGCATGGGGGTGGCTGGCAAGCCTTCCCCCATCCAGCCATCCACCCCTCCACACTTCCCCAAGCCACAATGGGGCTGCCCAGTTCCATCGCGGCTTCAGGAAGCGTGGGGTGATGGTGGCTGGCAAGCTTCCCCCCCCATCCTGCCAGCTCCATCGCGCTTCAGGAAGGGCAGAGGAGTGGCTGGCTGGGTGAGTGGGAAGCTTGCCAGGGCCCCCCCCCACGCTTCCCAAAGCAGCAAATGGGGTTGAAAAGCCCCCTCGCCAGTTTGGAGGGCGGGGGAGGGGGGTTTGCAGGCGGGCGGTGGGAGGCCTATTTTTATTCGCGGTGTTTTCACATTTGCGGGGGTCTTGCGCCCCTAACCCCCGCTAATGTGGAGGGACAACTGTACCTCCAACAAAAACTAAAAGTGGAACAGGCATGTAAGTACAATTACAGGACAGGTGGGAGGACTTCAAAAAAATTCATATTGGCTTGTAATACCAGCCTTTGGCTAGTGCCCTCTCTCTCATCCTGAAGCCAGTAGCATCCCACCCACTTTTACATCCTAGTTGATCTACATCACTGAATCACCAGATCTGTCCCATGGCAACACTTCTCCCTGGCTTCACACATCACAGGGTGGGGATGCAGAAGCAAAACTCTTCCCAAATTCCTCTCAATTCCATTTCCAAGACTGCTGCCAGTACAATGTGTGAGGCATAAAGGCACATGCATGTGCAATATCATGCACCCACATGCCACTGGATGTGACCCTCATGGCTACCGTTCTTTGGTAGCCATTAAACTGGTCCCCAAGCATCCTGCTTCAAATTCAGCATTTGTGACAGGATGGTGGTGGATGAGAAGTCTCAAGCAAGATTCAGACACAACAGCTTGCAAAAGCATTACATTAACTTAGCGCAACACTGCCTAAAGTGCAAAGGGGGGGGGCAGTCCTGTGTGTGTTAATTTTGCTACCAGTACATCACTCTGGGATCAGATATACAGGGAAAACCATCCTGAAAAGGGGCCCAAAGATCACCTTCTCCAGTTACAGCCTTAGCCTCACAAAGGCCGTATCTTACAAAGAACTGTGTGACAACAGCACCCTCAGGTGGCTGGACATCAGACTGCTCATCCCAACAGGTTACTACTCAGCTCTGTCGCTCTGCCGAAAAGGGCAGCTGTCACCCACCGGAATCAAAATAAGACCTACAGATATACATTTAAATTGTATACTCCTAGTTGCTGAATATCAGCTACTTTTTGCAGACTCAGGGACTCTACAGACACTGACAATCCTAGGCAAATTTGGGAGTGCCCAGAAATTGGGCTTTTCTTGTATGTTAGAAACTGTGTAGGTTACATCAACGAATGCTATCTGTCACAGCTTGTTTCGGTATCCTGGAGTTTCAGACATATGTCTGAGATTGTCTTTAATTACCAACATTTTGTAACAAGAAAAAACAAAGAGGTCACCCATAAAGTGGCAACTCCCACGCAGTCCCAGAACACAACCTTTTACATTACTACAGGTTGAGTATCCCTTATCAGAAACGCTTAGGACCAGAAGTATTTTGTATTTTTTTCAGATTTTGGAATAGAGGTGGCCCCTCCTCCCCATTTTCACAGAATCAGTAACTGCGATTTCAGTTATCTGCTACTGCAAAAATAGGGACACGTACCAAAGAGCCGTTCTGGAAAATGCCTAGAGGTGTCCTCTCTAGGAATTGCTAGGTCCTCCAACACAACTCTATGGTATGTTTGTACCGGAAGGCCTTTATTTTAATAGGGTTTTCTATTATCTGTGGTTTCACTTATAAAAGTTAAGCCCAGGAACACATCCCCCATGAGACCTGTATTTGCATATACGAGTACATAATGAGATATCTTGGAAATGAGACCCAAGTCTAAACACGAAATTCATTTATGTTTCATATATGCCTTATACACATAGCCTGAGGTAATTTTATCAAATATTCCTATTTTTTATGTTTTAACTTTTAATGTGTATTTTAATATTTTTTATTTTAGTATTTTGGATTTTGGAACATTTCAGATTTCTGGATAAGAGATAGTCAACCTGTATTTGGGTGGGAAATACAAGCCTGGGACACTACAAATGAGACAGGTCACTGGGCGGGGGTGGCCAGGCAGTGAAACAAAACAGCCAAGTCAGGAATCCAAGAAGCAAAACAAAAAAAAAAAAACAAAACAAAAACACCCACATAATAATTTATTGAACAGGAAACATTTCAAGAAGAAAAATATTGGGTTTGGGCAAGTAAGGAGGAATTCATAATCAACAGAGAAACTAAGCAAGAGCAATTGGAAGGGAGGGGTGAGATGAAGGGCATAAGATTAAGTCAGAGCAGAGGAAATTAAACTAAAAACATGGCATGGGAGATAAAAGAAAAGACCCCACATGTACACATACACATTTCCATGGAGAATGCACGTGGCTCCAATTACATCTCACTTCTCTCCCACACCTGAAGGATACAGGGAGGTTTCCCCTGGGAGAGAGATTCTAGCCCCAGTTCCACATCATGTTGCACAGACATCAGCAGCTCTTCAGGCAAGGAAAGGAGCACTGAAGTCCACAGTACTGAGATACACTAGCCAGCTCTTCAGTGAAGGTCTCTCCTGTGGGGGCTGAAGAAAAGAGAGTTTTATGATAGTAGCATCATGGCCACAGTTGGGGAAGGGGTTTTGCTATGGACTTTTAGTTTTAAAAAAGTTATTGTGTTTATTGGAGAAATTAAGGTAAAACATGGTTATGTATGTGATGTATGATGTAGGAGAAGAGATCTATGGATACCGTGGACTGCTGAAAAAGACAAATGAAGGGGTCTTAGAGCACACCAGGATGACTAAACTGAGACTGTCGTACTTTGGACATATTATGAGACAATGGCTGCATCTACACTACACAAATAATCCAGTTTGGATTATTTGCTATGGCTCCATCCTATGGAATCCTGGGATTTGTAGTTTGGTGAGGCACCAGCACGCTTTGGCAGAGAAAGCTAAAGATCTTGTGAAACTACAAATCCTAGGATTCCATAGGAAGGCATGTGGGTTAAGCTAACATGACTCACTGGAAAAGACAATAATGCTTGCTAAGGTAGAAGGCAAAAAGGGTGAATTGATTCAGTCAAAGAAGCCAAAACCCTGAGTTTGCAAGACCTGAGCAGGGCAGCTAAAGACCAGAGATCTTCTCTCATTCTTAGGGCTGCCATACGTCAAAGCTGACTTGACAGCAAACAACAACAAAAAATATTATATATAGCATATGTAATAAGGTAAGTGATCTGTTGTCAGGGAGTGAGAGTATGGAACGTTGGGGGTAACCAGTGATTGGCTCAATATTTGAAGGGATGTTTAAAAAGGCTAGTAAGACAGTCAGGGGAGAGGCAAGAATTAGATAGAGTCAAAGCAATCAGGATATCCTGGTGGCCTTAAAAATTTATAAAGCCAAATTAAGACTGCAATTACTTTATAGTATATTTACCTGGATTCCAGCTTTTAATAAGGAGACTGAACAACTGCAGACTTCTTTTTTCAGGAGAATATTAGCAGTCCCCCCTTGTGTACACCATCTGACTCTTTATGTAGAACTGGGCTTGAATTCTCTTGAAACTGAAGCTTGGCTGTTGACTTACAGATCTTGGTTTAAGATCCATTGTAGGTCTAATAGATCTGGCCTTTTATGCTTTCTTCTATCTGAAGTTTACTACACTAGATGGGCAATATTTTATGAAAGCAAAGTAGTGTCTATGGGTATAAATCTTTATTCTCTCCTTTTGTTATCTGAAAAGGAATGTCTTAAAACTTGCTGAGAGGGAATATCAGCTGTCTTATCCAACACCTCCTAGGGTTTGTAATCCGGGATCCCACCATGTATGGGTGGGATACCAAGTATCTACGGAGAGTAGATACTTGGTATCCCACCCATACACGGTGGGATCCCAGATTATTTTCAAACTCTCTCATTGCTGGTGGCAAGGAAGGCTTTTCTACTTCCAAGGCTGAATGTACATCCCTCTAACATGACCAAGGGTAGATATTTACAGACCCCTTTTTTGAATTGTATATATCATTGTGCTCAAGCCCCTGATGTTCTCTATCACATTGTATTGACTTGCCCATTGTATATACGGTAATTCCAAGGGAAAAGTTGATAAGGAGGTTATTGGAAAGGAATGTCTGTACAGACAGATTATCAGTGGAATTCTTATTGGAAGATCAGAACCCACATATTACCAGACTAATGGCTAACTTTTTGGTTGAGGCAGCAAACATATGGCTTAACCTGCCTAAAAACGATCCTTGAAGTCCTATTGTTATATGTATATGTTGTATTATGTCTAATACAAATAAAGGTTGTGGATGATTAATGGAATGACAGACTCAAGATAGTTGAATTCAGCTAGTATTATGAAGAGATAGGGAAAGAATCAGTGAGGTGTGTTAGAGTCAATTGTGATTTAGATGTATTAAATAAGGAACAATAACAACCAAGTCTTGAAATTCTGTACATCAAGTAATATTTAACTGTATGTTGTACTTATACAGTTGTCCCTTCACATTCGCTGGGGTTTGGATCCAGGACCCCCCGTGAATACCCAAATCCGTGAATACTCAAGTCCCATTATATGCAATGGCAGAGCAAAATGGTGTCCCTTATATAAGATGGCAAAATCAAGGTTTGCTATTAGGATTGTTATTTTTTTAAGAATATTTTTCAAGCCGTGAATACTCAAATCCGTGAATGTCAAATCCGTGAATGTGGAGGGACAACTGTATTTAATAAATTATTTTTGTATTATACACATGTGCATCTGGGAATCCTACAATAGTACTATTAAGTGGCTGAGTTCAGACACATGATGTCTATGGGAGCAGCTGAGTTTCAAGGGTGGTGGTGTCCAGTGGTGGGATTGTAAGAATGAAGTCTCCCACAGGAATGAGGACATCTAGAAGGTCCCCA
Organism: Gambelia wislizenii; assembly: GCA_030847615.1. Taxonomy (NCBI): domain Eukaryota; kingdom Metazoa; phylum Chordata; class Lepidosauria; order Squamata; family Crotaphytidae; genus Gambelia; species Gambelia wislizenii. The sequence goes on along the minus strand of JAUMIR010000002.1, from coordinate 252,819,163 downwards.
TGTTTGGTGCCACAGCAATGGGACAAGAAGAAGTCCTCAGATTTGGTGGCAGTGGTTTGACAACTGGAGGTTCCCACAAGGGGTTTTTAAGGGATCCTAGAAAATGGAGGCCAACAGGAATCAGAATTGCACTCTGATTTGGGCAGGGTGGGCTTTCAAGAGTTTGATCTCACTGTATAAAAAGAAAAGAAAACCCAGCACAATGCCTCTGAAGAATCTGACAAACTCTCTTCTTCTGAACTATTTCACAAGATGTGAGATGCAAAGGTACAGCCAGAAAACAGAGAGCAAAGGTAGCAGTGGGCAGGGAAGGCGCCTTTCATTAGTGAACAGTCATCCCCTCAAAAACCTGCTGCTCTCTAGGGAACCACATAGGGGAATGTCACTGTCTTAAGGAACCTACATCACTCTTATGACATCAGTCCCCACCCCTGCTTCAGGCCTACTTGCATGCCTAGGAATTAAGAGGCAAAGACTGCCATACATAACAGTGCTGAAAACAAAAGTGTCTAGAATAAGCATAGACATGTGGTTGTAATCAAATGGCAGCATTTGCTGACAGTTTGTCTTTATGGTTCAGTTTCTGTACACACCCTACCCTATCACCTGATGACCTTTTTAAAAAAAATAATTTTGCTAATTTGAGGTATTCTTCCAGCCCCAAATCGTGGCCTTGTCCCTTTGACAAAAGATAGCAAAATGGAGGAAAAGGATAGAGGTATACTCACCCGGTAGGAAGTCACATCAACTGTACCATGTTGATTCTTTACTGAGAGGAGGCAGATACCCCCACTGGCAGGATAACCTGGCTCTATGTAGAGATTACAAGTTGAGGATGGCTTCAGGTAACTCAACACCCTCTTCTCTTGCTGCCAGTCAATTGCAAAACTGCAGTGGAAGCAGGAATAGAGAGAAGATTAACTCAACAGCAATTAGAAGACTAGAGGTAAAGGTAACTAAGAACTACTCTGTGTCAAAATGGAGGCCCTTTACTTCACACCATCTCTTGAAAACAATTATCCACTCTGCACAGAGATCATGCACAGGCTGGGACGATGCCTAAACCAGGGATCTCAAACTTCTGTGGACCCATGGGTACATTTGCAAATTAGAGAAACAGCTGTGAGCACTGCTACAAAATGGCTACCACAGACTTTCTAGTCACAAAGCACAATTAACCAGACCAAGAAATAAGAGTACAAGGCAGAAGCTGGGTCTGAGCCCTAAATTTCAAACCACAAAATAACCATTCAAAGAAGGAAAACTGGTGATGTTCAGTTGGCCTGTGATCTTTCTTTTCCTTTCCCTAAGGATGCCTCAGGGCCTAAGTAGGCTCAAGGGCATTCTGAGGAAGGGAAGAAAGATAGTGGGGCAGCTGGGCCCTGTGCTTCACTTTACAGAACAGTCAAGTTTTTTAAAAAGAGAGGGAACTCATAAGTGAGAGAGTTCAGAGGGAGCAGATGTCATTCCTCACTGCCATCATCCTTTTATTCTTCAGGCAAGCAAGCAAAACTTTTTTTATTTCACTGGGTTTCTACTATGGGTTAGAAGTCCCATCTCTCTCTTTTGATGCTGCGCTGATTTCTCTTGTGCTTGATTTTTAGGCATGCAACTGATTTTAGTCATCTGAATTGTTTGTTTTTCTAAGTATACTTTATAGATTTATTTATTTATTTGCAGTAAGTTGCTATGAGTACATTTTATAAAGAAAAATGGTGCAATTAAAATAAACCCAGTTTGAGCACAAGGAGATTCACCAGAGTACCTCTGGAGCTCCTCTGAAGACAACCTATCCAGCACTGGCCCTTCAGGAGGCACTGTCTGTTCTAAGTGCCAGCAACTTTCCATGGATGCTGGCCAAGGTTCCTTCTCATTGCTGCTTCCAACATCCTTTATTCAACTCACGGGTGGGGAACTTACAACCTGCAGTTTAGATTCAGTCCAATGGAGTGTGGGTAGGAAGTCCTATCTAGCTCCCAGATTATTATTTTTTTCTATTCAGTGATCCGATATAACAGTTAAGAGGCTTGTGAAGGTGTTGCACAGACGAAAGGATTGGTTTGTACCCTGGGAAGATGCTACTCTCGTACTTGCTTCTGAATAGACAGGCACAGAATGGAGCTCTGCTTTGCTTGCTTGGCTAAGAAAATGTCCAGGTTTGTAGGAACAAGGCCTGACCATGCCCACTTCGTTTTGCTCATTCAGTCACAACGCTTCCAGCAATGGGTATGCAATGAGAACAGACTGTCTTCAGCACAAAACAAGTGGTCTAGTGCCAAACTATGCCTTTCTCTGCCCCCTATCCCAGAGCATAACACTAGGCTAGGAAACTCACCCCTGACCTCCAGGGGAGTGAAAGAGCCACACAAACTATAACAAAACAGAAGCTCACCTGTTCTGCAGTGACTCGATCTCAGCCAGAAGCTGTGCCTGTTGGGAATAACTATGCTGCAGTTCCAAGATGATGCCTCGGATGGAGCTGTAGGTGCCCACAGGAAGCACAGCAGAGACAAGGAAGAAAGGGCTGTCGGTCTAACACATACACACACACAAAAAAAAAAGAGATGGGAGTCAGTGGGCAAGGCACTTATCTTTGGGCTTCCACTTGCTTCTTGTTACTGCTTACCTGGAGTGTGACAGTGCCATCATCCACCCAGTGTAAGTGCAGCCTCAGGTGATGTGGATCAGAGGTTATGGGTTCAGAATGAGAGGTCAGCTCAATCTCCAGGTCAGTCTCTGAGACAGAAATTAATTTTACACCTTGCAAATTTTCCAAGTGGCTCCGGAAGTCAAATATTCTAGGAATAAGAGAAGAAAGAATGTAGGAAGAAGGGGGAAAGGATTCTTAAGAACACATATTTCAGATCACTCGTTGTGGAAAAATCGGAGGGAATGATGGTTACAGAACAGAGAAGAGATGGATCCCTACCCTGCCCACCCTTTCAGGCTGGTTCATGGATGATGACTGCAATCTAAATGAATGATGAAGCAGGACTTCAGTGCTTGGAAACAGTTTTTGGACTAAAATTCCCAAAATAGCCATGGCCACTGGCCAGGCCAGCTGGAAGAGTCTTGAGGAGGCAATCCAAGCCCTGCAAAATCTAAATTATGTACAAGGCAACCCCCAAGTTCCACAAGCACTCCAGAATATACAACTGACTGTAACACTTTATGTTGCACAATTCATTCACACATCTACTTTAAGACTCAACTTTTCACACATCCCACAAGTCTCTGCTCTGCTGTAGAATTTTTATGATAAGGATGTCCTTAATGGACATTGAAAAATTTCTGCCTCCTACTTTGTAAACTATCAGTCACCAAGCATAAACTCTGGAGACACTCTTTTTAGAATCCCTCCAGGTTGATTTTAAAGTTGTAATGTAAGTATTATTTTGTACCCATACAGGTTTATTTCCCCTAATATGCATTTTTAAAAAATCAAGACTATATATAATTTGATATAAGACTGTTGTTGTTAACTGCTGTCAAGTCAACTTTGACTTATGGTGACCCTATGAATGAGAGACCTCTAAGTCACCCTATCATCAACAACCCTGCTCAGGGGATTAGATCTTGCAGACTCAGAGCTTCCTTGATTGAGTCCATTCATCTGGAATGTGGTCTTCCTCTTTTCCCACTGCCTTCTAACTTACCAAGCATTATTGTCTTTTCTAGTGATTCAGGTCTTCTCATATAGCCAAAGTACAACAGTCTCAATTTAGTCATCTTGGCTTCTAGGGAGAATTCAGACTTGATTTGCTCTTTGTTGTTGTCGTGTGCCTTAAATCGTTTCTGACATATGGCAACCATAAGGCAAACCTATCACAGGATTTTCTGAGGTTTTGTGTGTGACTTGCCCAAGGTCACCCAGTGGGTTTTCATATGTGAGCAGGGATTCAAGCCCTGGTTTTGAGAGTCGCAGCCCAAAACTGAAACCAATACAATATGCTGGCTCCTAGGGCCCATTTATTTGTCTTTTAAGCAGTCCACGGCATCCATAGAACTCTTCTTCAGTACCACATTTCAAAGGAGTTGATTTCTTCCTATCACCTTTCTCCACAATCCAGCTTTCACATGTCAGGTTATAGTGCACACTGGGAACCTAAACAGGTCCCAGGCAGCATAAAATAGATAGCAGGCATAAGAATAAAGGCACAGACACAGGCTTTGTGTCTAGAATCTTCTTGTTCTTTACTTGAACATTATAAAGACTATTTACAGATATACACAGCATTCAAAAGAAAACGTCTTCACTCTGTGAAATCCAACACAGAACTATAGATTTTCCTTGGGATTTTTCAGGCTGTGAGGTGTGTTCTGGAAGTTTATTTCTGATGTTTTGCCTACATTTGTGGCTGGCATCTTCAGAGAACAGTTGGGTAGGAGTATGTGTGGAGTTTATATGCTGTGAACCTCTGTTGGGGAGTATATGTAAATTTGTGTATTTGAATGGCTAGTTTCTAGATGGAGATATGTATATCCTTGCTTATCCCCACCCAGAAACTAGCCATTCAAATACACAAATTTACATATCTTCTCCAACAGGGGTTCACAGTATACAAGCCCCCCCCCCACTCCTACCCAACCATTCTCTGAAGGTGCCAGCCACAGATGCAGGCGAAACATCAGAAATAAACTCTTCCAGAACACGGCCCCACAGCCCAGAAAAAACTCAAGGAAAATCTACGGATGCTGGCCGTGACAGCCTTCAACTTCACATTCAACACAGAACTGTTCAGTTCAACTCTGTAGGACAAACTAAATACCCAGCTTTGCAGAGTTCCTAGCACCTCCCCCAGTCAGCTCTGCACCAGCTGAGCTCCTGGGCTGTGAGCTACTCTATGTTCATACATTTTCCCAGCTAACTAACTCTGTAGCTCTGTTTCCTACAACTCAGCTCTTTACAGAATAAATCTACTTACTGTATATCCCAATATCCTGACATCACAATCATACATAGAAATGGGAAATACGATTGCATGGACCATCCTAACTTTAGTATTCAATTATATCTCTTGACACTTCACACCTCCTTCCTCTGAGTCTAATCCTACTCTACATATCGTATGTTCAGCATACAAGTTAAACCGACAGGCTGATAAAATGCAGCCTTGTCTGAGCTCCTTGCCAATTGCAAACCATTCCATTTCTCCAGATTCTGACCTGACAGTACTCTTGTCCTGAGTACAGATTATGCACCAGGACAATCAAGTGTTGTGGCACACCCGTTTCTTTAAGATTAATCCATAGTTTTTCGTGATCTACACAAGCAAAGGCTTTGCTATAATCTATAATGCACAGGCTGATTGTCTTCTGACATTTTTTTGTGCCCTCCATTATCCAATGTATGCTTTCAATACGATCCCTAGTGCCTCTTCCTTTCCTGAACCCAGCTTGGACATTTGGCATTTCTCACTCCATATACAGTAAAAGTCTTTGTTGTAGAATTTTCAGTATCAGTTTGGTTGCATGGGAAACGTAATGGTCCTGTCATTATGGCAATCTCTGGTGTCCCCTTTCTTGGGGACAGAAATGTATATTGAGTGTTTCCAATTTGTGGGCCACTGTTTTGTTTTCCATATTTGTTGACAGTTTTTAGTTAAAACTAGAGTAGCTTCTCTGTCTGTAACCTGAATCAGCTCTATTGGTATGCCATCTGTTCCTGGTGATTTATTTCTCCCTAGTGCTCTGTGTGTGTTTGTGTCTTCAAGTCACCTGATGACTTATGGTGATTAATTTCCTCCAGCACCAGAGTATTTCAATGTCTTCTTCTTCTGCCTCCTTAATTGGAGCATAAACTTGGATTAAGGTTATACTGATGGTGGGGAAGTCTTATTGACAATTCAGTCAGACTTTACATAATATCCTTTGACTGCTTTTGCTACATCTCTGCTCACTATAAATGCCACCCCATTTATTCTTAGATTTTCATTACCTGAGTAAAACACTGTGTAATTATCTGACTCAAAATATCCCATTCCTGTCCACATTAACTCCCTCATCCCAAGTTTTGCAATGTTTGTAAGTTCCAGTTTTTGTTTTACTATGTCTAGCATCCCCTCATTCATCCTTCTTACATCCCATGTTTCTGTAATATGTGTTGTACAGCTTCAGACTTTCCTTTCACCTCTGAGCACATCAATAGCTGAATGTCCTTTCAGCTTGAGTCCAGCTGCATCATTAGCCATAGCACTACTTGTACCTCATTGAGTGCCATCCAACCTGGGAGTTTCATCTTCTGGCACTATCTCATTTCATTTTGGGTTTTTGTGGTAAAAGATCTTCAAAAGGAGACTTACTGTGCCTCCTTGTGTAGTGCTAACAAGCATTAGCTATGGTGGCACTGCCATGGTCTCTGAGAGATGCTCCGCCAGTATCACCCTCCACTACTGCTGCTGCGCATAGCTGTTTGACACATTTAGTTCCTCCACAAATGCCTGCATGGAGCTAGTATGGAGACTGTACTAGCAGCACTGATGCCAGCAGCACAACCTCTTGCCTCACAGAAGCACACAATCCCACCACCACTGAAAGATAATGCCATTGGCAGGTGATGTAAGATACATGTATATATAATTAATTTGCAACTTGTCTCTTGTTATAATTACTGTTACCTATGTATTGTCCCCTTTTCTTTTAACGGCCCCTGAAGAAGGCCATACAAATATTTCCAGGCCAAAACATCAATGAAATCATCTCTTTTCAACATCCTGAGACTTTGTCTCTTTTCCACGTCGCACAATTAATTCAATCACCACGTCTCATATTGGTGGGCAAGAGGTAAGAACTGTAAAGGGTGTGACAGAAAAACTTGATTTAGCAGCTTCTCTAGCTTATGAGATTATAGCAAGCAATGACTGTGCACTTTCACAGTATACATCTTTGCCAGCATAAGGAGACCCAAACCTTGCAATATCACAAGGGTCACAGTGGAGGAAACAGTGGCGGGGGGATTCATAAGATGATATATTCTCCAGCTTTTCTGCACATCAAGAGAATCAGAGCATGCATGCAAGCATGGATGTGCACAAACACACACAGAACCCTAATTACCATATGGAATCAGAGAAAGAGGTCATTTCAAATTTCATGTGCAATTTCAGGCACCTTTCCAATTGCCTTCCCTACAGCCAGAACTGAGACTCTGTGTGTGTGTGTGTGCTTATGTGCCTTCAAGTTGCCTGATGATTTATGGTGACCCCATGAATTTCATAGGTTTTTCTTAGGCAAGGAATACTCACAGGTGGTTTGGCCAGTTCCTTCCTCTGAAATATAGCCTACAATACTGGGTATTCATTGGCAGACTCCCATCCAAGTATTAACCAGGGGTGACTCTGCTTAGCTTCCTAGATCAGATGGGATCTGGTGCCAGTTTAGGGTATTTAGCCTGAACTGAAACTACTCACCGCTGAACCTTCTCCCTCCAGACACAGGCCTGGCCTTCTTGTTCCTCCAGTGCCCCCTGCAGGCTTTGCAGCTCTTGGCGATGCTTCTGTAACCTGTCCTGCAGCTCTGCAACACATTTTTCTAGCTGCTGCTGCCTCTGGCACAAAGACTCCTGCCATGGAAACATCAAACTGCATCAAGACAAAGGGACCCAAGTGGCTGTTTCTTTCCACTCTTGCATTGTGTAGTTTAGCTTATCAACCCTGACAAACCCACCTGTTCCTTCTGGCGCCTGGTGCTAACAGTCTTTGCCTTTTCCTCCACCTCCCGTTTCTGCAAAAGAGGTGCAAAAGTGAAATAAGTATATCTGTATACAAAATCACCATGCCCAAATCAGCAGCGGGTCCAAATCTGTACAGATAGAATTACAGGTGTGTTACTCCTGTGTATGTACGTTCCTTCAACTTGGCTGTTGACGACTCCATGAATTTCACAGGGTTTTCTTCAACAAGGAATACTTTGAGGTGGTTTTGCCAGTTCCTTCCTCTGATATATAGCCTACAGCACTGGGTATTGGTTGGTGGTCTCCCATTCAAGTACTAACCAGGGCCAACTCTGCTTAGCTTCCAAGTTCAAACAGGATCTTATTTCTTTATTATATTTATTTATATCCAGCCTTTCTCCCAATATAGTGACTCAAAGCAGCTAACAATGAGTCTAAAACAATACACAATCATTAAAAATATAAATATGAAATTTAAAAAACAGATTAAACACTTTACAGTGTTAAAACATTTAAAATAGTAAAATGCAATAAAACTATATACACCTCAAAAGCTAAACAGTACAGCACATGCAAGCCCAGCCCCCATCAGATTGTGAACGCCTGATGGCACAAGAATGTTTTCACTTGTTGCTGAAAGGAAAGCAGAGATGGGGCCATCCTGGCCTCTCTAGGGAGGGAGTTCCAAAGCCTAGGAGCAGCCACCAAGAAGGCCCTCTCCCTCGTTCCCACCAAAGGAGTCTGAGAGGGTGCCAATAGAGTTGTGTGCTCCCTGTAGCCAGCCCCTGTTAACAACCTGGTTGCTGCTCTTTGGACCAACTGACATTTCTGAGCACTTTTCAAAGGCAGCCCCAGGTAGAGCATATTACAGTAATCCAAACAGGATGTAACCAAGGCATTTAGGCTCCTTGTGTTACTTCTACAACATGTATAAAACAGTTGAAAGGTATATTGTTCCCCCCCCCCATTTAGTATTTTGGCCCTTGAGTGCTAATCTGTCATTATGAAAGAAAGCCACTATTTGCACCCTGAATGTGATGATGGCAGTTGCTTTTATTTCTGCCGCCAAATTTTAGCAAGAAGTGGCAGCAGCAAGGGTGTGCATTCCTCAGTGGGACTGTAGGAAGAACTGAGCCTCAACCTTCTGAAGACACCCACCCCTGGAGTAAAGTACCCTCCTTGTTTGGGAAGAAACAGTAATGCCAAGAGCCTCACTCCCGAAAAAGAGACATTTCATCGGTTTAAGAAATACTATTAGACACATGCTTAAAATATTAAGAACATAAACCTCAACCTTTTTAAAGCTCTAAACTGTTTGTCCTACTTGTCTCAATCCTATTGTTACTCCTGAACAGAGAAGCCCCATTGAATCAGTATGATTTGCCTATGTGTTGACTCACCATTCAACAATTGATTGAACGGGACTACTCTAGTTGGGAGTAACCAAATGGATTCCAGCAACAGTTTACTCCCATATCTGCCCATACTTTAAAATCTGCTGTAGATGTCCTTCTCGCTATATCATAATCAAAAGTGGAATGAGCAAAATGGACAAGAGCCTTCTTGGGAGTGGTGTCCAGTTTTTAGAATACCCTCTCTGTGGAGATATGCCTGGCTCTCTCTTGATGACCTTTTACAGCACAATTCTATACATGTATATAGATTTCAGAAGAACTGGTGGGGTTTTAGTCAAAGAAATGAGCATGCAGAATCCCAGCCTAAGATGGAAAATGAGAACATTTTATTCAGACAGGCTTATTACATTTAATTCTGCAAATCTATAAATGAAATAAAGAAAGAAAACAGGACTTCAGTCTTAACTGACATGGGTAGTGATGTGGCATTAGTTGTGCTGTTTTTAGTATGTAATATATGTTTTAAGGGTTTTACATCTTAGAAGTATTTTATTTTAATTGGATGCATAGTTTTAAATACTTTTTAATCTTTTGTACTCCATATCATTCTAAATCAGGGTTTCTGAACCAGGGTTCCCTGGAACCCTAGAGTTCCATAAGAGGTTGCTAGGGGTTTCAAAAGATATTGAGACTGAAAAAAATAAACTTTTTTTTTTTTGAGCTATAGATATAATAATTTTTAGGCAGCAGCTCCCTGAGACCTGAAAATTGTTTCAAGGGTTTCACCAGGGTGAAAAAGGTTGAGAAAGGCTGTTCTACACGTTCTGATTCAATTTATATTGTAAGCTGCTTTAAGTCCCATTTGGGAAAAGAGTGGGATATAAATCAAATAAATAAATGCATAATTTTTTTAAAAAAAAATTAAAGACTGCTACTTTTAATGGCTACCTTCACTTGCAGTTTGAAACGTGTAGCTGTACCGTACAGTGTATCTGTACTGGGTATTTATTTCTTTTTATTTTTTGCAAGTTGCTCTGAGAATTCCCCTGAGTAAAATAATATGGCAGAAGCAGTACTCAATAACATATATGTTATACATACATGTTAAATATGAAAAGCATTTTGACATCTTGGATGCTAAGTTTGTTTGATCAGTCAATCAAGATGGGACCTCTCAGCTCCAGAAACTGACCTTGGCCTGGTAGCGCTGCAGGGCACTCTCCAAGAGCTGAGCCCGGTTTTCCCCTTCCTCCAGTTTGGCCAGTAAGTGAGGCACAGCCCTCGTGATCAAATCCACCTGCTGCTGGTACTCTGCTTTGAGTGCTTTCCATTGCTGTTTTGCCTCTACCATCTCCTTCTCTGTAAAAGGAATGAATGCTCAATGAGAGGAGCCAGAGACTAAGATTTATACACAGGAGCCAACACTCTGATCATAAACAGAATTCCTCAAACTACCATATAAAGCAGGAGTTTCCAAAATCACACTACAGTGAAGTCCTGAAAGAACAGGGTGGGGAGTAATGGACTTTGGCCTTGTCTGCTACTGCAGTGAAGTCCCCCAAGAACACCTCTGCAATTAAGATTTGGTTCTCATGCAGAAACTGAAGAAACTCTGCAGTCGGCAAGGCTGGTCTTAATTCAGCATTTACACCCACCAGTTTACAGTCAGAGAAACAGTCCCACAGATTGCTTTAGCACTGTTTAGTTTGAAGTCTTTGAACAGAAGCACAATGAATGCTGGAAATTTTTTGAGACTTCTTTCCTTAGACCTTCCCTTTTGGTTCTGTAGGTATAAATAATGTTCTGTAGAAGAGATGGGTATCTCCTTCTAGATGTTCTGGTACTGCATCTCTAATCATCCCTCACCATTAATTAGACTATTTTAGGGCTGATGGAAGTTGCAGCCCACCATCTTCTGCAGGGTAACACACTGCCCAGTCTCTTGTGATGGGCAAGACAGGTAACTTTATGGCACATTTCCACTGAATTTCATGGGACTTTCACCCCAGTAAACATGCATAGATGGGGAACCCAATGCACTTAAGTAACATGAACAATATGCACTTTTGAATGGGCATTCTTGACCATGGTACGCTCTCATCAGTTTGGGCATACAGCTGCCTGTGTTCCTCAGTGCACATATACTTACGGACAGCTGTGTCAGGGGCATCCTGGATGCTAGGGGCAGAGTCAAGGAAATCCAGAAGGAATTTCACCACTTGTAGCTGAGTGTACATCAGTTTGTGAGTCTTCCTGGTGGTCTGGAAAGCACACACCAAAAGGAAAGAGGGTGTTGACACCAGCATCTTGGAAGCACAAGCTGTCCCCAGTATTTTTGAGCAAGCCAAGATTGAAGCCAGCACCCCCAAGTGAAAGGTAAACAGGCAACCACTCACCACTGCATGTTCAACCAACACCTGGGCTGGGAGGTTTTTCTCCACTCCACCTTTGACTTGGCCCTCAGAGGTCAGCACATCCTTCAGCTGAGCTAAGAGCCTGAGGAGAGCATGAGCAACCACAATTTCATCGAAAAAAGAACATTGGCTTTCAAAACATCATACCTCTCAGGAAGTGATTTCATACAACTCATCCACCATGCCCTCCCTTTGCACACTGGCAGAGGAATTCTCTCTGTCTCTAGGATAATGCAGTGGAATAGATGTGTTACCACACACACATTTATCCATACATGTTTGGACTTTTATAATACTATCAATCAAGTTAGATGGCCAAAATATAGGATATGAACTTCTAGTTATTCTTCTTTTATTGGCAAACCTTAATGTTCAGAGGAACAGACTAACAAATGAACACATGCTAAGCTTATTTTTATTTTGCAAAATCTCTTGCTTCTCAGTCATAAGTACAAGAAGTCAAGACAAAATGTACAAGTCACATGTGCCCACAGCAAAAGCTAATTAAACTTTTGATATATCAGGTACAGCTCTCTTTGGGTATGGGTCCTTTAAATAGAGTGTTCCTTTAGGTGTAGTCATTTTTGTTAAATATAAAGAAAGTATATCCTACACTCTTGACATTATTATATCTATTCCAATAAAATAATGTCCACATAAAGCTTTGAATATATTTGAATATAACGTTATTTTAAAACAATGAGAATTTTTTGAGAAAAAATTCCATTTCAACTTTTTCCAGAAAAGTGGGGAGGAGTGCAGTCTTCATCTTTTGGCTCTCCCTGTGCAGCCCCTGAAACTGAAGGGACCCCATTCACTTTCCCCTACAATCCAGCTGCACATGAAAAAAAATATTCTTCCTTAGATTCCAAGATTCCTATTTTCCTGCTACCAAGATGAGGTTTTAAAATGGTAGTCCTGGCTTGGTGAGTAGTATCTTGAGAGGCGAAGACATGCAAAACCAGTCTTCCATTGTTTTGGAAAAGTGGCATGTTTTCAAGACTTGCTGTGGTACCAGGATACAGGGAAGGCCCACTAATAACACCCAGAGCAGGTGGATATCCAAAATACTACAATTTCTATCTTTTTTTCACCCGTGCTGCTCTTAGTCATACTTTCAACTTCATCTGAACTTCTTTTTTCTGTCACTGTCATAATCCCAAAATCTAGGCAGATGTCTCTCCACCAGAAAGACAAGCATAATTTGTAAATCAACCCATGAACCAGATTTTCTCTTGACCAGCTTGTTCTCTCCACTCCCTTCCACAGCTCCATGAGGCCTCTTTGTCCAGTGTACAAGGTTGCCAGTGTGAAAACTGGAGAGGCCTGCTATCTGATTAATGGTTGTGTAGAAGGAATTTTATCAGGTGTTGCTTGTCACCTGTTGTGTGACAAGTAATACCTGCTGAAATTCCCTCTTCTAACTATTAAAAATATTTTTTATTTATTTATACCCTTCTCTTCATTTTTATTTTATTTATTTATTTATACCCCACTCTTCAGCCACAAGGCTATCAGAACAGCTTACAAATTGTTTTAAGCAATAGCAATTTACACATCTACACTGCATTAAGCAGTTTCCAATATGTGTTAGCTAATTCCCCCCACAAGCCGGGTACTCATTATATCAACCTACAAAAGGATGGAAGGCTGAGCCCTCTCCAGTTTTCAATCTGTCAACCCTACCCCAGACGCATGCAATTACATCTGTAATTGGGATAGGACAGAAAACAGAAGCTTGGCCCACTTGGTGGTTCTGAAATTGTTGTTAGCAGGACAGAGAGAGAGACTCTGCAGAAGCCATTATTTCATGGAGATAAGAGGGCAGTGTCCTATTACTGTATTTACAAGGACATGTATGCTTGCCTGATAGTAGCAACAGAAAAAAGTGAGCACAAGCCAAATTGTGAAGCTGCACGCAAAAAAGGGAGAAAGAAAAGGGGAGGGTATCACTTTTAGCAATGGGGTAGGGAACACGAAGCCCTCCAGACACTACCAGACTGCAAATGTCATCAGTCCTAACCAGTGTAGCTAATAGTAATGGATCAATGGGGGGGGGGAGCTAAAGTCCAAAAATATTTAGGCAACAACACCTTCTCTATCTCTGTTTTACAATAATAAAGTGGGGCCTCTATATCTGCTGAGGTTTGGTTCCAGGACTCCCATGGATAGCAAATCTGTGGATGCTCCAGTTCCATTATAAACAAGGACATAGTAAAATGGCATCCCTTATATAAAATGGCAAACAGCAAGGATTGCTTTTTTGAGGGGGGGGGTCCACTGAATATTTTTGAGCTGTGGTTGACTGAATCCATGGATACAGAGGGCCAACTGTATTTAACAGGAGCATCATTTCAAAGAAAGAGTAACAACACACTTGTGACTTTAGCCTGTACAGTACAGGGTACTTGCACACTGACATTTACTATAACCAGGAAGGTGAAGGAAAGATATTAAAGGCAGGTTCTCCCTTTAACAAAAAGGAGTCGCTTTTGTCCACCAGATTCCAACATTATGCTCCACTTTCTTTGAGATCTCCAAAAACATTTTAATTGAAACATGAGCCTTGTTCAACAAGAAGACACCCAATAATGCCACCTCATGGGCAGGACTTTAGGGCAAGATGCCCCGACGGTTGTCAGGTCTCACCATATCTCCAATCCAACCCCAAATGCAGCTGGGCTGGCATAGCACAAAGTGTAGAAACACACACTGCCATCTCGAAGGGTTTGTGGATGAAATCCAGAACAGTGGTGTGGTCCAGGGACCCCCAGGAGTCTGTGATGTCCTCACAGGGGATCTGCAAAGGCTTGAAGGCTGCTTGGCCCAACTCCTGCCTGCAGTGGAGTGGCCACAGGACAGGAGCCAAGGCAAAGGCTGGCTGGATGGTTTGGTCTGCACATTGCCATTCACTCCTCTCCAGCCACAATCTTGCAGGAAGAAGCAGGAGAAAAGTCTTCCCTCCCCCTCTAGTGCCTCTGAGGGAAGGTTTAATGGAGGGTGTAACTGTATTATTATTAGATGGAGGACCATCGCCTCTATGGTGAACTCGCCACAGGTCAGCATAAGAGGGGCGCTCCAAAAAAGTGATACAAGGACTCCCTGAAGCAACATCTCAGGCTCGGCCAAATTGATCACCAACAATGGTCTGCCCTGGCCTCACATCGGGAGACACTATCCACGCACTATCCACAACGCTGCAGCCTTATTTGAGAACTCACACCGAACAAGTCTTGAAGAGAAACGACAACGCAGAAAGAATCACAACCCAGAAACATCACCCAAGGAGACCTTCTGCTGTGCTTTCTGCAATCGGCCTTGTTTATCTCGGATTGGCCTTTTTAGTCATCAGCGCACTTGCAGAAAGCGCGGGATGAGTCCTTCCTGAATCTTCATTTGCGAAGAAAAGCCAGAGAGAGATTAGTAGTAGTAGTAGTAGTATTCAGGGCCGGTTTAAGGGCCCTGCAGCACCTGATCATTGTGGGGGGCCCGTCCTAACCCGCCTCCTGCAAAAACATTATTAGTAATAAGCTGAATGTGCTGTACTGTGAATAGGTTAGGTTAGGCTACATTGACCTCAGATAAACATATGGGCCCCCCAAAATAAAGCATTGTAGCCCCCCCCCCCCATTCCTTAAACCGGCCCTGGCAGTATTTGTTGTTGTTATTGTTTTTGTTAGGGTACTAAATCTTGAGTTAAGTCTCGAGGGTCCACGGCAACAAAAGATATTTAAAATGGATCCCTGGTAAAGGAAAGGTTAAGAGTCACTGATCCAGAACATAAAATAACTGAGCTACATGTGTGAAGTCGAAGGCTTTCGCGGCTGGCATACATAGGTATTCCTTGGGCTGTGAGGACGTGTTATAAGAAATAAACTCTTCCAGAACACGGCCTCACAGCCCGAAAACGAACAAACCAAGGAAAACCTATGAGCTGCAGATGTTCCCTCCCTCATCCCCGCGACTTTTACAGTGGCACAGCTTGTAAGCAGCCACGTATCCCCACATTTTCCGCCTCAATAAAGGGGAAATGCCCATCCTCCTACACCTAACCGGAGGGAAAGGGGCAAAAAAAAAAATCACATTTGTTCCGCCCACAACCCCCACTCACTCGGCCGCCCTCGCTTCGGCCGCCATCTTCTGCCCAGCCCCGGCCTCCGCAGGCAGGACGCCCGTTTCTGCTCCTTCCCGCCTTTTCGTTCAACGCCCGGCCTTCTCCGCCCCGTCGGCCAAGCGGGCCAGTCAGGCGGCCTCGGGGTCCCCGCCCCGCAGCCACGGCAAGGAGGAGCCCAGGCTTGCGGCTCCGTCCCGCCGCCCTTCCCTCGCCCTGGCTCTCCCGCCGCCAAGAGGCCGCTTTCCTCCTGGGGTGCCTTGTTTTGTGCCGGGGGGGGGGAGTCAGGCCCGGCACTCTGAGCATGCACAGAGTGCATTTGCTTCTCCACTGAGGAATGGAGGAAAGGCTCTTGAGGTCGTGAGGAAATAAGGCTCCTCCTCGCCGCCGTTTCTCTTTTCCCACTCGGTTCTCCTTTTGTTGTGGGGGTGGGTTGCCCACGGAAAACTGGAGGGGGCTCCTGTACCTTTATTGGTCCTGCAGAAGAGGAAATTTCATCCGCTGCTGCTCCTTACCTGGGATTAGGAATTTTTTATTGGAATAAGACCATTCTACTGAAAAATACACCCCACCGCAAAAGGACATAACAATAATGCAAAAATAATAATAATTGTTTTCCTCTTTTCTTACTAATACAAAAATAAAACTATCTATCCTAACACTAATACATTTTTCCTCTTAATCTAAACACACTATAATCACATATTAAAGAAATCAATAAAAGATTAATACAAAAATAATACAAAAATACAATAATAATAATAAAATATGTATTTAAAATATCCTTTTATGTTATTGCTGGGGTTGTCTCACTAGACCACAGCCAAAACTTTTTCCAGTGATGGTTTAGCAATTACCTGGGGGTTGTCTGAACGGTCAAAATAATCCTCATGGAATTCGCAGGGAATCATACCAGTCCTAATGGCATCCTACATCGGATCGCAGTATTCAGAAGGAGCGGGGCCAAATCCACCATAAACGCCACTGGGAAAGCCTTCACAGATTTCGCCAAAGTTTTTTAAAAACTCCATAGAGAATGCACATTGTTGCTCATTTGGACAATCAGATTCGCAGTCATTTGCATTCCCGATAAGAGCAGAAGTGGAAGCTGATTGGTTGAATATGGGCAGGGGGTGGAGCTTGCTAACAAGCCAAGCACCCAAAACCACCATCTTGGATTTTCATTTTAGCAATCATGCACTCAGGCAACAAAACAGACTTTTTCTTTTCTTTTAAAAATCTATTTAGGTGGAATATCACACTTTTGCAGCTTAGATATGCTTTCTTTTAAAAACAAAAACAAAAAAAACTTCAGCGGCAGCAGCAATTGGCAGGGCCAGTTTAAGGCACCAGCGGTGTCAGCATCCACAGGGGGGCCCCCATCATTGTGGGGGTCCCCGTAGTAACCCTCCTTCTGCAAAAACATTAGTAATAATCTGGACATCCTGTACTGTGAATAGCTTAGGTTGAGTTAGGTTACATTGACCTGAGATAAACATATGGGGCCCCCAAAATAAGGCATTGCAGGGCCCCCCAAAATTCCTTAAACCGGTCCTGACTGGCAACAATAAAAACACAAGTAATTCACTCACGCCCACCATCTTGATCTGCAGGCACGCCTGTTGGGACAGCAAAAGCAGATAGCTTTGCATGGCCACAATTTTGCCAGAAAACTGTTAAGACAAATAGAAGCTGCTTCAAATTGGTGTCAGTGTGCATCAAGCCACATTCCCCCCCCCCCTCATATAGACAGGCCCCCTGGTTATGTGACAAGCAACATCAGCTGAAACACCCTCTTCTGTACGACCATTAAAGGTATAGGAGCCCCCTCTGGTTTTCAGCCTGCCAACCCCCCCCCCCGTTTCTGGCCGTGATTCATCTAAAAGGGGCTTACAGCAGCCCAGAGCCCTACAGTCAATTCTAATAATCCTAAAATCATGTTGGGCAAGCTGTGATTATTCTCCTGGCGGGAGGACAGAAAGACAATTTCCCCAAATTGAGATGGAAATAGTCTTATTATCGCTTCATATGCCATGAAACTGAGCTGGAGAAAGAGGGAGGACAGAACTGTGGGGCTGAGCACTGATTACCTTTAAACCCCAAATTCCAATATTACTTGCTAAGTTCATTAATGATGGAATCCTGTACATGTTTATTTGGTGTAAGTTTTACGGTGTTCAACTGGGTTTCCGCTCCCAGGTACCTGGGTACAGAATTGAAGTCTCAATTGATGTCGTAACTGTTGCTTTTTTAAAATTGCAATTGTGTCATCAACTGCATTTGTGTGTAGCACTCTCATATTGCACAATGCAACAAGGGTGGGGATCTTTTTGCCTTCCTTTTAGCCTACAACAATCATCAGTCCTGCCTGTGGGACCTGTCCAACACATCCGGAGGGCCAGACTTTACCCAGCCTGGCTTTACAATGTTTGGGAGGTAGGCAAGTGTGGCTTTTACTGTATATCCCATTTACTGGCCATTTTGAAACAAAGGTTCATTGCCTCTTCTAGAACTGTCCAGGAACAGCCATTCACCTTTTAAATAAGTTGTAGTCCCCTCCCCACACTATTTAACATCCAAAATACCTTTTTTTCCAAAACCAGAAGGGGATTTCCAGCCACCTCCTGTTTTGTTTGTTTTTGGCAGAAGAAAGTATCCCGTGGGAAATTTGCCCCCAGAGTGGTACCTCCCATGTCAATGGGGTGGTGGAACCAGTGCAGATTTTATCATAGGCTTTAAAGATGCTGATTTCTATTCCTAAATAGGTCAAGCACGTTGGAGACCTCCTTTAAAGGCAGCCCAAACTAGAGGGTTGTCTCTAAAAGGTGAAAATACCCCTCATAGAATACGACCTATCCAAATGGGATCCCATATCAATCCACAGTATTGGGAAGGAGGGGGGCCCAAAATAGCAAAAACAATGCAGGAAAAGCCTTTGCAGCTCCCCCCCCCCAGTTTCTTTCCCATGGGAGGGGAAGCACAAAGCTGATTGGCCAGGCAAGCATGGGGGTGGGGCTTGCTAACACTCCCTGCCGCCTTGTTGGATTTTCGCCTTAGTGAGCAATCGTTAAGGCAATAAAACAAGTTGTGTTTTTTTTTTAATTTGCTGTCCTTTTTAATTGAAAAATTGCTCTATTGCTCTAGTGTACCTTGGACATCATTTTTTAAAAAAAGTTTGGCCACCATCTAGCATGCAAAGCTTATGGGGACTTAAAGGGGCAAAAGTGCCATTAAGACAAGTTGCTGCTCCTGTGAATTGCCATTACTGCAAGGTACGCCATTTCCCCCCTTGTATACATGGGGCCACGGAGTGGATTCAACGTTCCAATGACATGGGAGCTACCACTGTTTCACTCTCAGACCAAGCCCGGTTCTCCAGTCCTGATTTATAAAGTAGCCCTAAGCAAGAAACAAGACCTCTGAGATTTAAAGACTATATTGATGGGATGGGACTGGAGAAAAAGAGACCAGATGGAGGGGCATGCAAAAATGTTAAAGTAAATGGACTTACGTGGACTAACACGCACATACACGCATAATGGTAGCTGTGTTAGTCCATGTATTAGGACTAACCAAAATGGCAGAAAGGTTTTTGTGTTATTCAGAACTCATCATCAGACTAAGTGGTACAAAAATTAAGGAATGGAAGAAGAAACAGAAAAGTCTAGAAATTAGAAAACGTGTTGTGGCCATGAAGTCTACATCTAAATTCAGTCCTAAAACAGAGTCTGAAGGAGTCACTAGTAAATATGCAGACAAGATGTAAACAACCCTAAACACACTTCGTAGGGAGTAAGCTCCATAACATCTAACGTTGACTTCCTTTTGAGTAAACTGGAATAGGGTTGTACTGTTTTTTTGTTTTGTTCTGTTTTTTGTTTCAGTGGAAACAAAAGAAACCTCAAACTACTTATTTATTTGTGAGTATTTATACCTTCCTTATATCTAAAACTTACAAAGCAGTGTACATCAGTTAAACATAAAATATACATAATCTACAATATACAAATTACTATACATTTGTTAATAAGTGTATGTAACAGGTGTCAGGTAGATCTAAACAGAGAAGGCTTATTTATTGATTGATTTAGGTATTTATACCCTGCTCTTCAGCCACAAAGGCTCTCAGAGTGGCTTACAAATTGTTAAGCAATAGCACTTTACACATCTACACCACATTAAGTGGTTTCCAATGTGTGTTAGCTAATTGCCCCCACAAGCCTGGTACTCATTTTACTGACCTACAAAAGGATGGAAGGCTGAGTGAACCTTGGAACCCTTGGGATCAAACTCGCATCACTGGACTGACTATGTGACAAATGTTGCTATCCTCAAGCAAGCAGGGATTCACCAGCATTGAGGCCATGATATTGAGAACACAGCTGCTCTGGGCAGGGCACGTTTCTAGGATGGAGGACCATCGCCTCCCAAAAATAGTACTCTATGGTGAACTTACCACGGGTTACCGTAAGAGGGGCACTCCAAAAAAGTGATACAAGGACTCCCTGAAACAACATCTCAGGCTCGGCCAAATTGATCACCAACAATGGTCCGCCCTGGCCTCACATCGGGAGGCATGGAGACGCACTATCCACAATGCTGCAGCTTTATTTGAGAACTCATGCCAAACAAGTCTTGAAGAGAAACGACAACGCAGAAAGAATCGCAACCCGGAAACATCACCCAAGGAGACCTTCTGCTGTGCTTTCTGCAACCAGACATGTTTATCTCGGATTGGCCTTTTTAGTCATTAGTGCGCTTGCAGAATGCGTGAGATGAGTCCTTCCTGAATCTTTGCGAAGAAAAGCCAGAGAGAGACCGCATTCAACCACTGCACCACTAAGTCTTGCTCAAATAAGTAGCCCTCTCTGTTGTATCTCCCAGGTTACATCCTCTGCTCTGAGCCCACCACTCAGAACTTAACTTAGACTTTCAAAAATTCTTGGCACTATTTTGGAACATAGATTTCTGCGCAGTTGGCAATAGGGGCTTTAATCAGGAACAAAGTTATTTCTTAAAACTAAAAGAGAAAAAAGAAATAGAAATAGACAATTAAAATGACTACTGTTAACCTTTTAGTCTTCATAAACTTACATTAGAAGTATATTATTACTGCTCTATTTGTGGCCAAGGAGGAAACGTGCATGAAGATATGTCTAGCTGCATTGGATCCAACTCTTTTACTGCAGGTGTTGTCAAAAGCATGAAGCATTCCTTTTGCACCACAACTGCAGGGTCCGGGGGCCCTAGAAAACTGTTTTTCTTTGCCAGATTTTATAAGGACTTTTACCATTATGTAACATTTTATCCATTCAGGTTCAGTGTACATGGCCATCTCACCTCAGGGATAGTGCTGTCAATGTATTTTCCGTCAGTATTTAGGTGAGGCTTTCTCTCATTTTCTCAAGTATACATGCCCCTGTGGTTCTGATTAATTCCACAGCTAGAAAAGCCTCTGTTTTTCCTGACTTAGGGTGGAGCATTGTAGCACAGCTACATTGTGCATGGGCAGGCAAAATAATACATGATGCATACCCTCAAACTGTACCAGTTTGACAAGGACAGTCCCAATTACTCCTCTGTCCTCCCACTTTTTCAGCTGCTTTTAAAATGTCCCAGTCTCTCTCTCTCTCTCTCCTCCTCTTACTTTCCCCCTTTGTCTTCAGCTTACTACAGTTGCTGCAAACAGAGTTCAAAGTACAAAAGTAGTTTCCACACAACTCAGCAGGAAGGAGAGTTGAAAGGAGAGGAAGTGGGCAATCTTGCCCTTCCCAGGAAGCTCAGGCAAAAGCAAACTGCTGCAGTCTCTCCTAGCTTGTCTGTTCTTATTCATTAATAACTTTTGCCATCATGACCACGTTCTCATGTTGCTTGGTTACACGTGTCCTGGTTTTCATCTGTGAAATGTTGAAAGATATGTGTCATGCCACTTAGATCAAGGACAACAGTCTCCTTGGCACTATCCTGCTAGCTCCTTGTGCAATAGGAGGAAAAGCTTAAACCCTGCTCCCAAGAAGTACAAGTCAGAATACAGTCTTAAGCAGAAAGGAGAAAGGCCTAGGATTACATCTTACATGTTCTACTCTTTCCCTCTCTAAGATCAGGCTGTCCAAAACAAAGGAATTCAGAGCCAATTGCTCAAGCAGGGCAAAGATGCCCTGAAAATCTTCTGAAAACCTCCCCTTTCTGAGTAGGAAGGCCTCTCTGTCCTCCCTGTCACAGGGAGAAGACATCACAGTATCACAGTTGGACAGAAGGGATGTGAAGATGCAAAGAGTCTGTGATGGCTGAGATGCTTCCCTGAAAGTACTGAATGGCAATAGACTGAGAATTACAGGAAGGAGGAATTGCCAAACCTACTGCCAATAACATCATCAATAATAATAATAATAATAATAATAATAATATCTCTGTGTCTAAGGAGGAAACTTTTCAATTTCTTCAAAATGTGGAAATAGGCAACGTCATAGAAATAGACAAAGAGATTGCAAACAAGCCTTACTTCTAGATCACATTTGACCACTAACCTCTCGTTAAAAGCAGCATGGGGAAATCCAAATATGTACAGCCCCCAATGGAGCTACACTGTAGATTCATCAGGGGTTCATTGTGGGAAGGACATTTGTCCCTCTGGAGCAGAAGGAATCTTTTTTGGAATGCCAATAAAATAAAGGGGTACAAAAGCTACAGGCCCTGTTCAGAGAATAGGCCCTCCTGGTCCAAGAAGATTGTTTATACAACTATATTGCATGCAAAGAGCTGGCAGTTTCTCCCATTTTATTCTGATCCTATGAATTTCTAGCAGGGCTTAGCTTACAATGGGAACTTATGGCTATTCAGTGGCCTTGGACTTCAACTACTAGACACTCCAGCCAGCATGATCAATGATAAGGGATTGTGGAGAATATAGTCCAAAACGTTTGGCTGAGCAAAGGTTTCCCTGTCCTGTTCTGCGGAGTTTAGGGAATTTAACTTCTAAGTACAAGTGCACAGGATAACAGCCTAGATAGCATACTAATCTAGTAGCTTTTCCCACCATTTCTCTCCATGCCAGGAAAACCTTCATTTCCTTATTTTCTGCATGTTAGGACAGGCTTAAACACGCATGGTTCCTCCTTTACCTCTAGCAAATGAAATCTGTTTGGGGCTATAAAAACACAGTACACCATTGTACGTGCAAGGTTGCAATTCTGCTGCATGCTGACTGGCAAGTCGCATGAAATCAGCAGGACTACAATTGTGAGGGTGGGGAGAATGGGCATAGTCTCAGTTCAGTACACATTATCTCGTGTGGCCCGAAGGAGTTTACAGCTGCCAGTCTTGTACCAGGCTCTTCAAGATTTTCAGAGAAAACTCAATCAAACAAAGGCAGGCAGGAATGGAGCTGGCCCTGTTTGTTGTCCTCTGGAGATTTCCAATGCAGCCCCACCCTCTCTTTATAAAGGCCCAGATTGCAACCCAGCAGGTGTAGCTGGTGTATTGTTTGGGAGCGGTGTATCCTGCGGCTAGCCATGGCTGGGACTCAGAAGAAAAATTGTCTAAGTAGCAGCAGTTGGGACATCAGAGGCTGGAAGAGATTCCAGTGAGTTATCTTGCTTTGGTCTCCCTGCAGCTTTCCTCTTCCGTGGCCTCTGAGAGAGCACTTTGAAAAACTCGCACAGACGGCTTGGCTGCTGGCATTTGTTCCCTGCTTGAACACACACCAGATTCTAGCTTCTTTTCTTCCTCTTTATCCAGAACAGGCCTGGGCAGCTTCACTGGGTCCAGGATCCCAGGACCTTCTGAAGGCCACAGACGCTGCCCCCCACAAAAAAGGGGGAAGGGGATTAGAAGTGACTGGAAATCTTCTCTCTTCCTGTCTTCTTAACTTCTGTACTTTATCTTATTCCTCCTTTTCCTTTCTTCATTCCTTCCTTCCTCTTTCTACCTTTTCTTCTTTCCTCCATGTCTTCTACATCCCTTTCCCCTTCTCTTCTACTTCCTCTCACCCTCTCCTACTTACTTTCAAAGGCAAAAAAAATATGGTATTTTTTGGATGTTAAACAACGTAGTGTGGTGTGGTGGTTTGAGCGTTGGACAACAACTCAAGACCAGAGTTCAGATCCCTGCTCAGCCATGGAAACCCACTGGGTGACTTTAGGCAAGTCATATTCTCTCACTCTTAGATGAAGACAAAGGTAACCCACCCACCCCGCCAAATAAATCTTGCCAAGAAAACCCTGTGATGGGTTTGCCTAAGAAATTATTTATTTATTTATACCCCGCTCTTCAGCCACAAGGCTATCAGAGCGGCTTACAAATTGTTTTAAGCAATAGCAATTTACACATCTACACTGCATTAAGCAGTTTCCAATGTGTGTTAGCTAATTGCCCCCACAAGCTGGGAAAGAAATGACACAACAACAATGTAGGAGCATTATGCAAGTTATTTTAAAGGTGAATTGCTGCCTTTCTTCAAAGTCATAGGTGAAATGGTTTCAGTCCAAGCTATCTGACAGACTGTATCTTCCTATAGAAACCTGTCTGTGCCCTGAGACCCTCCTCTCAGTCCCACCACTTTCACAGGCAGGGTTATGAGGGATACCTGGCAGGACCTTCACAGCAGCCACCCTTAGGCTCTGGAACTCCCTTCCTAGGGAGGCTAGAATACCCACTTCCTTGCTGTCCTTCAGATTGTGCTGCATTTTTTAAACGGTGCCGTTTTTAACTCAACATTTGTGCATATTACATTGTTTTTAATTGTTGTTAACAGATAAGTTTTTTTTAAGAAGTTGATATTCTGTATTTTTAATGATGTATTTGTTTTAATTTGTAAACCAGCCTGATTCCTAGTTTTGGGGGGAGGGGAGAAGGCAGGGTAAAAAAAAAAAGAAAAGAAAAATAATAATGCTATGATTGATTGAATATTTTATTGATTATTTAATTATTTATTTATATTATGTGAATTAATGAATTTATACCCTGCCTTTCCCTTGAGGTTGGATCCAAGGTGCCTTACCATTACTAACAGTAATAGAAGCCAGATGTTATTAAGTGATCACATAATAAGTGACCCAGCAAGGAGAAGAGGGGCAGAATCTAATCTATTGAAATTTGATATATTCAATAAATGGGAAGAAGATGGGTGCAAAGGTAGGCAACATTCCTATATCTTTAACAGTTGAGGGGGGAATTAAACCTTGATGGGTACGGTACAAGGGTAAGAAAAGAATCCCAACCTTGGGGAAAAGGAGGGGTATAAACAAATGAACAGTATCTGCCAAAAATTTTTCTTCCACTCCACTAGCAGAAGAGCCTTATCTTCCTTTACCTTTGGAATAGCAGAGAGGAGCAACGGTAGCCCTTGAAAAGTTGTTAGACTCCAACCCCCATTCTCCCTTGACTATTTTGATGTGGGAGTTGCAGTCTTAAAACTAAAACCCTGTAGAGGCCCATTTCTGCCGTGCTGCCTCAATTTATCAGCCCCTTTTCTACAGAGGTAAAGTTTCCCAAATGTTTTATGGGAGGTGGGGCAGAAGTAAAATTGCCTGTCCTGCTCCTGCCCACCCTCAATAGGACTTGTGGGGAGGGGCTCTAGTACACAACATGGCAAAGACAGCAGAGTGGCCAACAGAGCTAGGGCTCAGGCCTCAGTAGCTGGGCGTGTGTGCTTGGTCGGGGTTCAGTCATAAGCAGGAATGGTGCCTTTTCCCACCCACACCCCCATTGCTGCATCCCCTGAGGATTAATCAGTCTGCATCCATGGGGGAGCCTGGAGTTCCCCTCTGCCACCACCTATTTAATTTTTGGTAATGTCAAGTCTTCATCTTCTTCCCATATTAATGCTATATTAGTCACTTTCCAGCTATCAGGAATCTTTCTATACTGCAAAATAGTATTCATTGTTTGTTGCAAAGGTAATAATAGCTCTTCCTCAAAACATTTGTTTAGTGATCTGGGTGCCTTTCCTGTTTTAATGTTATTGATCACATCACAAATCTCCCTTACAGTTATAGGCACATTCATATTTGGAGTTGGTAATCTGTAATCTTTGGTAAATTCTGTTTAGTTAAATACTCATCCAGTTTTTTCCAATGGAATTTCTCGCCGTTTGTATAAGCAAGCATAATATTGATGAAATGCCTCGGTATGTTAACATTATCTGTTATTACTGTACTTCCTTATTGCAACATTAGTATCACTTCTTTTTCCTTTCTCCGTTTGTAAGCCAACCACTTTCCCGGATTGTTGGCAAATTCAAATTTGGCTTCACAAAATTCAGCCAGTCGCTCCCCTGTTTTATTTCTTGATCTTAGGCCAAATTTTCCTACAATCTTTGATTCTGTTCTTTTTGTATTCCAATTGCCTATCATTACAAGAAGTCCTGATTTGGTGTGTGCTCAATTTCATCCTGGACCCCAGCATAGAATTTTTTACTTTCTTCTTCTTCTGCCTCTGGTGTTGGAACATAAACTTGGGAAATGGTTATATTGATGTCCCCCCCCCCAAAGTCTTAGTGATATCATTCAGTCAGACTTTGCATTATATCCTTTGACTGCTTTTGCTACATCTCTGCTCACCGTTAATGCTACCCCATTTCTTATTAGATTTTTATTTCCTGAGTAAAACACTGTGTAATTAATTATCTGACCCAAAATGTCCCATTCCTGTCCACTTTAATTCACTAATCCCAAGTATTGCAATGTTTATACCTTCTATTTCTTGTTTTACTATGGAGATTTTCAGATGGGGGAAATAATCCCTGTGGAGATCAGGAGAGAAACGGGGCTGTTCCACTGCCAGCACTCTGTTTCGCACACCCCCGTCCTTCTCCCAATCTCCATTTGTTCTCCCTCCATCCTGCTTGCATTTTCCTTCTGCTATTTTTTACTAATGAAGAACTTTTGTTAGTAAAAAAATAGCAGAAGGAAAATGCAAGCAGGATGGAGGGAGAACAAAGGGAGGTTGGAAAGAGGACAGGGGTGTACGAAACGGAGCACTGGCGGCGGAACAGCCCCATTTCTCTCCCGATCTCGGCGGGGGTTATTTCTCCCTGTCTAAAAATCTCCTATGTCTAGCTTCCCCTGATTCATGCTTCTCACATTCCATGTTCCTATAATATGTGTTGTGCAACTTCAGACTTTCCTTTCACCTCTGAACACATCAACAGTTGAATGTCCTTTCAATTTGAGTCCAGTTGTGTCATTAGCCATAGCACTACTCATCCTCCACTCTTCCCCAGTAGCTCATTGAGTGCCTTCGACCTGGGAGTTTCATCTTCTAGCACTATCTCTTGTTTCATTTTGGATTGTCTCATCACAGGGTTTTCATGGTAAAAGACATTCAAAAGGGCTTTACCATGCCATCTTCTGCACGGTACTAACAAGCATTAGCTATGGTGCCACTGCTGTTGTCTCTGAGATATCCTCTGCCAGTGTCACCCCCATTACTGCTGTTGCCCAGTACTGTTGTCCCTGCATATCTACAGATTTGGTATCCACAGATTTAAGTATTCACAGCTTGAAAATATTCTTTAAAAAATAATAATCCAAAAAGCAAACCTTGATTTTGCCCTTATATAAGGGACACCATTTTGCTATGCCATTGCATAGAATGCGACTTGAGTATTCACAGCAGCACACAATCCCACCACTGCAGAAAGGTAGTGCCATGGTGAGATTACTATAGCTGTAAAAAATATAATAATATTAAATAATAACAAATCATAAAATGCAGCTTATAATATTCTAAGCATTATGAGAGTGATATTATAGTTGTTGTTAGTGTTCTAACAGCAATAGTATGGCATCAGCTTAGGCTGTAGTTCTGTACCCAGAGTCTCTCTGGCTTTTCTTCACAAATGAAGATTCAGGAAGGACTCCCCGTGCTTTCTGCAAGTGCACTGATGACTAAAAAGGCCAATCCGAGATAAACAAGTCCGGTTGCAGAAAGCACAGCAGAGGGTCTCCTGGGGTGATGTTTCTGGGTTGCAATTCTTTCTGCGTTGTCATTTCTCTTCAAGACTTGTTCGGCGTGAGTTCTCAAATAAGGCTGCAGCATTGTGGATAGTGTGTCTCCATGCCTCCTGATGTGAGGCCAGGGTGGACCATTGTTGGTGATCAATTTGGCCGAGCCTGAGATGTTGTTTCAGGGAGTCCTTGTATCATTTTTTTGGAGCACCCCTCTTACGCTGACCCATGGCAAGTTCACCATAGAGTACTATTTTTGGGAGGCAATGGTCCTCCATCCTAGAAATGTGCCCTGCCCAGCGCAGCTGTGTTCTCAATATCATGGCCTCAATGCTGGTGATCCCTGCTTGCTCAAGGACAGCAACATTCGTCACATAGTCAGTCCAGTGTATATTTAGGATTGTGCGTATACAGTCCTATATACCTAAGTATACCTGAGAGTAAGCCCCACAGAATTCTGTAAGACTTACATCTGACTAGATACATAATAGGATTGCACCTCTAATGTACTCAAGAAATAACACCAGAGCCTGGGGGTTAAGACTAATCAATGTTCAGTCCCCTAATGATCTCCCCCTCCCTTCTAGGGCACATGTTTGTGCCATACAAAGTTATAATAGAGCCTCTCCGCTCTCTTATCTCAGTAAGTGTCTTTCTGTCATCTCGCCAGGAGAACAATTACAGTGTGTTTTAGGATTATTAGGGGCTCTAGGGTATGGTCTGGAGGCTGCCCTAAGCTCCTTTTAGAGGCACCACTGGCTAGCAGTAAGGAGAAAGAAGGCCTGGGGAGATGAGCTCTACAACATGTGTGTGTGAGAGAGAGGGGGGGGGGAGGGAAGGAGAAAATATCTGCTTGGACTGGAAACCCCACATCATGCTCTCAAGCGCCTTTCCCCCACTCCTTGCTGGGAAGTCAACTGCACTCTGCACTCACTCAGGCGCACTCTTTCCTCCTCCCACTTCCGGCTGAGCCTTGGCCATTGGGAAACTAAAAGGCCTCCGCCGGGAGTGAGCCCTGTCGCAAACCACCATGCTGCCAAGGAGAAGCGGTTTCATTGCGGCTTGCCCAGGGATCCTTCAGCGGGTGAGCCTGGGAACCCGGGTTTGGAGGGGCGGCTGAGGCGGCGGCGGCAGAAGCAGGAGCCGGGAGGGCGGAGGGCGGCCCTTGCTGCGGGTGGAGCTGGCGGGGCCCCACCTCCCATCTTCCCCCTTCCCGGGTTTCTTCCGCCGCTTGGGCTGCTCCTCCTCCTCCTCCTGCTGTCGGCCATCGCGGGGACTGAGAGACCGGGGAGCCGTGGCAGGTACCGCCCCCCCAAACCCTTTTTTGCAGCGGGAGGTCCCGACTCTGGAGGGGGGTCCCCTCCCCGCCTCCCCCCGCAGGCACCATGGCAACCAGCCTTGGCCCCTTTTCCTAGCCAGGGATGCTGTTGCCATGGAGACCCCGGGATGGCGGTCCTCTCAGGCTCCGGACCCCAAACCCTCCTGACCCAAAGGCTCCAGCCAGCCGCCTCCTTCTCCCTGGGGTCTCTCTCTCTCCCCTCCCGCCTTTTCCCCATCGCCATAGAAACAGGCCAGTGCTGTCCCCATTGAACAGGCCAAGCTTCCCCCACCTTCCCTCTGGGGTTGCCAAGCCTTATTATTATTTTTATACCCTGCTCTTCAGCCACACAAAGACTATCAGAGTGGCTTACAAATGGCCAATTTAACAGTTCCTTGCCCTCAGGCTTACAATTTAAATAAGACATGGCACATAAGGGAAAGGGAATGGCAGCCTTGTTTAGTCTAAAGCCGGGGCTCTTAACCTTTTCTTCACCAGGGACCCCCTTTAAATACCTTTTGTTGCCGTGGTCCCCCAAGACTTAACTGAAGATTTGAAACCCTAACAACAACAATACCTAATAATAATAATAATAATAATAATACAATTACACCATCCATTAATCCTTCCCTGAGAGGCACTGCTGGAAGGGAGGGAAGACTTTTCTCCTGCTTCTTCCTGCAAATTTGTGGCTGTAGTGGATTGAATGGCAATGCACAGGCCAAGCCAGCCAGCTTTGGCTCCTGTCATGTGGGTTGAGCAGCCTCAGCGGACTCCCTGTGAGGACATTGCAGCCCCCTGGGGGTTGCTGAACCCAGGTTAAGAATCACTTTTCTAAAGGATGTCCCTTATTTGAGGGCCATAGAGCCTCTCCTTTATAGGACTGGCAAGTGTCTTTTCTGATAAGGGATGACCCTTATTTGAGGCTCAGAAAGCTTTTCCCTTTTATATAGACTGCATGAAATGCTTCACCCCCCAAAAAAATTCCCATAACTTTGGGTGTGGGGCCCTTCATAAAGACAGAAATGTGTCTGTCACGTAATGTAATGAATGTGGACAGTCAGTTAATTTTACAGAGAAACACATGGTCAAGTGAACTGAAATCAATACTTTAATTTGGTATTTAGGTAGAAAATGAACTCATCAGTAACTACTTCCTGATTGTCAACCTTACACGTCATGATGTTTGCTTGTCTCTTACTGCTCTTTTGAAAACCTGGCAACATTATTTCCTTAACTTCTTCCTCCCAAATAATAAGATTGCATTTTCACCCTTAAAATCTCTACTCAACTATTCCATCTCCTCTCCCTCTGCACCATTCCTCCTCAATTCAAGCACCGTCATTGCTTTTCATCTCTAGGATATCATACCAAGTAGCACCCATCCTTTCTTTCACCCATCCACCCACCTGTTTTGACACAATAGATCCCTCATCAGAAATTCAGCAAATTCCCCCTCCCAGTTTAAAGAACCTACCCAGCAACTGGGGCCTGCAGCAAAAAAACCCGCACTATCTTGAGGGGTAGAAGACCAGACAGAAGCCTGCAGAGGCCTGGATTTGGCATGAGGATTACAAAGAAGGCCTAGATCCTATTGGTGATCTCTAACTAAAGTAGACCCATTAAATCCATTGTTGAATGGTGAGGAAAATTCCACTGATTCTATGGATCTACTCTACTTTGGACTAACAGTAGAGATTGGTCTTAAATAACCTTGCTGCTGATTTTAATTCACTTTATCCCCGCTGTCAACTTCATGTTCTGCTTCTTTAGTTATTCTTTTATTTGTACTGCTGTCACCTCTTATTATTTTTGGCAGACAAACTTTGGTTAGTGGGTGGTTTACAAGAGCACTGGATAACTGGGTTAATGGGTGCTTTACAAATAGACAAAGTCAACTTGTCTGGATGAACAGAGATCACCATGGCCAACTTCCTAAGCTTGTAGACTAGACTTTCTTTACAAACTGCTGCAGCAGTCCTTCCTTCTTGGGTACTACCACCAAGATGAAAATCCTAACTAGGTTGGGGGGAGTAGATGGAGAGTCATGTTGTAAGCCTTCTGGGTTGACAGTTTGCTCTAGTGCTATAATGGGATTCTCTGGCATGCATCCATTCTATATCATCTTGCTATCAGTTTGGAGAAGGAATATCCTGGCTCCTTCTCAGTGTAAAATATAAAAGCAGCTTAACAGAGCAAATGCAAAGGTTCCAGATGAGGGGCATGCAGTCTGTACTCTCCCTTGTGTGTTCTTCTAGGCAGAGGGGTACTCTCCCTTACTCTGTGCAAAAATATATATCATCACCACCACTCTCATCAATGGTAGAGTTCTGTTTGAATTGTTTCCACTCATCTTGTCAAGAGCGCCATCAGAGGGCACTTTTTATTTTTTCTGGGGTGGGGCTTTGCAGCTTTACAACTTTCTGTTTTGCCCCTCCATTGCCTATAATTGATGTAGACCACAACCAAGTCCTCTTTGACCATTAGTACACCTTTTGGCCTTGGAAGCACATACTAAGGAATGAAGCATCAGGCTTGTATCCCTTTCCCAAAAGATTACAGGAGAGGCTCTGTAATATCCTTTGTTGATTACAACTTTGTCCAAGTTCAACTAAATACAGGGGCTCTTGAGCTAAGAGTCTCTCCTGAAAGGCAGGTGGTGGACCCATTGCTCCAGGAGCGGCAGATCTACTCTTGGTTTTATGGTGCTTCCTCTGCAGCCAGTCTGGGTTGTGTGGGAGCTCTCCCAGTGCTGTACCTCTGTTGAGCAAAATGTCCCACACCTGGGTGGCTCCTGTACAATATGGAGCAGCAGCAGCAGAGGAGTGTCCATAAAGCCAAGAGTAGATTCACCATAAGAGTAGATGCCACCCCTGTGGTAATGGATCCGCCAACTGCTCCAGTTCTCTTAGGATAGGTATACCTCAGTTAACAAAGTTGATGTGTTCCTGGCTATGACGTCTTTCATCGCAAATTGGTACCAGAGGCAGAAATAACATTGAGAGAACAGGGATAGGTTCATGTACCACAAAAAAAGAAGAGCAGTTTGACATGTTTCAACAAATCTGACACTGATGTCTCTGTGCTTGTCTGATTGCAGGCACCCACTTACAAGCTCCCCTGAGTGGCCACTGGCAGTGTGGGGCATGGCAGCAGTGTGGCAGCAGGTGCTGGCTGTAGATGCACGGTAAGTTGAACAGGACAGGACCAAGAAGTGAGGTGGGCATAGTGTCGCACTGCTAGGAAGTAGAACTCCAAAAATGGAGCCAGGTTGACCCCTATCACATTTGTTCAAGGACAGAGAACCCAAGATCCATGTTTGCAGGTGAGGGCATCAGTAATACAGATGCAATTTAGCACTTAGAACTGTTAGTCATCTGGACTAGAGAACAGCTATTAAATGTTAAGTCAATATTTATGTAAATCCCATGGATTCGATGGGTCTGCTTTCTAGTCAAGGCCTACCAGCAGGATCCAGGCTTTATCCATGGTAGCTTTTCCAAAGAAATTGATAATTCTTTGGTACTGTCCTTGTAATCAGTGCAGAAATTTAAACAGCCACTCAAAACATGACCTGAAGTCTGGGAACAGAAGCTGTTTTTTAACTATCTTAATTTTGGGAGCAAAAGATGGCTAACATTCAGAGCCTAGTAATCCACATTGTGTGTCTTTAATATATGACTTGGCACTGATTTTTTTTTAATTCCAAATTTTGAAATAGTTTTCACTTGGGTGCCCTTACAAAAAAAAAAAAATTAAAAAAATCCCCAAATTTGTGTGCAGTTGCAATACTGCTGAGTATCAACCACAGCATGGTAACAGAGGGCACTGTGCTGCAGGGAATTTTAGAGAAGATTCTCTCCCCTCAGTTGGTGCTAACCCAGCATGGTGCTGAAGAGCTAGGGTGGGCTCAGCTAGGGATGTACTTTGGTTTAGGCTCCAAGCAGCTGATGCACCACCACCCCATTGCAGGTACAACGCATACCGCACCCCCAACTTCCCGCAATTCCGCACGCAGTACATCCGCCGGCGCAGCCAGCTGCTGCGGGACAACGCCAAAGCCGGATACGACCCCTCGCTTCGTAAGCAGTACCTCCGGTTGCGCAGCCAGCTCTTGGCCCAGCGCTACGGTCCCCTCTCAGAACAGAGCAGCTTTCGTGCCTACAGCAACAGCATTGTCCGAAGTAGTCGCACCACCCTTGACCGCATGGAGGTAACCAGGGCTCCCGGGTTGAAGGGCAGCCAGGGAATGAGAGAAATAACCAGCCCAGTGCATTTTGATGGGAAACATGCGGTATATAAACACAGCTAGTTCTTCTGGTGGGGAGATGCTGAGGTCAAAACCTACTGTGATGAGAGAATGATTCCCATTAAGCAGGGGTGGGCATAGTGCAGCCCTCAGGAACATTTTTGTGCCCCCAAGACCACCTCTGTGGGGGCATGTTTGCTACATTTTGAATCCCCCTCCAGGCCATTTTAGGTCCAGAAAAGGTCTTTTTTAAAACCAGAAGTAAACTGGCTTCCAGCCACTTCCTGTTTTGAAAATAAAAGGCCTCTCCTGGGCCTAAAATCCCCAGTGGGGACTAAAAACATGGCAAAAATGCCCCTACAAGTGTGTTGAGGTGCATTGGGGGGGGGGGCAAAATTTTGGAGTAATTTTTTTGCTGACTGCCCTAAGGTCTCCTAGGAGGCTAATGCAGTCCCCTAGCTTCCCTCAGTTGCCCACTCCTGCTATTAAGCATACTGCTGGTTGCAACACAGAGCTATACTCCATGCAGCACAGCATCCTTTGCCATTATCAGGGCTGTTAAGAACACAGGAAGCCTTATATGGAGTCAGACCCTTGGTCCATCTAGCCCAATAGGGTTAATGTTGAATGACAGCAGCTCTCCAGGTCTTTCCTAGCCATGCCTGGAGATACCTGGTAGTCTCCCATCCAAGACTAACCAGGTCTGATCCTGCTTTGCTTCCAAAGTCAAACAAGATTGATTGTGTTCAGGGTGGTACATATACTCTGCTGTAGGTACTGTGTGCCTCTGTGGAAAGCTCAGACTATATGGCCTGAATCCAACTAGACCCATGGGATCAATTGCCAAATTGTCAGTCAAGTCTGATGTAAATCTCAGTGATTCAGTGGGTCTACTCTAGTTTTTACCAGAAATTGGGTTTCAACCATTGTGTGCAACTGAGGTGTACAAATTAAGTATATTTACAGTCATTTTGCAGTTATGATCCTGATCAAAGAATTTGCAATTCTGACAAAGATTTGGGATAGAATAATGTACAGGAAAGGACAGAAGCAAGCTGAGGGCAAAGAAGCTATTGGAAATGTTTAAAATGCAGCCCCTTTGAATTCAGAACATTACTCAGAAGCCGCTCCATTCTTCTACTTGTGAGGACTAGAAAATGGGCATGCAAAAAAAAAGATGGAATAACATTAGGCTACATGTACAAGTAGCAGCACTGTACTGTTTGAGTATTGCTGCTGCTGCCACGTAGATACTGTAGCTTCCTCTTCTGAATCCCTTGATTTGGAGAGGCATGTTTTGCCCTGCTTTTCCTTTCAGCAAAGCACTTCCCTTCTGCATGTCTTTTGGCCATCAAATGTTAACTATTAGTAACCGTTGTATATTGTGCCATAGGACT
Source organism: Gambelia wislizenii (assembly GCA_030847615.1). NCBI lineage: Eukaryota > Metazoa > Chordata > Lepidosauria > Squamata > Crotaphytidae > Gambelia > Gambelia wislizenii. Next base: position 252,784,699 of record JAUMIR010000002.1, on the reverse strand, counting down.
TTGATGACGACCCAAGAGCACTGGGTGCCCGTGGTCACCGCCGCTCTGTCAGCCGAGGGTCCTACCAGCTCCAGGCTCAAATGAACCGAGTCGTCTATGATGAGAGGTATACAACCAATGGAAACGTGATCTGGGAACACCATCACATGTAGGGTCCCATATTCATCCCAGTCTGCTTATTTGGTCTATGACCATGAACTTGCAAGTTTTGATCAAGAAGGGTTGTTGGAAACTGAGAACCCTAGATATTGTTCTGACCACAAATGAGTAATGCTTGCAGAACAAAGGCTCTGTGCTTCTAACTGGGCCCATCAGTCCAGCCAGAAATACATTTCATGGTGTATCCTTGTAACTCAATGTCTTACATCTTCTTTTAGACCCCCAGGCAGTGTTGTACCCACTTCGGTGGCAGAAGCCAGCCGTGCCATGGCCGGGGATACTACACTAAGTGAGAACTATGCCTTTGCTGGCATGTACCATATCTTTGACCAGCATGTGGATGAAGCTGGTGAGTAGTGCATGAAGGCCTTAATTGAATGGCTGCCGAGCATTTTCCCTTTTGACTCCTGAAGCCACATTAATGGCAAAGGTGATACGAACTGGAGTTGACATCAGATAGCTTTTTGCAGAAAAAGATACCTAATAGGTGATGTGCCAATTTCTGGGATGAGAAGAGAGGCTATTATTCTTGCCCTCTTAAGGTGGAAGGGAAAGGTAGAGTGGAAGGGTTAGGAAAGCCTTTACAGGCTGCAGGTAGTGGTTTTGCTGGTAAGCATACTTAAGTGCTGTTGAATAGTGCTGTAGCCTAGCCCAGTGCCTCCCTCCCCTCACAACGCTGCTTAAATGCACTTTGGAGACAGCTGTGTTGAAGAAGGAAAAGCAGTCCTGTTTTCTGAGTAGTGTCTGCCTTGGGGATGTAGAAAAATAAGTCTAATGAAGAACCTTTTGTCAGGCTTTGGGGCAGGGTGTGTCTGTGTGTTCTTGCACTTGGCTGTCAAAGTTCAATTAGCCTTCTCTCCCCCCGCCCTATGTTTTTTCCCCCTTCCTCTGCAGTGCCCAAGGTTCAATTTGCAAATGATGATAAACACCTACTAGCCTGCTGTTCACTGGATGGCACCATCTCAGTGTGCCAGTTGGTGCCCAGTCCCCCAGTGGTGCTGCGGGTGCTGAAGGGACACAGTCGAGGTGTGTCTGACTTTGCCTGGTCCCTCTCCAATGACATCATTGTTTCCACCTCACTTGATGCCACAATGCGCATTTGGGCTACAGAGGATGGCAAGTGCATCCGGGAGATTCCAGATCCAGATGTTTCTGAGCTGCTCTGTTGCACTTTCCAGCCAATGAACAATAATCTCACAGTGGTGAGTGAAGGGTGTTATCTAAAATAATACTGTCCCTCAGCTTTGGGGCCTTTCTCCTTCAGGGGAGAGTACTAACTTGCAGGATAATAGGAGTCTCCTTTCCCCTGCCTGCCCATAATGCAGATGAGGAAAGAACTGTTGGATTTAAAAGAAGTATGGAAGGGAGGGTGTAGAATTGATGCTATTGGTCTTCAGTGCTTTTTGTAAGGGAAGAAAGAATCTGGTCACAAGACAATGGGTTGAATATAGGTAGAAACATTACATTTGACCCCTGTAGATGTTGCAGCTGCTTAGTGAATCACAGTGGTAGTCAAGGTGCCCAGAGTGAGACCAAGGGAGAGTGGGACAGGGAAAGTCTATGTGTTGCTTGTTTTCCTATTTTGTTCTGTAGAATAATATGAACTTGCTTTTTTTTTAATTTGTCCATGAGGTGGGGAATGGAAAGCACAACCTCCATGTGGTAAACATCTCAACAGGGAAAAAAGTGAAGGGTGGTTCAAGCAAGCTAACTGGCCGAGTGCTCTCACTCTCCTTTGATTCCCCTGGCCGTATCCTCTGGGCAGGAGATGATAAAGGCAGTGTATTTTCATTCCTCTTTGACATGGCAACAGGTGAGCAAGATGATAAGACGGGGAGTCTAGCAGGGAGAGGGAGTAGGCAAGATACACATGGGCTTAGACACAGTCCTCTGCTTTCCATCTCTCCTGCAGGAAAACTGACCAAGGCCAAACGTCTGGTGGTGAATGAGGGCAGCTCTATCACCAGTATCTCAGCCCGCTCCTGGATCAGCAGAGAAGCACGGGACCCATCTCTCCTTATCAATGCATGTATTAACAAGCTGTTGCTGTATAGGTACGGGGCTTTACATGGCACTGTTACACTAGAAGTACAATACTAAATGAGCCCCCAATTAACATGTGGGACATGATTAATCTCCTTATTCAGTAGCTGTTCTTGCTGCCTTCCCTGACAGGGTAGTGGACAATGAAGGAACGCTCCAGCTTAAGAGAAGTTTCCAGATACAACAGAGCTCACATCCTGTCCGCAGCATCTTCTGCCCTCTCATGTCCTTCCGCCAAGGAGCTTGTGTTGGTATGATGGGGCCCCACCCTTATTGCAGAGGAAATGGAAGGCAGCATATTCTCCCGAGGTTTCTTGTGGGTTGCCAGTTCTAAGCCAGCAGTTGCCCCACTTTACCTGGCTGCCAATACAAATGGCTCGTAATCACTGCAGTAGTATAAAGCAGAGAATGGAATTAAGTCTCTCATAAAGAGCTTACAGATAGGGACTCCTGCCCGCTTTAATACCTCTTATTTGTGCATTTCAGTGACCGGCAGTGAGGATATGTGTGTCTACTTCTTCGATGTGGAGCGTGCCACCAAGGCCATCGTTAACAAATTGCAGGGTCACAGCGCTGCTGTGCTGGATGTCAGCTTTAACTGTGATGAGAGCCTCTTGGCATCCAGTGATGCCAAAGGCATGGTTATTGTCTGGAAGAGAGAACAGAAGTAGCATTCTTTTCCCTGACAAATGCAGGGAAGTACTTTGTACGATTGTCACAGATGGCAGCTGATGTAGAAGCCAAGAGCCCAAAAGAGGAGCTAAAGGGCCAATTTTTTCTCCTTGCTGTTTTTTCCCCATCTCCTATAGCCGGGAAAGTACTGAGCATACCTCTACAGTGCACCAGCACCCATTGCTTCAGCAGACAAAGGAGTCAAGTTAACATTATGAGACATTTTGTTTTATTGTGGTTTGTGGTGTTTAATGTCTAGATTGAGTCCTGTTGATCACAGGAGCTGAAAGTTTGCTTAAAGTTAAGGGCTTCTCTGGCTACTACTTAATTGGCAGAATAGGATTTGGAACTCCAGGGATTCTTTTCTGACTCATCAGCATAATCTAGTGGTTCAAGTTCCATTTAGTAACAGTCTATTACCTGCTGGTGCAAGACAGCTGTGGTATTCTAACAATGGCTTCTTCCATCCTGGAAATACTGGGGACCAGAAATATTCACACAGCATGAGTTAAAACATTGTGCTCAGCGTTAACCTCACATCAGGGGCACCCAGCGCTAGGAAGCAAGACCTTCTCTTTTGCTTCTGTCCAGTGCCACTGAGCCATGTACTCTGAAGGATCAGCATTACTAGTCTGTTGGATTTCTGAACTCGACAGCATTAACTTTGTGCACAGACTTCCCAGCAACAGGATAGAATTCCACTTGCTCATCTGTACATCAGGCTGTTAGCACTAGCATGTTTCTCCAGTCAGCTTACAGTGACTGGAAGTCTTCCTAGTTTGGGGTAGGAATGAACAGGTAATGAACAGGATTTGCCTCCCCGTCAACACTGACTGCTTCAAAAACTACTAATAGTGTGTTTGGAATTTACAAATCTCTCACTGGAATATTCCTGACAGCTGTATGCAAAAACAGGTGCTCCTAGAAGCTAAACTCTGCAAGCAAATGGAGTCTGTTTAAATTGAAATGTATAGCTACTTGATGTAGTTAAGTGCTCATCTTCTACAGCATGTATGGTATTGTAATGGGGTGGGGTGGGGGCCTAGTTATATAGCGACTCTTCTGTATTGTGGCTGTGATTGTTTCTTTTACTTTGGTTTGTTCTCTTTTTGTGAACTAGGAGAAAATGTTTCTAAAGTCCCTGTTACTGGAAAAGGTGACGGGATGGTACTTGGCCAAATGGAATTTTTCTGCTAAGTACCCAAAAGATAAGAATTTAGTTACAGGATGCTTGAAAGTTCCTCATTAGCACCATAACATCACCATATGAAGAAGCATGAGCTGAGCTAAGGGGATCACCACTTCAGAGGTGAAAGCTGGCCTCATCTTTGCATTGAATTGCACAGCCTAATGAAGGGGCAAGAGATTATCTGAGTGTGCAGATGGAGTTAATACAATCTATATTAACACATTAAATAATGCTTCCAGCATATGGCATTGTTCAGCTCTGGAAGGATGATGTATCAGGTAGAGAATGAAGAATTAAGATTAGTCTATAAAGGAGTGCTGGAAAACCTATGGAACTCTACATGTTGGATTCCAGCTTCCTCCTTCCTAACCACTGGCTATGCTAGGTGTGCCTGATGTGAGCTGGGATTCAACATCAGGACACCTACAAGTTCCACACTCCTGCTGTAAAGGGACAGAATTTAAAAGAAACATGGGAACTTCTGAGAGAAGTTTCCTCTAATTACAGGTATGTTTCACCAAAAGCCACACACTCTGGATGCTGTGCTAACAGATTACATAACTGTATTCCTAATGACTGCTACCTGCAACTTGCCTTAGCCCCAGTTTAACAAAATAAACAATGATGTCTGATATCTGTTACTGTTTTTTAAAAATTATTATAAAAGCCCTGGAGTACTGCTTCACATGTTACAAAACATTCAGCCACTCTGCTATTTGTTCTAAGCACATGGAGAACCCCACTGAATCAGGCCTGCCTAGTTTTCAGGTTTTCCCAAGAGTGGCCAACCAGATGTCTCTGGAAAGCTTGCAAGGATATGAGGGCAATAATAATCTCATCAGTTGCTGCAGAGCAACAGTGTATTCAAAGGCACAATATCACAGAGATAGAATGTAATCATAATAATTGATAGCCTTATGCTCCATGAAATTGCATAACCCACTTTTAAGTCATTAAAACTGGTGGCCAACACACCTTGTAGCAGTGAATTCCACATGAAAGTACTGATTGAGGAAGTACTTCTTTTTATTCTGAATCTTCTGCCAGTCAGCTTATTTGAATGACTCAGTTCTAGTATCATGAGAAAGAAAAACTTGGCTATGATTTGCATAATACATGATTTTATAAATTTCAATCATACTTCCCCCCCAGTATAGAGATCCAGTAGTTATAGCCTTTCCAGAACCAGAAAGGTGCTCTAGTCCCCAATAATTTTCACTGCCCTTTTTGAACCTCCAGCTCTCCTTTTTGAGATGTGGCAGCTGATAAATGTGTTTATGATAACAGAATTTGATGAAGAGCACTTCACTGTGTTTCAGCAGACTTTGCATTGAACGCTAACAATCTGCACATATGAAATAACCATGTCAGGTAATCTTGCATAAGGAAAGGAAAACCTTCTGAATCCTCAAGAACCCACTTGAAAGCTTCTTCCAAAATGCATTCAGCACGATAACAAGGGAATTGGATGTTATGATACAATTAACTGGTCTATGCATCAAACCTAAATGTATGTCTCCTACAATTTATAAGCCCGCCTTTTGTACTTCCAAAGGAATCCATAAGCAAGTGAATTGAACTTTGAATTTGGTATAACTTTCCAAAAAAAATTCTGCTGAAGTTTCTTCTAGTTCCCTACTCCACACAGAGTCACACAATTGAAGTAATCTGATTTTTTTTAAAAAGCAACAGGTATAAGATAACATAAAGAATCCAAACATGTAATTCATGCCATAATTTTGAAACTTCATAACAGGTTCCAGAATACAGCTGTTTCCAGAAACTAGATTCTCTGCCCCAACCCCAAAAAGTTATTTTAAAAACATTTCCTATTAAAAATAAATGCATTAGTTAAAAGAGTAAACACTGAGGCTTTTCAGTTTGCATAGGGCTTAAATTCATGATGGGTAGTAAGTGCGATTTCAAGTATAAATGTATGGGCCACCCTCACTGTAAAGGTTCCATGAATATGTAGATGTGGACAGCAGTCATATGACACATTGAGGTAATACAGTCTGCACAGACAAATCCATTAAAAATGGCTGTGTTTCCCCACCTACCTATCAGGTGGCTAGGAAGTGCTTTCCATTAAAAACCAAGACCTCTTATCCCTAAGAAAATCACACTGAGGGGGGGGAAATACCAGTGTTTTCTGCCCTGTTGCACTTACAATCAAACCTTTAAAATAGAAGCTTTAACCGAGGGTCTGATGAGACAAACATGGATTTATGATGGGAGTTCTCTTCTGTGCTGTAGCTTTTCCAACCATCATCTCAGCAGCAAGTTTGGCAAGTCAAACTTTCCTCCTGCCTAACAGCATAGATGCCATAAGAAAAGTCTGGTCTGGCAGTGAGAAGCAGTCACATAAAGCTAGGTTGCACAGGAGATATGGGTAACTGCCCTCTTTATAGTTCATAGTCCTGGTAACTTGTTTTTCGAGCAGATGAGTTCCTGACTCTTACCCTCTGCAGTATTTCAGCAACTGCCAATCTTTTTTTCTTGGCTTCCTGTCCAAGCCTGATCAGACATTTCCGAAGCAAAACTGGTAAGGACCTAGAAGAGGTATTTCCGGCAGGACTCTGTGCCACATTTACACTCAATTCGCATCCGCTTCTTTGGTGAGCCACCAAGGCCTCCCACCAAGCCAAAATTAGAGTCCATCCTTGTGCTTTCTGCGTTTACTGGGTCCACTGTGGAAAAGATTTATTCTTTATTTATTCAAGGTATTTATAGATGGGAGAATCAGAAGTTTTTACTCTGTAGCACATCTACCATGGGCTAGCATCCTGGTCAGCAATTATGATGTCATAAATCTGCTTTGCACCACCGCAGTTAACTTTTAGGGCTGTTTCATGAAGCAACCAAAAGTCCTGCTGCAAAACCTACCTTTTCAGCAGCAGAGCCACCCCACCTCCAACGTAGCCCTTTCTATTTTGCTGTAAAGTGGGGAGTAGGCAGAGACACATCCAGGTCTCTTCCTGTAACTGGACACACTGCAATAGGAACAGAAAATGGCCATGTTGGCCAGAGGGAAAGGCACTGCTGAAAAGGTAGGGGGTGGGGTGGGGTGGGGTGTAATATCAGGAGACGTACTAAGGATATGTAACTACATCTCCCAATGCAGGATTAAATATACATCTCGTAGTAAATGCTGAACTTGATAACAAGGTTCTTTCTTGGCCCCAGAGGCTAAACATCCAATAGTTCATTAATTTATACCTACTTAGCAGATCCTTGAAGAGAAGATAAGGGAAAAAAATTTGTAGTTCTGTTCTAATTCTAAGGAAATCCAAATGGAATAATAACTGCCTTCTTTAGGCATGATGCAACTATGCCTTCTTTTAGCAAGGCACTGACCATTTCCTCTATTCACTCCACCAGTCTCCCTCTAGTTTTTTTTAATAAGCCAGGAAGGGCTAGGGTTGAATACACATGTGGTGGTCCTCTCCTCTACAAAAATCCTGTTGACATCTTCAGGCTGGACAAAATGAAAAAGTATCATAGCACAAGCCAAATTACATCCACTGGATCTGTCTTAATTACAGCCTCCAAGTCAGAGCAGATCCATGCAATTTTATCTGCAAAGTGCTGAGCACATTTTCCACAGCAGGCTTTTGAGTCGTCCTCAGCAGAATAGGCCCTTGCCTTTGTGCTTCCCCAAAGTGACTCCCCCAAAGGGTGTTGCCCTCTTTGGTGGTGGATGTGCCCCTAATGGACTGCAGCTTTTATCAGTTTTGAGCAATTAAAATAATAGCTCAAACCAGGGTTTGTAGTCTCAATCAGCCATTTCCTGAATGCAGTGTCAAACTACAATAGGTTTTAGTGCCCTTAGAAATTCTCCAGCACTCTCCTCACCTTGCATGTTGTAGTCAAAAGTAAGTTCCTCACCAACACGAATAGATCGAGTAGCAAAGAAGGCAATGCGTGGCAGCCGCTCATCCAAGTTTTCAATGAAGACATTATACACCTGTAGGTTGGGGTTACACTGGAGAACAGAACACAAAGGAAAGGATGTTATATTAAAAATTATGTTGAGATATGTCTCCCTACCACCCTCGGATTTACTGCACTCACACTGTGGTTGACAAAATGAGAAATGTTGCCATAGTAAGCAGCATCCACTGTGTATACATCTTCTACATAGTCCAGGTCAAACAGGTAAGTAGCACCCTGTCGGTCATAGATCTGACCCCGTCGCTCAGCTTCCTCCGATGTGATGATCTGAGAGAGATGTGGAAGAGAGTGAGCACTATAGAAAGGATTTATTTCTGCTTTGTACTGTGAACTTTCCTTCCAGGGACCTGTACATCTGGCTAAATTTCTTCTAATGATATGCTGTGTCCACACTTCTGCCTAATAATTTTAAATCCTGTCTGCAACTACTACCTCAGATAAATTCAGCTTGCTCACTCCTACATTTTCACAACAAAACCCTAAAAACCACTGCCACCATGACAAATAAGTTGACAAGAGTTCCAGATCTTCAAACAAACTCTGAAGTTTTACTACTATTACTACTAAAATAACCATACAATGTAATAAAATAGATCTATGTTAGTCCCTCCTTTTGAGCTACCTTCATCCTCCCAAGCATCTCTATACCACAATGTCCAGTAGATGGCTCCAAAATATATCCTGATTCTGTGTATGTGTCTTCAAGTCACCTTCCGACTTATGGCAAACCCTGGGGAATTTCATGGGGTTTTCTTAGGCAAGGAATACTCAGAGGTGGTTTTGCCAGTTCCTTCCTCTGAAATATAGCCTATAGCACTGGGTATTCATTGGCAGTCTCCCACCCAAGTACTAACCAGGACTGACCCTGCCTAGCTTCCAAGATGAGGTGAGATCTGCTGCCTTTAGGGTATTTAGGCCCTAAATATCTTCACTACAGCCACATTTTTCTTGTGCAGATGTGACTACACTACAAACATGTCTGAGGTGTTTGTCATTATGGCCTCCTTGTTGATATTTGTTTGTTTAAAAAATTTAAATTCTGCCTTTCAACTAAGAGACCCTCAAGATGACCAACAAAAGATTACAGCAGTACGTATGACCTCATATACACACACTAATAACAGTATTCTGGTTAATGGACAAGGTCAGAATGCATCTTGTTAATATGTAACAGGATGATTTACTGAGCAAAATCAAATATTCCCCTTCATAGTTTTGTATTTTGGTCAACACAAAATTAAATACTGTATCAACATAATAATGGTGGGGGGGGGAGATCTCTCACTTTAAACTGAGCTACAGCAATTTCTGAACTGAACAATAGTATACGACAAGGGGGTAAGACAGCTAAGATTTTAAGGAGAAAGTTTATTGGTACACAAGTTGAATGTCTGGGAGGCAGTGTCTCTACCAGAAGATTACAGGGGCCAATAACATATCTACAATACGTTTCCCTTTCTTTCTAGAGATGAAAGTTTCCCTTTCTAGCACCTCTTGAATTATCAGAGGCCAGGCACTCTTCATTATTTGCAGGCCTGGAATTCAAAGGATATTTCTTCTATTGGACAAAAACAAAAGGTGAGAGTGGGCAATACTTCCACTCTTTAACGTGAGAATTCAAAGACACAGCTGTGCTAGTCTGTAATATCAGTAAGCAAGGGGATCTTGTAGCCCCTATGAGACTAAGGAAGTAACCAAGTCTACGAAAGCTTATGCTACAACCTTTCAATTAATCCCAAGGTGCTGCAAGATCCCCTTGTCCACTTTTTAACTGCACTCTTTTGTTAATTCAAGTTTTCAGGGGAATTTTCTCATGCTTTCAATTAACAAGGATCCTGCCTGTCTTTTGTAGTATCTTGACCAATACCAATATCTTTGACAAGACTTTTCAACTGGCCTTATATGAACACAGCAAACTTCTCCATCGTACACTGGATTTCACCTTCTCTGTTTCATGATGCCCACATAAATTGGCAGATTCCTGTCCCTGTGGTGTGTACACATAATGCCTAGACCTTTTAGGATAGTGGTGAGGAGCTGCTTGGGACTAACTGGAACATTCATAGCAGTTATAATCTAATAGTAAGAATCAGGGAGAGGATTAATCAAAGCAGCAAGAGATAGAAGAGGACAAAGAAAGAATTTTCATTTGTTTATAGACTGGCCATTAACAAATTATAGCAGGGGCAAACTGCAGCCCACTACCCTCCTGGACCCTGGAGAAAATCTTATCCAAATAAATTACAAACTGCATCCCTAGAAGCCATATGAAGTCTATTTTGGCCTCTCTGGCCTATTTCAGACCCAATTTACCCTTCCTAGAAACTTGGACTTTTCTTGTTTCAAAAAAAGGGCTTTTTCTAACCCAAAACAGGCCAGGATGGCTAAAATAGTATATAATTAGCAAATAACATATACAAACCCACAGCCAGGCTCCTGAGGGTATAATTTAACTTTTTTTTCAGGGTTTGGAGAAATGCGGGAAGAGGGGTGCAGCCTGCTGAGATCTAGGAAAGGCACTATGGTAACTGGACTGTCAGACATCACCCGACCCTGAGTTACAGGGATTATTTTTTAAAAAATAATGTTTGTTTCAGTCTCAATAATCCTAATTGTACTAGTTCAAGTTCATGGCTTTGAATGTACTTATTGCATTTCATTAACAGCATGAGCATGTTGAGATCTTGAAATCTTTGAAAAGGATACAAGTCCACAAAATAAATAAGCTGTATAATCATATATATATATCTACTCAGAAGTGACTTCCGCTGGGTTCAATGGGAATGGGCCCATATAGGATTTTAACCCCTATTCATTCATTTAATGCTTGTACCTTTATTTAGCAAATACCTGTCTCTGCATCTTCCACAGGTCTTGAATATGCTACATAACCACACTGTTGGGACATGTCACATGCATACAAGCCATTACTACTTCAACTCTTGTAGCATGGAACAAGTCACCTAGGTTTAATTTTTATTTCCTTCTGCATATTGGATCACAAGGAAACATCTGCCTCACTCATGCCTGCTCATCCTACCTCTCCTACATACTCCATAACAAAGCTGTTCTTGCGGATCTTCTCCAATGTGCGAACACCCCAGCCGCGTCCATTAGCTGTCCGGAAAATACAAAGGTCATAACGAATGCCTTTCTGTACCACTCGGTTGGGGCAGTCAATCCCACAGCTGCAGCGAGAGTTGCACTCATAGATGGGCATGCCAGCCTTGATCTTCACTTGGCCCAGCTCATTATAGGCAAATTTATGGTGAGAGGCACCAGGGCAGCAACCACTAGCTGCTTCTGACAGACAGTCTGAGCACTCACAGCCCACAGCCACTTGGTTAAGAGTGATACCCTCCCCAACTTTATATTCATTAATGTAGACAAAGTCCCGGGGAGGCCCATCCAAGTCTACTTCATTCTCTACCACAATTCGTCCTTTGTGGTTGCGTTTGGCATTGAGCTCATACTCCCAGTTCTGCAAAGCTCTCCGCTGTTTGGCCTTCTGCACCAGGTAGCTGGTAATGCCTTGGTCAAGCAAGCGCATGTTCTTCTTGAGTTTGCCTCCTCGACGGATCAATGCCTGCTCTAGGTCCCGGTGGAACTGTTTCAGTATGCTGAAACAGCGCAGGTTCTTCCTGGGCTCCCAGGTGTTCTCTGACTCAGGGTACCCCCGCCACTTCACCAGGTAGTACTCCTCATCCTGAGTAAAAGGTAACCATGCAGAGTGTGAGCCTAAAACACGCCAATGCACTCCCCAGAACAGACCCCAGAAAGCGACATCTCCCAATAATCTGCTCTCTGACTACTAAAACCCAAACCCAAGAACACAACCCAGGAATCCCACAGAGAATTTAGCAACTCTTCATCCTCCCATTCTAATAGTAATAACTCTGTAGCAGTGTATAGCAAGACTGTCTGAGTAAGACAAATTCTATTAAAAGTAAAAAAGCTAATGAAAAAAATGTTAAAAATCTCAGTTAACAAACTAACACCTGATAACTGGGGAACCCCAATGCAAGTTTATATCAAAGGAAGAAGCAATCCTAATCTTTGAAAAGGCCAGAGAAACTCACTCGGACTTTCTTGTAGTCACACAGATATTCCACTTCAAAATCACAGAGGTTTTTTCTGGTAATGCCCAAAGGAGAGCAGCACATCTTCTCCAAACGACACAAATCCTGAAGTTGGGACCAAGTTGACTTGCAACAAACAGTACATGCTACAGGGGATAAGGACAAATATGTACAGTTAGAAGTACCATACCTTTTCCTTAAAAAAAAAAAAAGTAGTAGATTATCTGGTTGGCCCTACCAAGTATCTTATCTAGTATCTTAAGAGAAAGGGAATCCTCAGAAGTTTGACGCATGTTCCTGAAGTTTGTTGCAGGGATAAGCAGGAACACTGTCTCAAAAAAGGTTTGTGTAAGGAATCTTAGAGGCACATATCACACACCTAGATGTACTTTTCCACTTCAGTTCCCATTCCAGTATCACCTGTAATTCCCTGCCACATTGTTTTACATCTATAACTTGCCTGTATTCTTGTACACAGAACTGCACTTAATAGCTATGAATCTTAAAAGAAATTCAGAGTCATCACAGAACTTTTGACTATTCACATAATGTAACTCAAATTAATACCCCAGAACAGCAAATAGTAATAAATTAATAAATCACATAGAAGTGATGAGCTGAAATGGATTATCTCTCCCCTCCACAACAGAGAAAGCCAGGCAAGGAATGAAGGTTCTCACAGCAGGGAGCCTCAAAGCGTCCTCTTATGGGTGGTGGGGGGAGGATGTTTACATGCCAAATACCTTGCTCTCCTACTCATGGCCTGGGAAAGGGAGGAGGCAAAGAATGTGTGTGTGTGTGTGTGTCTGTGTGATCTGCTTCCTGCAGGGACCCAGAACTGAGGCAAAAGGTACAAATGCAAAATGGGGGATAGAACGAGTAGCAGAAGGGGCAGAAATGGCAGCAGGGGGCATAGAACAAGTGGCAGGGGGCAGAAATGGCAGCAGGGGGGCAGAAATGGTGGCGGGGCAGAACCGGCAGCAGGCGGGGGCAGACTTAAACCCACCAGCCTACCTCAAAGGGTTGTCATGAGGTTTCCTGGCCATTTGGGGGGGGGGAGTTTTTTTAATGGCGTATGGTACGCTGGGTCCAGCTAGTTAGGAAGAATTTCCTGACAGTAAGAGCTGTTTGGCAGTGGAATGCACTGCCTGGGAGTGTGGTGGAGTCTCCTTTTTTTGAAGTTTTTAAACAGAGGCTGGATGACCATCTGTCGGGAATGATTTGATTGTGTATTCTTGCATGGCAGGGGGTTGGACTGGATGGCCCTTATGGTCTCTTCCAACTCTATAGTTCTATGTTGCTGCCTCAGGCAGCAGATCATGGTAACCTGAACTTTCCCTAGAAGCCAAGATGATTAAACTGAGACTGTTTACTTTGGAGATATATATTATTTATATTTATATTATAGTTTATATTACATTTGTATTATAGAAATTTCTGACCCTGCAAGTATCAAATATGTATTGCTAGCAATGTGGAATATAATAAGCATCTATTTTTTTTCACTGTTTATGTAATTTTGAAAAAAGGAGGAGCTGTAGGTATAATTTTTACGTAGGGGTTCCCTGAGACCTGAAAATTATTTCAAGGGTTCCTCCAGGGTAAAAAGGTTGAGAAAGGCTGCCCCAGAACATCAATTCATAATAAAAATTGGTGATGTAGCACATGATGTGACTGCACATTTTTGATAGCATTGTCAAGACTCCTGCTTACAGCTCCATTACCTTATAACCCTCAAATGGGCACTCACCCGATGTGTACTAGCAGTTTATCCTTAGATGTCCAAGCAACATCCATCAATGATACTATACTAATTTTAAGCCCAAACGATAGAATCATTCTTAGCATTTAGTTCCTCTAAACCAGTTCAGATCCTGAAGAGAATAGAACTACTTCCTCATTTTAGAAACAACAGATTAAAAATCCTTTTTTTGGAGAAACAATCCCAACCTTCACTGTTCTAATCATTAAATATTTTCTTCCATTCTCCAACTTCAGTTTGTTGGCAGTCCATTTACAGTGGTTGTTATTTATAAAGCAACTAAAATTGTTCAGCAGCAGTTTACAACACTTAAGAAATAGCACAGGCCTTGCTCTCTGGTGTACAACTTGAAGGTAAAGGCATTGCATGGTAAGGACAAAGCAGGCCATGAAAGGCATTTTCTCCATCACACCACAGTGCTAAGAGCCAAGTGGCAGTTAGTCCAGATAGACAAACAGGATCTCATTGCTTCTCTCTTAGTGGTTATTGGACCCACAGTATTTTAATTAAAGAAAATAGTTCTTTCTACTTCACAGGTCAATGCAACAAACACCGACTTTATAGGTAGAAGGTTCAATCCTTGGCATGTCCAGGTCAGGATGAGGCTCTGCTGTCAACCAGCAGACAATACTGTACCCAACTAGATGAACTCAATGTAAGGCAGCTTTCCGCGTACTTATAATCCCAGGAGACATATTTTGTTGTAGTCTAGTCTGAATTCAGCATTCTGTGGCTTGCATAAAGAAATTCTGTATTTACCAGAGCTGAAAAACTTAGCAGTCTTTAGGAAACTGATTTGTTCAAATAGTTTGCCTTTCACCTGCAGAACCTTCATTCTTTTGAAGCCTATAAAGCTGAAAACACTAGGCTGAAGGTCAGCACTAAGTGCATGTGGGTGAAAGGTCAAATGTCATTACGATTTCTGATTAGCACAATATCACCCATTCCTACTTTTTGTGATCAGCATGGCTATAAAATATGATACAGCAGAAATAAACTGATAGGGCAGTGATGATTTTTTTAAAAAAAAATGTCTGATTGTGTTAGTTATTTCAGTCTTATTCTGGAGAGATGGTCATAATAAATACACTGAAGCAACATACAGGTAGTCATCTAATTCAACTACCTCTCCTCATAGTGAGAGATGATCCCAACTCCTTGCTGTTCCTGATATATTAACAGATTTTTTTTAAAGTGGACTATAGCAAAAGCATGTGTAGTGCTATTTTACAGGAAGTAACCCAACAGCGATTACTGGAAGTGTCAAACAAAAACGTGGCTTAAAAACACATTCATGTGGAAGGACTATGCAGAGGTACAAAGACATTTTTCTTTTAAAATCAAAACTTTTTAAAAATCCACTAAAATACAATTCTCATGATTAAGAAAGCTACACTATTTGTCTCTTGGTCATTTCCAGGTGGTAGCAAGCCTATTCTCTCCTCTGCTCTTTGAAAGGCATCAAGATTTCTGGCTGCTCTTGAAGCCCATGTATCCATGGTAAGTTAATTGAAATAGGAGCTGGTCATTCCCGATGCAGTGATTTCCACCAGGTCTACACCACCACTGTTGTAAACTGTGATCAAGCCCAAACTGGGGGAAAAGGTGGATATAAATATAATAATGGGGGGGGGAGTTTTTAGAATGTAAACCTGAAGGCAATGGCTCTCTTCCCTTTTTTAAAAGCTTCATTTAAATATTATTACTGATTTGGAAGCTGAAGGGCAGCTAAACATAGTTTTAAACAAATAAAGACACATCTGACAAGGCTTTCCTAGGGACAGGAGGAAAATGGGGAAAAGGCAGGATATAAATATAATAATTGGGGAGGGGGAGTTTTTAGAATGTAAACCTGAAGGCAAGGGCTCTCTTCCCTTTTTTAAAAGCTTCGCTTAAATATTATTATTATTACTGATTTGGAAGCTGAAGGGCAGGTAAACATAGTTTTAAACAAATAAAGACACCTCTCACAAGGCTTTCCAAGGGACAGGAGGGGCGAAGCACATCAAGAACCAGACAGGCCAAGGATAGCCTTTGTTGGCCTGAGCAAAAACATTAAATGAGGCCAATAAAGTCCTGTCAAGTTTGCCCCTCAAAAACGAATGCTTCTGACGGGAAGTGGGAGAGAACATGAAACGGGACAAGGCTTTCCTAGGGACAGGAGGGGCGAAGCACATGGTCAAGAGAGCACATAGAGGCCCGTCGGAAAGAGGACGAGGGAAACGAAACGGGGCTCAAAGAGCGGCTTCTTCGCTGAAGAGAGAAACACGAGTCTGGCAGGGACACAAACGAAGAACCACGAAAAGTAGTTACAGTAAAGCCGAATTTTATTATCTGTGGTGTTTGCCCGACAAGGAGTGCCTATGCCATGTTTCCCTCTCCTTAGGGTCCGTTTCGACCGCCCGCGCTTCCCTCCGTCAATACTTTTTTTTTTTCTCCCGCTCTCCGCGCGAGGCGACCGGCGCCACATTCGCCCGCTCACCCCTCGCGCGCTTCCCCCACCACTCCGCCCCGTAACGGTCGCCCGCCGCCGACGGCTCCCTTCCCTCCCCCACGCCGCCTCGCGCCCGCTAAGAACGCGGCGGCGGGTGCTCATTGGCTCTTGGCCTCGCGACCACCCGGCGAACTCAGCGCCTAGCGCCGCACAGCAGCGTAGCGCACTCCAGCTCGGCGCGCGCGCTTGGCGGTTTCCACTCACCTTTTAAATTTTCCGCCATCTTGCGCCCTTTTTTTTTCCTCCCTAACTTCCCTCCAGCCACTGAGGCAGCCAGAAAGTTTTCATCCCACGTCAAAGCGCGAGAAGGGTTGGAGGCGGAGCCAGGGAGGGAGGGAGGAGGGAGAAATCGTTCCCATTGAGCCTCCGCCTCGGAGTGACGCGCCATCCACCCAATAGGAAGTTCTCGAGTTTAATCTCGGTCCCACCCCCAGCAATGTCGGGAGCCGCCTCCTCCTCCCTGAGCTTATTAGCCTGGCGAGGCAGCGTCTTCGCCTCCTCCTGGCGGGAAGGCGGCTTGGGAGGTTCTGCTTTTAAAAAGACGGAAATAGTCCTTACCGGCAAAATCCTCCTTGTATTAAAGACTCCTTGCAGAGGGCTGGTTGGCTGCCCGCTTGGCACAGCGAACAAAAGACACAATTACAATAACTGTTTATTATAATTATGTGTTTTAATTATATTTTAATAATGGAAATTTAATTTAATTCTTTTTTAACGTTTGTAATTTGTGAGGTTTTAGTTGTACAGTAGGACCCCTGTATCCACTGATTCATTATCCACTGATTCAATTATCCACGAAACAAAACAGCGCACCTACCATAGAGTCTTCCTAGAATATGTGTCCTCTCTAGCCCTTTTCTAGGTCCTCCAAGGCAACTCTATGGTATTTTGAACCAGAAGTCTCATTGTTTTAATGGTGTTCGCTATTATCCACAGTTTTCAGTATCCCCCACCCAACAGAGAGAGAAAATTGTAGCATAAGCTTTCATAGACTTGGTCTACTTCTTAAGATGCTGGAGTGGAAAAGTAGAAGTCTAGGAAAGCTTTCCTAGATTTCTACTTTTCCACTCCAGCTTTCCTAGACTTCTACTTTTCCACTCCAGCATTTTAAGAAGTAGACCAAGTCTATGAAAGCTTATGCTACAATTTTCTCTCTCAGTCTCAAAGGTGCTACAAGATCCAGCAGATAAGGGGGTCCTGCTTTATTTTTTAACTATTGTAACTCGCCCTGAATCCCATCTTGGGAGAAAGGGAGGATAGAAATCCAATAAATAAATAAAAACTGTAGAATTCAAAGACGTAGCCTTGTTAGTCTGGAATATCCGTAATCTTGTAGCACCTTTGAGGGGAGGGGGGTCATCCACACTAGAGAAATAATCCAGGTTGAAACTGGGTTGTTTCCATGGCTCCTTCCTATGGAATCCTGGGATTTGTAGTGTAGTGTGGTGAGGGTTGACAGAGAAGGCTAAAGACCTTGTAAACTACAAATCTCAGGATTCCATAGGAAGGCGTTATGCAAATAATCCAGTTTCAAACTGGATTCCCCCTAAAACAGAGAGATAAAATTGTAGCATGAGCTTTCGTAGACTTCTACTTCTCCACTCCAGCAGCTGAAGAAGTAGACCAAGTCTATGAAAGCTTATGCTACAATTTTCTCTCTCTCAGTCTCAAAGGTGCTACAAGATCTCTTTGCTTATTGATATATTACAATACCTAATAATTCTGCCATCTGTGAAAGTAGACCCAGTCAAGTCTACCAAAGCCTATGCTGCAAACGTCTCACTGTAATAATCCTACATTTCATCAACATAAAACATTGCAACAATATCAAGTTCTAATATTTAATGATTAGTAATTGTGTACATGCAGACACTGGAGAGAAATAGCTGAAGAAAGAAACAGACACCAAATAGTGGAGGGAAAAGCCATAAAGCACAGTTAGCAAATGTAATTCAGTTAGCAGTTTGTATCAGTGAGCATAATTTGGCTTATGCTTTGACCTCACATCACCCTGAAAGCAAGAATTTTAAAAATTGCAGCCCAACCTTGAAAGCATGGACGATTTGTTGCATGCTTTGATGGTCCTTATTTAGTATGAAGATGTGTATGTGCTTGCGTGCCTTCAAGTCACCTGTTGACATACGGCGACCCCATGGATTTCATAGGGTCGTCTTAGGCAAGGAATACTCAGAGGTGCTTTTGATAGTTTCTGCCTCTGAAATATAGCCTACAGCACCTGGTATTTGTTGGTTAGTTCCACATACATTTTCAGAGGGCAGACATCATCTTACAATATAAGGTATCTTGGTTTGTGAATCTGAAATAAGCACAAGTCTTCTGCCACTTTATGCTGGCTTTTCATGTCCCACTTTCTAGGGTGTTACAACCAGTGGCAGTGATAAATTCAGAACTGCATACCCTCATCATTATAATCTCTACAGCAAACACCCCAAGGAAAATCCAAAAAGAAGGTTTTGTGTTGATCTATATGTTTTTTTAAAAATCAACTAGGGGAACCAACTAACTAGGTGAAAGAAATTGCTAGGAGTTTTCATCTTCACCAAGAGCTGGTCTGTTGTAAAGATAATGGTGATTGGCCACTCCAAAAGCAGGCCACTCTAGAAAACTTTGGTTTATAACAGAGGTAGCATAATACATAATACTGTCCAGATTGTAGCAAAACTGTGGGGGAAGGGGGGAGGGAGTACAAGGGAGTGGGAGATTATTCATAACCCCTACTAATGAAAAAGCCCCAGATCTTTGACCCTGCGAGCCCTGGCTCCACTACACCACTAGCCACCTCTTGAAGACTTCTTTGGTTAATTCTCCATTACTTCCCACTACATGCTAGCTGGACAACAGGGCCAGCTCTGCCCTTAGGCAGGCTCATGCAAGATACGTGAGCAGCAGATGCCTAGGGGCAGAGTGCAACCATGAAGCATTGGTGGACAGAGCCATAAAGCATTGGTGAACCATCCCTATACTAGGCTCCTGCCCTCAAGGATGCTGTCCTGAGCTTATTCTCAAAGACTGAGACTTCAAACTGAATGCAGGTCAGTCTGGTGATTACATGAGCTAATAATTTTGACAAAAATTGTGCAGCTTTCTATACCATATTAAAGCTTATCACTAAGTGGTAATATTAACATAGGAAACTATTTGATGATTCCATTAACTCCAGTGTGAGGAAATTTAGCATAAGTGTAGACGCACCCAAAAGCACACTGTTGAAAAAGCTGGCTCTCTAGAAGTCTCAAGAAAAAATATATAATAGGGCCACAAGCATAGCTTGCTAAGTAATGTGACTCCCAAGCACATTCTGCAACACAGCTTGCTAAATGATATGACTCCTGTGCTCTACTTGCATTTAAAAAACGAAACTAAAACATGCTAGATAACATAACTTCCAATAAACTTCTGCTTTCCCATTGCTCAAACATACATGCTGAGATATACAATTATTAACCTTCTCTAACCATGTGAAGTATTCAAGCTGGTATCTAGGTGATTAACCATAGAAACTAGAATAGAGTGGGCAAACGCTGAAGGTACAGGGACCATTTTTGCAGGCCCGGGGAACCTTTAGGGACATACCAGCCCCTCTCTGTAATCCCAGAAGTAACCAGCAGGGGAAAAACAGTTTCATAGAATAACTTTTTTTTTTTAAATTTGTATTCCCCCCCACCCTTCTAATCTAGAACAAGGTGTGGAGGCTACAGAGGAGAATTATTGACCCTGGAGGGTTCTAGAAGCAGCAAATCTCATTTTAAAGTATATATATTGGAAATAATGTGGTGTCTCCATCTTCTCAAATATATGGAGAGTTAGAGGCTGTATGTGGCCTGCAGGCTGCATGATTCCCACCTCTGTGCTAGCAGCAAGAATAAAAGGGCTTGTTTACATGAAGGGAAAAAACAGATTGCTCCACAGTAATAGCAAGTGCGACCTGCATGCCTGTAGCTGAGAAGGTGGATTACTCCTGTTTTGAAATCTGCCACTGCCAAACTTAAAAAACAAACAAACCTATTTTGTGGTGTGCACAAGTGATATTCCACCTTTCCCAAAAAGAAAGAGAGAGAAAGATAGCAGAAATCTTTGTTTTATCACCTTAGCAATCGCTTGCTAAAGCAATAAAAATAAAAATTAAAAAAATAAAAAAATCCAACATGGTGGTAGCGGGTGCTTACCCTGTAACCCAGCCGTGCCCCCTGTGCTCATCCAGCCAATCAGGTTTGCACTGTGCCCTGCATGGGGAAGCGATTCATGTTGAATCACTTGTCTTAACGAATGAAAATGCGCATATCACTGGAGTTTTTTTTTAAGTCAGGAAAAGCCGTGAATGCTTTTCTCACATACTTTTTCTTCTCTTGGTCCCCCTCCTTCACAATACGACAAGACAATGCAGGATCCCATTAAGACAGCTCATTTTCTGAGTGAATTCTATGAGGAGTATTTTCACCGTGCGGACAACTCCAAAGTTCTTTGATCAAAATGTTTAAAAATTGTACCAAAACCATGTGGTTAATATTGTATGAGACAGCACTAAAATTGTTAATTCAGTCTTAAATCAAAGCCTTGTATCTATGGGTTTATCTACATGGGCCAAAAAAAACCAGCTTGTCCCTGTTCCAGAGCTTTGCAGTCCCTACAATACAGGGCTTTTGCCCTGATCTGCCCCCAGGCAATCCTCACCACCCCCGGGGCAGATATGGGGCTTGAATGGGGGCAAGCCAGGATAGGGCCCAATAAACCATGATAAGAAAATACAGTACCATTGAACCCGGTACCACCAGTATGGAAAAGATCAGGACCCACATGTCTGTGGCACCCCATCTCTTGCAGCCATCGCCAGCTCCCTGACTCTCCCAGAAGCTGGACAGGGGTCTCTCAGCATGTGACCAAGGCTGGTCACATACAGGGGGCCTTCAGTCACATGTTACAGGCCTCCTCCTGGCTTCCGAGTCAGCAACAAAAATGGTGATGGTGGCTGCAGTGACAGGCCAGTGTTCCTGTTTGGACACTGGCCCATTTTTTACAGATAATGGGGCAGAACAGGCCAGATCTGGAGCCAGGATATGCTGGTGTAGATAAGCCCTATATCTTGTAAACTTAACTTTAAGTATAAACCTTAATCTCAAGGGAACTTGAAGGATTGGTCCATGTTTCTAAGTTAGTTTAGAAAGGATACTAGATCCCAATATAAGGAAATAGTCCTGAGTTTAGGAATTAGAATAAGTGTGGCCACAAAGAATATTTTCACTTAAGCAGAATGTTTGTAGTTAAAATCTAGAAGAAACCAGAAAATTCCAAAAATTAAAATGCAAGGAAAGTTACCCTAAGCATGTCAAGGAAGTCCATAATTACAGATACCTGCAGTCAATGGTATCAGAATCACCTGTCAACTTGTGGCAAACCCATGAATTACATAGAGTTTACTTAGGCAAGGAATATTCAGAGGTAGTTTGCCAGTTCCTTCCTCTGAAATATAGCCTCCAGCACCTGGCATTTGTCTCCCATCCAAGGCACTGGCCTTGCTTAGTTTCCAAGATCAGCCTGGATGTAGTGCCTTCATGGTATTTAGGCCATCCTAGCCTATATGCAGCCATGCAGTCATAGTCCTTGGAATACTGTTGGGAGCAGTATAGAAGGAGAGGCCTGGCTATTAGTAAATGTCTGGTAGAAAAGGGAGCAGAATAAGGGGACGAGTTGAGTTCATTGAGGACACAAATTGAGAGTTGAGAGGAGGAGTTGGTGATGAAGCTGTCTAAGGGGTGAACTTTAAATTTGAAACAAGTTGTTACATTGTAATAAGCAGAGAACCAGCATACATGCTTGATGTTTAGCAACAGCTGGTTATCCAATAAACCTTTTGTTTTTGTTAACAACAAAATCAAAAAGCCATCCTGTAGTGACACTTTTATTGGGCCAACCAAAAAGTGCCAAGTACATCACACTAGCTTCCTAATCTCCCCTGAACTCCTCTGGCAAAAGACAGATAGGCAAAAGCATGCAGGAGAAAGAGTGTGACACCTTTGTTGTTCTGGCCTCTACATACAAAGACCTTCCCATGAGGCTAACTGCTGTCTTCTTTCATAGGGGCCTTGTACAGTTTCATACTGGATAGATTAAAATATAGCTTGGTGGGAGGGCTGCTTTATACTTCAAAGGGAGCAGCCACATCTGATTGACACTGTTTTATTGCATTTGTTCCCACCCAGCTTATGGTCATAAAGGGAGAGGGCTCATGTTGCACCTACAAACACTTCCGATATCATCACAGTCTAAAATGTAGATGCCATAATCACAACATCACATACTTTCTCCTGCATGCCCCCTACCATTTATCCTTTGCACAATGAAAAAGCCAGTGAAGCCTCAAAAGTCAGTGCAACCTATTTCACACCCTTGGTTGGCCCAGTAAAGGATGGTCTGTGGATTTTCTTATTTTTGGCTGTACTGTACAGCCAACATGGTTATCCTGAAATACTGTACTCTTTATATCTCTGACAGAGTGCCACTCAACTGAGTGTTTTGAGGTGAAAGCAGTCGTACATATGCAAACCTGAACTCAAAATCGAACACATTCACTGTTTCAGCTTAGTTTCCCCAAACAATAAACCCAAGGTGTGGTTTAAAGATTTTAGGGGCAAGGTAGGTGATAGGAGCACAAAGTTGGTGTATGCATGAGCAACCTGATCAGGGGTGATCAGTCACACTTCTAGTAAGGGATTTGTAGTTTATCTGGATAAGCAAAACACAACCCCTGAAAGTTTCTGAAGTGGCTTGACTACAGTCAACAAAACCAAGAAAGCCCCTGAAGCTTGTATTGTGTAAAGAATGTTTTATGGAAATCACAGCTCCTTTCAGCAGCTTTTGGTAAGGGAGGATCTAACAGACATACCAGGTACCAAGACTCAGAACTACGCTGCCAAGAGTTACTTAACTGTCTATATCACAATCCCATGCCTGTTTTGTCAAAAGTAAGTCCCAGTAAGTTCAGTGACAATGCACAAGATTGCAACCACAAAAGGCTCATGAAACAATACTGTCCAACTTCCCCATTATCTCTTCAGACAATTTGGAAACTTACTGGCTCCTCCCAGATTAGTTATGTGTAGAATCATAGAAGATGAAAGTTGCCCCAAGGGTCATCTCCATCCCCTTGCTAACACTGGAATCTGCAGTGAAAGTATTGCTGACATATGGCCATTGAACTCTGTTTAAAAACCTTCAATGAAGTAGAATTTACCACCTTCCAAGTGAGTCCACTGTCAAACAGCTCTCACCATTAGAAAATTCTTCATAAGGTTTAGCTGGAATCTCCTTACTTGCCATCTGAAGCCAATGTTTTGGGTCCTACTCTCAGCAGCAGAACCACACAAAGCAGGATTGCTCCATATTCCATGTAACAATCCTTCAAATATTTGAAAATGGCCTTCATATCACCTCTTACTCTTTTCTTTTCCAGGCTAAATCTAGTTGCTAGAGTACATTTTCGACACAGAACTGCCTCTGCATGAAATATTTTTGCTGGTGACCTGTTGTCAGCCACTTAGAGAGAGCTTATTCCATATGCCTCTGTTGACTTATTTGATCTCTCTACTCTTTTTCCAATGCTGGTTTCTTTATCTTCTGAACTGCCCCTCCAGACTGCTCTCTGCAGTACTGAGTGGTGTTCTGTTGTTTTTGGTGTGCATATGTACTCTCATAAACTGTTGCTTAATGCATGTCTTGTCTAATATTCACCAAGGATTATTTGTATGAAGTTGATGCTCTGGCCTACCAATATTGGACAAATGAAAGAAAATGGTAGCCTTCTAGTAAATGAGGCTTCTGTGAGAAATAGAAGCAAGCCTCTTTGAAAGATTGTGATATAACTGTATTTTGATATACAGTATTAACCTTTTAGATATTAATATATCAAAATGTTTTCAACAGCAGTGCAAGGGAAGATCAATGTTACTTAAGAACAAGCATTGCCAGGACACAATCTGAAGAAGCGTGGTCTGTTTAAGAGGCCTGTGACCACAGAGGACACAACTGTGGCTTTCCCTTCCTTACAAATCTGCCCCTCCTTGCCATGGTGCAATAAGAAAGTCCTACTAGCATCCAGGGCTGCTCTCCAGGTGGCAGGTTATATTGGATATTGTTCCACAATCACAATACTCCCCTTTTTTTGTGCCTCATGAAACTCAACTATAATATCTCTGAACAACAAAGTCAATGCAAATGATCTATGAAAGTTCTTCAGAGCTAAACATTACATTCAAGAGAGACTGTAAAACAACCTTTACAGGCAGCCAGTGGGACTGAATTTTTGTTGCAAATCTGGATGAAAACTATTTCCACATAAAGCAAAAAAGACATGTTGATGCATTGCTGGCATTCTAGCCCAGTCAAACTAAAATGAGTTATCACAAATGCGATTTCCACTTTGTTGAAGGGGGTGTTGGCACTGGAGCACCCTTCTACGCATCTGGCTAGAATGCCCATAGTCACTGGATTTTGGAAGCAAATAATACACATCCTTACATTAATTGTAGACTGAAGTGTAGGATTTAATGGAACATTACTTTTACTATCTGTCCTTAAAGACAAGAACAAAAACATACTGTATACTGTCTGTCCTTAAAGATAAGAACAAAAACATACTGTACTGCATAAAAATTTAATTAAAGTACGCCTCATAGCAACCAGACAAGTGGTAGCAATGCAATGACCAGTCCTTCGGGGAATGTCATCGTGTACCTGTCTTGATTATGAAAGGTTGCTCACTCTGAGAAGCTAACAAGTAAGCTGCAAATTATTAAAGGCTACACTAAAAAGGTCACCTTTACTGAGGTGTGTTTTGTACCTGCAAATAAAGACACCCACTTCACAGCACAGTCCACCCAACTGAACTTTTAGTAGGATGCTTTTTTTTAAAGACTAGTAGGACCAGATTCCATAGAGTGAACCTTTAGAATTCTCCATCTGCCCTGTACAAACTCTATGATGGTTGTATATAATTTATTGGCACAACTATCTCCATTAGCATGACTCCTGACACCAGTGCAGCAATGGAGACCATTGTGAAGTGCCTGCCTAGCCCAGAGACAATGATGGAGCAACCCTGCAGAAATTGGATCAGTACTGCTAAACTTCATGGGAATGACAGAACAGCCTCAGAAGAAAGTTTCAAGGAATATGGGAAAATCTGAGGAGCAATGCAACTCTGTAGAGAAAGGAGCAAGGGAAGAGAAATAACTACAGAGATGGAAACAGAAGGATCCATAATTGTCTGCTGCAATGTATGTGCAATATTTGTCTTTTTGCCAGAAAACATCACCAACTACATCTGCAGCAAGTTCAAATTGGTAGCTCTTGCATGGCAAGTCTGATCAAGAGACTTTAAATGAAATAGTTGAGGGGTTGGAGATGATAGCTCAAATATGAGTCCAAAGTCAAGCTCTAAACACAAGGATGGGAATTCTAGAGGAGAGTCTGAGGGAGAGAATGGGATCCACAGATAAACTGACAGTAAATTAATAGGTGAGAAGAAACAAAGATTCAAAAGTCTATACACCAACGTACATAGTTTGGGAAACAAGATGAGCTTGAGGTCCTAATGCAGAAAGGTAAATATGACTTTATAAGCATAACAGAGACCTGGTGGGATAACTCCCATGATTGGAATGTTACAATTGAAGGGTATAGCCTATTCAAAAAGAGTAGATGTGGCAGAAAATGAGAGGAAGTAGAATTATATGTCGAAAACAATTTCAGTTCTACCGAAATCTGTGAGAGTGATCAGAGTGGGCCAGTTGAGAGCATTTGGGTAAAAATAAATAGAGAAATAATAAAAATAAATGCAATATTGTGATAGGAGTTTACTACAGGCCACCAAACCAAGAGGAGGTGGTGGACAATGCTTTTCAGAAACAAATCAAAAAAATATTAAAGCTGCAGATTCAGTGGTTATGGGGGACTTCAATTAATCTGATATCTGCTGGGCTTAACTCTGCTAAACATAGGCTCTCTAACAAATTCCCAGGGTGTCATGCAGATAATTTCTTGTCTCTAAAGGTAGAGGAAGGAACAAGAGGCTCAGGAATTCTGGATTTGATCTTAACCAATAGGGATGAGTTGGTCAATGGAACCAAAGTAGACAGCATTTGGGGGGATGTGATCATGTAATGCTAGAATTCACAATTGTGGGACAGGGCAAAGAAAAATATAGTCAAACATGGACCTTGGATTTCAGGAAAGCTGATTTTGACAAATTCAAGGAACTACTGGATGGAACCCCGTGGCTAAAGATCCTAAAGGGAAAAAAACACCCAGCAAGGGTGGCAGTTCTTGAAGAATGAGTTGCAAAAAGCACAATCAAAAACAATCCCATGGACGAAGAAAAATGGGAAACATCTGAAAAAGCCAATATGGCTGCGCAGCAAACTCGAAGTGAAGAAAAGGGAGTATGCATACAAAATGGAAGGAAGGACAAATCACCAAAGAAGAGGATAGATGTGTAGACCAAGCTTGCAAGAACAGTATAAGGAAAGCTAAAGCTCAAAATGAGCTGAGACTGGCTAGGCATACAAAGAGCAACAAAAGGGGGTTTTCAGATATACTAGCTGGACCTGGTGTACCATACGCCATTAAAAAACTCCCCCCACAAATGGCCAGGAGACCTCATGACAACCCTTTGAGGTAGGCTGGTGGGTTTAAGTTTGCCCCCCCACTGCCGGTTCTGCCCCTCTGCTGCCGGTTCTGCCCCCCTGCCAGTTCTGCCCCCACCACCATTTCTGCCCCCCTGTCACTCGTTCTACACCCCTGCCACTTGTTCTACACCCCCTGCTGCCATTTCTGCTCCTCTTGCCACCCGTTCTACCCCCTGCCGCCATTTCTGCCCCCGCCGCCATTTCTGCCCCCCCTGCTGCCATTTCTCCCCCCGCCGCTCATTCTACCCCTCCAACTCCAGCACTCCAGCACACACACACCATATTCACCCCCATGTTACTCACTGTCCCTCTCCAGCGGCCGTGTTTGAGATCTACAAGGTCCCGCCCCCACTGTGCTGATTGGCTGCCCAACAGCCCTGTGATTGGTTGGTCACTTCCCTAAGCAGCCAATCAGCACACTGGAAATTGCAACATACCCAAGAGAATTATATATATAGATTTGAGGCAAGAGAATGACCAAGGAGATAGTGGGGCCACTATTTAAAGATGGCAACATGGTAACAAATCACAATGAAAAGGCATAACTATTCATATACCTATTTTGCTTCAGTTCCCCCCCCCCCAAAAAAAAGAACGGTGTACTTCCATGCAGCAACAGAGACATTGGCAAGGGATCTGGATTGCGATTGATAGAGAGTTAGTCAGGAATCACCTAGCTAACCTAAATGAGGTCAGATCTTCAGGGCTAGAGAAATTGCACTCCAAAGCACTGAAAGAACTTGATGGCGTACTCTCTGAAACCCTTGCCATCATTTTTGAGAAATCTGGGAGAGCAGGTGAGATGCAAAAGGACTGGAGAATGGCAAACATTGTCCCTCTCTTTTTAAAAAAGAAGAAGAAGATAATGATGATGATGATCCAGGAAACTGCAGACCAGTCAGCCAAGCCTCAATACCAGGGAAAAAATATTAGAACAAATTAAACAGGAGTCTGTCTGTAAGTATCTTGATGACAATGCGGTGATCACTAGGAGCCAACATAGGTTTGTCAAGAACGAATCTTGCCAAACTACTCTTATTTCTTTTTCTGATCAGATCACTAGTTTAGTGATGGTGGGATGATGTGGATATCTTTTGTCATCTGTATTTCAGCAAAGCATTTGTTAAGGTTCTCCATAATGATTTGATTAGCAAACTGATTAAATGTGGAATAGATGGGAACACTGTCAGATAGACCCATAACTGGTTGGAAAACCATGCCCAAACAATCATCATCAATGGCTAAGCTTCAAACTGGAAGGAGATCTCGAATGGAGTGCTTTGGGGTTGTATCATATGGCCTTTACTCTTCAACATTTTTATCAATGACTTAGATGATGGCGTGGAGGTAATCCTTATCAAGTTTGCAAATTATACAAAATTGGAAGGGGTGGCCAACACATTGGAAGATAGGAACAGAATTCAAAAGGACCTAGATAAACTAGAAAATGGGGCAGAAATTAATAACATGAATTTCAATAGGGACAAATGCAAAATTCTACATTTAGGCCACAAAAACCAAATGCACAGGTATAGGAGGGGGAATACATGGCTCAGCAGTACTACATGTGAAAAGAACCTTAGGATTATTGTTGATCATAAGTTGAATATCAGCCAGCAGTGTGATGCTGCAGCAAAGAAGACAAATGCTATTTTAGCCTGCATTAATAGAAGCATAGTTTCCAAGTCAAGGGAAGTAAAGTCCCATTTTATTCTGCACTGGTCAGGTCTCATCTGGAGTACTGTGTTAAGTTCTGTGCACCTCTTTTTAAGAAGGATATAGACTAGTTGGAGCTGGTTCCAACTTGTAATGGAAGGGTAATGAGGATGGAGAACAAAACATATGAAGAAGGGTTGAAGGAGCTGGGCATGTTCCACTTGGTGAAGGGACTGAGGGGCAGTATGATTGCACTTTTTAAATACTTCAAGGCTTGTCACACAGAGGAGGGGACAGGCCTTTTCTCTGCAACCCCAGAGAATAGGACCAGGTCTAATGGTTTGAAGTCACAAGAGAGTATATTTCAATTGAACATTAGAAGGAACTTCTTGACAGTAAGAATGGTTCAACAATGGAATAAATTGCCTAAAAGTGGTGAGATCTCCTTCTCTGGATGTCTTCAAAAGAGGCTGGACAGCTATCTACTGGGAATGTTTTAGCTGGAGATCTTGCATTGAGCATGGGTTTCAATTCGATGGCCCAAACTCTACAATTCTCAAACTCTACAATCCTATGACTCAACACCTACTTGATGTGTTATTGTTTATTATATTCAGAACTCTAATTAAAAAGGTTATTCTGACCTTTTTAAAACATCAATCATTTCCTTTTAGTCCGGCAGTTCTGGGAACTACAATCATTTCCCCTAATAAGAGATGAATATATATCAGCTTGGAAGCCAAATAAGGCTACTGAAATTAGGTGGTAGCTTCTACATATTCAGGGAACACCCTGGGAACACAGAAGAACATAAGATTGTGAATTCAGAAAAAAATAACATGTGCTTACATTAAGTTAACATCAGTTAAGCTTAACATTGGGGTGGGTGGGTGGGTCCTTTCCCCTCTCTCCCTGCCATTGATCTTAGGGGAAAATCTTCCCATCATACCAGAAGGAGCTTTTTTCTGGAGGCTAACAGGAGCATGTGTTTGCCACACTACATAGAGTTTTGTAATGTAGACAAACATTCTTCCCCATTATCCTCCAGTCTTTGCAAGTGCCATTGGACCATTCCAAATGTGAGCATAATAATGATTCAGGAAGCATAGACCTGGCTTCCAAAAGGTTACAATTGTGCAGTTTCAGGGACCCAAAGAGAAGGATTTTGTGTCTCTTAACCACCTGCCTCAATTTCATCCACAGCCCCAAAATATACAGGCTGAAGCTAGGATTTCTTGGGTAGAGCTACTTGCTTACACAGTATCCTATTATAATATTAAGTGCCATAGCTATTTATATCTAAAATGTTAGCTTTTGTAGTGCTGTTTTTGTTTTAATATTTTGTCTAACAGGCACATTAGGGGCCCATTTACATGACAAAAATGTCCTGGGATGAACTTGTGATGAACCCTGGTTGTTCACACATTCATTGTGACGATCTCGAGCTTTTCAGAAGGGGGGGGGGTCACCATATATCCTCCTAGGAGCATGACTTTCCATCCCTCAGTTTGTCCTGTGTTTTTAAAAAAGTCTCGGGAGGTTGTGGAAAATTGGATATGTGAACAGGTTGGAACAAAATATCTCAGGAGTAGGTGATGGCTGGAAGTTGAGGTGGGCAGGGGCGGGCACATTGTTCAGAGAAGGAGAGGTCAGTGAAAGCAAAGCAGGCATGTATGTGTGCATGCCTCAGTCACCCTTTTCAATGGATTTTTAGATTGCCAACCTCTTGGCTCCAAGGAAAGACTTTTTTTCTACCTCCCCATCTCCCCAATCCCCTATGTGTGTGTGTGCCTTCAAGCTGCCTAGGTGGCTTTGCATGTTCCTTCCTCCAAAATATAGCCTACAGCTCCTGGTATTCAAGAGTGATTGTTGTGGGTTCTTAAAGACAAACAAGTTTTATTTTGCATTAACCTCTGTGGATTTACAGCCATGTAAACAGAGCTGGAGACCCTAAGGCAAGCCTATCAGGGGATTTTTTTTGCAGGAATTGTGCAGAGGGGGTTGCCTTCGCCTTCCTTCTATTGCTCATGGTGGGAAACTCCACACAAATACATCACCAAGGTTGTGAAAAAACGAGTAATCGCATCCTTGACTGACAGCTAAAAAGAAATAAATCCTGGAAACTTTTCCCATGTAAACAAAAAAACCATGGGATACTATGTCTCAGGATCTTGTTTTTGTCACGGAAAAGGTTGTTGTGTAAACAACAATCCTGGGATATTGTTCATCCAGGGCTTTGGCTGGCTTTTCTTCGCAAACGAAGATTCAGGAAGGACTCATCCCACGCTTTCTGCAAGCGCGCTGATGACTAAAAAGGCCAATCCGAGATAAACAAGTCCGGTTGCAAAAAGCACAGCAGAAGGTCTCCTTGGGTGATGTTTTTGGGTTGTGATTCTTTCTGCGTTGTCGTTTCTCTTCAAGACTTGTTCGTTGTGAGTTCTCAAATAAGGCTGCAGCATTGTGGATAGTGCGTCTCCATGCCTCCCGATGTGAGGCCAGGGACAAATTGAGTAAACAATAAGAGATGAACTCAGGATGAGGATATCTCGCTTCTCCCCAGGATAAAAACTGTTGTGTAACTGAGCCCCAGGATTACAGGCAATTTCCCATTTCCTGAGCAGAACAAAGTTCATGGAATAGGGCTTTCCTGCACACCTCTTCTTCAGTTCAGACCCTCTTGTGTCCCTTAAACACTTGCTCCAAGGAGTTGGGGGATCACTGAGAATGGAATAGGATCTAGGATGCAGTTAGATGGGAGAATTTGTTGCGAAAAATAGTGCCTTACCTCCCTATCACTGCAGTATCCATTTGTGCCCACGACTCATTCGCAAGCTTGCTGGAAGGGAAAATTAGCAATTTTGCAGTTCACACCGAACAGCACGAAAAAATGGTGGCCGCGAGTGAGTTGTGTCCCGAAAATCTCGCCCCCCCTTTTTTAAAAACTGATGCAGAAGAGCTATTTTCTGCTTAAAGAAACCTTCTTACTTTTGCTCTGCAGCTTGAACCATTGTGCCGGGGCAAAAACAACAACAACAATGGTGGCTCCAGCATTGCAAGCCCTCCCTTGCAAGCCCGCCCCCTCTGAGGTCCAATCAATCAGGTTTCAACCCTGCTGTGTCCCCTTTTCGAATTGGCTGTACAGACAACCTGTTATGCACATGTCTGCACAATTTTTTAAAAAGATCGCGATAACAGGAAAGCTGTTATTGCAATCTGCTTGGAGTTTTCAGCCCCCTCCTTCTGAATATGGTGAATCCCAGCAGGAGCTCATCTAAACTAAAGGTATTCTGCTGGATTTGTTGTTGTTGTTGTGTAGATGAGCCCCTAGTGTGGAGGAGGCTGCAGCTTGAGTAAGGGCAGAATCCATAGGGAGAGGAAGGGAGCTGACAGAAATCTAAACAAGAGAGCAACTGATGACCCAAGCCATTGGAAATGTTGTAGTTTCCAGTATAGCTCTCCATGAGAACATAATTTTTTAAACAAGAATTATTTTTTAAAAGTTAGATTTGTTGTGGTAAAACCTGGCATTTTGCTTCCTCACTCATACCATAATGAATCTTCTGCTGTGTTTGAAGGTCAATAGGCCTACCCATCATAATGTTTAGTGCAGGATTCTCAACCAACCCTAGGGTTCCGCAAGAGGTTGTTAGGGTTTCTGCAAGATATTGTAATTGGGAGAAAAAGCTTTTTTAGCTGTAGATATAATATTTTTTTATGCAGTGTTTCCCTGAAACCTGAAGGTTATTTCAAGAGTTCCTCCAGGACAAAAAGGTTGAGAAAGGTTCTGTTAGCGATTGTTGGCTGTGCCCTCTACCCCCCCACATACTAGAAATGCTAAAGCACGAGAAAAAAATGATTATCTTTAGAACTGTTCAAAGAATTTAGACAACCAGGATTTCAGCATGTGTTAACAATGCATAGGTTATTTTATAAGAAAGAGTTTTTGCTTACATTCCTCTCACCTATCATCTTCATACCTTCATGTTGGCCTCAAAGGGGGAACCCACTTAAGTGAAAATTATTAGATGGCTAGGGGGAAAGAAAGGAAGATGAGGGGGTTGGGTGAAAGATGATATGGCTCTTAGAAAGGTAAAAAACACAGATTAGGAGTGGTATTGTAAAGGCAGGGTTTGAAAGAGGTAGGATTACAGCCTCACTTTCTAAAACTGTCAAAGGCATCCAGGTGCACAGGTGTGGGAAGAAAATGAGAATTATGCTTAGGCCTAAGTGATGCTGGAGAGGAGGAGAGGAAAATAATGACCCTTTGCTGCCAGTGCTAAAGCAGAGCATCTCTTGGATTCCAGAAGGATCTGCCCATGTTGTGAGGGAACACACAAATACAGCTGGCCTGACTAAAAGCCCACAGCCATTCTATCAACAGGTCGATAGAAGGATCAGGCTTTGTGCCAGGTGTCTTCTAGATTCAGTCATCCCATTCATCATCCTCATCTTCATCTCCATTCTCTTCATCTTCATCTGTGGAAAGAGAAACGGGCAGTCATGCTAGAGCGAGGAGCCATGGACAGAAGGGTGAATGTGTGTCCCATGTACTGTATATACACATACCAACACTAGTGACTTTGCCCTGCTTGTCGCCCTTTGTTCCAGCCCAATACCAGTATAAAACCAGTAGAAGACTCCAGGGTCACCTTATATATTTGGGCCTAGAACAAATTTAGGGCCTATGAAAACAGGATTAACAAAAGTTTTACAGGAATTGGGAAAGAAAACCAAATGTCAAAAGAAATATATTTTATATTTTTACCCACAAAAAAGAGTGCCTAGGGCCTACAAAAACATTAATGCAGCCCTGGAGGACTCAAGATTTCACCTCTTGCAAAATGCCACTGGGTCAGTCTTTTTATCTTTGTTTGGTTCTTGCACTTCAAGATGATCCACCCTTCAAAAATATATAAATCTCTGAACTTTTGAGAAATTAGAAGCTGTTTGTAAGCATGCCACTGGGAGGTGAGTTGTACCAGATGGCGGTGCAGACCACAATGACTTTATCACACTACGCTGTTATAGTGCTATTATTGTACTTTAACTGCTCTGGCTGCCTCCTGTGGAATTCTGGGGTTTGTAGTTTAGTGAGGCCTAAGAGCTCTCTGGCTGAAAGTTCTAAATGCCCCTCCCTAAACTGTAAATCCCAGAATTCCACAGGAGGCAGCCATAATTGTTAAAGTGGAATAATAGCACTACAACAGTATAGTGTGATAATCCAAAACTCACCTGAGGAATGGATGACCTTGCTCCTCTTCTGCATCACATGCATAAGAGCCCCTACCAGGCCTTCAGAGCTCTGAGCAGGTGGTGGCGAATCCAGCACGTCAGGTGTCTGAAATAGACAGAGGGGTTTATAAAGTGCTGTTCTTAGGGTTCACTGTCATGAAGACCCCTAGAACCTGGAGCAAGTTCAAAATGTCCTTGCTTACTGTGCAAGAATTCAATAGAACTGGCACAACAGCATGGAAAAAGCAGTCATAGGCAAAGATTTAGGCCTGGCTCTCATTTACCATGTTCAACTTGTGTCTGAGATACACTACTTCAAATGCAAGGGGGCTCACATGAGCTGAACACTATCCCAAGAATTTTTTTTTTAAATGCCTCTGTATAGAAATCTAGAGAGCGCAAAGAAGAGTTTTAGCCTGGTCTTCTGTCTGACATGCTAGTGTCAGAATCTCCACCTTCTTCTACCCAGTTGATGAGTCCACTATGATTTGAGCCCCCACCTCTGACCTGGAGAGATACATGC
Source organism: Gambelia wislizenii (assembly GCA_030847615.1). Classification (NCBI taxonomy): domain Eukaryota; kingdom Metazoa; phylum Chordata; class Lepidosauria; order Squamata; family Crotaphytidae; genus Gambelia; species Gambelia wislizenii. Next base: position 252,750,236 of record JAUMIR010000002.1, on the reverse strand, counting down.
CTAATGGGAATAAGGCCTTCCTCAAATGAGAGAAACACACACATAGATGTAATATCCTTATTTCTTTCATTCCCTCCATTGTCAGAAATTGCTGCAGCTTTGCTACCTCCTGTACAAAAAAACCATATTTGATGAAAAACTTACTTAACTTAATGAATTGCTTCCAGTGAGCCAAGAACTGAGAGAAAGGCAAAGTTATTTGGATAGGGCTGGTTGAGGTTGGGTGTCAAGAGCAAGGGTAAAATCCCTTCCTAATCTCACTCAAACAGCAACCAAACTCTACCTGCTAAGCACAAGCCATTAACCGAGTCTCTCCAGCACATCTCACCTTGTTGAGCTGTATTCCTTGCCGTATCTGATCCAGCAATGCACCGCGGCCCATGGAGGGGGTAGGAGGCTGAGTCCCTGGAGAACCAAGCCCTCCAGAAGGGAGGGGAGGAGGGGGGCAGGGAGCAGAACCCTGATATGGAGGTGGGGGTGGAGGGGGTGGGGGAGGTGGGGGAGGGGGAGGGGCTGCTCCAGCCTGGGGTGGGGGAGGACGGGTTGGTCCAGAGCGAAACGCAGGTGGAGGAGGTGCCCACTGACTGGGGCTAGGCTGCCCCCGAGGAGGCTGCGGTGTGGAGGGCACAGCTGCCCTATTTGAGATGGGTGGGGCACCTGGGATGGGTGGGAGAGGGCCACTTCGGCTATGCCCAGGCGGTGGGGAGAAGGGGCTTGTACGACTTGGGGGAGGGGGAGGGGGGTGGCTCGGACCTGAAAAGAGACAAATAAGAACGTTCAAATCCCAGTCTCCAGTTTGAGCAATAGCTATCTGTAAATATTATTTTTAAACATCTTACATTACATGGTTTGTTGTGTGGATCGCACATAAGCTAGTAGAAACAAGAATGGTTTTTGTGTCACCCAACAAAAAAAGTATGCTTTAACACACCTATGAGTCTTAGTTACAGCATGCATTTTTGTTAGTGAGAGACCACTTCATTAGACACACAAAGTGCTTTCCTCACAATTATAGACACACACAAAACTTGTAAGGAATGGAACCAAGTTACTTCTTATGTCATAAAACTAATAGAAACATTTCAAAAGAGTGGAACCAAATAGCCGTGAAATGCAGAAAAGTATAGTCTGTGGCTGTTCCAAAGCTTAACATATACAGGACAAGTACAACGAGCACTCATAACTGTAGGAACTGGTGATGCAAAAACAATCACCCACTTTTTGTTACACATTAGAGTACAGCCCCCTAAATGTTGTTGGACTGCAGTTCCCAGCACTGCTCACCATTGGCTGTGATGGCTAGGGCTGACGAACTGCAGGCCTACATCCGGTGGGGGGGGGAAGCACACTTTGTCTACTCATTAATTAATTCTTGAAGTGGGACAGGAAACCATTGTTTTGATACAAGTCTATAGTCATGTGTATTTGGATTTAAGATGCCTTGTCTATCACTGGAGATTATCAGACGCTCTAAAAATGGCATTATAACAACACCAGGAGATCACTAAAGGGGTTGCTTTTCAGATGACATCGTTCCCCTCTCATTATGAACCCATTCTGTTGCCGTTCCACTGGCGCTGCTTTTCATTGATGAGCTAAGCCGTCAATATATCCCCCATGCCGTTTCTGTCACAGATGTCCCTGCGACTGAAAAGGTGCCCCGTTTCACTGGCAAGATCCCAGCATCAATGGGAGGTCCCTGCCAGAACACTTTTTGGTGAGATCAGGACATCAAGGTAAGTGACATACTTTTAAAAAACTTCTCTGGTTTACTTGGAAGTTTTAAAGTGTGGCTTCTGTGCTTGCTGTCACTTTTTCTTTCATTTTTGTTTTTACTTTTGAATTTCCCACTCTCGCATCTTCTCGCAAGAACGGGCAGGATTTCATTCCAGGAAGTGAATGGAGCTCCATTCACTCCTGGGCTGCCCTATGGATGCTAGCAAGGTAGGTCTGAAAAGTTTTATTTTTCTGCCGGAACAGGGACGGGACAGGGGTGGGAGAGGAGATTGTGAGACAGGAATGCTTTTTTCATTCCTGTCTGATAATCTCTACTGTAAGGTGGACCATCTCTCAGGCTCCGGAAAGTGATATTATTGGTACTGGTACTAATATTGATACTGATAGCAATGTGTGCAGTAATTGAGGGTAATGCTTCAAGCCTCCGTTATAGCAGACTGCTATTTCGCAAGAGTTTACACCATCAGAATTCAGGTAGTTTTTAAAGTGCGACAGAACAGCTTTGTTGTTTTTGGTGCAGCAGGCTAACACAGTGACTCTAAAAGTTATTTCTCAGACCAGGCCATCTATGTCCAAACGAAAGAAAACAAAAAAGCTACATGGGAATGCCTTTCAATTGTTGTTGCAGTGGTAGCTAGGGACTAGGCTGTGAAACTCTTGACTGGTTCAATCCTAGTAGGAAGGTAGGCAGTTGCCTCTGCGGTTGGATACAAAAAATACTTGCATATTTTTTGGGGACCCCTCACAAGAAAGTGTGTCTTGACATAATTTCCCACCCCCCACCCCCTGAGAAAATGGGGAACTACTTTTTCTATTTGGGGACCTTCTTGCAAACAATTCATTTGCAAAAAGTACCCCATAGGTTTTGCAAGAAAAGCATTTTTGCCCAGTAAACAGTGAATTTTAAATAAAAGATACTGTTTTCTGGGCAGAAAAACATTATTTTGTGCAAAAAAAATTTTTTTTTGAGTAAACAAATTTTTTCACAAAGAAATCCCCCCCCCCCAAAAAAGTTGGGAAATGTGCAAAAATCTCTTGTAATAGTGGGGAAAGGAAAAAAAAATCACACCGTGCATTAGAGATGACACCCTACACATACAGACACACCCAAATCCAGCAGCTTACCCTGCCGTCTTAATTCTTCCTTCACAGCCTCCAGTCCTCCTTGGCCTTCAATGAAATCATAGATAAGCTTTGATGTCTCAGCATCAGTCAGCTGAGCCTCACTGATTCCCGCCTGGGAGAAAAGTGTCTTCAAATCAGGATCTAAGTTATTCACCTGAAATACAAAACATAGACACACACAAATGTCTCTTGATCAGTCTGTCCACACTGTAAGATCCTCAAAGAAAGCTTTTCCTTGATTCCACCATCATCGCAAGTACACTTGAAGAAGACCTAGGAGAGAGCCTTCTCAGTGGCTGCTCCCAGTCTGTGGAACTTTCTGCCATGGGAAACTAGACTGGCCCCTTCTTGTCATATTTTAAAATAACTTTTTATTGCTTTAAAGTCCTGGTGCTTTAACATGATCATATATCCATTCCTCCCACTTTTTAATTGTTATGTTTTAATTCATGTTGTGAGCTGCCTTTGATCCCATTTGTGAGAAAAGTAGGATATAAATTAAATAAATAAAATGAAACATACATACAAATATAAAAAGGATAGGAACCAAGCACCCCTCCAGATGTTCTTGGATTGCAACTCCCGGTATTGTTGGATGCAGTTCAACAGTATCTGGATGGCCACATGATTCCCTTCCCAGGTTTATGTGTTGCAGCCCCCACACCCCAATTCTTAATACTGTATTTTTAAAAATGCCCCAGGTTTGAACAGTATGGCCTTCTTATTACTTCCAGACATTTCATATATTTCCCTCTCATTTTGGGGTATTTGTGGCAGTGTGTAGCCCAAAGGGCCATGCCACAGATGAGGTGGCCCCCAGTTCTGCTGCAGTTGTCCACCCCCAGTGTGTTACAATGCAAGGTCATAGTTGCTTAATGCTGTCCTTTTTGAGCAAATACACATGCCCAGTTAGCTGTTCATGAGGTGCTGGCCATCATGCCATGGTTTACAGAAACTAACTTCCAGCACAGGATTATGTGGTTGGAAGATATAAGAATACCTTAGGGCTCAAGCTGCAGCCTCACAAAAACCCCAAGCACAGTCACACTACTGCCACCACCTTGAACACTCCTAATTATAACTAAACCAAATCACTCCACAAGCCTGAACTGTCTTTAACACAGCCACACAATTATTTCAGGCTATGAGAATATTGCAACAAGAGCAGCAGCAGCAACAACAACAACAACTGCATTTTTGTGGCACAGTAATCCATGCTGAGGAGTATTGAACAGTTCTGTAAATTAGGCACAGTTGTCATGATCTGCTTATTTTTGCATAATGGAGTTGGCCTCAGCTAGCCAAATGGGAAGGAAAGTGTAGAAATAGTGAGTTTTAAAGGGGTTGGGTCCTTGATGTTTTGGACTACAACTTCCACAATCCTTTACTATGCCACTTGGAGCTTCCAGACACTGAAGTCCCAAACATCTGGAGGGTCAAAGGTCCCCCAGCTATGCCTTAAAGTTTTATTACCTGACTATTTAATGTGCTACTCAGATGCCTCCTAGCAATTGAACAGAAAACTCAGTTGCATGCTGATACATGTAACAAACCTCTGAGAGCCATTTATATTAACATAAAACAATTTTTGAGGAGAGGAGGGTGATTCAGAGCAAAGAAGAAAAGAAAGAGGTCTTTCCCCACTTGTCTCTGTTCACTGCTCTCCCCACCTCCCTGCGGTAATTCATCTGGTGCCACTCCCCCCCCCACTACAAGTTCCAAATAGTTTGAAGATTGAAATGTACTTTGAACCTTGTAAAGGGAAATTAGAAGGTTGGAGAAAGAAGATATGAAAGTCCCTCTTTTCTTATCCTAGTTATTCAGCTCAGGCCTAACTCTGTCCAAAGAAATGGAAGAGACTAGCTAAAAGGCCAAAGCAGGTCAAGTGATATTCATTCACCCCTATAGAAACCTCTGGCTTATGCACGGGGCTGAGACTAACTATTCCTGCAAAGCTACAGACCAATCTTGCATTATCTTTGCTTTTGCCTTGACCTAAACTTGCCATTGCAGGAAATGTGTCTGCCAACACCTTAAAATTGGAAGAAACAGACAAGGCTTCATGTCATGACATCTCCTCAGGCCTGGGGCACACAGGCAGTTCACGCACAATGTTCAGCCCAACTGCAGGAGCTCAAGCCATCAGACACCTCAGATCCATTTCTCCAGTTCAGACTCCCTCTTTCAAGTGCACTAATGAACCACTGTGGCTACGTACATCAAATCCACTGTTGGGATCCCATCCAATGTGCTGGATATGCCTGGAAGAGAATCATAGAAGACATCCAGTAAATGAAAGGCTGTGGATCACAAACATCTGGGTCAACCTGCTACCCTATCACAGAGATGGCTTTGAACAGTGCTGGCTTCAGGAGGTGGGTCAAGGTGGAGGGTGGGCAAGTACTCTTAAGTCATGCCTCTAAATCTGAATGAGCTGTGTTTTGGGGGTGCACCATGCTAAGTGAGAATAAGGAAATGGGACTTTTTCCAAGCCTGGGAGTCCAGCAAATGCCCAACCTCCTCATCTTCTGGAGCCAGTCAGGCATTTAAAAAAAACAAACAGATCCTGAGCTCCAGATTCAGTCATCCTTTGGCACTGAAACTCAGGGACCAGAACAACTGCCATCCAGAAGAATCTTATTTCTCTCTAAACAACCCTTAGGGCATATCAGGATCAGAGCCTGGAAGGAATGAGTTACAACATGTAACTACAGTCAGACTCCTGTATCCATGGGGGGTCAGTTCCCAGACTTACCGCTGATACCGGAAACCGTGGATAACAGCAACCGCTATTGAAAATAATGGAACATCTGGTTTAAAATACCACAGAGTTGTCTTGGACAACCTAAAAAATGTCTAGCAAGGGTGCCTCTCTAGTCGTTTTCTAGAAAGACTCTATGGTAGGTGTGATGTTTTGTGCCCTGCAGAAGACTGAAACAGTGGCTACTGGTTCCACAGATACAGGGGTCTAAATGTAGTTACTGAGAGGTGGGGTAACAAGGGTATTGCAAAGTTACATTTTAAAAGCAATGTAATAAGCAAAAGCAAAATTATTTTATTCGTGTAACAAGTAACAGTCCCCAGTTATTTTCAAAGGTTAGATTTAAGGGCAGTTTGAGGACCATTTTGACCAGAAGTTGTCAACTGTTGTACCGTTCTGTTATCAGTCGTAAAGGGTTCTCCTACCCCAAAGAAAAGCAACAAAAATAATGGGGAAATAATGCGTGGTGCAAAAAGTAACATGATGACTTAACTTTTTCCATCATTGTAATTGGTAACAGGGACAGGTTACTTTTTAAACATTGTAATGAGTAATGGAACAAATTACTTTTGAAAAGTAACTTCTCAATCCTGATCAGGGCTTCTGAAACTCCCCAACCTGCCTTCCAAGCTTCTCTATCTTTTCTCCTCCACCTTGTCTTTGCTCTATACCAGAGGTAGACAACTGTGGAAAGGCCACATTCAACCCTCAGTAGACCCACCCAGCCCGCTGCACCCACTCCTCCCAACAATCAATATTTTTTGCCCTGGACACTCTCTAGGGATCAGGGGGAGACATTTTTACCATTTTTAGGAGCCTTCTTGGGTTCTTGGGCCTTTTTAGTCCCAGGAAAGGCCTCTTTTAACAACAGGAAGTGAGCAAAACTCACTTCCTTTCAGTTCCTGTTCCAAAACAGGCCTCTCTTGGGCCTAAATTGGCGTGAGGGGGCAAAATCTGGTGGAAATGTCCTCCACACCTACTAGAGTGTAGTTTGGGGCAAATATAATTTGGGGGGTAAAAAATTCATTTCTGGATATATTCTTATATCTTCCAACCACATAATCCTGTGCTGGAAGTTAGTTGCTTTGCAAACAAAGATTCAGGAAGGACTCATCCCACAGTTTCTGCAAGCGCGCTGATGACTAAAAAGGCCAATCCGAGATAAACAAGTCTGGTTGCAGAAAGCACAGCAGAAGGTCTCCTTGGGTGATGTTTCTAGGTTGTGATTCTTTCTGCGTTGTCGTTTCTCTTCAAGACTTGTTCGGCGTGAGTTCTCAAATAAGGCTGCAGCATTGTGGATATTGCATCTCCATGCCCCCCGATGTGAGGCCAGGGCGGACCATTGTTGGTGATCAATTTGGCCAAGCATGAGATGTTGTTTCAGGGAGTTCTTGTATTGTTTTTTTGGAGCGCCCCGTGGTGAGTTCACCGTAGAGTACTATTTTGGGGAGGTGATGGTCCTCCATCCTAGTAATGTGCCCTGCCCAGCGCAGCTGTGTTCTCAATATCATGGCCTCAATGCTGGTGATCCCTGCTTGCTCAAGGACAGCAACATTCGTCACACAGTCAGTCCTGTGTATATTTAGGATTGTGCGTATACAGCACTGATGAAAGCGTTCGAAGAGTCATAGGTGGTGGTGATAGGTGACCCATGTTTCAGATCCATAAAGGAGAATAGACAGTACAATGGCTCTGTACACACTGATTTTTGTGCTTCGCCTCAGGTGTTTATTACTCCAGACTCTTTTGTGAAGTCTTCCAAATGCACTATATGCCTTTGCTAATCTGTGATCGATCTCTGTCAGTCTTGGCATCTGAGGAGGTGATGCTTCCCAGGTAGGTGAACTGCTGAACGGACTGGAGCACAGATTTGCCAATGGCAATGTGGGGATGGCGGTGTTCGTCCTGTGGTGCAGGTTGGTAAAGAATGGATCTGGAGACAACAAAAAATGGCCCTGGAGGCCACATGCAGCCTATGGGCCACACTTTGCCCACTCCTGATGTACATCATGACTTGATTGGACCCTTTACTTGTGTTTCTTTACAATGCAGCATCTATACCTGTTCAAATGGGAAGGATGTCACCCTTCTCCGAACCTTCTCTGTGGCTGGTTCCCAAGCTGTGGAACTCCCTTCCATGGGAGGCATGGTTGGACCCCTCCCTGCTCTCGTTCCATTGGTAGGTGATGGCATTTTATTCAGGCAGGCCTTTGAATTTTAATTATGGAGCAGTTGTGTGTGTATAAAGGTGTGCTTTGTTTTTTAATCTTTTATTGAAACTATGACTTAAATATGTTTTAATTGTTTTTAACTGTCTTTAATCATGTTTCAAATAACTTTGTTATCTTTTTAGCTTTTGTAAATGAACGTTTTAGCTGGATCTTTTTAAAATTATTGTAAGCTGCCTTGAATCCCAGTTTGAGAGAAAGGTGGAATATAAATTCAACCAACCAACCAATCAATACATTACCACCCAGATATCCATGGGTCATATGTTCCTGGGCTTACAGTTGGAACGTGAAACCATGGATAATAGTAAACCATATTGAAATGAATTACTTCTGGCCCAACTTCCGGCAGAAGCATACCATAGAATTCACGCTGGGGAATCTAGAAAATGCCTAGAGAGGACGTATTTTTTCAGACACAGGTAAGTGAAACCATGGAGATACAGGGGTCATACTGTAAATCCCTAGCTATGAGGACAAGATAACTGGCTGTCATTGTAAACAGTTACCATTCAAGACAGGCAACAGCAGGAGATCTCAGAAAACAGAAACAGTAAACAGAAAGCAATGTCTCTATCAGCAACAAAATTAAAGTTTCAGGTCCCCCCGCAGGCAAAGCAAACAATGACTTATGAGGAAACATGAGAAAAATAAATGGAAATCAAGGGTCCCTCCTACAACATGGCTTGAAATTTTGGAAAGGTCCTACTCTGTCCAGGCAGCTCTCCATGAAAGAGGTTTATATAACTTCTGGAGAAACTCACTTGAAACCACTCGGAGCTCCAATGTCAGCCTTAGAAATCTTCTTTTTCCCCTTCTTCTTATCCACTGCAGTGGGAACCGGGAGTCCACGGTAGCGGGAAAAGGTGATGTCTGGATTCTGTATGTCGACAGTTGTGAGCGGGAGAGCAGGTGAAGGGGAGTTTGGCTGCATACCAGGTCCTTTGGGGAATATGAGATGGGTTGATGAAGCAAACGCTAGCAAATCCACCCTATCCTACCCTTGCTCCCACCCCCTACAAAATAACTTTGTTGTTGTTCATTGCCTTCAAGCTAGCTTTGACTTATGGCAACCCTATGAATGAGAGACACCTGAGAGCCCTGGTTGTCAACAGCCCAGCTCAGGTCTTGGCAAACTCAGGGCTGAGGTTTCCTTGACTGAATCAATCCATCTACAAAGGAGTCTTTATCTTTTCCTACTGCCTTCCACTTTCCTGAGCATTATTGTCATTTTCAATGCCATGTTGTCGCATGATGTGTCCAAAATATGATAGCTTCAGTTTAGTCATTCTAATGAGAGTTTAAGCTTGGTTTGCTCTCAGACCCATTTATTTGTCTCTTTGGCAATCTTTGCCAAACATCACAAAGTACCTGCCAATCTTTTTGTTTCTTTTTCTTACTTTAAAATGTTTTGAATTATATAGTTTGGCCTCAAAACAAAAACCAAAAAACCACAATTCTATATTATATTCTTTTGGCCATTTCAAGAAAGCTTGGGCTGATATCAGGTAGCTGAATGTGATGGAGATGAACCAGATGGTGCAGCACCATGAGAAGATGTTTCCAAAACTGTGGTTCATGAATTCCTCTTGGAACAATGGATGACTTGCCTTTCTGAACCTCATGTGTTATCATAAGTAATCTACACACCTAAAATGCTCTTCACTGGTGAAAGTGGTAACATTTAAAACTACACACAACCACATGTTCTTCCCTCTGCTGCAAAAGATCATCTGAACAAAGTATCACTTTCATCTCTTTGGGTTTATTTATTTTATAGGAGGTAAATGAAATTTTATGGAAGTTGTTCTAAGACACCCTTTTCTATATACACTATTTGTTTTGTATGTTTCCATTTCTTTCAGAATCACAGACAAAATAGGAACACCTACCAGAAAGTTGCACTGGAAAATGCCTAGAGAGGAATCCTCTCTAGCCATCTTCTAGGTCCTCCAGTGTAACTCTATGGTATGTTTTTACTGGAAGCCCTTTATTTTAATAGGGTTCACTGTTATCTGTGGTTTCCAGTATACACAGTAAGTTTGGGAACCAAATCCCTGTGGATATGAAGGTCTGACTGTAGTTTTGATTTTATTGTGTTCTCCTATATTTGGATACAGTCTCTGAAAATTACCTTATGAACACACATAGGAGAGGATCCAGGATATGAAATTATTCAATCAATCCATCAATGGCTTTGTACTGCCAAACCCAAAAGCTACTTACCATTCAGGTCAGCCCTAGATGGTGAGCTTCGAGGACCAACTGTTCTCCTGTCTGACAGAGGCAAAAAGACTAGTGTTTAGTGATAGTTCACCACCAGCTGCTCCAGGACAATGCCATACTGTAGGGCTTTCTAAAATTACAGATACAAGGAAAGTTTTTCCTAGCAAGCAGTTTATAACTACTGCCCTGTGTTCTAAAATAAAAATCCTCCTAGAATTCAGGTGTCTTTGTTTAAAGCAATGCTTCCCCATCTCCTTTTGGCAAGTAAAACAAGCCCCAGCTAGTGCTGGATTTATGCACAACCAACGTGAACTACAATTTAGGATGGGGTGGGAATCATGCAGCCCTCTCTATGCTGCTGGACTGCAACTCCCATCATTCCTCACTATTGGGTGTGCTGGGTAGGGCCACTGGGACTTTCAGTCCAACAACATCTAGATTACCACAGCTGGTTAATAGACCCAGATTGTGAGGGTCCTCTAAATAACAAAACAAAACAAAAAAAAAAAGTGAAAAAGTTAATATATGTCAAGCTTTTTAAAAAAATGATAAGAAGTGGTGGAACAGATTATAAAATAGACACTATCATTCTGGTATGATAAAAATTATCCTTAACAACTACACCATTATTTGTGATATTGTGCTTATAAACATGTGTACAACTGTCTATATTGTATATCAAAATGTCTTTACACAGGTTCTCCATAAACTGTCAAACAGCACAGTTGGCAGGTGATGGAAATTGTAGTTTTCCCTATCTGCCAGGATATATCTAAATATAACACTTTATTATTTCTGTTTTAATGGTTATTAAATTATTTTAACTTTTTAGTTAAAATAATATCTATTACAGGGATAGAAATGATAAGAGATCTCTGAACCAGGCTAGAACCTCAGCATTTCTCAGTCTGGCTTTGCTGACAAGCAGCACAGCAATAAACTTCTATAATCAAAGATTTTTTCCCCTTTGCTCTAATATTTTTGACCAGAATTGGAGAATGTGGAACCCACAGACTGCATATGGCTCCAGGATACCATTTGAAGGTCTCACACTCCCAATGCCTGCCAGCAACCTCAATTTTTAAAATCAAACATTGGGGTTTATGGTCTCTCAGTAGGGAGGGAGGGAAAATGTAGCTACAGGAGGGGGGAATTATTCTTCCCTCATGAATTTTTCCTTCAGTTCCCAAATTACAGTTACTTAAAATGTCAGTTGAACATTAGAGGAGATTTCCATACCACCTATTTGTTCTGTTGCAGGTACGGAACAGGGTGGCTGAAACATTTTTCTTTCAGATGACGTTCACCCCCTTCCGTGCCCTCAACGTTAACATTCTGTTTTCTCCCCATGATATTTCAATCACAGGGAGAAGTCATTAATGATCACCCTGTTCTGTTTCTATCATGGAATCAGGGATGTGGGAAAAGGAGCCCCGTCCCTGTTCCAATATAACAGGCATGGGGGAGGAGGTCCGGTCTGAGCACTTCCAGCCACGAATGGGACACCCAGGTAAGTGGCACACCCGCCCCCCGCAAGTTACTTGTATTTTTTTTTAATGTATTTTGTTTCTTGTTTTGATGTTTGAGGGAGTTATTTTTGAATTTGCCGTGCGGCTGTTCTCTTGTGAGAACGGCTGAGATTTGAGTTCCCAGTTGTAAATGCAGTCTTAAGACGGCTACATTTATGGCCAGCCAGCTTGGGGATGGGGAGGACGTTCCTGTCGTGGAATGGAGGTAAGTGTGTGAACATTTTTCTCCATTCCATGGCAGGAACAGGAGAGGAGGTGGCGGGGCAATAACGGGGCATTTTGGCCCCATGTGAAAATCTCCTAAGTTTAGGCATCCAAAGTAGAGGAGCAGGCAAAGTGTCCAAGGGATGCAAACACAGCAAATAGAAGAGTTCTAAGTGTCTCCCTCTCTGCAATGCTAGAAATACAGGAACTGAAGGAAATTTTAATGGAGTGGGCAAATTTCTTACTTGTGGGTTCAATGCATTCAGTTTGCCGTCCATCCATAGCTACACCCCTGGCAAGGAAGGGAAAAGAAAAGATCTAGAAGTGGCCATTTCTGGTTTTGATTTAAAAAAAAATAATGTGCACTTCTAGATCTGGTGATCCTTGGAATGAAAAAATGGTCCCTAGACCACTGAAAGTGCCAGTCTCAACTTAACCACCCACAGCCAAGTGATAGAAAGAGTGACAGAATACTTACCCCCATTGACTGGAGGTGGTGGTGGTGGCAGTTGTCTGTGTTCTGTAAAAGAGGGAAAGGTTTATGAAAAAGGAGATGTGGTTTGTGCCCCACATGTGAAGGTCCAAAAAGAAATTGGCTGCCCCCTATTGGAAACAGGATGTTGGAGAACATGGACTCCTTTTTTTATTCAACAGAGCTCTTATCTGTTAGTTTAAAGCTGTGGGGGGGGGCATTTCTTCTGTGGAAGCCACTTGCTTCATAAATGAAAGCATGTTCAGAATAATGCACTGGAAAACATATGTGCGTGCCTGTTTATTTGTCCTTAAGTTTCAAACATGTAAAATTTGAGAGCTGATGATTTTTTTCTTCCTGAGCTTTCCAGAAAATTTATAGCCATCATGTTTGTAGTAATGTGTTTGAAAATATGCCCTGTTCTGCTAAAGACTGGAGTTAAAGGGACTGGGACCTTATACTTGGCATGTGAAGATGTCACATCTTCCCCAGATGTTCACTTTAATCTTCCCTCCTGTCTCTCTCACTCCCATAACTTTTCATCTATTGCATTCCTCCTGTCACACACTCCCAAATTTTCTGAAAAAAATAAGAAAGAGTATCTAAGTAAAATAAGCAATTTTAATTGAAAATTGTAAGTGGTAAAATTAATGGAATGCAATATGTTTAATGGGGTTGCTCAGTTTAATTCATGTACAACTTGGACTTCCATGATGGGTATTTAGGTATTTTGTGGCATACTGTAAGAATCATTCATAGTCTTCACTGTAATCCAGTGCCCTAAAATGACCAGGGCTTGGAAATGTTCCTTTTTTGGATTGCATTTCCAGAAGTCCACAACAATCTTGGCCTGGGGGTGTGTTGGCAACGGGATTCTGGAAACTGTAGTCCAAAAAGCAACTTTTCTAAGATCTGTTAATGATCCTCGCCACAACACAGACCAGGTTCTGAGGCAATCCAAGCAGACTCTCAATCATGCCAGCTTTGGCCTGAAATACAATAGAAAGCTCTCCTGTATTGAGTTAAAACACTGGCCCATTTCACACCACATAGTTATAGTACTTTGATTCCACTTTAACTGTTGTGGCTGTATCCTATGGAATCCTAGGATTTGTAGTTTTGGTAAAGTATTTAAAATTCCCAACCAGAGAACTCTAGTGCTTCACCAAACTACAAATCCCAGGACCCCACAGAATGCAGCCATAGCAGTTAAAGTGGAATCATTGCACTATAATCATGCAATGTGAAGGGGGCCTGTTCCTGTTATCTCTGTAGCGTAGACACTGAATGGCAGGACTCTCCAGGGTTTCATGCAGGACAGTCTGGACACTTAACCTGGGACCTTCTGCCTCAAAGCACATCATCTACCATCGAGGCACAATCCTGACAGGATTGGTTGGCTTGATGCCACGCAAGTGCAAAACAAAATATTGGCTGGAATCGTATTGGGGACTTATGCCCTTTTAAGTGGATTTATGTCCACAGGGATTAGAACTGGGCGGTTCTGGAATGTCTGTATCCAGTAAGGGGCTGTTGTTAAATTACTATGTAGGGGAGCTGGCAAAGTGACCGATGCGTACCTTGGGACCAATGCCGAACAGGATGGATATACAATGGGACCAATGTGCGTTGGGACTGATGTGCATTTGGACACCAGCCATTGAGTACCAATGCACATCAGCAGAGCCCAATGTGCATTGCAACACATGTCCTGTTGCTCATCTTCACCATTCCCTAACAGGGTTTCTTACATCTCTGCTACATAGCTTTGTCATTGTGTGCCTTCATGTTGTTTCCGACCTATGGTGCCCCTAAGGTGAACCTATCATGGGATTTTCTTTGCAAGATTTGTTCAGAGGTGGGTTTGCCTTTGCCTTCCTCTGATGCTGAGAGAGTCTGACTTGCCGAGTGGTTACCAAGTGGATTTCCATGGCTGAGCGGGAAGTCAAACCCTGGTCTCCAGAATCATAGTCCAACACACTACACCACACTGGCTCTCCACTATGTAGCTAAGTATATGTAAAGTTATGTAACACAGACTGTGATAGTGGATTCCAGCCATTAGTTTTATTCATTTTGCACACCTGTGGAAATGCTCAACAAGCTGCTTTCCCAGCTATGTTCACCAGGTCTTCTAAGATTCAGGGCAGAATCAATGAGAGAAGGAAGCAGAGCAGATGGGGATGGGGGATCTATGTGTGTGTGTTTGCCTACTATAAAGATTTTAAACGTCTCCATCTAACTGGAATCCTCTGTAGGATTATCAACTTCTGAATTTTTAAATCAAATTTGAAGGCCTAACAACACTTCCTGAAGCACTCTACAAAACCTACCATCCAGCTCTGTGAGTGGTTAGCAACATGCACTCATTCACCTCAGCACACAGCATCATGCCTGGGACTGTACACATCAGCTTTTGCTAAACTTAGGACTTTATCAGACGCAGCAAAACCCGTGTCATTAGGATGGGACCGATAGCACAAATGGCTGAAATTATCAGATGACAACAACGCTTACTTGTTCCTGCTGCATCGCGCTGGCATGAATGAGGTGTCACTTTTTATTGATGGTTTAGCCTGTCAATAAAAAGTGATTCCACATCTGTGCCAGCGCAATGCTGCGGGAACAGATAATTTTAGCCATTTGCGCTATCGGTCCCATCCTAATGACTCAGTTTTTTAGCTATATTGGCCTCGTCTGATAAAGTCCCTTGTGTCCACTAGGTGGGTTGGATCTCAAATCCCCATCAACTCAGTAAGCAGGGCCAGAACAATGGACTCGTAAAAGGCAGCCTACAATTACCAGAGCTTGGAAAAGTTCCTTTTCTGGATGGAATCCTCCAGCCAGCCTGGCCACTACCTATGTCAGAGTTATAGGCCAGAAAAGGAACTTTTCCAAGCTCAGTTCAATATGCAGAGTGAGCTTTTTCCCCTCCACAAAATTGTGAGAGCCTGAGATTGTACAGTGAAGCCAAACTGTGGGATACAAGCCCCTCCCCACTAGGGGGAGCTGCTTCCTCCATAATATTGTACTAGCAATAAACCACAGCAACCAGCATACCTGTTGTAACCTGACAGGGCCTCTTAGGCAAAATGTTGTTCTGTGCCATTCTAAAGCCTTAATTTGAGGTAGGGAGGCGGAGAGAGAGAGGCAGTTAAAAAAAAATTCAGGGAACTGGCAAGGTAAAAGAGAGACAAGTCAAAAAGACTAATTATCTCTGGGCACACTAAAACTATTCCCCCATAGTTAAATTAGCATTAAACCAGGGATTTGGCTTTCTCAGGGACCATTTAATTTTCCATAAAGTTTTCTAGGGGGTGGGGTGGAGTGGGAGGTCAGCGATGTACATAATGTTCTCACTTTAAGCAAGTGAGGTATGTATTGTGCCATTGGTTCTCTCCTCCCCAGTTCTTTGTTTTGTTTCCGCATTTGGGACCCTGCAGGAGAGAAGGGGGATTAATTCAGAACAGAATAATGACTAATAAGGAAATGGCTAAGAACAAGGCGGGGGGAGCTGGCTATTAGAATAAGTGTAGCCTGACTTCCCATCTCCATTGCCTCTTGGCTACAAAGTGTAGTAGAAGCTGGAGTTTTTCTCCCACAAATAATAAATTATGATAGGGTGATATAGTACTGAGCCAATTTAAAGAAACTATTCTTCCATTCATTTAGATGGGGAATGCCAAGGAGTAGTACTGCTCTGTCTCAGGAAGGAAGGAAGAAGAGGGTAAAACCAAAAATAATTGACCCTGCTTATTTTTGGCTTTGGTTTCTCCTCCACTGGCCTGCCAGTCCCAGTGGTTTCCAGTGGCCACTGGATAAGAACCCTGTTACAAACCATTTTCAGATGCCCCTTACTGCGCAAGCAGCCTCTGGAGCAGTAACGAGGCTGCTGTGTGGCAGGGGGTCCTTTTCGGATGCCGCTGTCCCTCTTCCAGGATCATTCATGGCACGTACGTGAAGCTTTGGAAGCGGCCGCGCCATATTTTAATCATGGGCAACTTCCGTGATTGAAATATGGCGCGGCCACTTCCAAAGCTTCATGTACATGCCACAAATGATCCCGAAAGAAGGACGGTGGCATCCGAAAAGGACCCCCTGCCGCACAGCAGCCTCGTTACTGCTCCGGAGCCTGCTTGCCCGGTAAGTGCTGTCTGAAAATGTCCCAAATGGCCATATTTCTTCATAAAGCCGCTTTGCATCAGGAAAATCAGCTGCTTCATATCTGGTTTACCTACACTGGTCTGAAATGCACAATTTGTGTGAGCTGCAAGGTCAAAACAGAGTGTGCCCTTCCAGAGCCATTGTTTTCAATGAGGTAGAAGGTTTCCTGCAGAGGAATGAGGGCTTCCAGGGAAGAGAGGTGTCCCCCTTCAGTTACAACGCCTTGCTTTGAACCGCCACCTACCCATCCTCTGGTTCCTCTTCTGGATCTTCTCTTCCACCATTTGTTGAAAAGCACATGCCTCATTCTCATCAGCAAAGTTTAGCCCCACAGTGCACTCCTGCAAGCAACCAAAGCACAACACTGTTGGGAAAAGGAAACCACAGCTATTCCTGGCAACAATAGTTTTCTCTTTCTCTCTCTCTCTCTCTCTCTCTCTCTCTCTCACACACACACACACACACACACACACACACACCAATGCCCTCAACCAGTCACCACTCAGCCTGCCTACAGAGATAGTTGGAATTTTGCTAGGCTAACCCTCACTCCGTCCTGCCTTTATTACAACTAAGGTCTTAGATGCTCTCTTCCATGCCCCACCCCAGCTAGGCCCAAGGAATTATTGGTTTCTGCAGCTGTGACAAACTAAGATGGATGACAAATGTGACATTTTGCCAAATCTTAGTATAAGGGTCCGTGTGAAGATACAGGCGTCTGGATCAAGGATTAGGGTGCATTCACATTACACAAACAATCCAGTTTGAAACTGGATTATTTGCCATGGCTCCTTCCTGTGGAAGCCTAGGATTTGTCATTTGTTTAGGCACCAACACTCTTAGGCAGAGATGGCTAAAGACCTTGTAAAACTACAGATCCCAAGATTCCATAGGAAGGAGCCTTGGTAAATAATCTAGTTTCAAACAGGATTATATGTGTAGTGTGGATTAGGCCTAAAATGAGGAAAACAATACTTGCTGAGATCTGACTGGTGATGTCCTCCTGCTTCCTCAAAAGAAAACTCCATCCTTTCTGTTCCACATGCGGGAAGCTCCCACACAGTGAAGGCTGATGGCTCCTATGTCAATGGGCACTAAATCTATTCTGGATTTCAGTCGAAATTTAATGGACCAATCTTTTTAAATAGGCTGAACCTATTGCGGTGGATGGGATTCAGCACCATTAAAGTTGAATAGCTCTTTTAAAGTTTAGACTAAACTCCAGAATGGAATCACTATCCCACTGACATGGGAAAACACCAGCTACCACTCAGTCGCACATGAACATCTCTAGGATGCCACCTCTCTCACAGCCTACAAATCCTTCCTCAAAACCCACTTTTTTCATGAAGCCTTTGCCACAGCCCCTTTGTTCCCATGTCGTTCTGTAATTCAGTCCATCACAAAGCCTAAGTGTGTCCCAAGTAGGCATCACTGGGCCCTGCATGAAGGGGGCCCAATGCCAAGACCTTTAATCACCACCACCTCTCGCTGCTGCTGCTGCTGCTGTCATTACTGCCTATTCAGCTTTCAGTGATGAGAGTTAGAAGCCAGAGCCGCTTTCTTCTCTTGCCTTGCAATATCCCTCTGAACAGGGGCTTGTATTAGGTGCACAGAAAGAGGGCAAGTGAATAGATGGTGGGGACGGAACTGAGAATCCACTCCGCGAGGGGATCCACTGTGAGCACCTTGCACAAGGACCCCCTGCCCCATCCAAACCTGAAGCCAGCACAGGAGCCCAAACATGTTCAAGCAACCACATGTTGCTTCCTTTGTTTACTCCTGCCTCTACTTTCTATCTCTTCCTGTGTTGTTTGAATGGCATCAGTTTTAGAGTGTAAATCTCTCAGAAGAAGGATTTCTTCTCTTGGACTTTGTAATAATACTGTTGTAAATATATACAGATAATAATACAGGACAACTTTGTCTTCTTCCTCTTTCTCTCCTTCAATTTTGTTGTTGTTATGTATGTTTATAGCCTGCCTTTCTCCCAGCATGGGATCCAAGGTGGCATACAATTCAGTGTCGACTTATGACATGGGTTTTCTCAGCAAGAGTTATTCTAAGGAGGTTTATGCCATTGCCTTCCTTAGAGGCTGTGCAAGTGTGGCCTGCCCAAGGTCACCCAGGTATATTTCAACAAGCAAAATTGTCTTATGTGAAACACAGTATGGATGCAAAAACAGGCTTTATTTTTCTGATCTGTAGGTGCCTTTCCTCTAGGCCAGGTATGAGGGAAAGTTTGGTCCTCCAAGTGTTTTGAGCTATAAGCACCACAATCCCTTACAACTGGTCACAGTGGCTTGCATCCAAAATATCTGTAGGAACAAACACTCCTCTCTCCTGTTCTCCTTTTTCTGCCCCACATAGTTACACAATATCTTGGCAACCCCACATGTACATTACTACATTAATCCACATCCCAATACTCACATCTCCTGGAAAGGTATGGAAATAAGAGGTAGCAGTGGTGTAGACTAGCTGGGTATACAATTCTTGTTCCCAGGTCATCTTCCTATCCTACAACAGAAAGACAGTAGGCAAAAACACTCATTATTTCATGGTTTGCTTTTTCTGCTTGTGCCCTGTCTAGATAATTTTTTAAATCCCAAATATAAAAGTTCAATAGATCAGGGGTTAGGCAAGGCTTGCCTCCAAAATCAACTTCCTACTTTTGATCTAATTCTCAGGAACAAACAAAGCACCATGGGGAAACCATATTTGTTATTTGTTGTATCTAAGGGTGGATGATGCAAGGTGAGACTGAAATATTTTAACCACCAAAGATTCGATGGATGTGATGAGTCGAGCTTTCTTCACCCACACCTTAATTATCCCTATGTTCTCTGCAAGGATTTTTCTCTTGGCTAGGATCCAGTAACGGAAGTGACCCAGGTTGAAAAGAAAAAACATTTCGAAGTGACTAAACACACAGTGAACAAGGGGATCTTGTAGCACATTTGAGACTAGAGAACGAAGTTGTAGCATAAGCTTTCGTAGACTTGATTTACTTCCTTGGTTGCATCTGAGTTGCTTACTGATATTCCAGACTAACACGGACATGTCTTTAAACACAGTGAAGTCATAGGAAGGATTCAACTCCCCTCACCCACAGGTACATTTGGATGTAGAAATACACACATCCCTGACAGGTGGACCAAAGAGACACAAAGCAAGTCATTTTGCTGCCTGAGGAGAAGGAGCAGTGTTGATGACATCCTCTTCTCACCCTACTCAAGCTGTGTCATACCTAGTAGGATTGCCAGAGTGAAAACTGGACAGGGCTCTATACTTTTAATGGTTGTGTAGAAAAGGGAATGTAGAGAGCAGAACAAGGGTCTCTATGTAACATTTGTTGACCTCACCAAAGCCTTCGACACCGTGAGTAGGAAAGGTCTATGGCAGATCCTGGAAAGACAAGGATGTCCCCCCAAATTCTTTAAAATGATTATCTTGCTACACGAGGGCCAGCGCTGTCAAGTCAGATATGGCGATGCTCTTTCAGAGCCCTTTCTAATAATTAATGGAGTGAAGCAAGGTTGTGTTCTTGCGCCAACTTTATTTACAATCTTTTTCAGCATGATGCTCCAAAGGGCTATGGCAGAGCTTGAAGAAGACAACGGCATCTATATACGTTACCGTACTGATGGTAGCTTGTTTAACTTAAGCCGTCTGAGGGCTTGCACTAAGACTCTAAACTATCTAGTCCATGAGCTGCTCTTCGCTGACGATGCTGCCCTTGTTGCCCACACAGAAGCAGCTCTGCAGCGCCTAACATCCTGCTTTGCAACAGCTGCAGAGCTGTTTGGGCTGGAAGTCAACCTGAAGAAAATGGAAGTTCTTTACCAGCCTGCACCACAGGACGAACACCACCATCACCACATTGCCGTCGGCAATTCTGTGCTTAAGTCTGTTCAGCAGTTTACCTACCTGGGAAGCATCATCTCCTCAGATGCCAAAATTGACAAAGAGATCGATCACAGATTAGCAAAGGCATATAGTGCATTTGGAAGACTTCACAAAAGAGTCTGGAGCAATAAACACCTGAGGCAAAGCACAAAAATCATTGTACTGTCTATTCTCCTTTATGGATCTGAAACATGGGTCACCTATCACCACCACTTACAACTCCTCGAACGCTTCCATCAGCCCTGTTTACGCACAATCCTAAATATACACTGGACTGACTATGTGACGAATGTTGCTGTCCTTGAGCAAGCAGGGATCACCAGCACTGAGGCCATGATATTGAGAACACAGCTGCGCTGGGCAGGGCATGTTTCTAGGATGGAGGACCATCGCCTCCCCAAAATACGGTGAACTCGCCACGGGTCAGCGTAAGAGGGCCGTTCCAAAAAAGCGATACAAGGACTCCCTGAAACAACATCTCAGGCTTGGCCAAATTGATCACTAACAATGGTCCACCCTGGCCTCACATCAGGAGGCATGGAGACGCACTATCCACAATGCGGCAGCCTTATTTGAGAAGTCACGCCGAACAAGTCTTGAAGAGAAACGACAACGCAGAAAGAATCACAACCTGGAAACATCACCCAAGGAGACCTTCTGCTGTGCCTTCTGCAACCAGACTTGTCTATCTCGGATTGGCCTTTTTAGTCATCAGCGCACTTGCAGAAAACGTGGGATGAGTCCTTCCTGAATCTTTGTTTGCAAAGAAAAGCCAGAGAGAGAGAGAGAGAGAGAGAGAGAGAGAGAGAAAAGGGAATGTCAGCAGCTGTTGCTCCCTGCTGAAATTCTCTCTTCTAGAAAGCTATTAAAGGTATAGGAACCATCTCCAGTTTTCAATCTGGCAACCCTAAAGTCCAGTCAAGTTATTTTTGGTACCTGAGCCAGCAGTTCCCACAAGTACTTCTCCCCCTTTCCTGACACTAAAAAGACAATAATAATAAATTAAGTAATTGATTGTATATTGCCCTTTCATGGCATCAGCTGCCTTAGGCAACAGTCTCACTTGCGGCATATCTACATGCAGCAAAAAAATGTGGCTTGCTCCAAAGTAATGTCAATTCACAGAAGCTGCTATTTGTCTTAACATGTTTTTTGGCAGATTGCAGGCATGTAAAGTTATCCGTGTTTGTTGTGCAAAAGAGCATGCCTGCAAATCAAGATGGTGGCTGTGAGTGAATTACTTGCATTTTTATTTACCTCAATTTGCTGCTGGCAGACAGTTTTTTTTTTAAAAAAAAACATATCCATGGTGCAAAAGAACAATCTTTTATTTTAATAAAAAAGCAAACAGGAAAAAAAGCCGTTTTATCACCTTAGCTCTCATTTGCTAAGGTGAAAATACAATATGGAGGCTCCGGACACTTGGCTTGTTAACAAGCTCTGCCTCCACACATGTCCAACCAATCATCTGCTCATGTTGGGAAAGCAAATCAATTTGGTCGCTTGTCCCAATGAGCAGGAATGCACATTCCCCTCACTGATTTTCAAAAAATACAGGAAAGGCCGCCAAGGCTTTCCCCACAGATTATATGGTGTTTTGGAGCCCCCTTCTTCACAATATGGCAAATAGATGTGGGATCCCACTGGGACAATCTGTGAGGAGTATATTTGCCATTTAGACAACTCCTTGGCCTAACAGTGACCCATCATGTCTAACTCTATAATGGCTCTTCCAAAGGTGATTCACACATACATCTAACTGTATTGTTTCAGCCTGCATGAGAGCTCCCATGATTGAAGTTTTCTCAGTACAAAGAGACTCCTACCCTGAGAAAACAAGCAAGACAGGGTTGAATATAATGGTGTGTGTGTGAGGGGGGGGGGAGGGAGAGAGATAGTTTTACTAGACAGTAAAGGGGGTGTGAATAAGAGAGGGCCAGCTCTACCATAAGGTAGAGAGAGGCAGTTGCCTCAGACAACCAACTTAGGGTGAGCTGTTTTTCAATGGTGGACTCAACAAAAGTACTGTTTTCCCTACTTGCTCAAAAGTTTAAAAGAGGAAAGCTGTCAGGCCGTTGACAAGTAGATAAATGGAGCGGCCAAAAGCTCTGAGGCACCATCTCTTCCATTTTTTTTTCCTGTCAGGAATGGGCAGAGGCACTTGTGGAATTGTCTGCCTCTTGTGTCAAAATAACCTGACTAACTTCGGATACCATGCACCTTGATTTGGGGAATGGGTGCTATTTGCTCTGTGTATCTCAGGCAGCAAAATAACTTGGATCAGCCTCTGGTAGGATTGGGAAACTTCCACAGGAACTGGGAAAGTGTGATTCTCCCTCCAGCTAGAACAGGGGTGGGCAAAGTGTGGCCTGTTGGCCCCATGCAGCCTGTAGGGCCTCAGTCTGCAAGCCCCTGAAGGCCTCCCTAACCCCAGACCTTCCATTTAAAAATGTTTTGGGCAATCCCCGCCCCCAAATGTCCACTATGGGTTAAAATACTGCTAAATGCAGTGCCTTTGTCCCCACAAGCCACCAAACCTAAAAAAAACAAAAAACAAAAAAACCCTGGTTGTGTCAGGTGCACCAGCATGGCCCACTAAGGGGAAAAGGCTGGTGAAAAATACCCCCAACCCTGTCCGCAGCTATGAACTCTGGAGCTGACATGACCACTACTGCATATCCTACAACTTTCCCAGTTTGGCAGGGACAGTCCCATTTAATCTTCTGCTACCTTATTTTTCATCTGCTCTTAAAATGTCTGATTTCTCTCTCTTCCTCCCACTTTCTCCTTTTGTCCTCAGCTTACTTCAATTGCTGCAAATTGGGTTCAAAGTACAAAAGTAGCTTGCACTCAATTAACTCAGCAGTGGGAAAGGAAGGGGACAGACTCTCACACATACACACTCTAGTAGGCTCAGGCAAAACAAAGTGCTGCAGCCTCTCCTAGCTTGTGTGTTCTGCCTCATTAGCAATTTTCCCCATCTTGACCATATGTGTCCCAGTTTTCATCTGTGAACTATTGGAAGGCTACTAGTATATAGATGGTAGAGAATGTGGCTGAGGCTATGGAACCACATTCTTGGAAGGTTGCTAGCTAGTGCCTGCACCACCCGTACTAAGGGCTTGTCTACACTATTAAAAGCCCCGATTCTGCCCCCAAATGTCCCCAAATCTGCAGTGATCAGGCCACATGACATACATCCTTTTCTCCAAATCTAGGGCAATCAGGCCAGATAACTCATAGACCAGATTCAGGACATTTCAAGGTATTTTACCTTGATATGGAGTTTTTAGAATTTTTCAGGATTAGTCCCATATGTGACCTTTTCCTGCCAAATTCGATTTTGCTGTTTAATCTTGTAAGAAATTGTGTTTGCATTTCTCTGTGCTTGTTAATGAGTGTGTAGCCTAACTATAGAAGGGAGTATGTGGTCAATGTCGGGAATGGTTTGATAAGCACTACAGCTGGGTCTCAGCTCTAGGAAAAGGGAGCTGGATGCTGGTACTGCGAGAAGTGGAAGAGGGGATGATGAGTGGCCAATGGTTGTGTAGCCCAATGGTTGTGTTGCAGATTTGGAAGATTGGAATATGCTTTTAATGTACTGTTTGTCAGTTAAGTTTCATTCTGAGCAATGACCCTGTAGGGTTCACCTTCAGGATTACCATGCCAATAAAGTTTTCTGTTTTGAACTCTGAAACTGCTGGTCATGGAGTCTGGGAATGCCAGTTCATGATAGGATTGGGAGTTTTCTCCATATTTTCATCCACCGTTGCCACTACCACTGCTGCTGCCACCACCATTTTAAAGCTCAGGAGGCAAGTTCCCAGCTGAAGGGAGAAGGCTTCTCCCTTCCCCTAGCTCAGCAGTGCTGCCTCCACCTGCTCTCCACTTGCCCATCACTTGCTTCAAGTGCCTCTTCCTATGACAGGTGAGTGGGAGAGCAGGTAGAAGCAGCGCTGCCAATCCAGGAGAAGGGAGAAAACCTCTCCCTTTGGCCAGGAATTGCCTCCTGAGCTATAAATGGTGATGATGGCAGTGGTGGGAGCAGCAGATGAATCTCTGCAGGGACAATCAGGTAGTGAAGACAAGTACGTGATGTCCCTGCAAAGAATAAATTCTGCCCAGGACTTCAGGGTGAATGCAAAGCCACGAGGGGCTGGACTCTATTTGGACTTTTGGCTCCACGTGTAGACTAGCCCTAAATTGCAAGCCCTGATGCCTATGCCATTTGGTGATCAACTAAATTTTTTTTAATTTCTTTACTAAATCTTTCTCCCCTGTCAATTTTTCATTATCTGGGGGTTGGCTATTCATTTCATGAAGGTAAGCTAAGGCTGGGTCTATCCTTTGAATCGGTTGAAGGAAATCTGTAAGATTATCTCTCACAAAGGCTACAATGCAATATTGTTTGGATAAGCATTTGCAGTGCACAAACAGAACACAGCAAATCATTCTGTATGCTTCTGTTTCTCACTGTTGGGCTCAACAAAAGTGCTTTTCTTTTGACCTGCTCAAAATTCAAAAGAGGAACATTGCCAGGCAGTCAACAGGTATACGGCTGCTGGGCCAAAAGTTGTCCAAAAAAAGCAACGAGGACTGGCAATACCCAATAGAAAGGCTGTAGAGAGGAAACAAAGTTTCACAGTGTTGAAGAAGACAATTGTTTTCTTCCAACTAGCTCAGTGCCTTTCGGCCTGGTGATATTTAATGGCCTTCTTCAGGGCATGATATAAGATACAAGAAAGAGAAAGGGACAATACATATACAACACATTTTTTTTTTTTACAAGAGACAAGTTACAATTTACCATATCAGTTCCATGTACACTTACATCTTACATCAGAATGTATGTAAATTGTCTCAATTTTAAAACATTATTAACCCAAATAAATTTATTCAAAAACAAAGAAAAAATGTAACTTGCAATATAACTATAAATCGCCTGCAGGGATTCCAAAAAGAGCATTCTCTGGACCTTACGCCCAGCAGCTGATAGTTTTGAGTAGGAGGAGGTTGATCATTATACTGTTCCATCTCCCCACACTCAAGTTTTTTCTACTGTACCAAAGACATCATTATCATAACAGTTCTGCAGCCAAATGGAAAGTTAGGGGATATCTAACTTTTAAAGTGATATTGTAATTTACATTTTGTTTTTGTATAAATTTATCTGTATAGGAGTTTTTAAATTGAGACAATTTACATACATTCTGATGTAAGATATATGTACATAGAATTGATATAGGAAATGGTAACTTGTCTCTTGTAAAAAACATTTGTTGTTTTTGTATTGCCCCTTTCTACTTATTTCATCTTTTACCGGTCCCTGAAGAGGGCCATTAAATATTACTGAGGGCTCAGTCAGACAGGATAATTAATTGTAGAAAATAGCACATTACTTCCCTATTGCAGCAGTGTTCATTTGTCCCCATGATATATTCGCAAGATCACTGGTGTGGAAAGCTATCCGAGTTTGTAGTTCACACGGAGCATTCCCGCAAGAAAAGATGGTGGCCATGAGTGAATTACCTGCCTTATTAGTCCCCAAAAGCTCTTTCCACCACCACCCCCTTTTTTTTTGGCCTTGTTAAATGAGAGATGCAAAAGAGCGATCTTCTGCTTAAAAAAATTTTTTATTTTTTTTTTTTTTGCTCTGCCACTCAAAAATAGCACACGATCACTTCTGTGAAAAACAACAATGGCAGCTCCGGCTGCTTTGTTGCTGGAAAGCCTGCCTCCTGCACATGTCCGACCAATCACATTTTGACTTCTTGGATATGACCCAATTCAAATTGGTTGTTCAGATGGGCTGTAATGTGTATTTTTGCATATTTTTAAAAAAAAGATTGTGAGAAACAGAGAAAGCTGTAATCGCAAACTACTTGGAGTTTTCAGCCCCCCTCCTTCCAAATATGGTGAATCCAGGTAGTAGCTCATCTAGACAAAAGGTATTCTGCCCACATTCCTTGAGGAATTTTTTCACCATCTAGACAACACCTAGGTCGAAATGCATTGGGCTAACTGAAAGAATAAAATTGTCTTTTTCAAAACCCTGAGACTTTGTCACCTCTCTATAGCCCCCCACCCCCAAGTTGTCCAGGCAGCATTTCACAAACCTGACATTACCAGGACCTCTGAAACCCATTTCTATCAAGCCCTAGAAATCTGCATGCCATACAATATGAGGCAGTAATAATGAAACCATGGAAATATTGTGAGTCAAGGCAGGGTTTCTGTTCTCACATCCCTACATAAGACAGGATGATACAGACTAGAGCAATGAAATCATTATTGCACAGAACTGAAGAATGCGCAGCCCCCTAGATGTTATTGGACTGAAGCTTCCATCAGCCCTAGCCAGCACACACAATGATGTAGGGTGAGGGGAGTTGCAAGCCAGCAATATAAGGAGGTTCATACGTTCCTAATCCCAGATGTAGTGAATGAACCATGGGCATAAAACTGCCAGCATTGGGAACAGGACAGAAGGAAAAGTTTATGGTGGAGTCAGGGAATTGGTACCTTGAGATCATAGAAGCGGATGAAGTAGGAACGTCTGGGGTTATCCTTCACGAAGCACAGGACACCCGAGCCCTGCTTGGACCAGTTTCTGCTGTCTTGTGGCAAAGCCAGGAAAAGCTGGGCCACAGTTGTGACCATGGTCTATCAAAAAAAGAACATGCTGTAAGTGAATTACTTAGCTGGGATGAGGATATAATGTGACAAGAGGGAACTACATAATTTTGGCCAAAGCATTGTGTCAGCTCCTGTAACTCCCTGTCAACCACAACTAAACACTCAGCTCATCTCTCCTCTTAATCCTCCATCTCAGGTCCCGTCTACACGGTAAAAAAATACGTACGCCGTTTGGAAGGTCGCTCTTCCGTACACACAGCCATTCAGATTCATACATGTCATTCAAAAGGGGGGGTTAGCGAATCCCCCGTAAACTACGTGGATTTGGCGTTTGGAAGGAGTAGCGGATCTCAGCATAAAATACCTACAGCCATTCGAATGGCTGATAGTCTGTACGCCCCATTCGCACACATATGAACAGGCAGTGTAATCTGATTGGCTGGCCGAGTAGAGGGGGCAGGGCTAGCAAGGAGGAGAATTGGGAGTGGCCACCATGTTGGATTCCCAGCTATGTGAGCGTCCGGTAAGTCTGTGAATTATATATTTATTTTTATTTTACATTGTAAAATAGGGAAAACCGAATGTCCGCAAAGCAGGCACCTTTTTAAATTAAAAAAAAAAAAGCGGCGGGAGATTTAAAACCGTCGCTTGGCTTGCTCATTCCATCCAGCTGGGGAAGGGGACTCATACGGAGTTTAGGGGGGTAAAAAACCGTGTAGGCAGATCGTATGCATATGAACAGCTGCCTATTCGTATTTTTTACCCCCAAAACGGATTTTTTTTAATCGTATAGACGGACCCTCAGTTTCACTTCCAACACAGATTCCTTCTCCACCATTCACCATGTTGCCCAGCTAGGGTTGCCAGCTCTGTGCTATGCCAGGCCCTGAGATTTCAGGACAGAAACCTGAGACCTCAGGATGATTCTTCATGATGTCACAGTAGGCAGGCACTGGTGATATGACAAGGATGATGTTCCAAGGGGCAGCCCTGTTGATGCCATTAAGCACAATACATTACACATCAACTACACTTGTGCAGGCTACTCCCTTAAAATCAAAAACACAATGAGGTGTGCATATGAACACACCATCTTTCAAGGCAGTGCTCTCACTCAGATATTTCTCCCCCTCCCCCTTAGAATTGGAGAAGAGCAGGGGCTCGTCTGCACAGGAGGAACCTGTGCATTATTGGCAATTCACAGCAATGTTCCTTTGTCTCCATGGCATTTTGGCAAAATCAAGTGTATTCGAAATTCCCCCTCTGCGATGTTCACATGGCCACAAATTAAGATGATGCCAGTGTCAGTTTTATGCTGGGTGTGAAGGGCAGTGTCCCTTTCCAGTATCTGAGGTTGAAAATTGACATTAGTAGCCGCTTGGCCAGCCGCACGGAGGAGCGGGGGAGAAACACCCCCTACCTCCCTCTCCAATCAGCTTTGCACTGCCTCTCCTATGGGAAAGTGATTCAAAGTAAATCGCTTGTCCCAACAAGCAGGAATGCCGATTCCCATTGCTGTTTTTTAAAAACTCGGGGAAAACTGCAAAAGCTTTTCCTTCAGAGTTTCTGATGTTTTTGGCCACCCTCTTTCTGAATACAGCAATACGATGCAGGATCCCATTCAGACAGGTAGGATTCTTCTTGCATTCCATGTGGAGTACAGTATTTTCACCATTTAGAAAGCCCCCGGGTGTCAAAAACTCAGAAGCCTGGGCAGGAATGAAACATGGCACCTTTACATTGTAGAAAACTAAGGTGCCTTAAACAATATGCCAAAGAGGTTTAACATCCATAGTTGGGCTTCAGACTAATCCCTAATATCCATAAAACATGGCTTTAGGGTTTCTACCACACTAGTTTTTCGTTTTAGGGGCTATCTGTTTTAAAAGTCTATGGTGGGGAGAGTGTTAAAGGTTAAAATGAAGGCCAGATGTGAAAGTCAAGCTTGTCTGTCAGGGAATAAGAAGAGAGGCTAACTGGTCCTGTTAGTGTTTCATAGAATTATGAAGCCATAAAAGTAATCTGCTCTGGAGCCCTTTCACATTGCACAGTTCTACTGCTATGATTACATTTTAACTGTCATGGCTACTTCCTATGGAATCCTGGGATTTGTAGTCTAGTTGTTGCAGAAATCATGGAACAGTAGACCCACGGATTGGAAAGTGAGTTTTATTACACCGGTGGGCCTGACTGGAATACCTTCCAAAGAGTCAAAGCCAAGAGCTATGACTACAGAATACTTTTATACAGTAATGACAGTATGCAAAAAGCAATTCCCTCCTCCCTTTCTCTGGTGTCAGCAACTTCCCTTCCTTGAGACAATTGTTGATAGTTCCGAAAGTACAAGGCAAGATAGCTTAGGAACATTTGGGTACAGTTTGACCGTTATTAGAGAAAGAATTTGTTTACATCAGCATATCATATGTTTATGGAACATAGAGTTGATTAGTAAGGAACATTGACTAGGCCTGAGAGTTAAAGGAAAAAGACTTTGCAGAGTCCCAGAGTCTCATGGGCTATCTAGTCTGACCCCAAATAGTGATTGTAAGGTGACAGCATTTAGCAAATAGACATTAGAGTCCAAATGGCTACTACATTGTCAGAGGCACCAGAGGGGCTCCCTGGCTGAGGATTCTAAAGGCCCCTCCCTCCACTGCCAATCCCAGGAATCCCATTGGTTGGAACCACCACAGTTCAAGTGGAATCATAGTGCTATCATTGTCTAGTGTGAATGGGCTCCTGGACTCTTCCTCTTTTCCTCCCCTGAAAAGCCTGCTATGAAAAGAAAAAACAATAGAGGGGTCTATGGATTAACTTGAGAAACTGGGTGGAGGGTAGTAATTACATGGTGCAGACAGGAAGGCCCCCATGCCTTTAATTATCATTTGGGAAAACCATAAAGTAGGAAGCATTAACTTGTCTTCAGTATGAAGAAAGCGGTGCTGATCAAAATTCTATGCATATACTGTCCTAGTTTGCATCTGGTCACCCTACTGAGTAATACCTAACTTTAATCACACCATGGAAAGTTACTTTTTAAAAAAGTAATTACAGTTGTCCCTCCGTATTCATGGATTTGGTATCCACAGATTTAAGTGTTCATGGCTTAAAAATATTCTTTAAAAAATAATAATCCAAAAAGCAAACCTTGCTTTTGCCATCTTATATAAGGGACACCATTTTTCTAGGCCATTGCATATAATGGGACTTGAGTATTCATGGATTTTGGTATCCACAGGGGGTCCTAGAACCAACCCCCAGCGAATATGAAGGGACAACTGTAGTTAAAAATTAGAATCCTTGTAAATTCATTGGTTTACAGGACAACTGATGCAATTTTTCAATGCATTGTTGAACTTAATAATAAAATCTTTTTAAAAAATTACAATCCCGAGACCCTATAAGAAGATTATTATGGCTCTAGCTACAATTTTAAAAAGTAACACCATACTTTCCCATTTGTTAGGAAGTAACCACAATTAGTAGCTTTACATTAGTTACTTTTTGGGAACATTAGAATGCTAAACACCCATGACCTCTTGAACAAAACATACCCAAAGAAACCACACACATACACAGTTGTAAAAAGTAGATTTAAAATCATTATAGCCACAGGCTTGTCTGTACGGTGAAAATACTCCTTATAGAATTTGAGGAGAATACCTTTTGTCCCAATGGGATCCCACATCATTTCACTGTATTCAGAAGAAGGCAGGGGGACTCCAGAAACGCCACAGGAAAAGCCTTCATGGATTTTATAGTACGGTATTTTTTAACAACAACAACAAAAAAAACTCTGAAGGAAATGCACATTCCCGCTCATTCAGACAACAAATTCACTTTGCTGCATATTCCTGATAAGAGCAGAAGTGAAAAGCTGATTGGTCAGATGTGTGCTGGGGGAAGCGGCCGGAACCACCATGTTGAATTTTTGCTGTAGCAATTGTGCACAGAGGCGATGAAACAGCCTCCCCCCATTTTTTCCCCTGTTTATTTAAGCAGAAGATTGCACTTCTGTACCATGGATTTGCTTTTTTTTTTACTTGTTCAGAGGCAGCAACTGGTGACAATAAAAATGCGAGTAATTCACTCACACCCACCATCTTGATTGCAGGCATGCCCATTTGAACAACAAACGCGTATGGCTTCGCATGCCTGTGATCTTGCAAAAAAACAAACCCATGGAGACAAATGAAAGCTGCTGCGAATTGGCATTACTGTGCATCAATCCACATTTGATTGCCTTGTATAGATGGGACCATAGTTTGACAACCCTACTTTTCCCCAGCCTTCAGAGGGGCCTGATTTACTGAAAGTGTCCAGAATTGCTCTGGTAGTATAAACTATCAATGGGAGTAAGAGAGTATGTGCCTATGTGAGTCTGTGTGTACTTTTCTATATACCCTCAGTGGCTTCCATTTCAGGCACCCAGGGAATTCCTTCTGGGTTTTATTCCATACTGTTTGGGGCATAGGCTTTAGAACTTTGGATAGCTCCATTAAAGTCTGGGATAAAACCCAGAGCAGATTTACCATACCCCTGATGCAGAAGCCATCATCCTACTTTTGCCCTACCCACTGAAAAAATAGACTTTTACTATTAAATCACTTGCTTTTAAAAAATTAATCTTTAGTGCATGTTGTTTGATGGCTTTAATGGGTACAGGTCAAGATAAAGCTATACAGTGGGCCCTCAATATCCACTGGGATTTGGTTCCAGGACCCCCTGTAGATACCAAAATCCATGGATGCTCAGGTCCTGTTATATACAACAGCATAGTAAAATGGCGTCCCTTATATAAAATGGCAAAATCAAGATTTGCTGATTTCCTGCATGGCAGGGGGTTGGACTGGATGGCCCTCGTGGTCTCTTCCAACTCTGCAATTCTATGATTCTATGAATTCATTTTTTGTAATATTTTCAAGCCATGGTTGATTCAAACCATGGATGCAAAATCCATGGATATAGAGGGCCAACTATATATTACCTCCAGTATCAGAGGTAATGTGTCCCCATATATGAACAGGAAGAGCTGTTTAGCAGTGGAATACACTGCCTCTGAGTATGGTGGAGTCTCCTTCTTTGGAGGTTTTTAAACAGAGGCTGGATGGCCATCTGTTGGGAATGATTTGATTGTGTATTCCTGCAGGACAGGGGGTTGGACTGGATGGCCCTTGTGGTCTCTTCCAACTCTATGATTCTATATACCAGTGGCTAAAGAACCTGAGAGCTACACCACAAAGGATGGTGAAGAAGTGAAGTTGCCTTTGTTGTGTGACAATCATAATGTAATTTACATTATGCCTTTAGTTATTGGGAAATTGAATTACAGTACAAGCAACACATTAATTGTAATTAGTTACTTCCAGACCCTGTGTTAGGCTTACTTAACTATATATTAGCTAACTGTGGTAAAAAGAAAGCCTCTGTTCACGTATTTTCCCACAGTCAGGGAGAATGGTAAGAACTGGTTTTTCTGTATCCTTGTGATGTGGTATCATGCCTTCAAATAAGAAACTGAACTGATGAGTGCTGTCAGGATTGTAGCCAAAACAGGCTATTGAGAAACAAGAGGGAGGTGTTGATTTCTCTCATCAAGCATCGTTGTGGCATTCCCTGGGTTTCCAGAAACATAATTTTAAAAAGCCAAAACAAAAGACAACTTGTCCACAAAAAGACAGCCCACTGAGGGTTGAGGGTGCTCCTTGGTTACTGAATGTAGGGTGATAAGTGGGGAAAAATAATGGAATTGGAAAGGGAATGGGCTACATGGAGAAAATATTTGTCTGGAAACTGGAACACAGGTACTCTTTTAAGAAAAGAGGGTAAATTCATAATTATGTTATTAATTACATAATGCCATCAGTGTACATGACGCATGACAAGTCCCTGCCCCGGTAGAATTACAGTATAAACAATGGATATAACAAAAAAAAAAACCAAAACCCTCACTCAGACCTAAATTCAGTTGCTCATCCAAAGGAGAATGGACCCACCGAATTAATTGCTGAATAGCAAATCAACACTTATATAAACCCTGTTGGTCCTGTGGGTCTCCTCTGGGTGTGACTAGCAATTTGATTTTGGTCATCATATTTGGGCTAAAACAGTTGCAATGAACAATAAACAATTAAAATATTTAAAATGGCTTTTTAAAAAAACCCACACCTTTCCAGAGTAATCAGGCACATTTCTGAAAAACTGTTGCCTATTTTAATGTACGTGAAAATTAGAATCATAGAATCATAGAAATGGAAGAGACCACAAGGGCCATCTGGTCCAACCCCCTGCCATGCAGGAATACACAATCAAAGCATTCCTGACAGATGGCCATCCAGCCTCTGTTTAAAAAAAAAACCCCAAAAAGAGACTCCACCACACTATGAGTCAGTGTATTCCACTTCTGAACAGCTCTTACTGTCAGGAAGTTCTTCCTAATGTTTAGGTGGAATCTCTTTTCCTGTAGTTTGAACCCATTGGTCCGTGTCCTTGTCTCTGGAACCACAGAAAACAAGCTTGCTTCATCCTCAGTATAACACCCCTTCAAATATTTAAACATTTAAACATTAAATCATATCACCTCTCAACCTTCTCTTCTCCAGCCTAAATATACCCAGCTCCCCAAGCCGCTCCTCACAGGGCATGGCTTCCAAACCTCCCACCATCCTGGTCGTTCTCTTCTGGACATGTTCCAGACTGTCTATATCCTTCTGGAATTGTGGTACCCAGAACTGGACCAGAAGAGGCATTCCTTCTTCTATCTTCTGTATCAGGAGGAAGCATGCCTCTTTTTCAGAGAGAGCTAGCTGCAACACACACATGCACCTTCTAAAATCAAAAGTATTCTTTCCCCTTCTTCAACATTATTGGTTTGGGGTACAATCCTATGGAGGTCTCCTCTGCCCAGTCATTTTTGTTGTTGTGCCTTTGAGTCAATTGTGACCCCTTCCTATGTTGTTTGACCTGCGTAGAGTATAAGCCTTTTAAAAGAATGATTGCTTCTCTTGGACTTCGTAATTATAGTGCTGTAGAAAATATAATACTACAGGACACATTTGTTTTCTTCCTCTTTCTCTCCCTCTCCCTCCTCCTCCTCCTCCTCCTCTTCTTCTTCTTTGTTGTTGTTACATCCCTTCAAGTTGATTCTAGCTTATGGTGACCTGCTTCTAGGATTTTCTTAGCAACCCTTGTTCAGAGGGGGTTTGCTATGGCCTTCCTCTGAGGCTGAGAGAGTGTGACTTGCTCAAGGTCACCCAGTGGGTTTCCATGGCCAAGCAGGGATTCAAACCCTGGTCTCTAGAATTGTAGCCGCCCAACACTCAAACCATTACACCACACTGGCTCCCACACACTTTTAGGTGGCCTAATAAAGGTATGACCGTAATATGGGTACTGGAATTTGCTTAAGGATCCCTAAAAGGGGTCTGAAACCTGAACTTGAACACTGGCCTCCCAGAGTTCTAGGGCCTTACCACACTCCAAAGAAAGTGGCAGGGGAGCAGGGATATTCCATCTTCCATGCTGCCTGACTGCATGACATAGGAGATTATCACACTACACTGTTATAGTGCTATTATTCCACTTTAACTGCTATGGATGCCTCCTGTGGAATCCTGGGATTTGCAGTTTAGGGAGGGGCATTTAGCAATCTCAGCCAGAGAGCTCTTAGGCCTCACTAAACTGCAATCCCCACAATTCAACAGGAGGCATCCATAGCTGTTAAAAGTGGAATAATAGCACGATAACATTGTAGTATGATAAAGTCCATAGTCGTTCTTCTGGCATTCTTTCATTCTGGTCCTGTGGGGGACCGAGGTAAAACCAGGTCTTTTTCCAAATGGGTTTTTCTGGTTAGCAAAAAGATGTGGGTTTACTGTACTTTGTTCCCCCGTGGGACCAGAACCAAAAACAAAACAAACCAAAACCCAATGACATTGTGTGGTAAGGCATTCATGTTCCCTTGCTGCTTTTCTTCAGAGTGCAGTAAGTCTCCTAGTAAACCAGCACACAACACTGGCTCCCTGCAAGTGTAGCACCTGTGTGTGTAAGTGCCTTCAAGTCACCTGTCGACTTATGGCAACCCCATGAATGTCATAGGGTTTTCTTGAGCAAGGAATACTCAGAGGTGGTTTTGCCAGTTCCTTTCTCTGAAATATAGTCTACAGCCCCTGGTATTCATTGGCACATACTATAAAGTAAAATACAGACAAAAAACAGCAAGACTGCAAAAACAGCCAACCATGATCAGGTGTTAAAACCCCAAAAGAAAACATAAAAAGACAAGACCCAGCAAGTCCAACACTCAAAAACCACTGTACACCACACCGGTTCTCTTTCCTCAATGTCTAGGAGCAAAAAAAGTCTTCCTTCTAGTGGCTGGCCAGCCAGGAACTGCTAATCAGGCCATGTCTACACGACAGGAAAAAAATCCATTTGGGGGGTAAAAAATTCGAAAAGGCAGCCGTACGAATGCGTATGATCTGCCTACATGATTTTAACCCCCCCAACTCTGTATGACCCCCCCTTGCCCAGTTGGCTGGAGTGAGCAAGCCCAGCGGAGGTTTAAAATCTCCTGCTGCTTTTTTTTTAATTTAAAAAGGTGCCTGTTGCGCCGACAGTCGGTTTTCTGTATTTACAATATAAAATAAAAATGAATAAATGTAAAAAACCTCCATTTCATGGTCTTACCAGAGTCTCGCTTACCCAGGAATCCAACATGGTGGCCACTCCCAATTCCCCTATTTGCTAGCCCCTCCCCCTATGCTCAGCCAGCCAATCAGATTACCCTGCCTGTTCGTATGTGTGCAAACGGGGGGGGGGGCGTACAGACGATCAACAATTCAAATGGCTGTATGGATTTTAGGTCGAGATCTGCTAATCTTCCCGAACACCAAATCCACGTAGTTTACAGGGGATTCAGTAGCTCCCCTTCCGAAAGACGCATATGCATCTGAACGGCCGTGTGTACACATGATCAATCTTTTGAATGCTGTACATATTTTTTTTCATCGTGTAGACACCCCATCAGTTTCCAAATGCAGATGGGACAAGAAGGTGGTATTTTGAAAGCACAACCTAGGGATGGTGTGTTTGTGAACTGTGAGAATCTTAGAACTAGAGAAGTATATTTCCCTCCAATTCGGAGCAATGGGAAAGCTTTTTAAAAGGGGGGCAGAGACAACAGTAAAGGGCAAAAGTGGGATTCCCATCACTCCTCCTTCTCTCCTGCTGGTTCAAGCACTGTAGGACTTGAGATCCGAAACATTTGAGATTTCATGGTTCCTCCAGCATAGCTGCTCTGTCCTTGGACCAGGTAGCATTGCTCCGCTGAACAGTGATATGCAAATTGAACTTATTTGATTCATCAGTCAAGTTTTTTTTTTAAATTGAGTGAGAGCTTAATTTACTTTAAGTGACTGGCTGCAGCTTCATGTTGCAAGCATGAGACTTTCTCAGTGCTTCACATGTTTACTGTAGAAACCCCTTTAAATGGGTCAATATCACACTACACTGTTATAGTGCTATTATTCCGTTGCTATGGCTGCCTCCTATGGAATTCTGGGGTTTGTAGTTTAGTGAGGCCCAAGAACTCTCTGGCTGAGAATTCTAAATACCCCTCCCTAAACTACAAATCCCAGGATTCCACAGGAGGCAGCCAAAGCAATTAAAGTGGAATAATATTGCCATAATGTTATATAGTGTGATAAGAGTCTGGGTACCACATATACTTATTTTTTAAATTAAATTTAATTAAATTTTAATTTAATTTTTTCATTGACAGTAATAAATTGATTCTTCAGGCACTGGTGCCCTTGTTCTATAAAGGACTCTGGTTTTATTTATGGGCCCCAGAAGTGGGAGAGTGTGCAGATCCATTGGTACAGTGTATACTGTTGCTCAAAATGTCTTCCTCTTGTTTGACCATCCTGCCTCCATTTTGATGTTTAGGGATTTTTATTTTCAAATAACGTGACTACCAAGGAAGTGTAAATGGGGAACTATAGCCCAGTGCTAAATGTTAGAAAATTAACATTGGTACTGTTTACATTTACATCCACACTGTTACAAAAGATACAGTAGGACCCCCGTATCCACTGATTCATTATCCACTGATTCAATTATCCACAGGACACAAAACAGCACTCCTACCATAGAGTCTTCCTAGAAAATGTGTCCCCTGTAGCCATTTTCTAGGTCCTCCAACACTATGGTATTTTAAACTGGAAGTCCCACGATTTTCAATGGTGTTGGCTATTATCCACGGTTTTCAGTATCCACAGCCCCCCCCTACAGAACCCATCCCCAGTGGATACAGGGACCCTACTGTACTGTTAAAAACAACATCAACAGAACTTGGTAATGTTCCTTTTTGGGGCTATCACTCCCAGAAGCCCCCAGCCAGTTGCTGTAGTACAAAAAGGTAACTTTCCCAAGCTCTGATAAAATATTCCAACAGAGGGGGGAGCCATGAAGTAATACCTGAGGCATCAAAGCAGTGTCCCAGAATTACTCCATAGCTGTAGCAAAATAAGAAGCATTTGGTTTGAGTATTAAAATGAATGGACTCAAGACAGTTCATTTCCAGCTCCGTCCACTCAGCCAGAGAAATTTTTGTCCCTCTTAGTTCCTATCCCTGCAATCAGGAACCCTCCTCAACAATTGTGATAGGGAAATAGGGTCTTCTGGTGAACAGAGAGGGTTGCCCCAAATGCTTAATTTTGGAAATTCTTCCCCTCAGCTGAGAGACAGAGAGTGGCCTCAGCTGAGAGACAGAGAGTGGTGTGAGAGAGAAGGAATATTATTTCAGGCCCAAATTGTTTCAGAAGATACAGTTCCTCAAGGACATATTTTTAGTAGATGTTATCAAATGCAAGGAACATCATAATGACTCCTTCCTCTCAGTACTGTACCTCCATCCCATCTCACATTGGCTAAATCCACACTACATAAATAATCCATTTTGAAACTGGATTATTTCCCATGGCTCCTTCCTATGGAATTCTGGGATTTGTAGTTTGGTGAGAGGCCAGCACTCTTTGGCAGAGAAAGCTAAAAACTGTGTAAAAGTACAAATCCCAGGATTCAATAGGAAGGAACCATGGCAAATAATCCAGTTTCAAACTGAATTATTTATGTAATGTGGATCTGGCCATTGTCTAGACAAAGGAAAAAAATGTGGATTGCTGTGGAGTAATGCCAACTTGCTGCAGCTTTTATTTGTCTTATTTATCTATTTGCAAGGTTGCAGGCATGCGAAACAAGCTGCGTTCCCATGGGCATGCCTGCTAATCAAAATAGTGGGTGCGAGTGAATAACTCACAATTTTATTTTCCCAAGGTTGCCCCTGCCAAACATTTTTTTGTAATAAAATACAAGTGTGGAAGAGCAACCTTCCACTTTAGCAAATGCACAGGGGGGAAAAAGAAAAAAGAAAAAGGATGTTTTCTCACCATAGCACATGATCACTATAGAAAAAATTCAAGATGGTGGTTCCAGGTGTTTGCTTTGTTGGCAAACTCTGCCCCCTGTGCATGTCCGGCCAATCATCTGACAATTTCTGCTCATATTGGGAAAGTGAATCAATTCAGTCGCTTGTCCCAACGAGCAGGAATGCCCATTCCCCTCTTTGTTTTTTTTAAAATACGGGAAAAGTCATGAAGGCTTTTCCCACTGAGTATATGACATTTGAGGGGGCCCTCCTTCACAATGCAGCAAATTGATGTGGGATTCCATTGGGACAAAAGGTATTCTCCTCTCATTCTGTGAGGAATATTTTCACCATTTAGGCAATCCCATGGTTTTGAAGTTCACCCCCCACCCCTCCACCCACCCACCCATCCAGTGCCTTGATTCTCTAGAAGTGTTTTTCACTGATGCCCTTGATGGCCACAAAGGGGGAGAGCAGATGGGAAACTTTCCTTCAATTTAACTTCATTCAGCCCTTGAAATAGACATTTTAGAATATTTTGGAATGAAAAAAGGTAGGGTGTTTTTAAAATATGGGCCTGCTGTGTCTCCATTGAAAAGTTTATCCACTTAGTAGGCTAAGAACCTCTAAATGGGTGTTACATTCTCACAACACTACCACCTCCAACATGTGCTTGGAAGAAATCTCAACAGCTGAACTGGTTTGCAAGTAGACATGCCATAAAAAATAAAGCCTTTGGTGTTATCTGACAAGTACAGGCCACATAGTTATTCATGACTAAAAGATAATCCCCTCATGTATTTCTGAACCTAGTGAAAGGGCCTATTTTCAGCGTTAGTGGGGGTGGTAAGGGCTTGCTAACTCTCCCACCTCAGGACTGGCTGTACGTCACCATTGCCCAAGCTGCCACCACAGGAAGTGGGTTTTTTTTCTCTCTCTCCATTTCCTGAAGACAAGGTAGTTTACAGAAACTACAAACCACTCTAGTATTTCATCCCTTATGCATTGAGTTGTTGTTTCACAGTCAGAACTCTTCAGCTGCTTCTATACATGGAAGATGGAGGAGAGATGATGCAGGGACACCCCCCCCCAAAAAAAACCCATTATTAAGCCACACACACCAAAAAGAGTTGCTATCTGCTTGGTTTCTCACCAACCTGATTGGCTTTATTTTTATTTCTAAACAATTGCAAGACAATGATCATCTTAAGTATGGAAATGCCTCCTCCAACCAGGTACCCTCCAAAGGTATTGATCAACAAGACCCATTATCCATCACCAGCATGTTATTTGGACGTGGTAGGAAATCAAATGTACTCCCACACATCTGGAAGGCATCAGGTGAGGGAAAGATGATTGAGGCTGACATGTTTAAACAAGAAATAAGCAAGGAGTTGTTTTGGTAGGAGAGATGGAGCCTATTCGAGGGAGAGACTATGCCTGCTATAGGCCACATTCATCCTTACTCCAAGCCCCCAGCCACCCATCATGTGACCAATTTCTTTTTAAGTTGAGTAAATGAGGCCTGTACAGAAATAGGCATTAATATAGCCAATTTTGCACACTTTTGGAGGAGGAAGGATATAGTAGGAACTAAATACATCACATACCCAGGCAAACAAATGTCCTGACTTAACTATTTCTTGAAACAGCAAAACTTGAACATTATATATATATATATATATATATATATATATATATATGACAGATAGAGACCATACTTTGTTGTTTAGCCTTCTACCTTATATATAATCTTCTACCTTATTCCTCTTGCCAGCCAACTTTCAGGCTAAACAACAAAGTCTGGGCTCTATCTATATTGATTGTCATAGTTATATTTCTGTCTCAGAAATATACCTGAAAAAGACCTTTTCTTCAAAGATTTTTGACCGACTATCCAACAGGTGGGGGTTATGCTGTGGTTTATGAATTTCCACAACATCAGTACCATTCCCTTTAGCCTTTCCCCCTGGTAATTAATTGGGCTCTGTCTCATCAGCAACCACTTAGCAGTTGTTTGATAAGGTTGTTTAGATGCAACATTAGTTTTGCAAGGAGGATCATCCAAAGAAATCAAATTACCCTGAAACATTGCTTTGGGGTTCCCAAGTTCCAATTCTATAGTATCTCTCAGCATCTGCATGATTTTTTTCCTACTTTCCTGATGAAGGGCATTTTCTAGTGTCTTCTCATTTACCCTCAGATTGACGGTGGCAGGGAAGTCAGGAAAGGACTTGCCCATGGCCACCAGGTCTCCTACACTTGTGCCCAACTGAATGCTCAGGTCACTTGGATTCCCCAAATTTGGCCAAGAAATCCCAGGCCACCACCTCCTCCTTCATCCCTCTGCCCCAGCCACACTGAGTTTGGAGTTCTGTTTGCAGCCTTTCCTCCCCAAAATGATAACAGAATTACCGTGCACTTCCTGCCCAAGAGTTCAAACACTTGTTTGTTCTCATGGTCCTCAAGTAGGCTGGATGGCACATTTTCCTGCTGTGCTCGGGCTCCTGGCTTGGACCTCCGGCTCATCTCAGGCCCTGTCAGACTACTCAGGGCTGTCCCCTCCACAATCTCACCCAGAGCGAACTTCCGTCTTACAAGGCCTTTTCTTCTTCTTTTTTTTTTCCCCCAACAGGAAGTTCAGAAACCACCAGGCCACAGAGAGAGAGAGAGACAGAGACAGAGAGAGAAACAGAAGGAGTTGGGTTCCCCATCTTGCTTCAGAGGAGTGAACATGTCCAGAGGAGTGCAATCAAAATGGTGAAAGGTCTGGAAGCCATGCCCTATGAGGAGCAGCTTACGGAGCTGGGTATATTTAGCCTGGAG
This sequence comes from Gambelia wislizenii, assembly GCA_030847615.1. NCBI lineage: Eukaryota > Metazoa > Chordata > Lepidosauria > Squamata > Crotaphytidae > Gambelia > Gambelia wislizenii. Next base: position 252,708,991 of record JAUMIR010000002.1, on the reverse strand, counting down.
AAGAGAAGGTTAAGAGGTGATATGATAGCCATGTTTAAGTACGTGAAAGGATGTCTTACTGAAGATGGATCAGACTTGTTTTCAGCTGCTCTAGAGAATAGGACATGGAGCAATGGACTCAAACTACAGGAAAAGAGATTCCACCTAAGCATTAGGAAGAACTTCCTGACAGTAAGAGCTGTTCAGGAGTGGAATACACTGCCTGGTAGTGTGGTGGAGTCTCCTTCTTTGGAGGTTTTTAAACAGAGGCTAGATGGCCATCTGTCGGGAATGATTTGATTGTGTATTCCTGCATGGCAGGGGGTTGGGCTGGATGGCCCTCATGGTCTCTTCCAACTCTAAGATTCTGAGTCCCAGCAACATACAATCCTCCCTGAACATGGCTAAGCTACAAACAGGCCAAGGGTGGATTAGGATAAAAGAAGACCCCAGAACAAATGACTGCCCTAAGAAACAATCAGAATCAGTCCAGACTTTTTCCTAGGGAAAGAACACACACCTCAGATTCAGCACATAAAAACAGTATTTTTTGCAGCTTGTGAAAAAAGATAACCTTTTATTCATTTCCTGTAAACATGTTTAATATGCAGATCCTATTCTGAGCTCAGTATTACAGGTTTCCACCCACCCTGAATGTGGCACATCGGGAGGCATGGAGACGCATTATCCACAATGCTGCAGCCTTATTTGAGAACTCACGCCGAACAAGTCTTGAAGAGAAACGACAATGCAGAAAGAATCACAACCCGGAAACATCACCCAAGGAGACCTTCTGCTGTGCTTTCTGCAACTGAACTTGTTTATCTCGGATTGGCCTTTTTAGTCATCAGCGCGCTTGCAGAAAGCGCAGGATGAGTCCTTCCTAAATCTTCATTTGCGAAAAAAAGCCACAGAGAGAGAATGTGGCAGGGGAATGAAAAGATTTAAAGGGATCCTGTAGCATTTTTAAGATGGAGAAAAAGAAATTTCTAGCATACATTTTTATGGACTCCAGTTCCCTTCATCAGATGCAGTGGAAAGTATTACCATTGGCACTGAAATGGTAGAGTTGCATGACAGACAGCAAATGTTAAGGGAACATCCAGCCACAAAAGCCTTGTGGTGGTTACACAACATGAAAACTCTGTTTTTCTGACACCAAAGTTTTCCCAGGCTTTGGTCATAGCCTTTTTCTACATATATCCTCTTAAATACAGTGAAATAAACTAAGGTTGAGCATTTCAGGGCCCCAAATGTTGCTTCAGGGATCGGACTTTGTATCCTATTCCCCATGTTTTGCAGACAGTGGTCTTGAATCATAGAATCCTAGAGTTGGAAGAGACCACAAGGGCCATCGATTCCATCCCCCTGCCATACAGGAATACACAATCAAAGCATTCCTGGCAGATGGCCATCCAGCCTCAGTTTGAAGGTTTTTAAAGGAGACTCCACCACACTCCAAACGAAGGTCAGGGCAGAAACAAGTAAGGGGAGCATCAGAGTTGTGGACTAGTATTGAGGGGTACACATAGTGTTACTCATTCTTGATGTTATGGATCCAGGAAAGGAATCATGGCTTTTCCTGCTGTTGGACCTGTTATTTAGAAGCCCCCACCCCACCCCACTAAAAAAGAATTATTGACAGGCTGACATCAGTCAGGATGAACCTTCACATAGATTCTTTGTCTGTGCAGTTACTTGGGGGCTTTTTAGCACCTTTACCAAGGGCACCGTCTCATCAGACAATCTTTGAGGGTGGGAAAGAGAAAAAGAAAGCTGCATTACATTTAAATATATATATATATTTATTTATTTTGCCCAAAGCCCATACATAGAGGATATGGCAAAAGCCATGTGAAACTTCTAAGGAAACAAGTACTGTAGTAGCTTTGAAACTGTGCAGATGGAGAATGTTTAGTGAAAAATTGTTTAAAACAGCACAGCCAAGTGTCCAAAGTACAAGGATAGGTTTAATTATGGGGAAAGGGATAAAATTGGATCCACAGCCATGGGCCTGGGATGGAAGAAAGGAGGCCTTGCCACTGGAGATATCCCTCTGGCCTCCTTTCCCAGAGCCTCACTAGACCTGCCTGCTCATGTTCATATGCCCTGCCCATGTGCATATTTATTATGTGGGGGAGAATGCTGAACCTCTTTAATAATGTATTTATTTGCTAATGTTGCACCTTGCTAAGCTTACATTTGGTTACCTTCCTTATACTCAGGTCACTCCAACTCAACATTTCTGGCTATAGGTCTCGGAGGGAAAAGTGGGGAAGGCCATTATCTCTCCCCAACACACTCATAGAATCATAGAATTATAGAATTGTAGAGTTGGAAGAGACCACAAGGGCCATCCATTCCAACCCCCTGCCACGCAGGAATCACGATCAAAGCATCCCTGACAGATGGCAATCCAGCCTCTGTTTGAAGACCTCCAAGGAAGGAGACCCCACCACGCTCTGAGGGAGTGTGTTCCACTGCCAAACAGCTCTTACTGTCAGAAAGTTCCTCCTAATGTTGAGGTGGAATCTCTGTTCCTGCAGCCTGCATCCATTACTCCGTGTTCCAGTCTCTGGAGCAGCAGAAAACAAGCTTGCTCCATCCTCAGTGTGACACCCCTTCAAATACTTAAACAGGGCTATCATATCGCCTCATAACTGACTTTTTTCCAGGCTAAACATACCCAGCTCCCTAAGTCTTTCCTCATAAGGCATGGTTTCCAGGCCTTTCACCACTTTAGTCGCCCTCCTCTGGACATGCTCCAATTTGTCAATATGCTTTTTGAATTGTGGTGCCCAGAACTGGACACAGTATTCTAGGTGATGTCTGACCAAGGCAGAAAATTACTTCCCTTGATCTAGACACTATACTTCTATTGATACAGCCCAAAATCGCATTGGCCTTTTTAGATGCCACATCACACTGTTGACTCATGTTCAACTTGTGGTCTACTAGGACTCCTAGATCCCTTTTGCACATAGTCTCATTCAGCCAGGTCTCCCCCATCCTGTATCTATGCATTTCGTTTTTCCGCCCTAAGTGCAGTATCTTACATTTCTCCGTATTGAATTTCATTTTGTTAGCTTTGGCCCAGGTTTCTAGTCTATTCAGGTCATTTTGAATTTTAATCCTGTCTTCTAGGGTATTAGCTACTCCTCCTAATTTGGTGTCATCTGCAAATTTGATAAGTATGCCTTCTATTCCGTTATCCAAGTCATTGATAAAGATGTTGAATAGCACTGGGCCCAGGACAGAACCTGTGGCACCCAACTGTTCACATCTTTCCAAGACAAAGAGGAGCCCCTGCTGAGCAACCTTTGGGTTCGGCTGGTCAACCAATTACAAATCCATTTAACGGTTAACTTGTCTAGCACACATTTTACAAGCTTGTTTGCAAGAATGTCATGAGGAATCTTGTTCCTCATACACGCATGCATGCACGCACGCACGCACGCACACGCAGCCAATGAGGACTAAATATGTCCAGTGGGCAGGATAGAAGACTTAATAAAAGCCCTCCACACTGCAGCAATGATTTCGCAGGGCCCCATTTTTCAATGTCTAATGTAAATTGTGAGACATGACATATGAACAAGGGAGATCCCACCCCAACCATCTCCTTTTTTGACAACTGTGTCAGCAAACACATGTGTTTGTATAAAAATGAGCATATAGGCACATACAGAACTGTCATTAAAACAACATTAAACTGTCCTCCCCCCGTATATCTGATTGGCGGTATAATAGGCACTAAAAACAAATAAAAAGACATTAATGACAGCATGGGTGCTTCTCCTGAAGGTCAGCAGTTTTTTATTGTATTCCAGAATTATACAAATACTGTGTCCTTGCATCCATTTTCACATTCTGAATCTGCTGTTCAGTCTATATGGGGGATGGGGGGGGGTCCTGAGGTTTTCAGAGACAGAAAGTAAACAAAATAATGAAAACCCGAGGCCACCCAGACCCCACATGGGGAGGATGTATTGTAGTGAGACCCAGACACCCTGTTGGGAAAATGAATAAAGATTTGAAGCTGAATGAATAGACCACACAGACAGGCCTATCCCACACATCTGTCACAAAACCTGTAAGGTTGTCAAATGTAACTAGTTGCCATGTTGGGTCAAAAATATAACAAAGTTATCTTTCAAAACCAAGAGCAAAATTACTGTTGCAAAAGGTAACAGTTTCTAATTATTTTCAAGGTTCCATATTTTAAGAGGTATTTTGACAGGACATTTTGACATTTTATGCCTTTCTCTTATCAAACGCAAGGGTTTTGCCTCCCTTACAAAGTAACAGAAAGTACTGGAAAAGTAATGAGAAGTGCAATACGTAATGTAACAACTTAATTTTCACATTGTCATGATGAGTAACTGCAACAGGTTACTTTTTAGTCACTGTAATAAGTAACAAAACGAATTATTTTTCAAAGTAACTTCTCCAGCATGGATTTGCTGTACAAATGGGAGCACCATCCTGTTTGTCATTGGCTAAGCTGTGGACACACACAACCAGAGGTCCAACCTAGCATCTCTACTACCTCTAGTTACAGCTACAGTCCCAGCCTAGCTAGAGCAGGAAGAATTTTGGCAGTCATTGCTAGGCAACTGTAATGTCCTTGGTTGCTCTTCTGGGCTTCAGAATGGCAAACTACCAAAGAGAACTGGGAAGGCTCCTGTTTTTTTTAATAGTTATGTAAAATGGGGAGGAGTTCAGCAGGTTTAGCTTGTCATGCTCACACTTAACTTTTCCTAAAAATGACACCAGGCAAAATAATATCTTCTATACAACTATTAATGGTACAGGATGGTGTCCTATCCTCTTTTGAATTGAGCCACCCTCTGGTCAGTTATTGGACTCCAAAGATGTGACAGTGAGTCCAAGAAAAAATGGTCACTTCATGACGGAGGTGTAAGGCAACATGGCTATCACTGGCATTCATAAACAGCAGAGGCATGGGTTATATCAAGCAATACAACAGGGCATACATCCCAATATAGTCTACCTGAAAGCAGGTGACCCATATTGCGTGAACAAGGCTCTAACTGTGGAGGGCTTTTGTTAAAACTGCTGTCAGGTTTAGGGAAGGATGCCACCTCTATAGAAATTCTAATTTCTATGTGTCCACATTCCTGGACTTCTGAAGTAACTTCTGCTTTCACAATTTCAAAGCTCAGCATGTGTACATACTTAGCAAAGCTGCTAGTCTTAGGGTGGGCAATGTGTGGTCCTTCAGATGTTGTTGGACTGCAAGCTCTAGAACCCCCTCAGCATTGGCAAAGCTGCCCAAGACTGAAGAGACCTATGGTCCAAAACCTTGAAGGCCACATATTGCCCACCTTGTGCTAGCAGATCAGGCAATTTGACCAAAACAAGAAACAAGAATACCATAATGCATTTAAAGTGGGAGCAATGCATGCTGTGCTGCTGATTAATGACTAAGACAGGATGATCAACACAGCCTTTCCATCCTGTAGTGCAGTCTTCCCTAACCCGACACCCTCCAGATTTGTTAGATTATAGCTCCCACATTTGGTAAAACCCTAACCAAGAAGTTCAAGTTAGAAAAAGATTTTGACTAAACATTAGGAAGACCTTCGAGATGGTATGAGATCTCTGATAGTGGAGTGGACTGCCTTGAAAGGTGGTGGACTTTCCTTCATTAGGGGTTTTGCAAGTAGCAGCTGGATGCCCACTCTGGTGGTACAGGCAATACCATGATAGCGTAGCAACAAATTTCAAGCACTTTTCAAAGGGATGGACTAGATATCTTTTTAGGATACAGTGGGCCCTTGGTATCCACTGGGGTGTGGATCCTAGACTCCCTGTGGATATCAAAATCCGTGGATGTTCAAGTTCCCTTATATACAATGACATAGTAAAGTGGTGTCACTTATATAAAATGGCAAAAATAAAGGTTTGCTTTTTTGGGGTTATTTTTTTAAAAAAATATTTTCAAGCTGTGGATGTTGGAATCCATGGATGCAGAATACTTGGATACAGAAGGCTGACTGTACTTCCAATTCTTATGATTCAAAATGGTAATCCCCCAGCAGTTAACAAGGCACACCTGCCCTTATTCCAACAGTGACAATGGCACTGCCAAAAGGATGTTTAACAGCTGGAGAAAAATAGGTATTGTTGATGCAACAGTAATGGTAATATTACAAGGACTTATATGGAAGCCAGGAAGAGTTTTGGACATCTGTCTAAGAAAGGGAGGAGAGAACAAGACCAAAGAATTAGAATGGCAGCGGGAGGAGAGAGGCAGATGGTCACTCGAGTGTAGAAGGCTGCAACCCTAGAGAGTCACCCTGGCACAGATCCTTGTCAGATTTACAGAGGGAACGTCTTGGCACAGGAAGATGGGACTGATTGCTGAGGGCTCTGCCTCCTTTCACTTGATCACTAAACCCTCAGTGTCTTAAAGCAGCCCAAGCCATTTTAGTACTTGAGGTAGAAAATCCAAATGGTATCCCCCTTCCATCTAAGATGGTGGGAAATTAATATTATAATTGACAATCTCTTGCCATGAAACTGAGGAAAGCCATATCAGTGGGCCTACTCTATAAAGGTTCCCAGAGCTACATCAGACCATCACTGAAAATTCTGCTGCAGAAAAGTTGTGGGGGGGGGGGTTGGACCATAGCTCCCAGAATCCCTCAGTCAGCATGGCTAGTGAGACTTGTTGTCCATAAATTAACTTTTCAAGCTCTTTAAGAACAATGTTGTGAGGCTATGTAGTGCAGGGAATTCACTCCATACCTTCTGGAACCACAGAATGCTTTCAAACTAATTGCTCCCAACATTAACCCATCTTCTGCTACAGGCTATATCAGGAATTGCAATGGACTTTCCAAATTTCAAAACATTTGAGGGGATATTTTTTATGATTTTTTAAATCTGTTTTGATTTGGATGAGTATTTTATTCATTGTAATACTGAATTTATTCTACCCTTACTTGATTGCTGTTTTTGTCTTATTTGAATGTATTGATTTTAAAAAAAATAGCTTTTAAAACTTAAACCTTGCATATTTTAATAAGATAATGTTTACTGACAGCTGCTTTGAGCACAGTTTACTATGGAAAAGCAGCATACAAATGAGCTAAACTCTTTGTATCCAGCCTGTTTTAAGTGCACTAGGTGGGCTTCACAAGGTCAAATGACAATTCACCTGAATCTTTTAATAATTCTTTTTACAAAATTCATTTTAATAATTTTTCAAAATTCATACCAAAAGCGCTTTTTAAAATTCCAGTACAAGTGCACACTTACACCAACATTAAAAAAAAAATAGAAGGCAGAAGAGGACATAATAGCAAAACCTTCTTTCTTAAAGCAATTAAATGGGGCAAAAAAGTACTTTGGACAGTTAAGTGCTATTGTGCAAATGTTTTAAGTAATGAAACATAGAGAGCAGCAAAAAGCCCAAATTAAAAGACACACTAAACAAAATACTGTACAGGACTAAAATGTCGCTGATGGAAAGGTCACAGAGATGTTGTGCAGAGATATAGATGCATGGTGACAGGCTCAGCCATCTGAGGCATCACGGCATGTACCACACCACACCTCTTAAAGCAGATGGAAGAACAGTGCTGTGACAGTTCACAGCTATGAAGAATGCTCTGCTGTTGATTTCTTTTTAAAGTGATTTTTTTGTTGTCATTTGGGAGGGAAGGAAGACAGAAGAGGTACAAAAGGAAAACAATAGGGGATGGTAATTTGATGATGCTATCATGTAGAGCTGTGTGTGTCTTCAGGTCACTTGTTGACCTATGGGGATCCCATGTATTTCATGGGGTTTTCTTGGACAAGGAAAACTCAGATGGTTTTCCAGTTTCTTCCTTTGAAATAAAGCCTACAGTACCTATGAAAAGTGTATGAACAAAGCATGTCTACTACGGAAACACCCATAAAGTCAACCTTTCTCCCTAGTTTGTTGCAATGCCTTTAAGTCAAACCTTTTGATGCCTGTTGTACATCAGCACCAACCTGAAGATATTTTAGCTTGTACAGTAGGACCCCCGTATTTGCTGGGGATTGGTTCTGGGGGTGTGGATACTGAAAACCATGCATAATAGTGAACACCATTGAAAATAATGGGACTTCTGGTTTAAAATACCACAGAGTTCCCTTGGAGGACCTAGAAAATGGCTAGAGAGGACACATTTTCTAGGAAGACTCTATGGTAGGTGTGCTGTTTTGCATCCTGTGGATAACTGAATCAGTGGATGATGAATAAATGGATACGGGGGTCCTACTGTACTGGACCACACATCACCTCATCCCACTTTAGAGCCCACAGAGGGCAACACATGGAAGCCACAGTTCAGGTACAACCTCTGGAGAGTCAATCTCTGTAGCCCGGGTGAGTTGTCCCACAGAGGAATCAACAAGTGGCATTATGTAGTGTAGAACAAAGTTAATCCTTTTTTAGGTGGTTTCAGGAGAAATCTAGTACCACTCAGTGATAGGACAGAATAAGACCCTCCTCTGACCAAGCCATGGGACTGCTATTTCCTTCCCATAAGCTTGGAACCATTGTTGCCAAAACCTCCTGCTGTAACTTGTCATGTTCATTCCACACACACCACCCCCCAGAGCTGGGAAATTGCCCAGGAGCCCAGGGCTCTACCCCACCCTCTTTTGTTTCAACACCCCAGACCTTGCCTCTGTTAAAAAAAACCACAGAATCCTAACATGAACTGCTGAAGGCACTAGGGTGGTTTTACTGTACTCTTTGGTCTGGTAGCCAGGTCCAAATTAAATACTAGCAAAAAATAAATTAGATTGTCAAGGGGGGGGCACATTGTTGGCTTTGGCTGTCCTCCCTATCACTGGGGCTACAACCCTAGGCACAGATGGTATCCCTGACCCTTGTTTAATGGATAGCTGGCAGGGGAAAAGGCAGACGAGTGGAGGTTAAAATTTTGCCTCACAGTAACGGAAAACCAGGGCCTCTTACCTCGCTTAACTAGAAAATAGGGAAGACAAGAAGTAAAACAGTGCCACTGAGACAGCACAGGAAAAAGAGACAAAAGGGGGAGACCAATCGGGGGATTATTTTGTGGAGAAGGCTGTCACCACTTTTGTTGAGTGATGGTACTGTCACTTGGGACCAACCCCTTCCCACCCTCTCAACAAAACCCAGAGTTTTTGCTGTGACCCACAATGGGTGGCAACAGGTATGGTACTGCCAGGGAGGTTAAAAACAGCCAGGAGTGAGCACTGTGTTGCTACCACAGGAGCCAAAAGCACATAACGGTCAGTTTTGTTCTTGTAGCACCAAAAACCGATGATTTCTCCGTGGCAACATGGGAGGCCTCTTTTAGGTAACCAGATCTGCAGCCCCTGAGCTCAAGAAGGATGGCGGAGAAAGACCCCAGTGCTGTTCCTGTCTACTCTGGGCTGCCTCTGCAGCAGCAGCAAAGGGGGCCTCCTGCTGTTTCCCCATAATGACAGGCAGGGAATGGTGGTGTCTCCAGGAGGAGCAGCTGATGCTGTTTCTCTGCTCTGAATGGTCCACCCTGGTCACAAGCGCTGTGTCTCTTGGGGGAGGGAAGGAGGGTGGTTAGTGCCCCACCCCGCTGCTTTTTCCTGTCGTTACCCAGTCCATGATAATAAAGCTGAGACTCATCACCATGAAAATGAAGCCCAGTCCCGCAAAGCAGGCAGCCTGTGGAAGAAAAAGAAGAAAGAATTATATACACAACACACAGCCTCTTCTCAACAGCTTTGCCTGTTTGCCTGTTGAAAGGAGTATGTGGGGAAGGATAATGGGGCCTTTATCTGTATCTGTTGAACATCCCCCCTCTGTCACCCATCTTCTTCATTCCTTATTATCTTGTCTTCAGGCTCAGGTGGCAACCCAATTCCCTCATCTCAATTGTCACCACATTCTATTTTAGTGCAGAAACTCGCCACTTCCCACCCGCTTTGTTGCAATTCTTCAAGTCTGTAGAAGCCCTTCAACTCAGAGGGTGAGGGGCTAGTGGTGATTGTCTTTGTTCTGCCCATGTATTTTCAACCATTTTGACAGAGCTGGCTAGCTCAAATTATCTAATAATAATAATATTATAATAAAATTTATTTATATCCCGCCCCTCTGCTAAAAACAATCGGGGCGGCTTCCAACAATTAAAACATTATAATAATGACTAAAAACACCACCCACCCCCACCCTCCCCCATAAAAAAACATTAAACACTATAAAATTAAAACCATCTAACTAAAAACACATTAAAAACAAATATATACATGATTTTAAAAAGCCAGGAGATGCAGCTTCCTGAGGCCGGGATCTAATCAGGAAAGGCCTGCCGAAAGAGATCCGTCTTTAGTGCTTTTTAAAAGCTACTCAAGCTCGTCAGCTGACGGATCTCATTCGGCAGGCCATTTCATAAATTGGGGGCGATTACCGAAAAGGCCCTCTGGGAGGTTGCAGGCAGCCTAGATTTTTGTGGCTGAAGCAAATTCCTCCCAGAGGACCGGAGTGCGCGGGGAGGATTGTATGGGAGGAGGCGGTTCCAGAGATAAGTTGGACCCAAGCCATTTAGGGCTTTAAAGGTAATAACCAACACCTTATACCGGGCCCGGAAACTGATAGGCAGCCAGTGGAGAGATTTCAATACTGGAGTTATATGGTCTCTCTGAGATGTTCCTGAGACCACTCTGGCTGCCATATTTTGTACCAACTGAAGTTTCCAGACCAAGCACGAGGGTAGCCCCATGTAGAGCGCATTGCAGAAATCTAGATGAGAGGTTACCAGCGCGTGCACCACAGTCTCGAGGTCCCTTACTTCCAGGAAAGGGCGCAGCTGGCGTATCAACCACAGCTGGTAACAAGCGCTCCTGACTGTCGCATTCACTTGACTCGTCATCTGAAGCGATGAATCAAGGAGCACCCCCAGACTGCGAACACAGTCCTTAACGGAGAGCGTGACCCTGTTCAGGACTGGAGGTTGCAACCCAACTCCTGGTTTCAGGGCCGCTACCATGAGCACCTCTGTTTTGTCTGGATTTAATCTCAATCTGTTTTTCCTCATCCAGCCCATTACTGCTTTAAGACAGTCATTAAGAGGAGAGATGCCATTGGAATTCACAGCCGATGATCGGGACAAGGAGAAATAGATCTGGGTGTCATCAGCGTAATGATAACACCCAGCCCCATAACTCCGAATAATCTCACCCAGCGGCTTCATATAGATGTTAAACAGCATTGGGGACAGGATGGCGCCCTGCGGAACACCACAAGTAAGCTTCTTTCTGCTGGAGCAGCTGTCCCTGAGCCGCACCCTCTGGGACCTGCCCGAAAGGAAGGACTGGAACCACTGGAGCTCAGTGCCTCCGATTCCTAACCCACTCAGGCGATCCAGGAGAATGCCATGATCTATCGTATCGAAAGCCGCTGAGAGGTCCAGAAGCACCAACAAGGACACATTACCCCTGTCGATGCTTAGACGCAGGTCATCGGTCAAGGCAACCATGGGAGTCTCAACTCCAAATCCCGTCCTGAAGCCAGTTTGAAATGCATCTAGATAATCAATTTCATCCAAGACCACTTGGAGTTGAAGAGCAACAGCCCTCTCAATCACTTTGCTCAAGAATGGTAACATAGAAACCAGCCTATAGTTGTTCATGTCCAGGCAGGGCCAGTTTAACCAGTCTGCCAAATCAGCATTGGCAGGGGGCCCCAAGGTCAAGGGGGGCCCTCTGCTGACCTCCTTATCTGACAAAGGTTTCTAGGAAGACTCTATGGTAGGTGTGCTGTTTTGTGTCCCATGGATAATGAATCCATGGATATGGGGATCCTACTGTAATCTAAGCATCCTGTATTGTGAATAGGTTAGGTTACATTGCCTGAGAAACATATGGGGGCCCCAAAATAAAGCATTGCAGGGGGCCCCAAAATTCCTTAAACTGGCCCTGTGTCCAGGGGGTCTAGGGAAGGTTTTTTCAGGAGCGGCCTAACAGGCTTTAAACAGGATGGAACACACCCTTCCCTAAGGGATGCATTGATGATGTCCTTAAGGAACACCATCAAGGCAGCCCGCCCCCCTGGATGGCCAGCCATGAAGGGCAAGGATCAAGGGGGCAGGTCGTCTTCCTCACTCTACCAAGTAGCTTGTCCACATCCTCAGTACTCACTGATTGAAATTGATCCAGTAAACTTACATCAACTAAGTTGCTGGACACCTCGTCAATTGGTCTGTCAAAATGCTGGCATCTAAGCCGGCTCTTATACGAGAGATTTTATCTGCAAAGTAGTTGTTAAATGCATCACAGCAGGCCATTGTTGGGTTAAGCAATGGGTTCTGCGCAGGTATAACCTGCGTCATCTCCCTTACCACCCTAAACAGCTCTGCTGGACGGGACTCTGTAGACGCAATACGTGCAGAGGAGAAGGATCTCTGCGCTGCACGTATTGCCTCTCAATAGGACCGAAGAAAGTTCCTATGTCGAGTCCTGTCGGATAAGAGTCAAGTTTTCCACCAGTTGCACTCTAGTCGTTGTCCAACCCGCTTCATTTTCCTAAGCTCTGAAGTATACCATGGCTTACAGTTAGAAGCGGATTGGAAAGGACACTTGGGAGCGATCGTGTCAATAGCCTTGGTAAGATCGGTGTTCCAAGTATTAACCAAAGCTTCGACAGGGTCACCGGCGTTACCAACCATTAAGCCCTCCAAGGCTTTCTGGAATCCTATTGGTTCCATTAGCCTTCGAGGGCGGACCATTCTAATGGGTCCACCACCCCTGGTGGGGCGGGAAGAGACTCTTAGTTCAGTCTTGACCAGGAAATGATCCGTCCATGACAACGCGGTGGTTTTTATAACCTCCGCCCATGGATATTCCTGCTCTGTACTAAAGACCGCATCGAGGGTATGACCCGCACAATGTGTGGGCCCGACGACCATTTGGGATAGGCCCATGTTTGTCATGGTTTCCATGAACTCCCGAGCCGCACCAGTCAGATTTGTCAAGCTGGTCTCGAGTGGAATGTTGAAGTCACCCAAAACTAAAAGTCTGGGCGACTCCAACAGCAACTCTGAGACCAGCTGTGTCAGCTTGGTTAGGGAGTCTGCTAGACAACGGGGTGGTCGGTATACCCAGAATCCCCAAACTATCCCTGGTCCTCAGGCTAAGGTATATACACTCAAAGTGGACTGTGTTTCGGACAGGTATCCTGGTCAAGGTCAGATTGTTCTTATAAACCAGAGCCACTCCACCCACTGCCCACTTCCCCTCACCTGCTCACTGACAGAATAACTGGCTGGGAGGGCCTGCGTCCACGTGACAGCACTATCCTCTCCCAGACAGGTTTCTGTGAAGCAAGCCAGGTTGGCATCCTCATCCAAAAGAAGATTGTAGATAATGTGAGTTTTATTCTTAACCAATCTGGCATTGCAAAGGAGCAAAGTAAGGTTCTGTGGAATGGTTGGTACACTCTCCAATCCATTCCAGGAAACACGGTGAACTGAAGGTGGGATAGCTAACAAACAGCGATCCTGCCTTCTTTCATAACATCTGTTCACTCCGTTCTGACCATACCTCCCTTTCCCCAGCACAACTCCAATTTCCACCCCCACTCCATTCCCGGCCTCAGCTGACTCCAATTGCAGGCTTAGAGTCCTTCTGGCTGCTGGCTGGTGTTCCTGAGGGGTGTGGGAGTGGCTTAAAATGCCAGCCACTCCTGGCCATGCCCCCTCCCGCTGCTGCCCTGCTGCCAAAGTCCTCAGGGCCCACTACATCCTTCTGGCCCGGTGGAGAATCTATTGATTCTAACAACAACATAATATCCTTGCTAATCTTGAGCAGAGATTTCAACTAACAGTTGGAGGGATTAACATGTACTCCATTGCAATAACTAAATGGGAAGTACAGTATGAAGAAAGGATTGCAATATGGAAGATGAAGATCATCAATTATTATTAATCTATCTTATAGGAGTAAATGTAATTATGTGGGATGAATAGTGAGAAAGTTCTTGTTTTCACAATTTACAATTTGTATGTTGTTTGTTAGTTTTTGTATGTTTGTGAATGGGCTTCTTAATTTGTTCAATAAAAATATTTTTTTTTTTAAATGCTGGTTACCTACATATTAAGCTTGGTCTGTCTCACTGTCATCTTACTGCATCCCATTCCAAACTGAGTCCCAACCTGGCTGTTTTTCACAGTGCATTTCCACTGTATCTCTTTCCCATCTAAATTATCCCCATCCACCCACACAGCCATCCACACACAGAAAGGAGTTCCATTCACACCCATCTTCCAGCATCTAATACCTGTATTTTGGACCTGGACATCAGTGGTTCCTTCTCATTGGGGACAATGCGGATGTAGAAGATGCTAGGAAGAATGAAGATGAGGCTGGGGGCTGATGTTGCACCTGGAGGTGTTGAAAGAGAAGAATATGGAGTCAGAGGGTGTGACATCAGTCCTACCATTTGACCAGTAGGAAAGGCTAGGAAAGCCCTAGCCTAGAAAAGGAGACTGCAGAGCTAGGAACAGCTTGCTAGAGAACAAAAGGGGAAGAGAAATACTCTGCCCTTGGGGCTCTCTTGTGGCTTCTATTCAGTCTCCCCCTTCTCTTCTCCTCATGCTTGCTTTTTTATTCTTTGCTGCTTCTCATTTCTATAACCCTCTCTAATTTTTCCTGCTGGATAAACAGATGGAAGGGAATGTTAGGAAACTGAGAAAGACAGTTAAGGATTTAAAAATCTTTTATACAGTTCTTCCATGTATTGTTTCCATGTTCTTTTTATTTCTACTTGGTCATGTAATGTGTTCCCTTCCTGGTCATAGAGCATCCTCATTTGTCATTTAAATTTCCCTTTGATTTCTAAAGTCCTTGGGAAGAGGTCTCTTCATCCTTTTTTGTTATAATATTCTCTGGAAACCATGACTTATGAGGAAAGACTTAGGGAGCTGGGTATGTTTAGCCTGGAAAAAAGACGGTTAAGAGGTGATATGATAGCCCTGTTTAAGTATTTGAAGGGGTGTCACGTTGAGGATGGAGCAGGCTTGTTTTCTGCTGCTCCAGAGACTGGAACACGGAGCAATGGATGCAGGCTCCAGGAACAGAGTTTCCTCCTCAACATTAGGAGGAACTTTTTGACAGTAATAGCTGTTCGGCAGTGGAACGCACTCCCTCGGAGCGTGGTGGGGTCTCCTTCCTTGGAGGTCTCTAAACAGAGGCTGGATGGCTATCTGTCGGGGATGCTTTGATCGTGATTTCCTGCATGGCAGGGGGTTGGACTGGATGGCCCTCGTGGTCTCTTCCAACTCTGCGATTCTATGATTCTATGATTCTATGATTCTATTATTAAGAATATTCTATTCTTCTGCATTGATTATTATAGTAAAAACAGTTAAAACATTTCTGTGTTGGCAGGCATTTGCAATCTGATGTGGGCTAGACTTTTAAATGCTGTGTCACTTGTATTCTACAGTTTTTATATATTTTAATATTTGTGGTTTTAACTATGTAGATCGTTTAATTTGTTTTTAAACTTGATATTTATACTTTTAATATTTTGTATTTTTTTAACCTGGACTATTTTAAACTCATTGTTAGCCACTTGAGTCCCTATATTGGGAGAAAGGTGGGATATAAATAAAATTAATAAAAACAATAATAATAATAATGATGTAGTAGTTCTGGTTCCCCTATTTACATGCCACAAGTATATGGATGGTAATAGCTTTGAAATGAGCTAGCATGGTGAAGTGGCTTGAGTGCTGAACTATGACTCAGGAGACCAGGGTTCGAATCCCTGCTCAGACATAGAAACCTACTGGGTGACCTTGGGCAAGTCACACTGTCTCAGCCTCGGAGGAAGGCAACAGCAACCCCCCCACCCAAAATAAATCTTGCCAAGAAAACTCCATGATAGGTTCACCTTAGATTTTCCATGTCAGAAATGACTTGAAGGCACAAAACAACAGCAGCAGCTTTAGAATATTGTTCATAAAATTCAAGAAAGTTGTCCTATATGTTAATGAACTACTCAAGCAGTAGGACCATAATCTGTAAATGAGGTTCTGTCTTTGGGAAGAGTACAGCGGTAAAGCACATGCCTTAGATGCATGGAGTCCAGGTTCAGTCCCTGGCATCTGAGAAAGAGCTCTTTCTAAAGCTGTAGGGAGCCACTAATGATACTGAGCTTGAGGGACCAATGGTCAAAGCAGCTTGTTTCCCATCCCTTCTTTTGTCGCTGTGCAGCTGAGCAGTGGCTATTAATATCTACTGAAATGTTTTACCAGTTTAATTCACATTTGTTTCTATCAGCCTTATAATTTTCCAACAAGTTTTTATGGCAGCTGGCCATGACAAATGAAATAAGACCTATTTCTTGAGCACAGATCTATTTTTAAGTATTGCGTGCTCTCTGGAGGCTAGAGCTGCCAGCTCCATGGCTCAGTTTTCTATATTGGGAGATGAGGAGTTAGGAAACACTCCAGACTTGCAGCAATATACCCTGAGCTGCTAATGTGGCTCAATGCAGATCCTACTAGCTTGGTCCCTTCCCGGCCTAGATTTTTCTGAAATATGTTGAATCATGTGAAAACCCTCAAACATCACAACCAGAGATTTTCCTTGGTTTTTTTCTGGGCTGTGAGGCCGTGTTCTGGAATAGTTTCTTTCTGACGTTTCGCCTGCATCTGTGGCTGGCATCTTCATTCTCTGAAGATGCCAGCCACAGATGCAGGCAAAATGTCAGAAACTATTCCAGAACACGGCCTCACAGCCCAGAAAAAAACCAAGGAAAATCTATGGATGCTGGCCATGAAAGCCTTTGACTTCACATCACAACCAGAGTTAGGTGGCTTCAGCAGGCTGATGCACAACTATACCATTTGCAAAGATTTATTCTTGGCACTACATATTGGGTTGAACTCAATTGTTTTTGCTTTCCAACTGGGGCAAGGAAACTTCTTTATCCCTGTTGTGCCAGTGGGTTTCCCAGCAGGTATGTAAGGGCTAGCAGACTCAAGTGGCCAAATACATCTGCTAAGTTGATGAATAGATGGGTGGGTGGGTGAGAGACACTGTGAATAGAGTTGCCAACTTTTGAACCATGCCATGTTGTTGTGTCTTAAATAACAGCTTGATGTGCTCTCATCTCCACATGATATTTATGCCCCACGCTTGGGGGTGGGAAAGCATTCTGCTTTCTGCAGATCAATCTATTTTTAATGGTATAATGCAGACCAGGATGACATTTTCTGAACAGTGGAGGGCAAACGTGTGTAAATGAAACCCTTCCCTCCTCCCTTTCCTTCTAAAAAGGAGTTTCTGGATTCTGTAGGTGAATGGAAAAGAGACAGAAGGGAAGATGATGCTTCATCCATTTCCTGCAACCTTTTCCCTTTAAGACCATGCCCTGCCATCACCTTATTTTATCAAACATTCCATCTTACACTATAAAGTTGGCCCTCTGTATCCACGGATTTGGCATCTACAGATTCCATCATCCACGACTTGAAATTAAAAAAAATAATAACCCAAGAAGCAAACCTTAATTTTGCCATTTAATATAAGGGACACCATTTTATGACACCATTGTATATAATGGGACTTAAGCATCCAAGGATTTTGGTATCCATGGTGGGTTTGGAACCAAACCCCAGCGGATACCAAGAGCCCACTGTATAGTAAGCATGCTTTTAGGGTCCTGCAGGATCGGAAACAAACATTGGAGGTGGAATAGAATTTGAAGCAGAGAAACGGTGTGTGAAAAAGGGTTGATCCACACCTCCCCAGTACTTCACAACCACTCTCAATAACTCTCTCCTCAAAGCCCTTTTTCACAGTAACAACTGGGCACCAGGGCTGAATTACATGCATTTGGGCACAGAGCAGAACTGCAGAATTCAAGGAGGCCTCCCTGGTACCATTGTTGCTATTACTGTTATTTGGCACCAAACAGAGACTTTTTATCCTCTGTAGCATTTCAAAAGGTTACTTGAACATGCTTTATTAGTATAGCAATCGATTCCATTTTACTTTGATGTTTGCGTTTATTCTTATTTTCCAGATTACCCTTTTGGAGGATAAAACTCAAATCACTGAATGAATGAATGACTGAACAGATGTGTCACTGACCCTTTAGGACCTCCAGCTATGGGCAGCAGACAGGGAGTTGTACTCTCAGAGAAAATGTCACAGCAAATCAGAATTCTCTTTAAAAAGTGGCCCAAAGACAGTTGTCTAGTCAATGTTCACCAATACTTCAAGAAATGCCCATCTCTTCACCCTCTTTGTACGCGTGGCTTTCTGTACTGACAGTGTGTTTTGTTAATCAGCAGGGGCATCATCTGGAGGTTCTTGAATTACAGTTCCCACCAGCCCTTGCCAACAGTCATGGTGAGGGGTGACAAGAGTTCAACCGTAACACACATTTTCCTATTGCTGGTGTAAACTGTGCAGTTTTGAAATAATGTGCACAGTCTCTTTAAAAAAAGGACCATAGCGTCCCACTCCTTCTGCTCCATAAAGAAACGAGCACAATACTCATGCTGAGTGGCTCTATTATGGTGTGATTTATGTACTGAATCAATGTATGAGGCCTGTCTATTATACCGAGACTGTGTTTCTACCTTTCAGACAAATCAGGGAGAACTGATTGTGAATGCTTAAGTGGTGACCTTGAACATGTCTGAACCTGTATGACAAACATCAACACTCTCCGCCATTCAGTTAATTGTCAGTCATCATTTAAAGCAGCTGTGTTGTCTGTTGTGTACTGGAAAAATGCTAAGTTTAAAAGTCGAGCAATGTGTCAATTTGGAATTTTTAGTAAAATTAAACAAAACACCAATGGAATCTTTTCAAATGCTTACTGAGGCCTATGGGGAAGACTGCATGTCTCATGCGCATGTGTTTGAGTGGCACAAAAGATTCAGAGAAGGATGTGGGAACGTGGAAGACGATGAATGCCCTGGACGACCTTCTACTTCAAGAACTGAAGAAATTGTGGAAAAAATCAGCCAGACTGTTTGAGGAGACCACCAACTCAGAGTCTGAATGATAGCTGAAGCCACGAACATTGACAAAGACACTGTGTGGAAAATTTTGCATGAGGATCTCAACATGAGAAACGTTTGTGCCAAGATGGTCCCTAGGGTTCTCACACCAGAGCAAAAAGAGTGCCACAAGGAAATTTGCACTGACATTCTGCAGCAACCTGAGGTGAACCCAAACCTTTTTCAAAAAATCATAACTTGTGATGAAACCTGGATCTTCCAGTATGATCCTGAGACAAAACAACAGTCAATGCACTGGAAAGCACCATCATCACCAAGAACGACAAAAGCACTTCAAAGCAAGTCCACATTCAAAACCATGTTCATTGTTGTTGTTTTACATCAAGGGTATAATTTTGGCAGAATGGGTTCCAGAAGGCAGAACAGTGAACAAGCATTATTATAAGGAAGTTTTGACAAAGCTGAGAGAAACAGTCAGAAAATAAAGGCCAGAACTGTGGGGAAATTGTTTTATTCTTCATTAAGACAATGCACGTGCTCACACAGTACTTTCTGTGAAGCAGTTTTTGACTGATAAACGCATTACTACATTTGAACATCCTCCATATTAACCAGATTTGGCACCATGTAATTTTTTTTATTTTCCCTAAAGTGAAATTGGTGCTTAAAGGAAAACGTTTTGAGCCAACTGATGCAGTAAAGAAGAAAATGGCAGATGTGTTGAAACAGCTGACAGAAACTGATCTGCTCCACGCCTTTGACCAGTGGAAAACAAGACTGTGTCAATGTGTGAGTGTGAACAGGGAGTATATTGAAGGGGACAAGCATTAGAATTTTAATACATGTAAATAAAGATGAGTTATTGTATCGGTCTCGTTATTTAATAGACAGACCTCATATATGCCATTTTTGTTGTTATGTGCCTTCAATTTGACTCTGACTTGAGGTGACTCTAGGCTGAGGGTGTTTTTTTGTGTGTGCAAGATTTACTCAGAGGAGGTTTAAATTATCAGTTTTACCATTAGCTTTGTGAGCCACCTTGGGTCCTGCCTGCATCATGAGAAAGAGGAAGGAAGGATATCTCAAAGCATTTTACAGAAAAGGCGAGATTAAAAAAAACAGTTAAAGGAAAGCAAAAAGAGCCAAGGGAAACATTAAAATACCAAACTGGAGGCTTAAGTATGCTTACCAATGACTCCAAAAATGTCCTTGATGTTTGGCACAAAGATGACAAGGATGTTGACAATGACAAGAAGGCAGCAGGCAATGATGACATGACGGATCCAACTGAAATCCTTCTTGTGGAACAGCAACTGCTGGATGGCCCTGCGGATCTAGAAGGGATCAAGAGTGTGTGAGCAATATACAGGGCTCAAAGGGGGAACTGGCACTCTCTGATGCTGCAGTGTTCCTCTCACCCACTGCTCATATGCTCTAGTGCAGTGTTTCTCAAACAGGGTTCCCTGGAACCCTAGGGTTCCCCAAGAGGTTGTTAGGGGTTCCTCGAGAGATTGTGATTGTGGGGGGAAAGCTATAGCAGTATACAGAATAATGTTTATGCAGGGGTTGCTTGAGACCTGAAAAGGGTTCCTCCAGAATAAAAAGATTCATAGAATCATAGAGTTGGAAGAGACCACAAGGGCCACCCAGTCCAACCCCCTTGCCATGCAGGAATACACAATCAAAGCATTCCTGACAGACGGCCATCCAGCCTCTGCTTTAAAACCTCCAAAGAAGACTCCACCACACTCCGAGGCAGTGCATTCCCCTCCCAAATACTTTATATTACAGGGGGGGAAACACAAAAGAAAAAAGAATGTTAAGACTGAGCAAGTATCTTTCAACTGTATTCCATTTACGCACTGCAAGGTGCTCAGGGTTAAAATCATGTATGCACACATAGAAACAGTCCTCCAATAACACCCCACAGGGCTGACCTCAGAATCTCACTGTTTCTCCAAAGCTGGACTTATACCCTTAAAATCTTACTGGCAGATGCCATGCAATTCTGGACAAGGAAGCCCTCATAATGAAAGATAATGGAGGAATGACACACTTTGAATATTTTGAAATACAGTCAGACACATCCATTCCGAGTAATTAAATGAAGAACTGTAGTATGTGAGATAAGAATATCCAAACGGAAAAGATGTTTGTAGTGAAGTACCTGATGCACTAAGCTGTGTGGACCTAGGGACAACAGATCTATGGAACAGCAATATTCTGAGATCAGGTACATTTCCACATAGCCTCCAGAACAATGAGAGAATCAGAGATTAGTGAAGAGATAAAGAGCTTCTTCTTTTAGAAGGGAATTCTTTTAGAAGGATAGCAGCTAAAGTACCAGGAAAAGAGGCTTCCAGTTGCTTGGTAAGGAAACCTGGATTAAATACTATAAACATACCGTATGCATTTTCTGGATCACAAGCAGCAAATATCTCTTTCCACCTATAACTAATGTCTACCTATAGCTAATGGGGCTGGTTTCTAGTACAGATTATCCAAATACACAAAATAAACCCCATGAAGACCCAGATATCACACAGTTTCAAATCTGGAACATTCTAGACAATGAATGAACATATTCTCCAACCAAGATCACTTAACCACAGAACTTCACTTCTAATTCTTCCTTGAAATAATGTAAATGTTCTATTTTTAAAAGCCTTTCATTCCATAACTGGTTATGTTGACCAGCATCACTAAGGTTCTACATACAATTATGTTTTCTCTTCTTTCAAGGAGAAGGAATATAGATGGGAGCACCAGTTACAGGGCCCTTACCCTGTAGAGAAAGGCTGCTCTAGTGGCTGCTTATAGTTAGGGATGTTGCTTTGCATCGGAAGGGGGAGGCAACTGTTGAAATGAAGATTCAAGTCCAGTGCTGTGGGACAGTCAACCCCTTCTCCAACCCTTCTAACTGCATTTAGAGAGATGTGTAGACAGATCTATAATTTGAACTGCTCAGGCCTCTTCTTCTCCATGTGCCTTCAAAATGCTACAAGAGACAGACTGGCCAACTGTACAAGGTTGTTGCAAGGATTATTGAGATACTCTATATGCATGTCTTTGATGCAGCCTAAAGGGCCACAGGTCTGTTAATGTGTCATGCATGTACATGAGGGATGGGCAGTTGTGGCCCTCCAATTGTGTTTTTAACTGCAACAGCCATAAACTTATACCACTGAGTATACTGGCCAAAGCATGTGGGATTTATAGGCTAAAAGTATTGTAACTGTGGTCCTCCAAATGTGTTTGAGCTGCAACACCCAATAATCCTATACCACTGGCTAGCCAAAGCAGATGGGACTTGTAGGCTGAACTCCTACTGTTGTCAATCCCTGATGTATGTGATCATAGAATCATAGAATTGCAGGTACCTAGCTCCAGAGGCCCTACAATTTGGAAAACATACACAGAAGAGGACACTGGGGATGGAAAATGAAATGGAGGAGGTGTGTAAACAGAGTAAAAGAAGAGGTGATTTCTGAGTTGCATATAATTAGGATTAATTACAGTAAGATTAAATATAAATTGTCAGTATTATTCTTGATCATGCCAAACCTCTTTCATGGACCAACTCCCAAAAGTTATTACCAAAGCCAGCCATTCTAACTTCTATAACTGCAGAAGCAGATTACAGGAAACTCTCTTGCCTTGAGCTCAAATGCACATACTTGGGGGGCAGGGAGCAAATCATTCAGCTTCACAATGGGGACAGGAAATAAATAAAGGGAGTCTCTTACCGGAAACAAAACCACAGGCACAGTGAGTGTTACTGCCAGCAGCACCGCCAAACGGACACAGAGTATGAGCTTGTCCCCAGGGTCAACCTTGATGTAAGTGTGCAACATCTCTGCTTCAACACTCCCTGCCAAAAAGCAGAAGGTTTAAGTGCAGATAGGGTTGCCATATGTGCAGGAAATCCCAGATTAAAGGGTTTTAAAATTATCCCGTCCAGCTGGGCTGCTCAAAGCAGCAGATCCGGGATTCCTCCAGCTCTGGAGGGAAGAGAGTTCTTCCCTCCAGAGCTGGAGGAATCCGGGATCTACTGCTTCGAGCAGCCCAGCCCAATGGGCTGGATGGGCTGGCGCTGCGAGGAAGGGAGAGAGGGTGGATGGGCAGGGGGCAATCCTCCCCAGGTGGCAGGTTTTTTTGGGTGGCACTCCCTCCTGCCTCATTTTCCAGCCCACCTGCTGCCTGCCCCACACACCTGTACACCCCTGCCCACTTGCTTGCTTCCCGTGGAGTTCCAGTGAGTCTTTGGGTGCCCTCCTCCTCCCCCTCCCCATGAGCTCTCTGCTCGCAAGGAAAGAGGGGAGAAAAGAGGGCTCTCTTTTCCTCCTTCCCCCACGGGTGCTCTTTCCCAGTTTGTGGCAGAGAATTATGGAAACCCTAGTGCAGGGCATCAAAAAGAATGTGAATATAAAATGGCAGGGGGTCCCAGAGGGGAGAATTGATCCCCATTCCCCCAACTTCACATCAAGAGATCTTTAAATCTATCACCTCTCCAATGTTAGTGTCAAGACTCAAGACTACAAAAGAGAGTTTATCCTAAGAGTGTTGAGAAACCCAGGTTCAAACTGCCACTGAGCCATGAAATTCATCAAATGCCCTTGGGCTGGCCATCCTCTCTCAGCCTGGTCTACTTCACAGGATTATTGCGAGGGTAAAACCAGGAGGAAGGGGAGGAAAGCCTTGAGTTCCTTAGAAAAATGTTACAACATCTACAAGGAGCAATATCAGGGAAAGGGTTTAGGGAACAGAAGGTCCAAGGATGGAATTTCTAGAAAACCAAAGAAAAAGAATTCTCCTACAAACAATAGGTCACAGCAGATCATTCAAAGCTTGGAAAAGCTTTTTACTTTTAACTACACTTCTCAGAATCTCACTGCCAGCATGACCAATGTCCATGCTGGTTGAAAGATTCTGGGAAGTGTGCTGTAGTCCAAAAAATAAATACAGTTGTCCCTTCATATTCACTGGGATTAGGTTCCAGGACCCCCCCCCCCGTGGATACCAAAATCCATGAATACTCTAGTCCTATTATAGGCAATGGCAGAGCAAAATGGTGTCCCTTATATAAGATGGCAAAATCAAGGTTTGCTTTTTGGATTATTGTTTTTTTAAGAATATTTTCAAGCCGTGAATACTTAAATCCATGGATATGGAGGGACAACTGTATTTTCCAAATTGTGGCTGAACTGTACTACCTAACACCCACAAAAGCTTCCACATCAGCTTGTTCTGAGCAAGCAAATGTTTTGATTTTTTGTGCTGTTTAAATACCCTTTCCATCTCTTTCTTTTCTGCTTTGGCCCCAGCACAACAAAAGCTGAGTCTGATTGTTATATTAGGTACACACATTCCCAGGGGATTTCTTTTTAGTACAGTGATGTGTGTTTTCCCAAAAAAGTGGCAAATATAGTTCTTTCAGCTCTATTAAGAAGCTATGAGTACTGGTTATTAACTCAAAGATTTAGAGCATACAATAAATACAAATAAATACACCCAATAGGATATAAAGTATATCCTATCAGGTCAGCATAAATTACTGAAAAAATAATCATATACACCAGATGTGGGAACCATGTGGCCCTCCATGTGTTGCTGGACTGCAACTTCCAGCATTCCTCATTAATGACCAGTGCTGCTGGGACTTACAGTTCAAAACCTCTGCAGTATTAACACGTCAATATTCAGTTTTCACTAAGGGACCAGTTATGCACTCTCTTGTTATATTAAGTTTATTTGTTTTATAGCTACATTTCTTCCATTGTGGCACCCAAGGCAGGTTCTCTGGAACATGGATTAAAGCAAAATACACCTAGAAGTCAGTCATAACAATAAAAACAGCTAAAGAAAATTAAACAATTAATCTTTCTTGCCACCCTAACAATTTGTTACCATAACAAACTTATGTTTGCTACCTTATGTTTCCCCGAGCCTTCAGGCTGTATTCTATTTGTGCTCTGTCTTCTCAGTTCTCCCTCACCACAGTTTGCAAGCTGGGTGATTAGCACATTGCATTAGCATCTAGGGAGACATGGCCTCACTCACCCCCTCCTTGCACCCATGAAGCTCACAGTCTGACCTTGAGTCAGTCATGGTCTTTCCATATACCTCATAATATTGTTGCAAGGACAAAATGGCACACAGAGGGAGTAGAGGTGACCACGTATACCATGTTTTGCTCCTTGGAGGAAAGGTGAGGTAGAAATATCATAAACACCCCTATCTCTAATGTTTCTAAATAGAGGCAAGGGTGTAGAACTTTTGGCCCTCCAAGTATTTTAGGCTACAGCTCCCACAATCCCTTACTATTGCCTAATCTGTCTGGGGGGTCTGGGAGCTGAAGACCAAAACATTTGGAGGGTCAAGGGTCTCCAACCCTTGGTTTGGAAAATGCTCCACTTTTGTCAGATCTATTTATTTTAATCTTGCCTATCCTTTGCCACTCCATGCTTGTTCCTTCCTTCCCTTTCCTATCAATTGAGGATAAAATAATAAGTACAACAAACAAGGGATTTTTCTTGACCTACGATTAAAGAATGCTGTGCAACAAGAAAATGAAGCTTCATGCCTCTGGAAGCTGTGGAAGTGTTAAGGAAGGTTTGAAAAATTCAACTCCTTTCCTGTGAATGAAAACAATTAAACTTTATCCCTATTGGAGAAATTGTCCCTTACCATAAAAAGTGAGGTAGCCAAAGATGGCAGTCAGCAAGTACATGGAAAACATTGCCAGGATAGAGACATTTGCTACATTTTGCATCCGACGCTTTGAAGCCCTAGGAAAGACACAGATAGTTCACACCACCTTTTACAACCCGCTAGGCCCCAAACTCTTCACAGTGTGGCCCTTCCAGCTCTCCTCATAAGAGACTGGGTGTGAAGCAGGATGCCATTTTTAACCTGGCACATGCCATCTCTGTTTTATATTTTAAATGCAAGAAACATTTAGCAGATTAAAAGAAGCACATCCCATCTCATGCTGCAAATCTGATACGAATGAGGGTTGGGTGAGTTAGCATGAGAGAGCTCCATTATTTTCATGGCAGTTGATTTATCTATTAGTAAGTGAGAGGTCACTATGAAGCTCCCACAATGGTGCAGCTCTCTCACACCCCGATTTTGGCCTGGTCAGTGCTGACCTCTGAGCACAACTGCTCTGGGATCAGTGCTATGGAAGCAAAATGAGACCCACAGAGCCAACAGGCTTCCCATCTGAGGCATGACTGGGTATCCCAGAATACTCTGGGACAACCTCTAATTTCCCAAAGAAAGGGAGCTCCTCCATTTACTTGAGCCAAGAGGGAGGACCTAGACTCTCAATAGTTGTGATGATGTCATGATCTGGAAGGGAAGAATCCAGACCCCAGGCACTTTCCCCTATTCAAAAAAGTGGTCTTTGATGCTTTGTGATGTATTTATTCCACACCACCTTTGTCAAACACTGAACAGGACCTGACAGATCATTTAGCCCATAAGTGAACATAAGGCTCTTTCTTCCTAGTGTTCTCTTTAAAAAAAATTCTCCATTTAGTTCAATCTCATTTGCATTTTGTCCTATCTTTGGTGGATAGGGCCAATTATAATGTTCCCTTCCCCACATTCTTATATCTTTGATAGCACTTGAACTACTGTGGTTCCCTCTTATGGAATCCTGGGATTTGCAGTTTAGGGAACAGCATTTAGCATTCTCAGCCAGGGAGCTCCTCTAGTGCTTCTGCCCAACTACAAACCTTAATATTCTATAGGATGGAACCATGGCACTTCAAGTGCTATAACTAGACAGGGTAAAAGAGGTCTAAAAGCACTGTACCGTCTTTAAACGTCTCCCATGACTTCAGTTTACTTACCTGGACAGCTCGGTGTAAATGGGGAGCACCTCCGGATGGCAAACAAAAGCAAAGGCCAAGATAGGGATAGCGTATGCTGTCTGTAAAAGGAGAGGGAATGCAAATCTATTCTCTGCTGCTCCAATTGACAGGCTGGAAACCTGAAACTTCCACCGTATGTTTTACCATCATCACCACAACCACCACCCCCATCAGTATACTCTATTTAAAACAGTAAAATAAGATACAAAAATTTAAAATAACAATGTAGGTTCCCCCACACACACACCATGGTATAAGTTTATAGTATAAGCTCTCCTAAATATGAAATCTGTTCCTGAAATTTATAACTACCACTTATCTTTTAAAAACAAAAACAAAAAAATCCCCACCTGTCCCACATTAAAGTGTGGGAAACGTTAGTCCTGGCTCAAGTAAGACACAGATCTAAAAGCAATCCTAGTCTGTTTCATGGATAACCACAATCCTAGCTTCATTCTACAATTCTAGTTTTGACTGCTCAGACAAACTTTCAGTAGGGAAATTAGCTGAGGGCTGAATTAGAATTATGCTAGCTTTTTGCAGTCATCTGTAGGAAAGCCATATGATCCAGCTGCTTTTGCTGTATGGTAAAACAACAGGGAAATGTGTGCGCCTAAAATTAGAGAAATGTGTTAACTGCGACTGCCATGATCTGTGACCATTGGGTATGCTGGCTGGGGCTGATGAGAACTGCAGTCCAGCAACATCTGGTGGGCTACATATTCTCCAGTCCTGGTGTGCTGTTTGGCATATATTTTCTCCATTTACTGGAATATTAAGGGTTTATCTGCATCTGACAATGCTGGAATTTCTTCATTCTGTATTCACAAAGAATACAATATCCTCAGCATATAGCTTTCGGTTTGATTCAGGGCTTGTCTACACGAGGCAATAAAATGTGGATTGATATGCAGTAACGCTAATTCACAGCAGCTTTCATTTGTCTCCATGGTTTTTTCCCCCAAGATCACAAGCATATGAAGCCATACACGTTTGTTGTTCAAACAGGCATGCCTGCAAATCAAGATGGCGGGCGTGAGTGAATTACTCGTGTTTTTGTTGTTACCAGTTGACGCCGTTGAACAGTATTTTTTAAAGCAAATCTAATGTGCAGAAGACTGATCTTCTGTTTAAATAAACAGAAAAAAGGGGGGAAGGCTGTTTTATTGCCTCAGCACAAAACTGCTATGGTGAAAATCCAACATGGTGGCTCAGAATGCTGCCTTGCCGGCAGGCTCTGCCCCCTGCTCATGTCTGACTAATCAGCTTTCCACTTCCGCACTTATTGGGAAAGTGCAGTAAAGTGACTTGGTTATCCCAATGAGCGGGAATGCATATTTCCTTTGGAGTTTAAAAAAAAATTGGGAAAAGCCACAAAGGCTTTTTCAATGGAGTATTTGGAGGTTTTGCCCCCCTTCCTTCCAAATATGGCAAAATGATGCGGGATCCCGTTGGGACAAAACGTATCCTCCTCAAATTCTATGAGGAGTATTTTAGCTGTACAGACAAGCCCCCAATTTCTCAAGAAAAAACCCACAGATGTTTATTTATAAAACTTATATACACCTTCTCCTCCCCCGAAAGCTATTCTTCATTCAATAAATTCCCCCAAAAAGCTCTAGAGTCCTAACCTGGGAGTTGACAGTGAAGACCTCCACACCACAGGCATCTTCTTCTGAAACCACAACACTGCTATTCCCCATGGTGCCATTGAGAGAGTGGGGGCAAGAGATCTGGAACTTCTTGTAGATTACCTTTAGGCAAGGAATGAAGTGAAAACCAGGATTAGGAAGAGGACTGAGGAGTGAATGGAGTGGTAAGTGGGTGAAGAGACTGCTCCTTCTATACCATATTTTCTCCTTCTATACCAATATTAAAGATCCAGAATACCCTTATAGTATTGTCTAGCAGCTTAATGCAGAGACTCAGGCCTTGTCAACACTACACTCAATTCTCCCTCACCCCAAAATCTGGCCCAATAATACCACATGACTTATGGCTCTATCCACACAAGACCTGGGACATATTACCTACATCTGGGTTTTAGAAAACTCACAGTTTTCTCCAGAGTTTGCTGGAAACTCCAGAGAAAACTTTAGTGTGAACAAAGGATTCACACTGGATTTGGAGGGTGGAGAGGCAGAACACTCGCTGCCTGACAGACGCTGCCATTTTTTCCCTTCCTCAGTGCGGTTGCCACTGGTTCTGCCTTCCCAGCGTGTGGCTCTGACTTCAAGACACCAGGAAAGCAGAGTGTGGCCGCTCGTTCTAAGGGCAGAGTGAGTGCATGTGCTGAGTGCAGCTGCTCCTTCTGCCCTCAAAATGAGTGGCTGCACTGGGGTTAAAATCCCGATGAATCAGATTCAGGCTTTGGCCAAGGTGCGGCGCTTAAATCTGGGCCAGAATAGTCTGAATTTCATCTGGCACAGCTCTGGGCCAAAACAGTCTGAATTTCAATTGGATTTTTACCCCCAGTATAGACAAGCCCACCATCCTCCATTAGGGAGAAGCTGCAGTTTCTGAGAATTCCCTGTTAACTCACCGAGATGAGAAAGAAAAACATACAGGTGAGCGAGAGTCCACTGGTATAACCAAGATAGCCTATACAGAGAAGGAAAAAGATTTCAGCAAGCTTATATGCAGCATCAAGATTATATGCAGAATCCAACAAAAATGTAATAGATACTCTAGTTTAGTGCTTCTTAAGCTATCTAATGTGAGGGCCTCATAACATTTCCCCCAGTGTACTAGGAATTGGCACCATATTTGTGTCCATTGGCTACAGTTGTTTCCTTCTTTCCTGGAAAGTCTCCTGCAACCAACAGCAGATGGCTCATGGACTTGTGGACCACCCCTTTGAAGTGCTTTGGTTAATATCCTTGTCCCAAGGGTTCACCCAGAGAATTTAGATTCTGGGATAAGAATGGTTGAAAAAAGGATCCCTGATTCCTTGTTTGTTTCAGCCATTTGGCTTTTGGGGTAGGGGGCAGATTGGTTAGAGTTACTGTACTTTTGACAGTGTCCTGAGCAAGTGTACAGGTCAAAATTTAGCAGGCAAAGTTTCCCTTTTCCTGGAAATGTCATGGCAGCCAATCATGAAACTGTTAAAGAGCATAAGAATCCTGTCTTAACTTCCAAAACCAAAACTGGCAACCCAGTGCCTTAACATGGAATGGTCTGAAAAGGTACACAGCTATTTCTGACAGGAAAAACGGAGAAGAGGAACAATTAACAATAGCATCTCAAGAAGACGGAGTGCTTTATATAGAAATCATTTTAATAGCAATACTAAAGATTTAATCTAAATCATACTTGCTTAGACCAGACTTAATACAGTTGGCCCTCTGTATCCATGGATTTCACTATCCATGGCTTGAAAAAAAATTAAAATCTAAGAAGCAAACCTTGATTTTGCCATTTTATATAAGGGACACAATTTTACTATGGCCATTGTATATAATGGGACTCGAGCATGCACAGATTTTGATATCTACGGGGGGTCCTGGAACCAAACCCCAGCAGATGCCAAGGGCCCACTGTACATATGTAACACGTATTAGGTCACACATGTTATTTCCTATCAGAATTACTTTAATATTAAAATTCTTGTTATGCTTTGATTGCCAAGTTCTATTTAACTTTCCCTTCTTTTGGAACCTTTTCAGTTCTATCATGAAGAAAATGTAGAACTTGTAGGCCCAGTCTAGATGCACAGCGCTGTATGTAGATTAAATCTAAATAAAAGGGCTACAATCTGTCATTTATTAATCAATTAGGCTAAAGGATGAAATGCATTTTGATCCACAAAAAGGCACCCTCAATTAATTGGCAATACATTGAGAAAATCAGGCAAGAAAATAAATCACTGAAATCTAACATTTCAGTTATTTTTGTTGGGGGGAAATGAATTCAGATTTAGGAATGGGTGAAAACCTATTTGTAGTTTCTTTGCAACAATAAGACAGTGGACTCCTTTAAAAAAAATCCTTCTAATCTAGTCTCTAGTGGCAGTGGTAGCAACAAGAAAGGAGCACTTCAGGTTAACTGGTGGCCATAATTCTTTTTCCCTACAAAAACACCCAATAAATGACCTACTTCTAGGATTATTCGGGGAGGGAAATAGATGCCTGTTCCTCCAGAGGTGCTATAGCCAGCAGCAAAACAAATGCGCACCCACATAAGAGAAGCAATTTCTCTCAAAAGGAAGCCACTATACAACCTACCACCCTGATAACTGCATCTCCCTTCAAAACACTGAATATGTTTGGCATGCTGAGCCTCCCAAATCACAAAATGGCCCTTTCAAACATACCACCTATAAAGTGGGAGGGGATGAATTTTGGGATGTGATATACAGTATTGAGTTCAGCCTCAAAGGACATATGAAAATGCCAGGTGGCAAGTGCTCTCTTAGTAGATATAGGAGTCCAGGCCTCTTCCAAAATGGTCCCTGCTGTGAGATACTTGCCATCTGAAAGCAAAGAAAGCTTTCCCCATTACTTTGCTTCCTTGCTGGAAAAGCTTCACCTGTTTAATTTCTGTGCATCAAGCTATTCAGATGCAGAGACAGGGAAACAAAACAAAACAAAAAGGTGGTAACAATGTGTTTTAGGACATATGTGTTTTTGGACACAGACTGTGGAACAGGGAGAGAAAGATATTGTCCTGCAGCTCTGCAATTCCCTGGGTTGTCAGGTCCCATGGATAGGACTAATGTTCATATGAAGTAGAGCTGATTCCTCCAGCAGGGGGCAGCAAGGGAAGTCATTACCCACAAACCAATATGGTGGAAAAATCAACACAACATTGCCTTGAACTTTCAGGTAGAAGGGACACCTGCAGTGACGCAGGCATGCACACATCATCTCAGATGGTGTTTATCCAAGCATACAACTGGTGCTCCTTGTCACTTACCCAAATGTTTCATCATAGCCAGGGGCAGGATGACACAAACACTGACGATGATGATTAGTACATTCCCGTTCATATACCACTCACTGCAAACAAACAGTACCAGAGTCACTGTAGCATCTCTGCCCCCTTTGGGTGAACACAGGCAAACAAAAAAAAAAAAAAAAAAAGGGGGGGGGACAACAGGGCTCCTGTTTCTAGTTGCCTCAAAGAGGGAATCTGTTTGGGTGGGTGCAGATTTCTTCACTTTTAATAAACATGCTGAAGTGACTTCTTCTGTGCACTGACCAAAAAACAGAGGCATGCTGTGCTATTCTGTATCTGATCACAGGAGCTCTAACCCTCCCAAAACCTTAATATTACAATTAATTAGTGTGAATAATTAGAAAAATACCTTTTTTTTAATACGTAATGGAAGGCCCACACATAGTGAGGAGCTAGGTGTGTGTGTATGTGTGTAGAAGGGGGTAATATCTATGGCTTAGTGACCCCAATGCCTAGGGCAGAGCCTCTATTTATTGTCTATAACCTGAGTTTCAAAGTAACAAATTATTGGAGTTACCTATAACACAGGAACAAGAAACACCCAGCCCGCTAAGATTTTGCTAAGCCAACTCACCATTAGTTTTGCTGGCTAGGACCAATGGCAGTTGTGGTCTGATAACATCTGGGGATGCCACATGTTCCCACAGCTGTCTTGTTTTAAATAACAAGGGTGTAACAAAGTCACATTTCAAAAGTAGCATAACTTTGTTCCCACCCATCACTCTATCGGTGGAATAAGTACAAGTTGACACTCCACATTCACTGGGGCTAGGGGCACAGGACTGCTACAAAAGTAAAAAAAACACAAATAAATATATCTAGGCCCCCCCCAAACCATATTTAACACAAAAAAGGTATAATCTGTGGATTCAACCCACCACAGATGCCTTCGAGGCAGAAGCAGGCAGCTGGCATGGCTTGCCTCTGTCTCCACTGCTGCCCTAAACCATTTTTATTAGGGACTTACAAGCCTCACCATGTGTTTGCAGTCTCTCTCAGTCTTGCAAGGCTTGCAGCCCCTATTAAAAATGGCATAGGGCAGCAGCAGAGGTGGCAAGAAATAATTCCTGAATAATCAAATCCGCAAAAGTTAAACCTGCAAATGTGGAGGACCAACTGTAATGGTTTCTAGTTACATTTAAAAGTCACCTTTTAAGAGCATGTTTAAAGAAACATATTGACAAAGAATTTTTCAAAATTTGGTAAGAATTTTATACCATTCTCTTATAAATCTGAAAGTGTCCCCTCACCAGCAATAACAACAAAATAGAGAAGATAAGAAGTAAAACTAACAAAGCAGAGTTACCCATTCCAGTGTTTTAGAAAGGTAACAATAATGAATTCTTCTTAGAACATTACTATGAGTAATTGGAATGAACTACTTTAAAAAATGATTTCCTATGCTGTGCCAATAGTCCAAATCTCCATAGTGCTACCCTAGCCCTGCTACAGTGAAATTATTATTATCTGCATGAAGTACTGCACAGTAGAAATAGGAATCATGCAGTCTTCTAGGTGTTGTTGGACCACAATTCCCAGCAGCTCTAGCCAACATAGACAAATGTGAAGAATGTTGGGAGCTGCAGTCCAACAATATTGGGAGGGCTGCATTTTGTCTGCTCTTACTCACTGGAGTCTTAACATTTGTTTTTCTTTTTAAACAATTCAGAGTGTGAGGCCTAGAAATCCTATTACAACAGGTACATGGAACGTTATCATAATACAGTTTTTCCAATCTGGTGTCATGCTGGCTGGGAATGATGGGAATTACTGTCAAACATAGCTGAACTGCACCAGGGTCTCTTTTATACTACAGAATTATAGTGCTATTATTCCACTTTTATTGCCATAGCTCCATCCTCTGGAATCATGGGGTTTGAAGTTTGGTCAGAGGTACCAGAGGGGCTCCCTGGCCGTGAATTCTAAAGGCTCCTCCGACAACTGCCAATTTTAGGATTACATGGGGTGTTGCCATGGCAGTTAAAGCAGAATCATAGCTCTAAAACTGGATAGTGTGAATGGGCCCCAGAATGAGGAAGGTTGCCCTAGCAGAGGTTTCTCCTGCTACAAAGCAACCTCTCCAGGAAGGGGTGGTTTGGCGTGGAAGGAGAAAAGAATGTTTAACACTTTTCTTATACCTCCTATTTCCCTTCTTTCACCCTTGTCTAGAATTTCTGCCCCATATTAATCTGGCCAGAGAAATGGGCCATTGGGATAACATTATACACGGTCACTTCATGACATGCAGTGTGGCCGTGTGTTCAGCATGAAACTCAAGTGTATTGGATTGGTTACAATCCATTTCTTGTTCTAGTAATCACTGCTTCCCCTCTTTTTTGTTTGAGAGGCTTGGTGGAAGGGTGAATCCTCCCAAGTCATTATACTGCTGAACACAGAGAATGGCAGCTTCAGCCCATAATTCTCCTGGTCATGAAAGGCATGTGAATAGGGCAGCAAGCCCAAGATGGAGCCATTTATAGAAAGGGGAAGGGAGCCAAAAAGACCAGCTGCTTCCCTCCATAAAACTACTCTGAAGGCTTCATAGCAGTAGGCCTAGCTTGGAGGAAATACAAGCAGGAGAGAGAGAGAAAGAGAGAGAGGCACTCATACATTCACCTACTCTTTTTCTCAATGTAGTGTGTATTCATATGTATGTACATGCACATTCCAGGTCACCATGGCTGTAAGATGGTTCTACAAGGCAAGGTCATTAAAGTTAACTGATATGACCAGGTGTTATCTTCAAACTGGCACTGAGGTAATATTATTGGGTGTTTTCACTGACCCAATGCATAGGAGTGACACCATCTTGATTTCAAATGTATGGCTACTGCTACATATTTCAATTGGAATCTCAGACTCCCTATGAAGCAGCTGAGGAATGCCTTACTCAACTTGAGGCCCTTTCACACATGCAGCTATAGTGCTATGATTCCACTTTAACTGCCATGGCAACATCCTATAGAATCCTGGTGTTGGTAATTTAGGGATGGGCATTTAGAATTCTCAGCCAGTGAGCTCTAGAGTCTCTCCAAACTGCAAATCCCATGATTCCATAGGACTTTGCTAGGGAAGTTAAAGTGAAATCACAGCACTATAATTGTGCAGTATAAAAGGGCTCTTGGTAGCCTCCAGGTGTGTTGTTGGTACTAAAACTCCCAAAACCCCACAGCTAGTATGGGCATGTAGAATTATGGGATCTGTATTCCAACACATCTGGAGGGCACCAGGTTGGGCAAGACCACACTATAGGTAGCAGTAATCAATAAATTAACTGCCTTAGTAACTGCTCTCAGGGATTAAACAATGATGAAGTCTTATAAGAGAGAGAGTCTACTGTGATTGGTATCAAATTGTGACAGGCTATTTTCTCTGTTATTTTAATTGGTTACCTACTGAAAAATCATTGTTTTATGTACAGTTAGTGAGCCAACTGTCCTTTAGAATTTAAAAAATCAGACAAAACAGGGAAGGGCAGAAGGGAGCTGGAAATCAAAATGGATGTACTTTTGCTTACCCGTTGTTTTTTGTCAACCCTAAGAAGGTTTGGATCACAAGTGGCAGTTCAGATTTAACAATAAACAAGTAACTGGACATTGCTGTGAAAAGAAAAAGAAAAAACTGTCAGGGTTTCCTGTATTTGGCTGGTGGGGAAGAGAAAGATCAAAAGGTGGGGTGAGGTATGTTCCATGGTACGATTACTTAAGTGCATCATTGAATACTGGCACAATCCAAGCCCTAACTCAGTGAGAAGTCAGAGTTTGGTACCCCACAAACCTCCTCAACCACAGTTCTTCACAGCTAGCAGAGCCTCAGGTAACAGAAATACATTCTGCAACAGCAGCAAGTGTATACAAATATATTTATTGCATAATGCATACAGGACACTGGATTCCATGCTTTTTTTAGTGCAGAATTTGAGTTACCATTGGAGGGGTTTATTTAACCTCAGAGCACACACTGTCCTGCTTGTTTTCCTCCACTGACCTGGCAGGGGAGTAATCCATGAGTAAGAACAAGTCCTTACCTCCTATGTTGTGTATTGAGATTATCACAGCAGCAACCACTTTGCCACCATGGCCAAATGCCCTGAGTCCCAGCTGTTCGTAAGCTCTGATACCTAGATATATGAGAGAGGTGGGGGAGAGTTACTGAGGGATGCAGAGCTGTCAAAAACATTTTAAAAACAAACAGGTGGCTAAGATTTCACTTGAATTATCATCCACAACTCCAGGCTGATATCACTATTTGCATGACCACAAATGAATCTTCTCCCATTGTAGGCATAGCACACTCTTCACTCCAGCTATTCCAGAAGACAGCATTCCCCAACCTGGCAGGTCAAGAAAGTATGCATCTCTATGGTAATTATAATGAATAAAGGGCCTTGCTCTTCAGATATGAAGGTCCAAACATGAATGCCAATCTGCATCTTTTTCAATGGCCCTCAGTATATTTAAAAACCCGGATTCTGGCACCATGGAAACAGCATACTGAACATCTTGTGTGAAAGATGTTCAACAATTCCTTGTGTAGACGATAGCTTCCCTATCATAGTGTCACCCAAAGAATCTTGGGAACTGTAGTTTGATGAATGTGCTGAGAATTGTCAGCACCCTCACAGCACAACAGTTCCCAAAATCACCTGGGAGATGACAGGACACTTACCACCAGTTTATGTATGCAGATATTTTCTCACACCATTTTCAAATTTTTGCTTTGTTATACTTTGAAACGTATTTGACAGTTGAATATATGAAGGCACTCTGCGAATTTTGTTTCCCTTTTGGCAGTTTCTTTTGTTTCCAGTGCCTTTCTCTCATTTTTTCCCTCTGAGGTAAACTAGGGACAGTTTGTGATTCTGTTTGTTTTGTGGACACTTTCTCGTAAATTAGGTTTGGCAGGCCTTGTACCATCTATTTGGCTAGGCACTGATGTTGATACAGGAATACAATAAATATCTGTGTTAGCACACCATGAACAGCAAAGCCTCTTTCTAGCCACTCTGAGTTTTGTTAAAAATTGTCTCTCCACTCATAGCAAAAAGACCCTTAGATTTCAATCCCCACAGACAGAACAATCTTGACTTTTTGTAACCCGCTTCTAGCAGCCAGATAGTGGGAAATACGGGACACCTGCAACACACAACTTACCCACAACTCCTGCACATTTCAGCAGCAAATGAATGGAATACGAAGAAAGCAATGCAATGCAGATCAAGAGCACTCTGGTAAGAGAAGAAGGACAACAGAGGTCAGGTCTCTACTCTCTCTAAGGAAAGGGCACAAGATCAAGTCTCAACTTGAAAACCAAACTGCATATAACTCCCATACAAGGCTGGCATCCTGTTAAGTTTCATAAGCAGGTCACAAGTCAACCTTATGTATGTCTTTAAGGGAAGGGGGGTTAATGCCAATGTTGGTATTCCCTTCCTCCTTCCCTTCCTCCCTCCACACTGACCAAAACCCCACCCCCAGACTTACTGTAGAGTTACTGCAGTCCCCTCCCTCAGCTTTTCTGTGATTGGCAGATCAGAGAAGCATCTGGCTATGTCCCTATAGCCAGATGCAGAATGATTACATCATCTACTGAGACCTCTGGAAGACTCGAGCTGACCTCAGTAGATGATGTAATCATTTTGCATCTGGCAACAGGGACATAGCCAGATGCTTCTCCGATTTCTCCCTGCTCTCCACCAGGCACAGATTGGCCACTGGGAGGGCAGTTTGCAGTGGCTCTACAGTAAGTCCAAGGGTCAATGAATGGCCAGCTGTAGCTTAGTTTTGCATATAGAACTACTAAACTATGCTGAGCTATATTGGGTGCCAGCCAAGCAGTAGAGGCTGGCGGCTTCCATGTGAGTACAATGCTGAAGCCACTCTAAATATTAGTCTGAACTTTAAAAGAGGTATTGAAGGTTTTGAACCTATTTTCAGAACTCCATCATTAAGAAAATACTGCCTACTAACCCCCTCCCCAATGCTCAAGCTCCCAGCACACTCTCAAAAAATATTGGCTAAGAATACTACCCAAAGCCACTTCCAAAACAAAACAAAACAAAAGTTCTTTGGGTCCTGAAACAGCACATACCCCCCTCAAAAAAAAAAAAAAGCCCCAAAGGTGACTGGGAGGAATGCACTTGTCACTTCCAGTTACCCAAAATGGTGGCTGTGATGGGGTGCCAGAGCCCTCCAGAGGACTAGCAATAATTTGTTGCAGCCCTCTTGGCTTTGAAGTGTGCCTATCCTGGCTTTAGCATGTCATGATATTCATCTTGGAAGTGATTTTGCTCCTTGGCATTGTCTGATATGGGAGGGGCACTCACACAAAAAGGATGATGCCTGTGTTCCTCATGGCGTAAGCCAGGCCCAGGATACCACTGCCCATGATGGCGTTGCTTAGGTTAAAGACTGACATCCCAAACGAAGTCTTTCCCTCAAACTGCAAGCCAAAGCATAAGGGGGTAGGGGGAGAATAGAAGCCAGGTCAGAGGAAGCTGTTAAAATATTTTTGTTCTTGTGAGGAAAAATAGCAGAATATAACTACTAACATTTATTTAAGAACATTTTCATACTACTTTCAGTTTAAAATCTCAAAGTGGCTTACTATAAAAACAGGTATAATAAAACCAACAGCTAAGAAATGGAGCCACAAATCACATCACAACCATTATCCAACAGGAGCTTCCCACAACCCTTACTCTATGTCACAATTACAATGGTGAAAGATGAATGATGGGAGGGTTAGAATGGGATTTTTCCATGTACATAATAAAGGACAAGTGGTTACGGCTTCCAGATCTTAGGGCCTAGCCCCTCTTCTCTGGTCCTCAGGGCAAGGGGGAGGAATCACAGGATAAGAACACTGCTTTGAAAGATATATGTGTATATGTGTGTGTATACACACACACACATATATATATATCCTTGAGCAAGCAGGGATCACCAGTGTTGAGGCCATGATATTGAGAACGCAGCTGCACTGGGCAGGGCACGTTTCTAGGACGGAGGACCATCACCTCCCCAAAATAGTATTCTACAGTGAACTTGCCACGGGTCAGCGTAAAAGGGGAGCTCCAAAAAAGCGATACAAGGACTCCCTGAAACAACATCTCAGGCTCGGCCAAATTGAACACCAACAATGGTCCACCCTGGCCTCACATCAGGAGGCATGGAGACGCACTATCCACAATGCTGCAGCCTTATTTGAGAACTCACGACAAACAAGTCTTGAAGAGAAACGACAATGCTGAAAGAATCACAATCTGGAAACATCACCCAAGGAGACCTTCTGCTGTGCTTTCTGCAACCGGACTTGTTTATCTCGGATTGGCCTTTTTAGTCATCAGCGCGCTTGCAGAAAGCATGGGATGAGTCCTTCCTGAATCTTTGTTTGTGAAGAAAAGCCAGAGAGACAGAGAGAGAGAGAGAGAGAGATTTCCTCATTTGTTAGACTGCATGTTTTTCATTTGAATGGCATACTAATGTATCATGCCTAATGACATCAAGGGCTGTCCCTTGTGGCATCACAAGGAGTTATCCCTAGGGCCTTTTCTACACTAGCGATAAAATCCAAATTCCCCCAAATGTAGCCTGTTAATGCTACATGCGATGCGTTATTATCCCCGAATCTGCCACATGACTTATGGTCCTATCCAAACCAGACTCGGGGTATACCAGCTAAAATCCGGTTTTGGAAGATTCACAGTTTTCTCTGGAATTTACTGGAAACTCTGGCGAAAACTGTAGTGTGGACAAAGGATCCACATTGGATTCAGGGGGTAGGGAGGCAGGACAAGTGCTGCCTGACAGGTGTTGCCATTTCCCCCCCTCCTCGTGGTGCTGGCTCTTCCTTCCCAGCAAACAGTCACTTGTTCACTATGCACTGGGAAGGCAGAGCCAGTGGTGGTGGCAGCACCGAGGAGAGGGGAAAATGGCACTGCTTGCTGTGGAGCTACTCCCTCTGACCTCATAATATGTGGCTGTACACCGGGAAGGCAGACCCGTAGCATATAAGCGATCGTTCTGAGGGTCAGAGGGAGTGTTCCCTCTCACCTCATAACAAGTGGCTGTACACTGGGGGTCTGCTTTGTCACAGAGTATACATGAAACTCTTTGGGAAGAGTGCCTGGCTAGGCAGCAGCAACGGATCTACAGCAGGGGGTAAAAATCTGAAGGGGAGATTTGGACTTCTTGGCCAGGGAGGTGTGGTCCAAATACCAGCGCAGCTCTGGGCAAAGAAGTCCAATATTCAATTGGATTTTTATCCCCCATGTAGTCAGGCCCTAGGTCTCAGGTTCTGGCCCTGAAATCTCAGGATCTGGAATAGTTCTGAACTGGCAACCCTACAGGGAAAATGCTACAGTCCTGCTTCAGAAGCACAAGCTGGAATGATGTGCTTGCACTGTGTGAAAGAAGTGGGTAATAAATACGTATTTACTATACTAAACACTTTCTGAAGAGGGCCTGTAAACTGTTACCATGGAATTAGGTAAATCTAGATTCACTAATCCAAGGTAGGTGAATACAAACAGACAAGTATGCCCATAGTAATCAACAACAAATAGTAAAAATGCCATGGTGCAACAAGCAGAAGCAAGAAAGAAAGAGCAAGCAGAGAAACAAAGGAAGGATCTGTGGACTATATAAAAAACAGGACTCTCAGACAAGGGGAAAAGACAGCTGGCTACAGCATGCCTGAGGGCTGCAGCACACTCTATTAAGAAAATCATGTTTGGTAGCCGTTGCTGGTAAGAGATACCACTTAAGATTGCAGGCAGGGGTGAGTCACAAGATTTGAATGTTCTTTACTATAAAAATATTTCCATGTATAAAGCTAGTGGGTTAAGAAGATGGGTACTAGCCTAGTCTTCTCCCTGATATGCTGGCTTTCTATATACAGGAAATGTTTTAAATTTAAGAATGTTCAATGCAATCCCCGTTCCCTGCAGTTTGAATGATACAATCCAAGTTTTTTTTTAAAAGCAGCTCAAAAGGCAGTGATGGGCCTTTTCACATCACTGTTATAGCATATGAGTCAACTTTAACAACCATGGCAACATCCTATACAATCCTGGGATTTGCAGTGGAGGGAGAGGCCTTTAGAATCTTCAGCCAGGGAGTTCCTCTGGTGCCTCTGACCAAACTACAAGTTCCAGGATTCCCTAGGATGGAGCCATGTCAGTTAAAGCAGAATCATTGTGCTATAATTGGGTAGTGTGAAAGGACCCTGTGTGATCCTCCTGATTGTGTGCTTTTGCTCCTAAGCCCCAAAGATTCTTTGAAATGGTCAAAGTGCTGGCAGAAGTGAGGACAGAAGAGGGCAAAGGTGCAAAGGCTACAATATCAATTGGTCTGTACAGAGTCTCTCTGCCAACTCCATAAAAATCTTGAAAGTGCAAATCCTATATATGGTCAAGAAAAGGTTAGCGAACAATTATACATTAGAGGTCAAAGAAACAGATCTCCTGCGTTCTGTTCTCCAAAGCCAGGGAGTTGGGATTCTCATATTCTACCCAGGGTGAAATGGGGATATTTGGCTGTGGCCCCAATCACCTACGTCAGTGAACTGGCTCAGTTTCTTGCTGTCAATGTGGGGCAGGAACTCCTCTTGCTCAGGCAAAACATGCTCCTCCTCCTCGTAGCTGAAATGGAAGGAGATGCAGGGTGAATATGCTGGACAGAGCTCCACTCATACGGCTGTTTATATCCAGCATCAGCAACAAAAATTCCCACACTCAGACAACAACCAAGTGGCTCTATCAAATAAAGGCACTCATTTTGTTATCAATTCAGGTGCTCTGTTCCAAACCCAGAATTTGAACTTTGGGAGAAATGGAGGGGAAAGCTGATGTGAAAGAGGAGACAGAGGAAAAAAATGGAGTTATAGAGATCTATGAGCAAATGGCACAGGATGGCATACAACACAGGACAGGTGACTGTGGCAACCACAGAACACCTAGCACTGGGATAACAGAGGGCTTTTCTACACCGGCCAAATACTCCAGCTTGTCCCCATCTCAGAGCCCCGCAAACCAAATGACACAGGGCATTTGCCCCATTCTGACCCCAGGGAAGTCCTCACCACCTCTGGGGCAGATACAGGGCTGAGATGGGGGCAAACCAGGATAGGACCCTTTACCACATTTTAAAATACTACATGGTTTATTCCATTTCCATGGGAAAGATTGTCCCCTGCATGTCCATAGGAGCCTGTCCCAGCAGGCAGGCCCTCACCGCTACTGCCGGTCACCCTTACTCTTCCGAGTCTGGGCAACAGGTCTGCAGCATGTGACCAAGGCTGGTCACATGCAAGGGACTTGTCACATGGGACAGCCAGCTTCCCGGACCCAGCAGAGCAAGGAAAATGGTGACGGCTTCAGCAACAAGCCAGCATTCCTGTGTGGACTCTGGCCCATTTTCTCCAGGTAACGGGGGCAAAATGGGCCACCTCCACAACCAGGATATGCCGGATCTCATTCTGGCTGGTGTAGATGAGCCCAGAGTCTCTCTGCTTCCATGATGTCAAGTATATCCCCACAACTACAAGGGTGAATAGGCACCAGGATTAACAGA
Organism: Gambelia wislizenii; assembly: GCA_030847615.1. NCBI lineage: Eukaryota > Metazoa > Chordata > Lepidosauria > Squamata > Crotaphytidae > Gambelia > Gambelia wislizenii. The sequence continues at coordinate 252,666,598 of JAUMIR010000002.1, read as the reverse complement.
ATGAAACCCATGGAGCAGATAGAATTTCAAAAGGGAAATGGTGGTTCTACAGCAACTTTTCCCAAATAGTTCAGAATAATTTGGCAACCTGGACATTCCTGCGATGTTTCTGAAACACCTGCATGGTGGCTCTGAAAGTATTCACTAATGCCAATTCACTTCTAAAATTTTCCCTGCAATGTAAATAAAAAGAGGGAAACGGCTGCAACAATTCTATCTTATCATTAGTGAGCACACACTTGTATATACTGCTTGATTAGTGCCACTTAGCTCCTTCCAGCAATGGGTGTGGCTTAACTAACAAGGAAGCAAACTTTTCCTTTTATGACTGAAACCCAGACTGCTAGCTCGTCACTCTCCTAACAAGTCACAGTTTGAAGTCAGTTTCCCTTTCCTGGTTTGTTAGGTGATCAGCAACCCAGGATTTGACTTGGACATAACAGGAAGCATTTGTGGCCTTGTTAAAATTGAATTAGTTGGTCAAGCAATATGCATTAAAAGGCAGAATTCTCAGCAATTATGGCTTATAATTACATCTAAATCATGGGCCCATTCACACTACAGAATTTTAGTGCTACTATTCCACTTTAACTGCCATAGTTCTGTCCAATGGAACCCTGGGATTTACAGTGTAGGGAGGGGCCTTCAGAATTCTCAGCCAGAGAGCTCCTCTAGTGCCTCTGATCAAACTACAAACCCCAGGACTTCATAGGCCCCTGGATGATGGCTTGGGATCTAAGTTACTCTTCTGTTTGTGCATGGAGGACAGTAATTCCACAAAATCTCCCCTCCCTTTGTAGCTTCCTGTACTATATGCGATGCCACTCCCAGAATTCCCCCAACCTGAGGAACAGATTTTCAGGGGACATGAGGAACTGTGGAGATAAGGGAAGGCAGCAGAGCCTAGCTACTGAACTGTAGCCCATTCATGGAAGAGAAACTAAGACCCAAGCCACTGGGATTGTGACAGTCCCCCAATATTCTACAAAGAAGCAGGAGACAGTAACCAAAAATAGCTCTGTAACCGGAACAATCTGATTTCCACAATCAAATAGAAGTATGTAAGAGCAGCCTTTTGCTCAAAACAAGGAAAAGGTCTCTGCAATCCAGCAATCTGTCTTCAACAGCAGCCCTTCAGGAATGCTTTGTCCCAGGAGCAGACCAGAGAGGGAACTCTCTTTCCCAGCTCCAACCACACAGCCTCTATCCTCTGGGAATCAGCCAACACAACAGATTGGTCCCAGCCTCCAGTGTGGTCACATGGCACCCTGAGCCAACCAGTTGCACTAGCACAAAATGAACAAGACTGCCCCTCCTCTCACTGCACCCCTGCAACAATGCAAACAGGGTCCCTGGACCTGGAGTCCCTTCACACTACACAGTTACAGCACTATGAGTCCATCCACTTTAACCACCATGGCTGCATGCTATGGAATCCTGGGATGTGCAGTCTGGGGAGAGCACTTAATTCTCCATCACAGACTTCTAGTGCCTCTGGCCAAACTACCAATCCCAGGTTTCCCTAGGATGTTGCCATGGCAATTAAAGTAGAATCATAGTGCTACAACTGTGTAGTGAGAAAATGAGAGGCTGAGCTTGTAATTCATGCCAATAATCTTGTCCTCCAACAAGAATGTGTCTAAAGGTGGAGCCTCCCCTTTTTGCTAGTACCATTTATTTACCTATCTCCCACTAATGTGTATAATCCTTTGATGGGGGGGGGATCTTAGCTAGTGGATATCAGCCATATCATGTGCCAGTGAGTTCCACCAGAGCAGGGAGGAAATGTTCCTCTTTCCATACTTTCCATACTTTCTAGATCTACCCTTGTAAACTGCACAAGTGAAGGTGAGACAGTGTTCATTGCTGTCAGCAGGGTGGATTGCTAAGGACAGAAGTGAGACTATTTCCTCCCAAAGCATATTATTAATGGCCTTGAAATGCTATCAGAAGTTCTTTTAAAATCTCAAGGCAGATAGGGGAAATAGGGGCTTCCTGCAGCTCCCCAGTTTCTGTGTTCCTTTAGTCCTTAATTAAGAAAATGAAAATATGCCATTCAGTTAGGCTGTAAAGAGCATCTACCATGAATGTTCAGACCCCATCAGTAAATGCAGGCTTTGCAACTCTGATGCCAATATGCTGTTCAATTATGCCAAATGGTGTTTTCTCAGAAAGAAAGAAAGAAAGAAAGAAAGAAAGAAAGAAAGAAAGAAATCAAATAATGGCCTTTGACAATGTTCCATGATTTGTTATATTGCTCATTACTTTTCCTTTTAAGAGAAAGACCTTTTTAAAAAGAAAATGGCTTTTTCAAATATGCCCAAAGAAAGAATTAGTACAGTTGTCCCTCCATATCCATGGATTTGGTATCCACAGATTTAAGTATTCACGGCTTGAAAATATTCTTAAAAAAATAATAATCCAAAAAGCAAACCTTGATTTTGCCATCTTATATAAGGGACACCATTTTGCTATGCCATTGCATATAATGGGACTTGAGTATTCATGGATTTTGGTATCCACGGTGGGTCCTGGAACCAAACCCCAGCAAATATGAAGGGATAACTGTAATGAGTAAATATCATGTGTTATATTATTACTAAAGGGTAATGCTGTTAAAAGTTGCTACATTAAGTTTTTAAAGGAATACCACTATGCCCTGATGTCTCCCAAGTAGTGCCTCATGTGTAATGTTGTTACTGTACCACACCACTTTCAAGCTTTGATTAGACCAGTGATGGGCAACCTTTTGAGCTTGGTGTGTCAAACTTTGCCAAAAAACTGAGCATAACTCGGATGGTGTGTCACTTTGAGGAAAGGACTTTAGGGAGGCAGGGGTGGGTGGGTGGGTGGAGGAAAGTGGCGACCGGGGCTTCGACGCCCTGATCGCCACTTTAGGGAGGGGGGAGGGGGGAGGAACGTGGCGACCAGGGCTTTGAAGTCCTGATCACCACTGTAGAGAGGGTGGGGTGTGTGAAACATCCTTCTTGACATGCAGCCGCGTGTCATCAGAAATGGCTACGCGTGTCAGTGCTGACACGCGTGTCATAGGTTCGCCATCACTGGATTAGACTGTACCTTCCTGGGTAGAAGTGAGAGAAAGTATTCTGCAGTACAGTCAGCCCTCCACATTCAGAGGGCTTAGGGCTGTAGGACCCCTACAAAAGTGAGAAAATCATGAATATCTCCAGCCCCCCTGCAAACCTTAACTCAAACTTAAGTCTCAGTTGATATTCCTATTCCTATGGGCTAAGGAACCTGAGTCAAGCACCACTTCTGTCCTGCCACCACAGGGCATGCTGGGCCTTGTAGTCCCTCAGAGGGCTAGTTCTTAGAGGACCCGAAGTCACTTTCCCAGGAGCCCTGGATGTGGCCAAAGAGGAAGGAAAGCAGCTGTGGCAGGGTGACCAGCACCAGATGAGGCTGTGCAGTAGGCTGCAAAATTCCTCCCCCCCCCTCAAATCCCATTTAATTATCGATAGCAAACTCGTGAATAATCAAATCCATGAAAGTTAAAACCTCAAAAGGCAAGGTTTGACTGTATTTCAATAGGTATAGTAATAAGCATCTAAGTTTGAAGTTGGTTGTGAAAGTTTGTGGTTTCTCGCTAGCAGAAAGCAGCTCCTAAGATTTTGTGGGAGTTGCTTGTTGCTACTAGCAAGTGTGCTTGCTTCCTATCTCTTCAAACAGTATCATTGTAAATAAGCAGCTGATTACAAAAGATACAATTTCTTTTTGCTGTTCTTTCCCACCAAGTAAACTGGGGCCTGTTAACACGGGGGGAAAAAATCTGAGAAGAATTCGTGTTGAACCCTATTTGTTTACACACATCATGGGCTATTCAGAAGGAAGGTAGCAAAAAAACCAGTTAACCTGTGACTGTCCATCCCTCTATTTTTCCAGGGACTTTCTGGAAAGTCCGGGACAACCCATGCTATTGGTTGTCTGAACAACCAGGAACCATCCTGGGAAATGGGATGATTTCTGATTGGTCGGACATTGGAGAGGGCGGGCTTGTAAGGGAAGCCCTGCAATTCTTCATCTGCCATTTTAGTATGGGCCAAAGCAGCCAGCTGACAGCCAGGCGAGGTCTCTCCGCTCCCCGGCCCTTTCTCATGGCTCACCGCTGGCTGCAGAGGCTGCTTCCACTGAGGGACCGTTCCCTCAGTGAAAGAAGCCAGCGTAGTCAGCAGTGAGGTGGGCGAGTGCCAAGTGGGCCAGCCACTGCCCCCACACCCCGCCTTGCTACTCCCATCCACCCTCACCACTGTGCGGGGTGGGGGGTGGCTTCTCCGTGACTGTCAGTCACAGAGAAGCCCCACCCCCACCCCACATGGCTACTCCCTCTCGCCCTCGCCACTGCATGAGGCGGGGGGGTGGCGGCTTCTCCATAGAGGCTGCCTCTCTCCTTCCTCCTCCTTCTATTCCCCGTTTGCACCTAGCAAACGGAGAAGAGAAGAGGGGGCAAAACAGAGGAAGAGGCTGCTGCGGAGGACAGAATGGGGAACAGAAGGAGGAGGAAGGAGGGAAAGGCAACAGCACGGGAAAGGGCAGGCAATGGGACAGTCAGTCCCATCACCCACCTGTCCTCCGCTGCAGCCTCTTCCTCTGTTTTGCCCCCTACCCCTCTTCCCTGTTTGCTAACCGTGAATGGGGGAATAGGAGGAGGAATGAGGGAGAGGCAGCAGCAGGAGAACGGGCAGGCAAGGGGACATACAAAAATGGCGATTCCAGAATTGTCAGGCTTCCCTTGCAAGCCCGCCCCCTCCAAAATCAGACCAATCAAAATTCAGCTCTGCTGTGTGCCCCTTTCCTAGGATGGAGGTATGTGTGAACAACAAATCCAAAAAAACGAGACTTCTACTACTAATGACAAAACGTGGGAACAGTGAGGGACAGATTCAAGACCACAATTTCTTGAATCTCCCCAGGATATAAACTGCTGTGTAACTGAGCCCCTGGGCTGTCCTGCAGACTAATTTATTAGTTACATTTATACCCTGCCTTTCCCCCAGTAAGCTTAAGATGGCAAACATAACCCTCTACCTTCCAATTTTGCCTTCACAACAACCTTGTGAAGTAGGTCAGGCTGAGAAAGCTAGACTGGTCTGAGCTCTCTCGGTGATCTCATGGTTCAGTGCTCAGTGATCTCCCAAGTCCCACTCCTTGGGGAAAAAAGGGAGCATAGGACACCCTGGAATCTGCCTAAAATGAATTCCTGACTCCCACCATTCTGTCTCACCCACCTCAGCTGGATAAGGTCTTTCTTCCATGCTGATCACTTCCTTCTCCATCACAACCACCCCAAAAGACTCACCCATCCTCCAAGACAGCAGTTTTGTCACTATCAGGTATGGTCCCATTGAGCCTCTCGGTGCCCATGTCTTCTCCCATCTTCTGAAGCTCCATCCTCAAGGCACAGATAATCCTCAGTTTGTGCAGATGTGTTTGTGTGTAGTGTTGTTTAGGTGTGGAAGTGATTGGGGTCAATCACCAAATGGAACAGGAACAGTAGCAACAACAGTAATGCACCTGGATCAGAAGCACACCTGGAGACATGAGAGAAGAAAAGAATTCAGAAAACCCATGTGCTGTAACGTTTGCAGAGGGCCACCGGAAGGGGTGGAACAGGGTGGTTCTTGGAATCAAGATACCTAAGTATTCTATTCCCAGCTATAAAATGGGTGTGGATGGGAGGCAGAGTAGGGGTGGGGGGGTAATGCCAGGAAATGCATTACCCCCCTTTTTTTTTTCATTTACGGTACACCAAGGAACATACAGCGATTCCAACCCCATGCCTGGGGGAGAGTCTGTCCCAACATGAGGTGGGTGAGGAAGGATGTTACCCAGTTCCCCCTCCCACCCACACCTTCAGGCATGAGCTGGCACGCTGCCCTGTCTAGCATTTCCACACATCTGTCATTTGTTTGTGTATGTGAAGCAGAGGTGCCAATCTGTCAAACTCAGTTCAGATCATTTTCTTTCTCTTTTTTAATCCTATATTTGTGCCAGTTCCATTAATGGCTTTCATTTTTTAAATCTGAACAAAATGTATATTCCCTTTTTTATACCCATTTCTTAACATCTGCATTAACATACTTTTTTGGGCAAGCAATTTCAATTTATACAATGAAATTTTCTCAGTACTTTTCAGCAATGTACTGGGCGCATTTTTGTGCACTTTCCTTTAATGTTGTTGTTGTTACTGTTTGTCTTCACATTGTTTCCAACTTATGGCGACCCTAAGGTGAGCCTATCACAGGATTTTCTTGGCAGAATTTGTTTTCTGTGTTTTTGTTGTTGTTTTTAAATTGAAGAACTGTGTTGTCAAAAATACAAACAAACCAGTAAAATATCAGAATGTACCAGTTTATCTCAATTTGCTTTTTGGTTCAAGAGGCACAGATGTCTTCCCATTATCCTGTTTATTTCCCTGTTTCCCAGGGAAATACTGGGGATGATCCCATGGTCAGGAATACTAAAAGAGACAGGACTTCAAGACGGATGGGACTTTCTCAAAAGGGAGATACTGAAGGCACAATTTCAAACAGTATCAATGAGGAAGAAAAATGGGAGGTGTCTCAAGAAACCAGGATGGATGTCTAAAAATCTTTCAACAGAGCTAAGTTTTAAACGAAACATGTATAGGAAATGGAAATGGAAAAAGGGGGAAATCACCAAAGAAGAATTCAAACAGATAGCGAACATGTGTAGGAGTAAAGTCAGAAAAGCTAAAGCACAAAATGAGCTCAGGCTCGCTAGAGAGGTTAAGAACAATAAAAAGGGTTTTTTTGGGTATGTCCACAGCAAAAGGAAGAAGGAGGAAATGGTAGGGCCACTACTGGAGAAGATGGCAAAATGCTAACAGGGGACAGAGAAAAGGCAGAATTACTCAACACCTTCTTTGCCTCAGTGTTTTTAGAAAAGCAAAAGGGTGATTAAACTGAGGATAATAGAACAGAGGACACAATAGGGGAAATCAGCACAGAATAGGTAAAGAGGTAGTACAGGAATACCTTCTTAATCTAAATGAATTTAAATCTCCAGGACCAGATGAACTACATCCAAGGGTATTAAAAGCGCTGGCAAATGTAATCTCAGAGCCATTGGCAATAATCTTTGAGAACACCTGAGTGCCGTTTACACGATGAAAATGTAATGTAAGAATTTGTGTCCAACCCTGGTTGTTTACGTGTACATCGTGTCAGTTCTGCGGTACTAGGAAGGGAGCCACCTTTTATCACTCAACCTGCGTGATTTTCCGTTCCGCTGTTTGTAGCGTTTTTTTAAAAAGTCACAGGAGGATTCGGGAAATCGGAAATGTAAACAGCCCAGGCAAAAATATCTCAGTACAGTCGTCCCTTCACATTCGCGGGGGTTCTGTTCCGCAGACCCCCGCGAATGTGAAAAATCCGCGAATAACAAACACCCCTCCCCCTCCCTCCCCAGGCCTTCGCGGGGCCTTGCTAGGCCCTGTGGAGGTCTCCCCGGCCCTCCCTCCCTCCCTCCCCAGGCCTTTGCGGGGCCTTGCTAGGCCCCGCGGAGTTCTCCCCGGCCCTTCCTCCCTCCCTGCCCAGGCCTTCGCGGGGCCTTGCTAGGCCCCGCGGAGGCCTCCCCGGCCCTTCCTCCCTCCCTGCCCAGGCCTTTGCGGGGCCTTGCTAGGCCCCGTGGAGGCCTCCCCGGCCCTCCCTCCCTCCCTCCCCAGGCCTTCGCGGGGCCTTGCTAGGCCCAACGGAGGTCTCCCCGGCCCTTCCTCCCTCCCTCCCCAGGCCTTCGCGGGGCCTTCCTAGGCCCCGCGGAGGCCTCCCCGGCCCTTCCTCCCTCCCTGCCCAGGCCTTCGCGGGGCCTTGCTAGGCCCCGCGGAGGTCTCCCCGGCCCTTCCTCCCTCCCTGCCCAGGCCTTCGCGGGGCCTTGCTAGGCCCCGCGGAGGCCTCCCCGGCCCTTCCTCCCTCCCTCCCCAGGCCTTCGCGGGGCCTTGCTAGGCCCCGCGGAGGTCTCCCCGGCCCTCCCTCCCTCCCCAGGCCTTCGCGGGGCCTTCCTAGGCCCCGCGGAGGTCTCCCCGGCCCTCCCTCCCTCCCTGCCCAGGCTTTCGCGGGGCCTTCCTAGGCCCCGCGGAGGCCTCCCCGGCCCTCCCTCCCTCCCTCCCCAGGCCTTCGCGGGGCCTTGCTAGGCCCCGCGGAGGTCTCCCCGGCCCTCCCTCCCTCCCTCCCCAGGCCTTCGCGGGGCCTTGCTAGGCCCTGTGGAGGTCTCCCCGGCCCTCCCTCCCTCCCTGCCCAGGCCTTCGCGGGGCCTTGCTAGGCCCCGCGGAGGCCTCCCCGGCCCTTCCTCCCTCCCTGCCCAGGCCTTTGCGGGGCCTTGCTAGGCCCTGTGGAGGCCTCCCCGGCCCTCCCTCCCTCCCTCCCCAGGCCTTCGCGGGGCCTTGCTAGGCCCAACGGAGGTCTCCCCGGCCCTTCCTCCCTCCCTCCCCAGGCCTTCGCGGGGCCTTCCTAGGCCCCGCGGAGGTCTCCCCGGCCCTCCCTCCCTCCCTGCCCAGGCCTTCGCGGGGCCTTCCTAGGCCCCGCGGAGGCCTCCCCGGCCCTTCCTCCCTCCCTGCCCAGGCCTTCGCGGGGCCTTGCTAGGCCCCGCGGAGGTCTCCCCGGCCCTCCCTCCCTCCCTGCTCAGGCCTTCGCAGGGCCTTGCTAGGCCCCGCGGAGGTCTCCCCGGCCCTTCCTCCCTCCCTGCCCAGGCCTTCGCGGGGCCTTGCTAGGCCCCGCGGAGGCCTCCCTGGCCCTTCCTCCCTCCCTGCCCAGGCCTTCGCGGGGCCTTGCTAGGCCCCGCGGAGGTCTCCCCGGCCCTCCCTCCCTCCCTCCCCAGGCCTTCGCAGGGCCTTGCTAGGCCCCGCGGAGGTCTCCCCGGCCCTCCCTCCCTCCCTCCCCAGGCCTTCGCGGGGCCTTGCTAGGCCCCACGGAGGTCTCCCCGGCCTTCCCTCCCTCCCTCCCCAGGCCTTCGCGGGGCCTTGCTAGGCCCCGCGGAGGTCTCCCCGGCCCTCCATCCCTCCCTCCCCAGGCCTTCGCGGGGCCTTCCTAGGCCCCACGGAGGTCTCCCCGGCCCTTCCTCCCGCCCTCCCCAGGCCTTCGCGGGGCCTTCCTAGGCCCCGCGGAGGTCTCCCCGGCCCTCCCTCCCTCCCTGCCCAGGCTTTCGCGGGGCCTTCCTAGGCCCCGCGGAGGCCTCCCCGGCCCTTCCTCCCTCCCTGCCCAGGCTTTCGCGGGGCCTTCCTAGGCCCCGCGGAGGCCTCCCCGGCCCTCCCTCCCTCCCTCCCCAGGCCTTCGCGGGGCCTTGCTAGGCCCCGCGGAGGTCTCCCCGGCCCTCCCTCCCTCCCTCCCCAGGCCTTCGCGGGGCCTTGCTAGGCCCTGTGGAGGTCTCCCCGGCCCTCCCTCCCTCCCTGCCCAGGCCTTCGCGGGGCCTTGCTAGGCCCCGCGGAGGCCTCCCCGGCCCTTCCTCCCTCCCTGCCCAGGCCTTTGCGGGGCCTTGCTAGGCCCCGTGGAGGCCTCCCCGGCCCTCCCTCCCTCCCTCCCCAGGCCTTCGCGGGGCCTTGCTAGGCCCAACGGAGGTCTCCCCGGCCCTTCCTCCCTCCCTCCCCAGGCCTTCGCGGGGCCTTCCTAGGCCCCGCGGAGGTCTCCCCGGCCCTCCCTCCCTCCCTGCCCAGGCCTTCGCGGGGCCTTCCTAGGCCCCGCGGAGGCCTCCCCGGCCCTTCCTCCCTCCCTGCCCAGGCCTTCGCGGGGCCTTGCTAGGCCCCGCGGAGGTCTCCCCGGCCCTCCCTCCCTCCCTGCTCAGGCCTTCGCGGGGCCTTGCTAGGCCCCGCGGAGGTCTCCCCGGCCCTTCCTCCCTCCCTGCCCAGGCCTTCGCGGGGCCTTGCTAGGCCCCGCGGAGGCCTCCCCGGCCCTTCCTCCCTCCCTGCCCAGGCCTTCGCGGGGCCTTGCTAGGCCCCGCGGAGGTCTCCCCGGCCCTCCCTCCCTCCCTCCCCAGGCCTTCGCAGGGCCTTGCTAGGCCCCGCGGAGGTCTCCCCGGCCCTCCCTCCCTCCCTCCCCAGGCCTTCGCGGGGCCTTGCTAGGCCCCGCGGAGGTCTCCACGGCCCTTACCCCTCCCTCCCCAGGACTTCGCGGGGCCTCCGGGGGTCCCGCGAAGGCCTCCCCACCCCTCCCCAGGACTTCGCGGGGCCTCCGGAGGGCCTCTGGGGCGTCCCGCGAAGGCCTTCGCACCGCTCCCCAGGCCTTCGCGGGGCCTCCGGAGGGCGTCCGGGGGTCCCGCGAAGGCCTTCGCACCGCTCCCCAGGCCTTCGCGGGGCCTCTGGAGGGCCTCCGGGGGTCCTGCGAAGGCCTCCCCACCCCTCCCCAGGCCTTCGCAGGGCCTCCGGAGGGCCTCCGGGGGTCCCGCGAAGGCCTCCCCACCCCTCCCCAGGTCTTTCACGGGGCCTCTGGAGGCCCCGTGTCGCGGTTTTGGGGGGGCCCGGGGGGGCCCTCCCAAAACCGCGAATAACCGAAACCGCGAATGTCAAGTTCGCGAATGTGGAGGGACAACTGTACTTGGAAATTGTTGTGACCAGGGGAGGGCTCAGAAAGGAGAGGAGGGGTCAGTCACCCATTCAACAGATTCAGCCTCACCAGCTGAAAACAAGGGCTTCCATTCCAGCTGCACGTAGGTTTGTTTGTGTGTCTGCACTAAATCACCCTGTTCAATGGATTTCTACATTGCAAACCCTTCAGCTTTAACCTGTCCCTTCCCTGCATGCTTGGTTTAAATTTTAAAGAGAGAGTAAATTATAAAGAGATCGTGGGTGGACAATCACCCATTCATCCCTCCCAACCTGCATCCCCTCCATGGGTTCAAAGGCACAGTAAAAAATGCCAGCGTCTGAGTGGACGATCGCACATTCATACATACACACACACACACACACAGGCAGCTTCCCCTCCAAAAAAATGCCAGCGTCTGAGTGAACGATCGCCCATTCATACACACACACACACACAGCAGCTTCCCCTCCCAAAAAATGCCAGCGTGTGAGTGGACAATCGCACATTCATCCACACACACACACCTGCCTGCATCCTCACTTTCAATGGGCTTTAAATGGTGTTCTTTCAATTTGGAAGGACAGCAAAGGGTGTAGCCACTGGGTGCCCTTCCTTCCTCACTTTCAATGGGCTTTAAATGGTGTCCCCACATTAGGTCGGTCACAGATTGCTCATTCCTCCCCTCATCCTCTCATCGCCTCATCCCCAATGCAACACTCAATCATCCCCTCATCCCCAACGCAGAAGCTTTAACATACATCTGAGCCAGCCAATAGCATCGCTCGTGGCACAAAACTCTAAAAGGAAGTACGTCACTGAGGTTGTGAAAAAATGAGTAATCGCACCCTTGATTGACAGCTAAAAATAAATAAATCCTGAGACCATAAACTCATGTAAACAACAACAACAAAAAACAGGGTAGTATATAGTGGGAGAAGGTACAGATCACAGGACGTGATGCCGTGTAAACAATGATCCCGGGATATCCAGTTCAGAGACAAAAATAGTTTAAACAGGGAGGGATGAATACGGGATCAAGAAGTCCCGTGACGCCCCATGACAAAAACTACCGTCTAACTGGCACCCTGGAGAACAGGGGAAGTCCCAGCAGACTGGAGGAGGGCAAAGGTTGTCCCCATCTTCAAAAAGGGGGGGGGGAAAGGATCCCAACAATTATCATCCAGTTAGTCTGACATCAATACCAGGGCAGATCATTAAACAGAGAGTCTCTGAAAATTTAGGAGGCAAGGCCATAATCACAAAAAGTCAACATGGGTTTCAGAGAAACAAGTCATACCAGACTAATCTGATCTCTTTTTTTGATAAAATTACCAGCTTGGTAGATGAAGGGAACGCTGTGGATATTACATACCTTGATTTCAGTAAGGCCTTTGACAAGGTTCCCCATGACATTCTTGCAAACAAGCTTGTAAAATGTGGGCTAGACAAGTTAACTGTTCAATGGATTTGTAATTGGTTGACCAGCCGAACCCAAAGGTTGCTCAGCAGGGGCTCCTCTTTGTCTTGGAAAGATGTAACCAGTGGGGTGCCACAGGGTTCTGTCCTGGGCCCAGTGCTATTCAACATCTTTATCAATGACTTGGATAACGGAATAGAAGGCATACTTATCAAATTTGCAGATGACACCAAATTAGGAGGAGTAGCTAATACCCTAGAAGACAGGATTAAAATTCAAAATGACCTGAATAGACTAGAAACCTGGGCCAAAGCTAACAAAATGAAATTCAATACGAAGAAATGTAAGGTACTACACTTAGGGCGGAAAAACGAAATGTATAGATACAGGATGGGGGAGACATGGCTGAATGAGACTACGTGCGAAAGGGATCTAGGAGTCCTAGTAGACCACAAGTTGAACATGAGTCAACAGTGTGATGCGGCAGCTAAAAAGGCCAATGCGATTTTGGGCTGCATCAATAGAAGTATAGTGTCTAGATCAAGGGAAGTAATAGTACCACTCTATTCTGCCTTGGTCAGGCCTCACCTAGAATACTGTGTCCAGTTCTGGCCACCACAATTCAAAAAGGATATTGACAAATTGGAGCGTGTCCACAGGAGGGTGACTAAAATGGTGAGAGGTCTGGAAACCATGCCCTATGAGGAAAGACTTAGGGAGCTGGATATGTTTAGCCTGGAAAAAAGTCAGTTAAGGGGTGATATGATAGCCCTGTTTAAGTATTTGAAGGGGTGTCACATTGAGGATGGAGCAAGCTTGTTTTCTGCTGCTCCAGAGACTAGAACACGGAGCAATGGATGCAAGCTCCAGGAACAGAGATTCCACCTCAACATTAGGAGAAACTTTCTGACAGTAAGAGCTGTTTGCAGTGGAACGCATTCCCTCAGAGCGTGGTAGGATCTCCTTCCTTGGAGGTCTTTAAACAGAGGCTGGATGGCCACCTGTCAGGGATGCTTTGATCATGCTTTCCTGTGTGGCAGGGGGTTGGACTGGATGGCCCTCGTGGTCTCTTCCAACCCTGCAATTCTACGATTCTATGATTCTATGTACTGTGTTGCATCCCCTCTGGCTTTTTTTCGCAAACGAAGATTCAGGAAGGACTCATCCCGCGCTTTCTGCAAGCGCGCTGATGATTAAAAAGGCCAATCCAAGATAAACAAGTCCGGTTGCAAAAAGCACAGCAGAAGGTCTCCTTGGGTGATGTTTTTGGGTTGTGATTCTTTCTGCGTTGTCGTTTCTCTTCAAGACTTGTTCGTCGTGAGTTCTCAAATAAGGCTGCAGCATTGTGGATAGTGCGTCTCCATGCCTCCCGATGTGAGGCCAGGGCGGACCACTGTTGGTGATCAATTTGGCCGAGCCTGAGATGTTGTTTCAGGGAGTCTTTGTATCGCTTTTTTGGAGCGCCCCTCTTACGCTGACCCGTGGCGAGTTCACCGTAGAGTAGTATTTTTGGGAGGCGATGGTCCTCCATCCTAGAAACGTGCCCTGCCCAGCGCAGCTGTGTTCTCAATATCATGGCCTCAATGCTGGTGCTCCCTGCTTGCTCAAGGACAGCAACATTCGTCACATAGTCAGTCCAGTGTATATTTAGGATTGTGCGTAGACAGCGCTGATGAAAGCACTCGAGGAGTCGTAGGTGGTGGCGATAGGTGAACCATGTTTCAGACCCATAAAGGAGAATAGACAGTACAATGGCTCTATACACACTGATTTTTGTGCTTTGCCTCAGGTGTTTATTGCTCCAGACTCTTTTGTGAAGTCTTCCAAATGCACTATATGCCTTTGCTAATCTGTAATTTGTACTGTAATTTGCTAATCTGTAATAATCCTCACTTCAAATAGGATTTTGCAGCAATGAAAGATTGCTGCACTCAGAGTAAATTAGGTGAATCAGTCACATCACCCTTTCATGCTATATTTTGCTTCTGGAAAATTCTAGCTTTCAAAGATTTCAGAGGATAGGTTTTAGTTGACGCTGTTTTGTATAAGTACTTGGATGATACCATGCCAAAGGGGTGGGGGAGAGCAAGGGGTGAACCTGAAAAGAAGGGCACAAGGACTGTGCTAGAAGCATATCGAGTGAACATAGCACATGGAGGAATTCTCTTCCCAGGAGAAAATTCTCCAAAGAATGTGATTCTTTGGCTTTATAGATGCCTCCATACCAAGGACTTTATCACATGAGGCTGCCAAAGCAGAATTACAGCAGGATGGTAGTATTTGTGGCCGTACCTTATCACATGGCACCATGTCTGTCTTCCATCCATTCCTGGAGCACTCCTTTTAACTGACGGACAAAACCATCAATGCCTCTGAATTGCACTGCTTTACCACTATTGATTCATGTGTGATAAGTTATTCCCACTGCAGTTCTGTTATGCAGTCAGTCACAAGATGTGAGTGGGCATGATTCTGCCTCTCTCCCCCCTTCCCCTCACTATTCCCAAGCAGGCTGCTTTTCTTGTCTCTCCCCCTGCCCCCCCCCCATTTCTTTTCTTTTTTTACTTAATCACTTACTGTGACTGTGCAATTGTGCTGGGAGGAAAAAAAAAACAAAAGACATGCAGGGGAGGGCACAGGGCAGGAAGGTGGGGATATGGAGACCAGCATGCCGAAGACAAAGCCCAGGTCTATAGCACCACCACAGCATTTTTGAAGAGCTATGTGAAAATGACTGTCCCCAAACCAGTATGTTTGCATTTCGTACACTAATGTAATTGTGGCATCTTAGCAGCCTGGTGTGATAAAGTCCCAAGTCAGGTCACTGGTGCATCTAATCCAGCCCAGTAGCACCTGCTGGTTCCCATGTCAATTGGGCAGTGAATCCACTCCTGGTTTTAGTTTCAGAACTTAAAGGTACAGCAGGACCCCCATATCTGCTGGGGATTGGTTCTGGGGGGCCATGGATACCGAAAACCGTGAATAATAGCGAACACCATTGAAAATAATAGGACTTCCAGTTTAAAATACCATAGAGTTGCCTTGGAGGACCTAGAAAATGGCTAGAGAGGACACATTTTCTAGGAAGACTCTATGGTAGGTATGGTGATTTGTGTCCCGTGGATAACTGAATAAGTGGATAATGAATCAGTGGATACAGGGGTCCTACTGTAGTGAACCCACAATAGGTTAATAAATAATAATAATAATAATAAAATTTTATTTATATCCCGCCCCTCTGCAATGCAATCGGGGCGGCTTACAATATAAAAACCCCATACTCACAATACCCTAGCCCACCCAGGTTCCACACCTTGGACACCTCCCTTAAAGCCCTCCCAAAACCTGAAGCAGATTCACTGCCAACAAAACTGAGGTGGCTCAGGGATTCTGGGAGTCAGAGATCTGGAACATCTTGAGGGCAAAAGGCTGAGAACCACTGCTCTGGAGGAAACATGGGAGGTGGGACTTAAACCCACTAATTCCAGCATCTGCAATGAGAAATGGAGTTTACAGTATTTATTTTTTTAAACTTTTGTATGCTGTGAATGTTTATCTATGTTTGTTTTAACTGTTGTCAGCCACATCGGGTCCCAAATTGGGGGAGGGGGATGGGAAAGGTGGGCTATAAATAATAACAGTAATAATAATAATAATAATAATAATAATTCAAACTGGCAAAACCACCTCTGAGTCTTCCTTGCCTAGGAAAGCCCTATGAAATTCATGGGGTTGCCGTAAGTTGACAGGCGACCTGAACGCGCGGACACACACAATTATATGAGGCAATCTATAAGGAATTATGAGAAAGCAGCAAAGAGGCAAGAGGTTGATTCCTTTCTCTCTTCTTCCCCTCAGTATACCCTCTCTCCCTTCCTTCCCGCTCTCTCTTTCTTACACACACAAACCCTGACTCTCACAAGCTCAGCATTAGCTCTCGTAGAGTTAAACTGTTAAAAATTGCACTTCTCAATGAGAACATAATCTTAACACAGGATTGCATCACTCCAGTATAGTGACAGCAACTTCCGTATGCTGGTTCAGTACCAAGCAATGGGTGCATGTTATGTGTCAGTTGTGGAAGAACTGGTGAGGATCAAAGTCATGGTTGACCTAAGCTAAGCAGTAGGTTAGGCCTGGTATTGCCTCCTGCCTTAGCACAACCAGAAAGTCAGGTGGAGTCCTGAGAAATGCTTGGAGCAATTTTGTCTAGGACACCTCTGTGAAAACAGTAGTAAGCCAGTCTGACTTGCAGGTCTCAGACTTGTCCATGCCAATCCTCCTTGTGTCATCATTACAAACAAGTATATATGAGTACAACAGAAAACCAGCATGAGCTAAATGCTGGGGGGTGGTATCTTTACTGGGCCACAGCCTGGACTGCCTGCTAGGAGAACTCAGCAGGGATGCATACCAGCAAATTTATTTTATTTTATTTCAATCCCACCTTTCTCAAGTGAGATCCAAGGCTTACAGTGTAAGTTAAAGTCAATAAAATAGCTTTGTTAGTCCGGAATATCAGTAAGCAAGGTGATCTTGTAGCACCTTTGAGACTAACTGAGAGAGAGAGAAAATTGTAGCATAAGCCTTCATAGACTTAGTCTACTATCTGAAGAAGTAGGCTAAGTCTCCGAAAACTTATGCCACAGTTTTCTTTCTCCGTTTGTTTCAATGGTGCTACAAGATCTCCTTGCTTACTAGTGTAGGTTAAAATAAAATAAAGTTAAAACAACGTGAGAGCCAGTGTGATGTAGTGGTTTGTACACTGGGCTATAGTTCTGGAGACCAAGGTTCAAATTCTCACTTGGCCATTGAAACCCACTGGATGACCTTGGGCAAGTCACATTCTCTCAGCCTCAGAGGAAGGCAAAGGCAAACATCTCTGAACAAAAACTTGCCAAGAAAACCTAGTGATAGGGTTGCCATCCGTGAGTCGGAAATGACTTTAACGTTCACAACAACAAAACGATGTGAAGTAAAAAAGTCAAGAAACAAGCAATCAAGTTAAAAACATTAAAACAATTTAAAAGCATTTAAAATATTATACTGAAGACAAAATAGAGCACACCCCATTAAAAACCCTTCTATAACTGTCAGTTAACAACTAGAGGCCTGTCTAATGAAAAATGTCTTTGCCTATCAGTGGAAAGAGAGCAAAGAGAAGGCCAATCAAGCCTCCCTTGGGAGGTAATTCCACAGTATGGGAGCAGCCACTGAGAAGTCCTTTTCATACGTCTTCACCAGATTTGCCTGCAACAGTGATGGGACCAGAGAAATCGATGGGAATGGCCAGAGTCTTCTTACACACTTGCTCGCTTGCTCATTCGCTTACTCACTCGATCTATCCATTTGTCCTTGCTAGCCCACGCCCCTTCCCTAATTGATCCATGCAGACCAGCTGAGAAGGGTGAAGTGCCACTTTCGTCTCCATGACAGGCAGGAAGCTTCATACTTCCCCACCTGGTGCACCATAAATGGGGACAAAAGATCAGCTCCCTTTCTTACTCTGCAACAAGAAAAATATTCTTATTATGATAATGAGAGATAAGAGCTTCCCATGCTTCAGCAGAGGGGGAAATGGGACCTGGGAAAGAAGATGGCAGGCAGGACTGGTGATGTATTCTGGGCCATATTTGGCCCACCAACCAGAGATTCATTCCTCATATCCGGGCCAAAGACTTCAGTGCATTTCTACTGTGAATATCGAATGAGCCTGCATCACAGAAATAGATATGATGAATGGACAGTTACCTATGTCCCTGGAGTTCAGCAAAAGCAGTCCCATCATGAGGAAAGGCAAAGTGGATGCTTAAAGGCGATGAGTTTTGAGCTCCATTAAGGATGTCCCACAGGTGGGACTAGCAGAGGTGGGTAAAAAAATGGTCCTGGGTTTATCCATACCCCAACTAGTCCAGACTCTCCAAGGCCCACATTTTTGCTGGTAAGAATGAGTTAACTGTCTCTCCTAAAAACTCGCAGGAGCATCAATTCACCTAATAAGCAGCTTACAAGACTTCCCTCGTCTTTCCCATCACCATGTACAGATGTGAGAGCTGGACATTGAAGAAAGCTGATAGAAAGAGAATCAACTCATTCAAAATGTGGTGTTGAAGAAGAGTGCTGAGGATACCATGAATGGCCAAAAAGACAAACAAATGGGTCTTAGAGCAGATGATGCTAGAGCTCTCACTAGATGCCAAAATGACTAAATTGAGGCTGTGGTAGGTACTTCGGTCATGCACACCAGACGGATAGACTCAATCAGAGAGGCCACACAGGTCTGAACCTGCAAGACCTGAGCGGGGCAGTAGAACACAGGGTGTCTTGAAGATGTTTCATTCATGGGGTCGACATGAGTTGAAGTTGACTCATGGGCAGATAACAACAACAAAAGGACTCCCCCTTGTACTTTTCATCATTAAAAATTAATCATTTTTTAAAACCCAGAACTGGACCTCTGGCCTCTTCTGGTTTTATTTTTCATTTTTTGGTTATTTTTGGAACTCTTTGTGCCCTCTGGAGGTTCTCCATGGTAGAAAACTGGCCTCCATTCCCACCAAAGCTGCCCAAACCTCTTGACTAAAAAATCTAATCCATTTGCCACAATATCCATGGGCAGCCTACTCAAGGTGGTGGTCCACAGACTGGTGCCCATCCACAAGCCATTATCTGCCAGCCCATGGAGAGTTTCCAGGAAAGAAAAAAACAACTGGACACAGATATGGTACCAATGGACACAAATACAGTATCAGTCCCTGGCACACTTGGGCGGGGGGGTCCAGTCCTATTACCTCAAAGAACTTGAGAGGCACAGTCCTAGATCATTCTCCACCCCAAGACCTGCTCCTATGAAAGGAAAGCACTAAAAAGTGTGCAGTGTGCATTATTCTCTCAATCCCAACAATTGTGTTGCTTTTCACACAACAAAGGCTCATGTGCTTTTTACAGGCAGAAATTCATCAGGTGAGCATCACCCATCACTGCACACAAGGTAGTGATTCAAACGTACCGGTATGTCTTGGTCATTCAACTGTTAAGGCCCCAGGAGCATCCTGAGCCAAGAAAAATATGAAAGGAAGATGGGCCAGCATTATTTGAGGCTTCAAAATCTTTGCAGGCCTTCCAACTTCTTTTTCTGACATAGCACCTACCTATGTTTTTAATCTACACAACAAATAAACATCGAAAGGAACAGTCAAATTGTTGGGGGGGGGATAATAATGGCAAAGCCACAGTCCCCCTCTGAGACAAACTAAGGGTTATTTTTTGTTGTTGGCTTTTTTGTAACATGACTGTTTTGATACACTGAAACAGCTGTTCAGGGGTTAACTCCTTCCTTCCCTGCAGCAGTCCCAATGAAGCCCTCACCCCATTTGCTATTTGCATTGGGAGGAAAGAGTATTAATTGGACCTTTTCTGTTTCTAGAAAACATAACTACTCCTGTTCTAGCACTAAGGAGGCCTTGGAACTAAGAAACTCAAGGGTTAACCCTGCACCTACACCTGGGAAAGGAATCTGGAGGCTGGGTGGGGCAGCAAAAATGGGGGAAAGAGATGTCTGGTTGGTGGCTTGATCTTTAACCGCATCCTTTGCTCAAAGTCATGTTCCCACAGAAGGTGCAGAACACCTGCCAGAGCCAGATTGGTTTTTAGCCTGGTTTTGGCAGGAGAATGGGGGCCAACAGGCTTGGGGAAAGTAAGCTGGTACACCGGGATTTCTTGGTTTCTGTTTCCAGTTCAGGAAATACATTTGTCTCTCCAGATGTTTTGGCCTACAACTTCCATCAACCCCAATTCAGCACAGCAAATAGTAAGGAATGATGGGAGCTGTGATCTAAAACATATGGAGGACTACGGTAAATGTTTCTCCACTCTGTGCTGTAGGAAGCCAGCAGGTAATTAAATCAGCAGAGATAGGAAGCCATTATTTCTGGAATTCTGGAAATTTCCTTTGCAAGAAAAAAGAATACTCTTCCTTCCTTCTGCCTGTTGTTTTCCTGTTTCTGCCTTGTAACCCATAACTCCAGCTACTCTTCCTGAAACACACCTGGATGGGTGTGTTTCCAGGAGCTGGGCAAAAGGTGATGCTGTCTTCCTACAACTGCCGCTGTTGTACTCAGACTGGGAAGCTGCCCAGAAGGCCACAGGAACAGTGTTCCCAGAGCACTCCGAGAAAATGAGGGTGGCTGGGAAGGGACAAGACTCAGGAGTCTGAACTCCTAGCTTCTCTCTTCCCCAGCCACTGACTGCTGCACACAGGCCCTACAGTGCTCTCTTTATACAATGAAACACATGTCTCAGGGTCAAGTATGCCTGGTTGCCACACCTCATGACCATCTGGGCAATGGCCAACGAGTCAGGAGGGGCTTCCATGTCAGTGGGACAGATGGTACATCCACTCCATGATTTAATTTGAACTTCAAAGGTCCTAGACAAGGTGAGAAGCTGTTTTGGGGATAGGCTCCTTGGGTGGCCCATTTAAAAGTCTGCACTAAATCTGGAGCAGACTCACCACCCCCACTGACATGGATGCTTAGTAGCTAGACCTCAAGGGGGGCTAAAAAAAATGCAGGCAACTGTGTTGGTCCACACATACGTTTATTACCTCAAAATACTGGGCATTAAAGCAGAAATAAACTTATAACAATATATCATAGCCAGAAAAAATCCATTCTCCCCTCAGCTAATGTAAGGACTGCAGCTAAGTTCAGACAGAACAGGAGAAGTCTGAATGGGGAGGCAGATGACATAACAGTCCTTCCTAATCAAAAAGTCCCAGTACTGTACTTCAGTCTTATATGGGCTGGCTCCATTGCAGCACTGCTCATGAATTTAAAAACACTGCAGATGTAACTAGCTACAATTAAGGAGCAGAAAAGGTGTGGAGGGTCATGCACTACCTCAGTCATTCTGATGTGTGAACTCCACAGCTTAGGGAAAGTAACTTTTTTAGACAACAATTACCAGAAGCCAGCATGGAATTATCAAAATCTCTGGCTGGATAATTATCCAATGGAATAATTGGAATTATCCGAATCTCAGCACAAATGACAGACTTCAATCATTTCCCAACAGCCAGAAATACTGCAGTGAAGGCAAGCCATTTAAACCTATCTGTGCCATTCGCACCTGACAGCATCACTTGTGTGCAATATGTACTTAAGTATTCATTCAACAAGTACAAAACAGAAAAGGTGAATCAACCCCTTGCTCTCACCATAGCTCACAACAGAGTAAGGTTGCCACCTTTAAAAGAAAACAAAACAATTGTATTCCTCTATCGTTTATGGCCTGATCTGCAGGCATTAGGGGGTGCTGACTGCTTATCCCTCTATGCCAGGCGTGGGAAGCCTTTTCAACCTGAGGGCCATGTTCTCTCTCGTGGGAAACCTTTGAAGGAGGAACACACCAGTCTTGGATGGGACCAGATCCAAACATGGGAGGGGCCAAAACTGCACACTCTTTCACACTTTGAATGCTTGCATGATGTATTTTCTGTATTTTAGTTGGCCAATAATGGTATCATCTTTTGTGGATTTTGTATTTTGTTATCTTTTTCCACATGTAACCTAAACTGGAAGAGCAATGGTTGGGTAGCACTAGAAGACCACCTATCTGGAAGCAACCTTTGATGCAGCCATTGATTATACTACAAAATCAGCTCATATATCACTCAGTGGCAGTCACTTTTAGATTATTTTTGTGCAGTTCTGGTAACTCTTATCTCAAAAGCAAATACAGTAAGGTTGAACACATTTCAGAAAATAAGAAGTCAGAATTAAACACAAGAGAGAGCATTTTCCCTTTAACAAAAACAAACAGAGGCACTACTGTTTAAGCCTAGGAAAAAGTCTGGTTGTAGGTTAGACTCTAGCAAGGAAAAGCCTTTAAAAACTGTGTGAATGACAGCAATATAACAGCTGTAGCTTTCTTCTTTATTACCTTTCTAGGTTGTCAACAGCTAATGTTAGAAAGACACAGGAGCCTTGTCCAGGAGAAAAAAAAAGGGGGGGGGGAACCAGCTAAAGTTTGAGACTTACACAGTGTGATGTGAGGTTAGGTGAAAGACCTTCCCCCTTTTTACACATACACATTTCATAGCTTGGAAAAATTACTTTTCTCCACTGATGCAAATATCTGGTAGCTATCCTGGTGGGAGAATTCTGGGAATTGTCACGCTCACTCATTCATTCACATACATATACATACAAACAGAGCTTTTCCAAGTTCTGACACATATACACAGTGGGAGGTTGCCACACACTTAGATACCAGCATGCAAACTCTCAAAGAGAGACCTATGCCAGAATGGAAGACCACGTCACACTGACTGCAACCTTGTTCAGCCTGAATATTTGCTTTGTGTGTTTACCCAGCCATGTGGACCAGGTCTACCAGCTTCACACATCTTCTAAGCAAGGCCAGAGTGGGGGCAGGGATTGTGAAAAAGTGCAGCTTTCTATTTTAAGGAAACAGAGCAACTATGTCTTCTCCTGTGGAAGGGCTACAACAGGATACTACTGTACACTCAAAACCAAGATGCTACAGGAAGCCAGAGAAAAGCCAATAGGCTTTCACAGGGTTTTCTTAGGCAAGGAATACTCAATAGTTTGCCATTCCCTACCTCTGAAATATAGCCAACAGCACCTTGTTGTCCGTGGTGGTCTCCCATCCAAGTACTAACCGGGCCTGATCCTGCTGTAGCTTCCAAGATCAGATAGGATCTGGTGCCTTCAAAGAATGATCCTCCCTAAACTGCATATCCCAGGATTCCACAGAATGTTACTATGGTAATTAAAGTGGACTCATAGCAGTAAAACTGAATGGTATAAGAGAAACCTAAGCTTGAGCTATCAATGTTCTTTGTTAAAGCTTTCTCCCTCCCTAAGCTCAAAATCTGTTATAAGGAGTAATCATATTGAGATCAATAAAAGCCAAGGGAAAAAATCATATCCCTCCCACCTCAGCTTGATCTCTTGCAGAATTTGACTCATAAACACATGCATACATACCAAGACACAACGGCAGCTGCGACTGGTGACTCCTATTTAGTGGGGCAGTTACTCCACTCCTGGTTTTAGTCTGGATTTTAAATGAGCTCTCCCGTGTGCTCAACCTCTTTGGTGGCTAGGATTCAGCACATTGGAGAATTCCTTTTAAAGTCTGGACAAAACCCCAGAGCATATTGACCACTCCCCCTTACACAGGTGTTACCAACTGCCACTAAGAAAAGGTCATGACAAACATGTATAAAATAATGAAAAGAGCAAGTGTGACATGGCTCCTATCAAATCGTAAAACCCCTCAGCCAATGTAACTCTACCACAGAATTACACCATTAATGAAGTAACTGGTTCATTGATGGGAAAATGTTTAATAATAATAATAATTATTATTATTATTATTCACAAAAGACTCCCAGAAGAAAAAGATTTTTACCAGCTTGCAGAAAGATAGTAAGGAGGGTGGCTGTCTAGCCTCTCTGAGAAGGGAGTTCCAGAGCTTGGGAGGAGCCAGTGAGAAGATCTAAAAAGATGCTTCCAACTAATGAGACAACCAATTTTTTAAAGCAACTGTATTTATTCTTAAGGCCTAAATACCCTAACGGCACCAGACTTTGGCTGATCTTAGAAGCTAAGCTGGGTCAGTACTGATTAGTACTTGGATAGGAAACGACCAATAAATACCAGGTGCTGTAGGCTATATTTCAGAGGAAGGAACTGGCAAAACCACCTCTGAGTACATATTCCTTGCCTAAGAAAACCCTATGAAATTCATGGGGTCGCCATAAGTCAAAAGACCACCAGAAGGCACATATACTCACACATTTATTCTTAATGCTACTGCTTAGAAAACCTGCAGATGGCATATGTTGTCTTTAAAGAGGCATACTCCCTTTTCACTCATGGTGAGTGGTTTATTCTCAAATGTTGTACGCTATGATGTATTTGCTCTCTAAAAGAAAAGTATGTTCCTTCAGATCTTGGAAAAGCTACCTTTTTAAAAAATCTGCATGAACATGAGAACTAGAAATATACATTATTTATAGTGAAAGCCAGGACTTGTCAGACAAAAAAATTCCAAGTTCTTTATGCAAAATAGGTCTGGCACTGTAGATAACTCCTTTTATGTTCAGGCTTTAAATCTGCTTTAGAGTTTGAACTAAAACTTGAGAGTACATTCACTGCCCCACTAAATGGAAGCCACAAACCTCACTGAACCTTACTTCCCCTCCCACAACAAAGCATGCTTTAGTTCTTTCAAAACAGGGCAGCAACCAGCTGAAATCCCATTCTGATTGCATTTATTAAATAATTTCAAGTAAACAATTTGCATTCAACTAAAAACTTCAGAATGGATGCCCTTTTAGGCACAGTAAAGGAAGTTACCATCCAGCTTAGTAAACAAAAGCTTTCCAACTCATTGTTAGAGAGAATGGCCACTGTTAAATGTGTATTTTTCATTCCTTGTTACAAAAACACATGTGTAACCAAGAAGACGGCCTCAAAAAGAAACAATGATTTCCAGCTCCTCTAAATAAAAGTTGCCTACAAAGGTTCCTCATCAAGCAATGAAATCCTATCAATGCCATTACCCAGAGGTAAATAATTTCAGGGTGGGTCTAGCCCCTAGTGGTGGGGAGGAGCCTTAATCAGAACCACCGAGATTCCTGTGGAGTTGAGCCACCTAGAGAACTACTCGTCAAAAGTGTCCTAGTTTGTAGCCACCTTTGCGTTCACTTCATAGGATCTTATAGATTTTCTCCTTTCCTTGAAACATTAGTTTTATGTTTTATCATTTGAAATGTGGTGCTGGAAGAGAGTTTATGAATACAGATCCCCCTCGTATCCACGGAACCAATATCCACGGTTTCAATTATCCACGACTGGAAAAAAATAGGGGCATACACTATAGAGTCAGGCTGGAAAATGCCTAGAGAGGTGTCCTCTCAAGGAATCGTTAGGTTGTCCAATGCAACTCTATGGTATGTTTGTACTGGAAGTCCTTTATTTTAATCGGGTTTGCTATTATCTGTGGTCTCACTTATAAATAGTAACTCCAAGAACATAGTCTCTATAGATACAGGGGGGCAACCTATACCATACACTGCTATAAAAGAGTGGTGAATGAATGGGTCCTAGAGCAAATCAGGCCTGAACTCTCCCTAGAAGCCAAGATGACTAAATTGAGGCTATCATACTTTGGACATATATGACATGATTCCCTGGAAAAGATAGCAATGCTAGGTAAAGCAGAAGGCACCAGGAAAAGGAGATTGAACTATATGATCGACTCAGTCACATAGGCCATGGTCCTGAATTTGCAAGGCCTAAGCAGGGCAGTTGATGACTGGGCTCCTGGAGGTCTTTCATTCATAGGATCACCATAAGTCAAAGTCAACTGGCATATAACAACAACAAATCCTACTGTGTTTGACAAGAAAATGTGCAGAGGTTTAGTCTCAGACTTTAGTTGGTTAATCTACTGGAAAAGGTGTGCAGCCCTAAGAAACATGTGAAATCTGTAGTGAAGGCAGCACCAGTGCTCTATGGACACAAAGGAATCAAGAGCTGATTAATGCCAAGCTGAACTCACTGGACCGCCTAGCGGCATTCAGAGATCACCAAATGGCACAGAACAGCAAGCTGTAACAAACTCTGTGTCTTCTCCCTGCTGCATATTGGTGAGCCTCATTTTCAGAGCAGAAACTGTGTGGCCCTCCAGTCATTGCTAAATTGCAAGTCCCAGCAGCCCAGCCAATACTGACGAATGCTAGCAGCTGCAATTTACCAACCATTTGGAGAGGTACCCAATTGTCAGCCCTGTTCCTTTTAATCAGGTATAGAACTGCCCCACATCTCACACCTCCCAGGTTGGCCTTACCATTGGGCAAAATGAGGCAGCTACCCCCCAAGCCATAGATTCTGAGTTTCATGAAAGGATAGCAAATTGTTCATTATTATTTACTGTGTTATATTTTCACAGACATTAATGGAGAATTTTCACTTGTGGGATATTATGCCTCACATACTAAAATCGCTTAGCTGTCTCTGCCCTAAATCCTAGGGTTTGTCTAGATGGTGTGTGTGTGGGGGGGAACTCCTCATAGAATGTGATAATACCATCTGTCTCAATGGGATCCCACGGCGATTCATATTGTGAAGGAGGGGAGGCAAAAACTCCAAATACTCCATGGGAAAAGCCCGTTTTTAAAAAAATGCTTCACAGGAAATGTGCATTCCTGCTCATTTGAACACCAATGTAATTTCTTCCACAATACTGAAGGGGCACCACTCTTCATATGATTGGTCAGATGTGCGCAGGCATCTATCAAGCGTCCGGAAGCTCTAGCGATCATGAGCTTTTGTAAAAAAAAAATTAACTGTTCTGTCAAAGGCTGTGTTGTTTTGCATGGGTGGGTGTGTGCAAGGAAGGCCAAGGGAACCAGCAGCACAGTGCCCAAAGATGACAAGGAGGGCAGCCACCTTTCACCCATGCCAGCAGTGGCAGCCTCTGATTCTGGCTGCAAAGGGATGCAAAGAGCCGCTTGGCCAGCCACCTGGAGAAGGAGCCCCTCTCTGAGAGGCTAGCCAGGCTAGCATCCCTTTGCTGCTTCCGATTCCTTCTCTAGAGTTAGAGGCTGCAGACGGACACTAGCCTGGCTAGCCACTCAGAGAGGGAAGAGGGGGTCAGTTGGCCCCTCTCCCTTCTCCAAACAGCTAGATAAGCAACTCCTAACATCCCTTTGCAGCCAGAATCAGAGGTTGAAAAGGGATGCTATGCCCTTTGCCTTCCTTCCCCCTCCAAAAAAACTGACACGGCTACCATCTTGATTTGTTGCCATGTGAACACTGCAGAGAAGAGCTTTGCATAGTATAATTTTTGCCAAAATGCTGTGGAGACAAAGGAATGCTGCAGTGAATTTCCTATCTCTCTCTCTCTGGCTTTTCTTCGCAAACGAAGATTCAGGAAGGACTCATCCCACGCTTTCTGCAAGCGCGCTGATAACTAAAAAGGCCAATCTGAGATAAACAAGTCCGGTTGCAGAAGGCACAGCAGAAGGTCTCCTTGAGTGATGTTTCCGGGTTGTGATTCTTTCTGCGTTGTTGTTTCTCTTCAAAACTTGTTCGGCGTGAATTCTCAAATAAGGCTGCAGCATTGTGGATAGTATGTCTCCATGCCTCCCAATGTGAGGCCAGGGCGGACCATTGTTGGTGATCAATTTGGCCGAGCCTGAGATGTTGTTTCAGGGAGTCCTTGTATCGCTTTTTTGGAGCGCTCCTCTTATGCTGACCCATGGCGAGTTCACCGTAGAGCGGTATGTGCATTATTTCCGACCATATAGACAAGCCCTAATTCCAACTAGAGTGGAACCATTGGATCAACAGGATTTACCTAAATGGTGATTCACCAGGTTTGAAATTAATAGGTTTACAACAGGGTTGTAATTTTTTTCCTAATTTTCTTGACAAGAGCAACAAGCAATTCTAGCTATTTTCTTCCCACTACAAAAAAGACCTCGAATAACTATTCACAGTTCAGGTCTTATTGTGCGTAAAATTCACATATGATTTTTTTTTCTTTCTGTGCAAATTTTGCATAAAACATGTCCTGAACTGTGAATTTTCAGCAGTCCATGAGTCCTCTTGCCAGAGTTTCTCAATACAGTAGTACCCCCTTATCCGCTGGGAAATTGTTCTGAGGTGGGTGTGGATACTGAAAACCGTAGATAATAGCAAACACCATTGAAAATAGTGGGACTTTTGGTTTAAAATACCATAGAATTGCCTTGGAGGACCTAGAAAATGGCTAGAGAGGATGCATTTTCTAGGAAAACTCTATGGTAAGTGTGCTGTTTTGTGTCCTGTGGGTAACTGAATCAGTGGATACAGGGGTCCTATTGTACTTGAGAAACATTTTTCAACCATTTTCCAAATGTTTTGTAATATTCTTTCCATACCAAGCCTACACTAGTTAGGACTAATCAATAGGATTCAGGTCTCTGAAGATATACACCTTGATAGGCAGTGTGGAGAGAGGAGTTCATTTGCTCTTTCTGTCTCAGGCAGCAAATCATCCTTGGCTAGTCTTGCCCCTCCCTAAGCTGATGTACACTGTGTAGAAGAAATTCTTTCTTGCTGATTTATTTGACAACTGTGTGATAGGAAAATGTTCAAAATGTCTCTGTGTTGATATGACACTTCCATAATGTCCTAAATAAATCTGGAAAGTTGTGTAGCTGAACAAGTTTTCTAGTGGCTAGAGAGAGAGAGCGACCTCAGCACCTTACCCAAGACTAGCAAAAGCAGAATAGACTATGCTCCTGCGAGACAAGGAGAGAGCCTAGAAGGGAGAGTGCCTTCCTAGCCATCTGCCTCACCAAATGGTCAAATGTCCAACTTTGGGAGGCTTAGTGTGACATCAGTGTTAATGGGTTTCAGATGCCCAGGCAGACTTCTCTCTTCACACACACAGTAACAGACATACACAGACATCTTAAAAAATTATTTTAACAACAACATTCTAAAATATCAATGTTAATATTTTAGTCTCTGCTTTTCATGTTGGCTTTTAAATCCTATGAGATTCCTTTTGGCTCTCAACTGTGATCAGACTGTGGGCTGGGATTATGTTTGTATCTCTTCATATACAGTTGTTTTATTAGATTTTTTTTCCAATTATTTGATTATGCTACCTAGAAATTACATATTTATTTATTTATTTTTTCTGCATAGAATCATAGAGTTGGAAGAGACCACAAGGGCCATCTAGTCCAACCCCCTGCCATGCAGGAATAAAGAATCAAAGCTTTCCCGACGGATGGCCATCCAGTCTCTGTTTAAAAACCTCCAAAGGAGACTCCACCACACTCCAAGGCAGTGCATGTTTTAACCGTTTTAGCTGCATGACACCCAAAGAACTTAGGCTATATTAGGGCAAATGGTAAAGATAATCAAAGAATCAAAGTGCATATATTATGGATAACTTGATACCACAGTATTTAGCTTTCAGAATACAAATTACTATGCCACACATTTCCGTAGACTTCTCTGTGTATGCCTGAATGTATATTCCTATGAATGCAGTGTTGGCTTGTGGCACTAATGTTGGGATGATGAATCCACTCCAGAATTTAGTCTGAGTTTTAAAGGCGCTATCTGAGATACTGAATCCTATCCATAAAATAGATCATCACTGCTACCAGTCTCCGCTGTAAACTGTATGTATGTATAAACAGAAAGATATTAACTCACACACACAAGAGAGTGTCAGAGTCAACACCAGCCATGAAGCTCCCCCAGAATGATACTGTATCATATTGTGGTATCAGCTTAGAGGAGAGGGCACAGGGTAATGGCTGCCTCCAGGAAGCAACGGCTGAAAACTATGCTGCTGCCACTGGTTGTGGTTTGTATAATAATTATGATAAAATGAAATACAGAGGGCTATTTACAAAGTTCTATTGGTGCCTTTGTCAAAGCAAATTTCTTCCCTGGACATTTTGCAGATTTCCCAACTCTGCCATATAAAATAAAAAAAATAGTAAACTGAACCCCCAGATATGCCACCATCCCCCTTATGAGGTGGCCAATTTTGGCATGGCCATATTTATGCATGCCTGTCCAAACCCACACACATACAGCACAGAATACACAGGGGAGGGAGGAGGTTTGTCAGTGTTGTTTAAAAAAAAAACTAGCAGCAGCTGTCTAGGATCTAAGCCCAACATCATCCCCAAAGCCCTGCTGTCTGAAGGCTATTTCCCACATGCAAGGCCTACTTACTTCCTCCACGTCCTCACTGAGAAAACACCAGCCTGAGCCAGGCAGCAACAACATAAAGACAGCTGGAGCTATTCTTGTCATGAATCTGAATCGCCAGCCCTGGAAGTGCTGAAATTGCTTCCAGCTGTATCCCATATAAAGCCCATTTCATGCTTCCGTTCCTCCCAACAACACACACGCTTAATTGTAGGCCAATAAATGTTGTGCATATGAGCTGTTCCTGACCTTTACCCAGAGATGTTGGACCTAGGAGAAGATGCAGCCTGGGCACAGTCACTCCCTTTCTTCCTAAAATGGCAGGAAAATGGGAGACCTTAATCCCAGTGGTGTGGACAAACTACCAGTATGTTTTCATTGGCACACATACATCCAGTATTAACTGCTGCACCCCATTTCTCCTTCCCAGGGGAAGTATTCCTGTCTCTGCACTAAAAACAAGGTGGTCTCCATTTGTTGGGAGCCAGTGCAGTGGGGTTTGAGTACTGGACTAATGCTCCATGAAACCCAGGTTCAAAATCCCCACACAGTCATGGAAAACTTACTAGGCAAGTCACACCCTTTTAACCACAGAGGAGGTAATGGCAAACCTCCTCTGAATAAAACTGGTGAAGAAAACCCTATGATAGGGTCACCATAGTCAGAATCATTTTGAAAGCACATAAACAACTCTCTGTGTTACTCTGAGCCTTGGGAAAGGGCAGGAGGTGACAAGAGACACTGATTTATGGCTGAAATCCATCTACCTGCTGGGATTCAGGGAAATAACTGACAGACACACATCCCGCCCCCCCATGTGGCTTCCAAGATGATCCTGGCTTGGCTGAGGAAGACTGGGATGGGGTCCATGGCCTGGGAGGGGAGTGGAATTGCTGGCTGTGATCCAGATGCAGCTCAACAAGGCTTAAAGACCTAAAGGCTGAGCAACATGCAGTGGCAAGAAGGAAAGAATGCTTCTAAGACTTCACAGCACACCAGGGCTCTTTTATACATGCACAGGCTCATCATTTGATGACAGCTGTGCCCAGTAATGCCTTGGACCAAAGATCTAACACCATAGCTGCAACATCTCTATTGTCTCACGCACATGGCTTATAAATGGAGCCAGCCTTCACATTCAGAGGTCAGAATTGCTTATAATATTTACTAGTTACAGTTATTATTCTGTCTTTCCTCTAGTGAAGGATGCATATATTGCTCTCCTCCTCCCCACTTTATACTTACAACTCATCAATGAAGCACATCAGACTTAAAGAAAATGACCGGTCCAAAGTCACCCATTCCAAAGTCTTGAACCTGGATTTCCTAAGTCCAACACTGGTTCTCAAATACTGCCTTACACGTGTTTGTTTGGGGCTGTCTGCAATACTGAACAATGATGTGGCAAATGCAAGAAATGTAGATGAACAAAACCACATACTATGACAGACATCCTTCACCATTTGGGAGAGCATCTCTTATAAAATGTGCTAAGCATACCATTGAGTTTGACCGTTAGTGCACACATTTATGGGAACATAGTAAGCTGGCATAGACTGTAGGTCAAACAGCCAGAGAACATGTTTAACATAGGTTTTTTTAATAGATGTGCTCCCCCAAGTGATGAAAGTAGTCTGTTTGTCACAGAATGTGATCCTCCTCACTTTTCTATCTTGGATTTATCATGCTTTGTTTTGTGATTGGTCACTGGAAGGTAAATATAGGCTTAATTTGCAAGGTTGATTGCTGTGGCACTTCTCTCTAAGGATATCCCCTTGTGGGGTAGAAAACAATCATAGAAAATACACATTCTCCTTACCATCTAGGTTGACAGTGAGCCAGACTATTGGTGCATCCAAATTAATATTGTTGAAAATGACCAGCAGCAACTTTCTACATCTGCAGGCAGGATTCTTTCTCAGCCCTACCGGGTGGTGATGAAAATTGCAATTAGGACCTAATCCACACAAAACACATGCTGTGTGGCTGAGCTAGGGCCTCCCTCCCTACAAGTCATCAAGGATAGAGAAATGAACTGAGATACCTGTGTATGAAGCATGAACTCTTCCAGTCAAGTCCTGAAACCTTGGCACCCCTCCTCTGAGAATCAGGAAACAGAATGAAAGCAACTACTTTTATGTTTCTAAAGAAACAAGATATAGGTGTTGACACTTGGAGTGGGGGGAGCAGAGAGATGAACAGACTCAGCCCTGAAGAAAGTGTTTGTGTGAGAGAATCTCTGTGTGTGTGTGTGTGTGTGTGTGTGTAAGGAGTGAAAGGAAGAAAAACTGATTCATACCATTTCCCACCCCAGTTTAGCTTAATTACATTTCATGGCTTTTTAGTGGTGTGGAAAGACATTTTAAAAGTGTTCCCAGAGTACAGAAGGGCAGATTCCTAAAAGAAGCAAAGCATACAGGAAACATTTATCTGCCAAACCATGTTGAGGGTAACATATCCCAATGGAAACAGTTCTGGATTTGGAAAGGACATGGCCTCTATCCAGTCATCTTAGAGGAGGGCTCAGATTTGCCACATACATTTTTCTGCCCAAGGTGTCAAACTGCTGGAGTTCAATGGGAGCATTTAATAAGTTGTCAGCAGGCAGGGGGCCATGTAACGCAAACCCTTTTGCTGTTGCTTAACCCAAAGCTACAACTACCGATCCACTTTACATAAAGCTTTACCCCAGTTCAAACACCTCCTCAAACAAATTAGGGGCAGTTAAAATAACTGGGGTGGAGGGAGAGAAAAGAGAGTGTGTTGACTGTTTGAATGGCAATTAAACTGCACAGATGACTGAAAGAAATAGGGATTACACCACTGAGGATGTATGTACAGGATCACAAAATAATGAGTAGATAGTACCATCTGATATATTTTAACCAACCTGTTGCCCTTACAATCATTGGGGTAAGCACTTTCAATGCATGATTTGGTTGCAGTGATGCAAGTAGAGAACTAGGAGGAGGGAATTTAATTGTTTAGGGATAATATCCTGCAGTCTTCTTTATACTGTTTAGACAAGGATGGGGAATAAATGACCCTCCAATGATTTCTGGACTGCAACTCCCAGCATCCTGCACATCTGCCTACATTGGCTAGGGCTGATGGGAGATGCAGTCCAGAAATACCTGGAGGATTGCATTCTCCACCCCTGCTATAGAAATCACATTCACACTCACACACACTTGTACTTGTATATGAACAAATCTGGATTAACCACTACCTACTAGTTTTGTACTCACAGTCAATAACCAAGATTAGAATCAACATTCAGAAACCGGCCAAAATATCTGGTGTCGCTAAAAGTGCACAACGTAACTGATGAAATAATTGAGACCAGCTGCCTTTTATCACAATCCTGATATCTGAAGGAGGACATTTTACATTGTCATAACTGTGCAATTAAAATGTTCCTTTTTTCCATAGTACTCTAAACCCCCAGTTGTATGATAAAATATCTGAAGATTGTTAAAGGTTAATTAATGCATTTTGATCTGTGGCAATTGATAAAATGGACTGAGTCCACTAAAGCTTACACTAGGAATTTCTTCCCAATTACTCTCAAGGGTGCTACACAAAACAGCACACCTACCATAGAGCCTTCCTAGAAAATGTGCTCTCTAGTCATTTTCTAGGTCCTCCAAGGCAATTTTATGGCATTTTAAACCAGAAGGCCCATTATTTTCAATGGTGTTCACTATTATCCATGGTTTTCGGTATCCACACACCCCCAGAACCAATCCCCAGTGGATAAGGGGGTCCTACTGTACTGGATTCCTTTATACTGTATTTTTAATGCTAAAACAGACTCATACGGTTATCTCTTTGAACAGTAATGAATTCTCAGTAGCCTTGTGTGCAACCAGCCGACCGAACAGGTAGAAGCAACAGGATCCCACCCACTACCATGTATCAAGGAATTACCTTTCCCAAGATGAGAAAGAAAGGAAAAAGAGAGCCCCAAATAACTTGGAGTAGGCAGCATGGCATAGTGGTTTGAATACTGGACTGGGACTCTGGGAGACCAGCGTGAGAATCCCCAGCATGGAAAGCCATGGTGACCCTGGGCAAGCCACACTCTCTCAGCCTCAGAGGAAGAGCATGGCAAACCTACTCTGGACAAATCTTGCCAAGAAAACCCTGTGATAAAGTCACCTTAGGGTTACCATAACTCTGAAACAACTTTGAAGGCACACAGCACCAACAACAGTAACCAAATTCACTTCATGAGAACCAGTTACGGTTAATGCTCTTTAGGCATGGGTCTGCACTGTACTTGCAATCACATGTGCCTGAAAAAAATTAACCCCTTCTACGTCCCACTTTTTCTGCATTGCAGCTTTTCGGCTATAGGTCCTCTAAATTAATTAAACAAAGTATGGTGTGTGAGTGTGAGTTTTTTTCACATGCATGGTGCTGCCTGCCAATTCATATGTGCATGTGCACGCACACATTGAGCATGTTTCTAACACAGAAAAGTAAGCACGAGGCTTCGTTTGTAAAATCCCTGCTACTAACGAGTATTAAAACCCTGCAAGGGTTGGAAGCCATGCCCTATGTATGAGGAGCAGCTTAGGGAGCTGGGTATGTTTAGCCTGGAGAAGAGAAGGTTAAAAGGGGACATGATAGCCATGTTTAAATATTTGAAGGGAGGTCATACTGAGGATGGAGCAAGCTTGTTTTCTGCAGCTCCAGAGACTAGGACTTGGAGCAATGGGTTCAAACTACAGGAAAAGAGATTCCACCTAAACATGAGGAAGAACTTCCTGACAGTAAGAAGTGGAATGCGTTGCCTGGGAGTGTGGTGAAGTCTCCTCTTTGGAGGTTTTTAAACCGAGGCTGGATGGCGGAATGCTTTGATTGGGTATTCCCGCATGGCAGAATGGGGTTGGACTAGATGGCCCTTGGGGTGCACTTCCCACTCTAGGATTCTAGGATTCCTGTACGGGGTGCACCCATTTTGTCCCTTCTTTGGGCAGCCCACGTGGCAAAGGCAGGCTGTACGGCCACCCAACCAAACCACCCGAGCAACCCAGAGCCGCACCCGCTCCCTCTTTTTTACGGGGCGACGGCTCACCGAAGAGGCCGAGCGACACGCGGGCAGCGCCTCCCTTCCCTTCCCAACGCATCCCTTGTGTTTCTTCCTATTGCCCCCTCCTCCGCCGCCACCTCGGCAGCCGCCGCCCCGCTTCTCCTCAGCGTCCACAGCGTCGAGCCAGTCAAAGACCAGCGTCCCTCCTTCATTCCCAAGCCGAGGCCTCGCCAAAGGGCGCCTGGCCGAGTCAGCCCAGCCACCCACCCACCCACCCGCCGTCCTTGTCCCCAAAGCCCCCCGTGGCTGCCTCTTCCCGCCCTCTCCCCTCGCCACAAATCCCCTCACACGCCCCCTTCGCGAGCTCCCCACACGCCCGGCGAGTTTGGCAAGTTTGGGCTTTTCTTGACTGGAAGCGGGAACGCTTGGGCAGAATGGAGGGGAGGGAGAGAGGACTAGGAAGGCTCAAGAGACGAGGGTGGTCGCCTTCTCTTCCCGCCTCCAGCAAACCCCGTCCCATGCCGCGTCCCACTCCCGGCTCCTCTTTCCTCCCAAGCAGAGCGATGCCTCTTGCTTCGAGGCTGATGCAACCGCCCGCTGGCGTTGCAAAAGGAGGACGAGAACGCACGCCTCGGTTTCCCCTCACGCGCGGCCCCGAACTGAGCAGGAGGGCTGAGCCCACCCGAGCCAAGACTCACCCGCTCTCTCTGTGTGGGCTCTGGACAGAGGAGGAGGAGGAGAAAACCCGGAGAAGGGGCTTTATCTCCAAGCCCCCGAAAAGGGAGGGAAAGGCGCGAGGGGCTGAGCAGCGCGCGCGGAGACAGACAGACACACAGAGGCGAGCCAGCGCAGAGACAGACACACAAGACACACACACACACAGAGGCGCGAGCGCGCCCGCCCCCCTCAGCCAATCACGCCCCGAGGAAGTTGCAAGCTGGAGCCAGGCAAAAGTTTTGGGTGGGAAAGGGAGGCCGAGGTTGGGATTCCCCGTGGGAATGGGAGCAGGTGGTGCGCGCCACCCTCGCCGTCTCCTAAGCCGGTTTCCCACTCTTGCCAACGCTGAGGGAAAAGGCCAAGCGTGTGGCTTCGAGTCTGTAGCTAAGCCACAGTTTTTGTGTGTGGGGGGGTTGCTTTCCCCCCTTTTTGGGGGCCCACGCGTGCACTAGGGTAGCTGCCTTTGATGGAGCAGATGGATACTGGGAGGCGCAACGTCTGAGGGCGATTTGCGCGTTAGCTCGCTGGTTGTCTATACAGTAGGACCCCCGTATCCACTGATTCATTATCCACGGGACACAAAACAGCACACCTACCATAGAGTCTTCCTAGAAAAATGTGTCTTCTCTAGCCATTTTCTAAATCCTCCAAAGCAACTCTGGTATTTTAAACCAGAAGCCCCATTATTTTCAATGGTGTTTGGTATTATCCAGTTTTCAGTATCCACGAGGCCCCTAGAACGAATTCCCAGCGGATACTGGGGTCCTACTGTACGCTGGAAATACCCCTCACAGAATTCACAGGGAATACAAGCTGTCTTAATGAGATCCCACATTGTCCCATCCTATTGTGAAGAAGGGGGGCCAAAAAGAGGAAAAACTACATGAGAAAATCATTCACTCATGGTTTTCCCCAGCTTAAGACAAGCCATTCAACATGAAAAAGCTTCCCCATACAAGACAAAGCGCAAACCTCATTGGTTGGATGAGCGCAGGGCGTCACAGCTGGGTTACAGGGCAAGCGCCCACTGCCATCATGTTGGATTTTCACCTTAGCAAGTGATAGCTAAGGCGATAAAGTGGGGGTTTGTGCTATCTTTTTTCCTTCTTTTTCTTTTGAAAGGTGGAATATTGCTTGTGTGCACCATAGAAATAGTTTTGTTTTGTTTTTAAAGTTTGGCAGCGGCAGATTTAAAAACGCAAGTAATTCACTTGCA
Organism: Gambelia wislizenii; assembly: GCA_030847615.1. NCBI lineage: Eukaryota > Metazoa > Chordata > Lepidosauria > Squamata > Crotaphytidae > Gambelia > Gambelia wislizenii. Next base: position 252,629,895 of record JAUMIR010000002.1, on the reverse strand, counting down.
GCTGCCATCTCAGCTACAGGCATGCAAAGTTTATGGGGTTTTATTAATAAAACCATTAAGACAGGTTGAAGCTGCTATGACTTGTTCTTACTATGGAGCAGTCCGATTTTTCCCCCTTCGTGAAGACAAGCGCAAGAGTATTCTACACAGTTTGTGTGTGTGAGGTGAGGCGTCAGGGCAGGAGCAGCACCTTATGTCAGCTCTAAGGCAAGGTTTCTGGATGGAGGTAATTCACCGTTATAAGCAGCCATCGTCAGGTATGCAAGGGGAGAGGCACAGAAAAACCAAGGGGTAGTCTAAACAGTGACAATACTTCTCATAGAATTCGAGGAGAATACGATATGTGTTAATGGCCTCCCGCATCAATCTACAGTATTCGAAAGGAGGGGAGGTAAAACCACCATAAACTCTGCGGGAAAAGCCTTCGCGGCTTTCTCCAGACTTTAAGAAAAGCTTGGTGGGGAATGCATATTCCCACTCTTTGGGACAACTGATTTGCTTTGAGGCGCATCCCCTATAAAAGCGGAAGTGGAAGCTGATTGGTTGGACGTAGGCAGGGGGCGGAGTTTGCTAACAAAGCAAGCGCCCAGAACCGCCCTGTTGGATTTTCGCCTTAGCAATCATGCATTCAGGTCATGAAACTGCCTTTTTCTTTATTTTTTAAAATTTATTTAGGCAAAATATTATATTTTTGCATCTTAGATATGCTTTTTTCAAAAAAGAGACTGGCAGCAGCAACTGGTGAAAATAAAAAAATTAAAATGTGAGTAATTCTCTCATGGCCACCATCTTGATTCACAGGCATGCCTGTTAGGACAGCAAAAGCGGATAGCTTCGCATGCCTGCAATTTTGCCAAAAAAACTGTTAAGACAAATCGACACTGCTGCAAATATGGGCGCCTCACCCCATATCATCCTGCCTGTGGTTTAAAATCGGGGACGGGAGCCATGGGGCCCTCCAGATGTTGGACTGCAACTCCCATTTTCCCTTATGACTGGCTATGCTGATTAGGAATGCTGGGAGTTCCCCCCGACAACATCTGGGCCTCCCACATTATATTACTTTTTAAATTTATGTATTAGTTATTTATACCCCGCTCTTCAGCCACAAGGCTATCAGAGCGGCTTACAAACTGTTTTAAGCAATAGCAATTTATACATCTATACTGCATTAAGCAGTTTCCAATGTGTGTTAGCTAATTGCCCCCACAAGCTGGGTACTCATATTGACCCCTGCTTAAGATAATCACAGGAAGTTCTTCAAGGGCCTTGGAGGACTGTATCTAGTGATAAGGGACAGAACCTTAGCCACTGTGGCACCCCAGCTGCAAATATTAGTTGGTACCCTCTCTCTCTCTCTGGCTTTTCTTCGCAAACGAAGATTCAGGAACGACTCATCCCGCGCTTTCTGCAAGCGCGCTGATGACTAAAAAGGCCAATCCGAGATAAACAAGTCTGGTTGCAGAAGGCACAGCAGAAGGTCTCCTTGGGTGATGTTTTCGCGTTGTGATTCTTTCTGCGTTGTCGTTTCTCTTCAAGACTTGTTCAGTGTGAGTTCTCAAATAAGGCTGCAGCATTGTGGATAGTGCGTCTCCATGCCTCCCGATGTGAGGCCAGGGAGGACCATTGTTGGTGATCAATTTGGCCGAGCCTGAGATGTTGTTTCAGGGAGTCCTTGTATCGCTTTGGTACAGAGCCAGCTTAAACCCTCTTTGTTGGACCAAGGTTTTTTCTATGGCTCCTTTGCTCAGTTTTATTGTCTTTCCTGCTTCACTTTCCAAAGAAGACCTGTATTGGAGTTTTAAAACAATGCAGTAAAATAAATAAATGACCATAAAACAGTCATCAGACAATGTACACTCATGACCAGGGGGTTGCTTAGACAATGAAAAAAAATCCTCCAAAAAAATGCAAGCAAAACACCTTTTGTCCAGATGAGCTTCTGCTGAGATTCGCCATATTCGGAAGGATAGGGCCTGAAAACTCCAAGTAGTTCATGATTATAACTTTTGTTCTTTCTTGCAACCTTTTTTTAAAAGCATGCGAAAATGCACATAACAGGCCATCTGAACACCAATTCGAATTGGGGCACATCCAGGAAGTCAGAAATGTGATTGGTTGGATGTGCATGTGGGCGAGCTTGCCGGTGACGAAGCGGCCGTTGCCACCATTGTTGTTTTTTCGGGGACATGATCAAGTGCTATTTTCAAGTGGTGGAGCAAAAAAAGTTTGTAAGTAGAAGATCGCTTTTCCACTTCTCTCATTTACCAGCAAAAAAAGGGAGGCGGGAAATGGAGGGAGCATTTTCGGGAGATAATAAGGTAGGCAATTCACTTGCGACCACCATCTTTTCTCACAGGCATGTTCCCTGGGAACTGCAAACGCTTGAAAGCTTTCCATGCCAGTGATCTTGCAAATGGATCGTGGGGACAAGTGAACGCTGCTGCAATAGTGAGGTAATGCTCTTTCCCCTGCAATTAATTCTCCTGTCTAGCTAACCCCCCTGTAACCTGTTAATTGATAGCATTTCCAGGTTTTTTAAAGGCTGTTTGAAGCATTTGAGCAAATTCTTTTGCCTAAAAACACCCTATCTATACCTGCCCAATGTACATATGACCTGAGATCTGCTAAAGAGACTTTCCTTATCATCCACCAGTGGGAGTAATACATTGCAGGAGGAGGCGGGTCAGGACCTGCTGTACTATGACACCCCAGCTGTGTAATACTTTCCCCCTGGAGGGCCAATTGGTGTTGACACTGCTTTCATTCTGATGCCATGTTGAAACATTAAAGCCTTTGGGGCCCGACTGGTGTATTCCAAAATGTACAGGCACATAGTTTTTAAACTGGCTTAACATTTGGCACATTTTAAACTGTTAGTGGTTTGATCTTTTTTAGTCCATTTCAATTATTTTCATTGTTTGACATTTACAATTATTTTGAAGGGCTTACATCGACTTTACGTCTACACTGCCCTGAGATCCCATGATACATATATACTAGCTGTACCCAGCGTAACATACGCCATTATAGTAGATTTGAAAGGTTCACACAGTTCAGCTACATACTATTATTTTAGGAAAAGAATATTGGTGGTGATTGGCTGAGGGAGTGAGAGGAGGGAGGGGCCCTTGTGAGGCTGGGGGCGTAGATGCAGGTTGAGCGGCAGGAGTGGATTGTGAGCTGGAGAGTGAATTTGCATGTGGGTTGTGATTGGCTGAGGAAGTGAGAGGAGGGAGGGGATTGGTTGGGTATGTTTCCTAAGTGGCCAATCAGCACACTAGGAATGGAAACATACCCAAGCATTTTATATAGAGAGATATTTATATAAATAATGGGTCTTTTGCTCTGGAAAAAAAATGGGCAGTGCTGGGGACCTTTGAAGGATCGTGGGGGTCTCAAATGCTGCACTGAACCCACCCCAAGGGGCTTTACGTGGCCTACAGGCCACATGATTTCCACCCCTAATGTAGATAGACCGTAATGCACTGGTTTAGTTAAAAGGGGAGCTGCAACAAAATGTTGCAGTGTGGAGCCCTGCAGTTCAGAATTCTGGCCAGTTCCCTCCTGCTCCAATAGTCAGCCTGTATTCTATATCTACTTTGCATGCTGCATCATACTTGGGTAATTCTTCCTCACCCCTTTTTAGGATCTTTTTCCTTCTACAATCCCTGGAGCTGCCCAAGGCTGCTGATATTTTCCTTGTGTGAATGATGGGTGGTGCCACTTTGGATACATAAACAGTGGCACTCCCCGCCTGGACCTCATGAATGATGACAGTAAAAAAAAAAGAGAGAGATTGAGAGAGAGAGAGAGAAAGAGCAAAAGTCACAAGATGTCCATATGAAAAACTATGTATTTTGACTGCTGCCAACTAACAAATAGACCTGAAATGTAGCCATTTAATTCGATGAAGGCTTAGCCCATCAATTAAAAAAAGGGACACTTTATTCACATCCACGCTACGCCCTCGGAACAGCTGAAAGATGCAGGCGTCTGGTGGTAATGTCACCCATTTTTGTTCTTGTAACGTTCTTCTGATGCAGATGGGGACGCAGTTTTGTGCCATGTTCCCCTGCATTTGATAAAGTCTTGGAAGAAAAGGTCAGCACACTTCAGGAAAGTATTGACATTCTTCAGAATGTTAGGGCTTCTCTAGACAATGAAAATACTCCTCATAGAATTCTCTGGGAATACCTTTTGTCCCAATAAGATCCCACAGTGATTCACCTTATTCAGAAGAAGGGCATGAAACCCCCCATTTAATGCTTGAGAAAAGCCTTCGCAGCTTTCCCCATATTTTTTAAAATAATGCAAGGAAATGCACATTAGCACTCGTTAGAACAACTCTCTAATTTGCTACACATTTCAGATAGGGCGGAACTGGAGATCTGGTTGGTCAGACATGCGCGGGGGGGGGGGCTTTTGCACTAGTGTCTGTGCACTTTCTTTGCCTGTGAAAAGAGAAGGGGGTATCATTTGATTGTTTTAAGCAGACGGTCAAATGGGGTGAATGGTGCCTTGAGACTAAGCACTGTCTCAAGCAATATACAGTTGCAGTGAATTTGTCAATCCCTCTAGGAATCGGAGGTCCCCCCCAGCCTCGGGAAGGATGGGAGATTAAAGGGGCTTGTTGGGGATCTGAAGATTCTCCCTCTCAAAGCAGTCAGGAACGGTTTCTGACAGCTAAGAGGGGAAGCAAAGGATTGCAGAGCATCCATGGACTAAAGCTTCACCTGCATTTTTTTCAATACAAAGCAACAATGACGAAGCAATTAAAGGGAAATCCACAATCTCTTAGAATATCCTCTTTTTCTACAGAAATATAGCAGCAGTTAGGAGATCATTGGACTCTGCTGTCTCACCTAAAATGAAGCAGCGGGAGATGAACTCAACTCCTGAAGGTAACAGTTGCCCAAACAGGAGGCCAGCAACAAGAGATACTGCAAGCCAAGATATGAGTCTATTTAACCACTAAGTGCAGCAAGAAGAAAAGAAAGGTGCTGGTAGTAGGGGACTCATTCCTCAGGGTTCTAGAGGGAGCTGTGTGCCAGCTTAACAAGATGAATCAGTAAGTGTGCTGTCCCTGGTGTGCACATTTGGGATGCCACTGACAGCTTGCCACAGCTGATCAAGAATACATATCAGAACCCCTTTCTCCTTATTCATGTGGCACCAACAACACTGCAAAGAACACCTTTGGCCAGATCACCTTGGTCTATAAAGCTTGGGAAGGAAGGTGAAGGGTTTAGGGACTCAGGTGGCATTCTCACCAGTTCTACCAGTGAAAGGTAGAGGACCACATATAGTAGGGATAGGAAGATACTCCAAGTGAATGACTGGCTATGCAGATGGTGTCAACAGGAAAGGTTTGGCTTCTGGGAACACTGTCTTCACTTTTTAGACAAAGCACTACTGGCTACAGATGGGCTACATCTCACAAAGACTGGGAAGAATGTCTTTGGCAAAAGCATGGTAAATCTGATCAAGAGGGCTTTAAACTAAACCCTTGAGGAGTTAGAGATGATAGCTCAAACATCTGTCCAAAAGCAAGCTCTAAACACAAGGATATAAATTCTAAAGGAGAAACTGAGGAAGAGGATGGGAGCCACAGTAAAACTTGCAATAAATAAAAGATGTGAACAAACAAGGCTTTAGATGTCTATACACCAAAGTGCAAAGTTTGGGAAACAAACAAGACGAGCTTGAAGTCCTACTGCAGTAAATATGGTTTTATAGGTATGACAAAGACTTGATGGGATAATCCACATGATTGGAATATAACAGTTGAAGGATATAATCTTTTCAACAAGAATAGACAAGGAAGAAAAGGAGAAGGAGTAGCATTATATGTCAGACAAATTCACTTGTACAGAAATATATGTGAGTGATCAGACTGGGCCAGTTGAGAGCATTTGTGTAAAGATAAATGGAGAAAGAAATAAAAACATTGTGGTAGGAGTTTACTACATGCCACCAAACCAAGACAAGCTAGTGGATGATGCTTTTCAGATACAAATCTCAGAAATATCCAAGATGCAAGAACTGGTAGTTATAGTAGACTTCAGTTATTCTGATATCTGTTGGGAGACTAACTCTGCAAAGCATAGGCTCTCCAACAAATTCCTGATGTGCCTTGCAGTAATGTCCTCTTTCAAAAGGTCGAGGAAGGAACAAGGGGATCAGCAATCCTGGACTTGATCCTAATCAACAGGGAGGAGTTGGTCGCTGGAATCAAACCAGTTGGTACTTTAGGGGGAAGTGACCATGTAATGCTAGAATTTGTGATTGTGGGACAGGCCAAATAGTCAAACATGAACGTTCGATTTCAGGAAAGCTGACTTTATCAAGCTCAGGGAAATATGACATGGTAGCGCAGTGGAACCTCTGAGCATATCAAAGAGGTCCAGGCAGCAAAAGTTATTGTAGCTGAGTTTTATTCTCCAGGCGAGGAAATAAGCACACAGACACAGACGTGTGTCTAAACTACTTCTCTTTTCTACAGCATAATATAATATTTACAGTGAGTCAGAGACCCTTCTATGATGACTACGTATCACAGCATACAGTACAGTACAGTCCTGTCACTGCAAAGTCCAGACAGAAGTGCATATAGTTACATAGCATAGTCTAACAGTATACAGAGACAGTGGTTCCCACACAGATTCACTCACTCTCTCACAGAGGTAAGAGTTCCTCCCAAGGCTAGCTTTCCAGGCCTAATCAGATACTTTGGCCAGCTGCATTTAGCCCTCTCACCACTGGCCCCTGCAGGCTGTTACATGTCCCACTCGCTCTTTACAGTATGAATTTACCAGGTTGCATATCCCATTATCCTGACAAAATATTGGGTAGACTCCCATGGCTAGAGATGCTAAAGGGAACAAACACCCAGCATGGGTGGGATTTAATGAAGAAGAAGTTACTAAAAGCACAATCACAAACAATTTCATGGAAGAAGAAAAATGGGAAATATCTGAGTAAGTCAATATGGCTGCACAGTAAACTTGAGAAGGAAGCAAACCCTCCCCCCCACAAAAAAACCCCCAGCATGTATAAAGAATGCAAAGAAGGAGAAATCAAGGAAGAATACAGATGTGTAGCCCAAGCCTGCAGGAAGCATATAAGGAAAGCTACAACTCAGAATGAGCTAAGACTGGCGAGGGAAGTAGGAAGCAACAAGATGGGATTATGTTGAAAGCAAGAGAGTGACCAAGGAAGTGGTGGGACCGCTGCTCAATAAGGATAGTAAAATGCTAACAGATCACAATGAAAAGGCAGAACTATTCAATACCTACAGTATTTTGCTTCAGTTTCTCCCCCAAAAGAGGAACGTGTGCTTTCATGCATCAGCAGAGGCCTTGGCAAGGAATCCAGCTTGCAAATCAAGAGTCATAAGAGTTAGTCAGGAATCACCTAGTTAACCTAAATGAGTTCAAATGTGCAGGGGCAGATGAACTGCATCCAAGAGTATTGAAGAGACTTGCTGACGTACTTGCAGAACCACTTGCCATCATTTTTGAGAAATTTTGGAGAATGTGTGAGGTGCCGGAGGACTGAAGATGAGCAAACATTGTCCCTCTATTCAAAAAAGACAAAAAAGAAGATCTAGGAAACTGCAGGCCAGTCAGCCTGACTTCAGTACCAGGAGGGAAACAATATTAGAACAGATTATACAGGAGTCTGTCTGCAAGTACAGTAGCACCTCCACATCTGATGATTTGCCAACCACGGATTCAATTATCCTTGGTTGGCAATGGCGGGGGGGGGGGGGGAAATGGACGCAGAGGAGGAATCTCACTTCCCCCGTCCCTTCCCCTCGGAGGACTCCTGGTCCCGCAGAGGCGATCATGCGGGTGAAGGGGAAAGGGAGGGAGAGAAGGCTCCTCCCCTTCCCCCTTTGTCCCCATGATCACCGCTGTGGTGGGGCCATGGCTGGAGAGAAGGGGGAAGGCGGGAGCGATCTACCTTCCTGGCATCCCTCTTCACCTCCGTGATTGCTGCTATGGTGGGGCCATTGCGGGGGTGAAGGGAGGGAAAGAGTGATCTTGCCCCTCCCTTCCCTCAGGATGGCTTCTCTCACCTCGGCGGGGACGAAGGGGGAAGGGGAGGAGGCTAGATGGTCCTGGGATGGCTTTCACTGTTATCCACAGAATTTACCATCCACGGGGACCCCCGGAACCAATCCCCCATGGATACAGGGGTGCTACTATATCTTGATTGACAATGCAATGATCAATAGGAGCCAGCATGGGTTTTTCAAGAACAAATCTTGCCAAACTAACGTTATATCTTTTTTTGATCAGGTCACTAGCTTAGTAGATGGTGGGAATGCTGTAGATGCCATTTATCTAGATTTCAGCAAAGCATTTGATAAGGTCCCCCATAATATTTTGATTTGCAAATTAATTAAATATGGAATAGATGGAATCCATAATTGGTTGGAAAACCATGCTCAAAGAGTCATCATCAGTGGCTGCGCTTCAAATGGGAATGAGGTCTCAAGTGGACAGGACTCAGGGTTCTGTCCTAAGACCGTTGCTCTTCAACATTTTTATCAATGACTTAGATGACAAGGTGGAGAGAACCTTTATCAAGATTGTAGAGGATACAAAATTGGGAAGGATGGCTAATACATTGGAAGCTAGGAAGAGAATTCGAAAGCACTTGGATAAACTATAAAATTGGACAGAAATTAATAAAATTGGGGTTATTGTTGATCCTAAGTTGACTATGAGCCAGCAGTGTGATGCTGCAGCAAAGAAGGTGAATGCTATTTCAGCCTATATTAGTAGAAGCATAGTTTCCAAGTCTAGGGAGGTAATCATCCCACTGGTCAGGCCTCATCTGAAGTACTGTGTTCAGTTCTGACCACCTCATTTTAAGAATGATATAGACAAGTTGGAATGGGTTCAGAGAAGGGCAACAAGGATGATAAGAGGTATGGAGAACAAAACATGTGAGGAAAGGTTGAAGGAGCTGAGTTTGTTCAGCTTGGTGAAGAGAAGACTGGGGAGTGACATGATTGCACTCTTTAAATACCTCAAGTGTTGTCACAGAGAGGAGGGGACAGGCCTGTTGTCTGCTGCCCAAGAGGGTAGGACCAGGTCTAATGGTCTGAAGGTACAAGAGGGTAGAATTTGATTCAACATTAGAGCTTCTTGATAGTGACAGCGGTTTGGCAGTGGAACCAGTTACCTTGAGAGGTGGTGGGGTCTCCTTCTCTAGACATCTTCAAAAAGAGGCTGGGCAGCTACTTGCTGGGGATGCTTGAGCTGGAAATGTTGCAGTGACCAGGGGGTTGGACTCGATATCCCATGAGGCCTCTTCCCACTCTATGATTCTGTCTTTCTATGAGATCTATCAGTCCTGCTTTCTGGCACATTCATTTTTTTAAAAAAAATGCATACATATACAGGTATTAAAGATGAACAGCCTCTTAGGGAAAGGGGCAACCCTCATTTGGCACTGGCATGGTTGAAGAGATGAGGATTCAAAGACCACTTTGTATGACTTAAAATGATTATTTATGGAAAAGTTTCTTTTAAAATGCCCATGGGCCTAGTTGTTTTTATTTTAGTGCTAAATATCAATGACAAATCTGTGTTGGTTCAGAATTTGAAGGGCAAGTGTGTGTATAAACACGTGTGTGCTATGCAGAGGAGAAGCAGCCATTTCTGTGTGCTTCCACTCAGGTATGAAATGCTGCAGCTTCTCTTTAATGGATCCTTGCACCTGTGAAGACACACCCAACTAAAGGTGGTGGCAGGTATGGGTGTGCAACGCCAGTACCCTGGTGAGATCAAACTCTTTTACCCAAAAAGGCTCTGATGCTGAATATAAAGTTCAAAAAAGGAGGAAGTTTATTTTAAAGAACAAAAGTAAAGGGCTTTCTCCTCTCCAGCTCTAAAAGCTTGAAATAAAAGGTATTTTACTGTTTGAGTTTCAGCAATCTTCAGGGTGTCATCTCTCTGGGTTTGATCTTGGTTTGATCTCTTCACTCTGGAGCTGGTGCAGGGTCTTTCAGCTCTTGATTTTTTTGACTTATTTGTTGTTGGCAACTAATTTGGCTAAATGGTGTAAGAAATGTCTTTATCAGCTGTCTGGGCCTGTTTGCCACCAATAAAACAGCTCCCTGCAAGCTCACAGCAAAGACTGAGGAAAAAAAAAAAACCTAAAAAAACTTTTAGCTAAACAGAGCTTGCTGGGAAAGGACAAACCAAACCTGGAAAAATGCAGGGGAATTATTTAGCTCTTCCCATAACTCTAATATAATGAAATATTTTAATGCTCAGACATATTAAGGCCTGAACTAAAACGAAGGAAAATGCAGGGGAGATTCAAGCAGTCCTGGCTGGACATCACAGCACCCTACACAATTATTGCACATTGATTCCACTTTAATCACCATTGCAGCATCCGATGGAATCCTGGGGCCAGCAAGTGGAGGGGCTTCTAGTTTACTCAAAGGCACTAGAGGAGCTCTCTGCTGAGGACTTTATCCACCAGTGTGCTCATAGAATCATAGACTCATAGAGTTGGAAGAGACCACAAGGGCCATCCAGTCCAAACCCTTGCCATGCAGGAATACACAATCAAAGCATTCCTGACTATCCTGCAGCAAGAATTTAAGAATGGAAGCATACCGGTTTGACATCATTTATTATCACACTTCCTCCTCAATAGTGCTTTGGTGCTGCTTTGGCAATCCATGGTCATGCAATCTGCTTTCCACACTGCCACCATAATGCCATCTTCTGACCCCTGTATGCTGTACCCTGTGCATGTGTGTCTTTCAAATTTTTTATTTTATTTTGTGGGATATTTTAAATGCAATTGCAAAATCATGGCAATACTAAAAGAAAATAAAGGAAAACAGCCTGCTTGGGAATAGGGAGTGGGAGGGAGAGAGGAACAGAATCACGCCCACTCACATCACGTGACTGCCAGAGAAGCGGAACTGCAGTGGGAGCAACTTATCACATGGAAATCCATAGTGAAAAAGCAGTGTGATTGGGAGGCAACAGGATTTATCCGTCAATGAAACGGCGTGCTCCAGGAACAGATGGAACGCAAAGCAACTAGACATGGCATAATTTGGTAAGGGACAGCCAAAGATGCCATTATCCCATGGAAATATCACTTTACCAGCATTATATGATACAGTCCTGAGAATTCTACATGCTTCTCCTTAAACTGCAAACCCCAGGATTCCATACAATGTTGCCGTGACAGCTATTGTGGCATCAAAGTACTATAACTGTGTACAGTTCCCCCTCCACATTTGCGAACTCAGCATTCACAGATTTGATTATTTGTGATTTTGGCAGGCCCCCCCGCCCTCCCAAAACTGCAACACAGGGCCTCCGGAGGCCCCGTGAAGGCCCTGGGAGGGAGCGGGGAGGGCCGGGGAGGCCCTGGGGGGGAGGGGGAGGGCCAGGGAGGCCTCCACGGGGCCTTCGGAGACCCTCCAGAGGCCCCGTGAAGGCCTTGGGGGGAGGGCTGGGGAGGCCTCCACAGAGCCTTGGGCGGCCCTGTGAAGGCCTTGGGGGGAGGGGGGAGGGCCGCGGAGGCCTCCACAGGGCCTATGGAGCATCTCTGTAGGCCCCGTGAAGGCCCTGGGTGGGAGGGGGAGGGCCGCGGAGGCCTCTATGGGGCCTACAGAGCATCTCTGTAGGCCCCATGAAGGCCCTGGGTGGGAGGGCCGCAGAGGCCTCCATGGGGCCTCCAGAGACGCTCAGTAGGCCCCATGAAGGCCCTGGGTGGGAGGGGGGAGGGCCGCAGAGGCCTTCACAGGGCCTATGGAGCATCTCTATAGGCCCCGTGAAGGCCCTGGCAGGAGGGGGGAGGGCCGCGGAGGCCTCCATGGGGCCTCCGGAGATGCTCAGTAGGCCCCATGAAGGCCCTGGGTAGGAGTGGGGAGGGCCGGGGAGGCCCTGGGGGGAGGGGGAGGGCCAGGGAGGCCTCCACGGGGCCTTCGGAGACCCTCCAGAGGCCCCGTGAAGGCCTTGGGGGGAGGGCTGGGGAGGCCTCCACAGAGCCTTGCGCGGCCATGTGAAGGCCTTGGGGGGAGGGGGGAGGGCCGCGGAGGCCTCCACGGGGCCTATGGAGCATCTCTGTAGGCCCCGTGAAGGCCCTGGGTGGGAGGGGGAGGGCCGCGGAGGCCTCTATGGGGCCTACAGAGCATCTCTGTAGGCCCCATGAAGGCCCTGGGTGGGAGGGTCGCAGAGGCCTCCATGGGGCCTCCGGAGACGCTCAGTAGGCCCCATGAAGGCCCTGGGTGGGAGGGGGAGGGCCACGGAGGCCTTCACGGGGCCTATGGAGCATCTCTGTAGGCCCCGTGAAGGCCCTGGGCAGGAGGGCGGAGGGCCACGGAGGCCTCCATGGGGCCTCCGGAGATGCTCAGTAGGCCCCATGAAGGCCCTGGGTGGGAGTGGGGAGGGCCAGGGAGGCATCCACGGGGCCTCGGGAGAGTCTCCGGAGGCCCCGTGAAGGCCTTGGGAGGGAGTGGGGAGTCCGGGGAAAGCGACTATGGGGCCTCCGGAGGCCCCGTGGTCGCTTTGGCGAGGGAGGGGGGCAATCAATATTCGCTGATTTTTCACATTTGCGGGGGTCCGTAGAACCTAACCCCCGCGAATGTGAAGGGACGACTGTAGTGTGAAAAAGCCCAGTGACATTTTCTCTCACACATTCCTTAACACACCACGTGGGGAACATGGAACATTGCTCTGCAGACCTTCCCATAAGTTCCAGCTACTAGAATATCTCCAGTTTCTAACCTCCAGAAATGGAGACCAGAATATGAGGAAAGCTATGATCAGAGCCAGCCCTGTCATCAGACAGAGTGAAGTAGTCACCTCAAGCAGCAGGTGCTGGGAGGTATCAGCAAAGTGTTGGAGGAAAGACTTCTGTGCCATGTCACCAGCCACACAGGTCACCTAAGCTACCTCATACCCTCCAAAATTTCACAGATGAACACTGGGATGCATGTGGCCAAGCAACATCAAAATTGAGGACCAAGGGGGAAAGAGGGAGGAAGAGAGAGAGAAACTAGGACATTTTGAAAGCAGTTGAAAAAGTGGGACGATAGAGGATTAATGCTAGCCTGCTTGTGCCATGCAACCCGTCCTGCAACTGAGTAAACTGGCATTCTGTCCTCAGGTGAAAGGAGTAGGGAACCCTGTCTAGTGTTGTTTGATAGTCAGCTCTTCAAGGGAGGGCATCTTATTCTTTGTCTCAGTCAGAATAAGGTCTTGGGCTAGTCCTGGCTGGTCCAGTCCCCCTGCTGCAGAGCTTCAGTTCAGCTGGTTTCTTTCTGTGTTGTTTACACCCCGTGCAGAATGTGTATACACGTATCCAGAACCTCCATGTGTGTATAAGGTCCTGTTTCTCAGCTTAGCTGCAGCTGAGCCTTAGAGAAACCCTTCCCTTGAATTTCCATATTCCTTCGGGCGCCGGGCCTTTAAACAGGCTTGTGCCTGACAATGGATATAATTATGCCTCCTCACTAATTAGGTGTAATTATAAACTGTTTGTTAAAGCAGCTTGAGATTCCAAAGGGCAACGGATTATGAACATAACCCATGAAGAAAGCCAAAGCTATATGAACTCTAGCAATGCTCAGGGTTTCATAGTTTTGGCTCTAACCACTGGACAACACTGCCTCTCTAGCTCACCAAACCTGGCATCAGGTGGTTCTAATTACCTGGAGAGACTGTTGGTCTGTGATTAGGCCAGTTCTATCATATTTCTGCAACTGTTTCAGGAGGAAGAAAGGTAGGGTTTGGACTAAAAGTCTGTAAACCTCACCCGGTATGAACGGTGGTCATGGCTTATGGGATATGCAGCCAAAACATGTGGAGAGAGCACCAGATTACTTAGCCTTTATAGTTATTGTCAGAGCTGTGTAAAACCATACTTAAACAGAGGCTGGATGGCCATCTGCCAAGTGTGCTTTGATTGTGTGATTGTGTATTCCTGCATAGCAGGGGGTTGGACTGGATGGCCCTTGTGGTCTCTTCCAACTCTATGATTCTATGAAAATAAAAATCTGTCACCATGAAAATCTGAATTATGTAACACTCATGCATGCATTATTTGGGTGAACTTTTTAGCTATTTTACCAAATTCCTTCTGCAATAAATAAAATTACACACCATGGGGAGAGGCACAGTACTATGAAGACTTCCCCTGATCAGAGCTTGAAAAAGCTACCTGTTGGACAACTCCCAGAACCCCACAGCCAGCATGGATTCTAGAAGCTCTAGTTCAACAAAGTAGCTTCCCCAAGTTCTGTTCTGGATAAGCATTAGCCACATTCCACCCCAGTCTTGATTTTTGCAGTCTCAGCAGGCATTGTTCCCTACATGCTTTCAAGAAATGTTAGTAGCTATAATTGTCAGAAAGTTGCTCATAAATGCATAATTATGGCCATAAATGTGAGAACAGTATAGAAAAATGCATAATTATGAGCATATCATGCCCTAACTTGGGATTTCCTTTTTGACTCATGCAAAGAATTCTGATCAAAGGAATTACCATTTTGATCCCATACCTGGCATCTCATCTCTCAATTACTGTCCATCTTATCTGTTAACAGCTGATTGGCATGGGCTGGCTATCCAGATGAGGACAGCGCACACTGGCAGGACTCATTGCCACCCTATGAGACCATCCTGCTACCCTGGGGCCATGAGGGCAGGATTTCAGGACACAGGTCAGGGGCCTCAGTCAGCAAAATAAGCAGGAGAGCTCCTACATGCAGGATTTACCACATTTTGAATAAATGAAGTATAATTGTCCCTTCATATTCACTGGGTTTGGTTCCAGGACACACACACACACACACACACACACACACACCTGTGGATACCAAAATCCGTGAATACTCAAGTTCCATTATATGCAATGGCATAGCAAAATGGTGTCCCTTATATAAGATGGCAAAATCAAGGTTTGCTTTTGGGGTTACTATTTTTTGAAGAATATTTTCAAGCCATGAATACTTAAATCCGTGGATACCAAATCCGTGGATATGGAGGGACAATTGTAATACATTTTACACTACCATCTGACCTGTGGTGTTGGTGTGTGGACTATAAGGCCATTAGGCTAAGTGTCTAACATTACCTAACAGTGCTGCTGAATCCTGACCCTCTGTGCTATGGAAAAGTCAGATTTCATGCCTATAAGGACACCAGAAACTCCTTCATAGACTACTGAGACTCCAGCACTGAAACCAACCCATCCATCCAGGGCCAAGTACATTTAAAAAAGCAGATGAATCAACTACCGTACTTATTTCCTGTGAAATCAAAGGCTTTCACAGCCGGCATCCATAGATTCTCCTTGGGTTTTTCCTGGCTGTGAGGCCGTGTTCTGGAAGAGTTTCTTTCTGACGTTTCGCCTGCATCTGTGGCTGGCATCCTCAGAGAATGGTTGGGTAGGTGTGTGTGTGGAGTTTATGTGCTGTGAACCCCTCTTGGGGAGTATATGTAAATTTGTGTAATTGAATGGTTAGTTTCTGGGTATAGAAATGCAAGGCTCGTTAGTGTCTGTTTGGCTAATGGTTGGTTTATGGGCCATTATCTGCTGGAACTCCACCTGTCCCTGGGTGGAATTCCTTTGTAAGTGTTGAGTTTTGATTCTATTGTTCTTCAAAACTGGGAGACAGATTTTATTTACTTTTAAGGTTTCTTCTTTCCTGTTGACGTTGTCCAGGTGTTTGTGGATTTCAATAGCTTCTCTGTGCATTTTGACATGATAGTTGTTGGCCTGGTCCAGAATTTCTGAGGTTTTAAATAGCATTTTGTGTCCAGGTTGGTTTATAACATGTTCTGCTACTGCTGATTTTTCTGGCTGGCCCAGTCTGCAGTGTCTCTCATGTTCCTTGATTCGTGTCTGCACACTGCGTTTAGTGGTCCCTATGTAAACTTGTCCACAGCTGTATGGTATGCAGTAAACTCCTGCAGCTGTGAGAGGGTCTCCTTTGTCCTTCGCTGAGTGTAGCATTTCTTGGATTTTCTTGGTTGGTCTGTAGATTGTTTGGGGGTTGTGTTTCCTCATCAGTTTTCCTATTCTGTCTGTGACTCCTTTGATGGAAGGTAAAAATACCTTCCCTTTGGGTGGCTGTTTTTCTTCTTCATTCCTGTGTTTTTTTCTGGGTCTGGCTGCTCTTGTGATGTCTGATCTGGAGTAACCATTAGCCTGTAGGGCCCAGTTTAGGTGCCTCAGTTCGTCCTCCAGGTAGTGGGGTTCGCAGATTCTTTTTTGCATGGTCTACCAATGTTTTTATTGTGCTTTCTTTTTGTCCTGGGTGATGATTGGAGTTCTTGTGAAGGTATCTGTCCGTGTGTGGGGGTTTTCTGTAAACCTTGTGGCCTAACCGTTGGTTTGGTTTGCGGATGACTAGGACATCCAAGAATGGCTGTGTCCTTCCTTCTCTTTTTCCATCGTGAATTGGATAGTTGGGTGGATGCTGTTCAGGTGGTTCAGGAATGAGACCAAATCTTCTTCTCCGTGGTTCCAGATGGTGAAAGTGTCATCCACATATCGGAACCATGTTGTGGGCTTTTTTGGTGCTGTTTACAGGGCTTGCTTTTCAAAATGTTGCATGTAAAATTTGTTATCACTGGGCTCAGGGGGCTGCCCATGACTACCCCATCTATCTGTTCGTAGAATTCGTTATCCCACTGGAAGTAGCTTGTGGTGAGGCAGTGTTTAAACAAGGCTGTGATGTCCTCAGGAAATATTTGTTGTATGAGTGTCATGGTGTCCATTATGGGGACTTTGGTGAACAAGGAGACAACATCAAAACTTAATCAGTCTGTCTCCAGGTTTCAGTTTAATGTTGTTGATTTTTTCCTATGAAGTGAGCTGAGTCTTTGATGTAGCGAGGGGTTTGTCCTATGTGGGTTTGTAATTGTGTGGCCAGAAACTTGGCCAAGTCATACGTGGGGGATCCAATGACGTTCACTATAGGTCAGAGTGGAATGGAATCCTTGTGGATCTTGGGAAGTCCACATAGTCTTGGTGGGAGAGCCTCTGATCTGCATAGATTCTAGTGTATGATTGGCTGAATTGATGAGTTCTTGATCAAGGCATTTGTTTTTCTGGTTATTTCTGGTTATTTCCTGACTTCAGCAAGGCTTATTTCTGGGTGGGGCCTTTCACACTTCACAATTATAGCACTTTAAACCCACCTTAACTGCCATGGTTCCATCCTATGGAATCCTGGGGTGTGTCATTTTATGTGGTATCTAGACTTCTCTGCCAGAGTGCTCCAGCACCCCACAAAACTACATAGGATGTAGTTCTGTAGCGGAGATGTAGGTAACAGGAGGGGGGCAAAATGAAGTGTTTGCCCCCCCAATAAGAATTATGTCCCCTCAAATGAAATTTTCTTTCAGTCCCCAAATTTTTGTAATGCCAAGAGTGAGCCACTGAAAATCATTCACACCTAGAACTCTCCCATTTGCTATGTTCTCATTCCCTTGATAACTTTGCTGCCTTTTTTTCTTTGGATGCCTCAACTGTATTTCTAAATGCTCAACTGAAGTTTTAACTTACTGTAATGCTAGAAATTTTGGAGCTGAAGGAAAAGTCATGGGGGGGGGAGAATTCTTATGTGCAGGTACAATGACTTCACACACCCCAACAACAGCTATGCACCTGTTCCATAGGATGCAACCATGTCACTTAAAGTGGGATCGAAGTGCTACAATTATGTAGTGTGAAAGGCCCAAATGGGATTGTATCCTACAACTATGACTCCTAACCTCAGTGTTCTTCTTTTATTCCCATTCTTTGTGAGCCACTGCTGTGAGAGTAAAAAGTCCTGGTGGTCTCTACAATGGCCTCATCCCACTCCTCTTTCTTTCTTAAAAAATATTTATTTATAATAAACATAAAAGAAACATGTTCAACATAGACATATTCAAGTCCCACTCCTTTCTCTTGAGGATGGTGGTAGGACACGCACCCCTTCTCTGGAGTTCCTCTCCTTCTCAAGAGGCCTCTCCTCTTTCCTCTTTCACACTCCACACTTATGGCACATGGCTGCATCCTACAGAATCCTGGGGTTTGTGGTTTGGTCAGGAGCACCAGAGATCTCAGTCTGAGAGTGCTAAACAGCCCTCCCTACACTGCCAGTCCCAGGATTTCATGGGGTGTTGCCATGACAGTTAAAGTGGAATCTTAGTGCTATACAGTTGTCCCTCCGTATCCACGTATTTGGTATCCATGGATTTAAGTATTCATGGCTTGAAAATATTCTTTAAAAAATAATAATCCCAAAAGCAAACCTTGATTTTGCCAGCTTATATAAGGGACAACATTTTGCTATGCCATTGCATATAATTAAGTATTCATGAATTTTGGTATCCACAGGGGTCCTGGAACCAAACCTCAGTGAATATGAAGGGACAATTGTAATTGTATAATATGAATGAAAGCATATGGGAAGGATGGATATAATAGATGCTCATCCCGTGGCCTCCTTTTTTTTCTTTCTTCCCCCTTTGTTTCCCAGCTTCCATCACTTCCCTCTCCCCACTTCCAGCCCCACACTGACATATCACAGTATATTTGCCTTCAGCTTGCTGTCACTTCATTTCTCTCTCCAATCTCTACTCCTCTCAGACAGCCTTTAGTAATTTTATCATGCGATTCACCTTTCATTTTGCATTACCAATAAACCACTATTTCTGGGAAGAGTCCTGAATTTTGCTCCCCTTGTTTAGTTACTTTTGGAGGGCATTCCACTCCCTAGAGACGTAAACTTCCTCATGCTACCCATGCTGTGCTACTGTTGATCTGGTCAAAGGTGCTAGGGCCGGGGTTGAAATTGTGTGGCCCTCCAGCTGCTATTGGACAGCACCTCCCAGCAGCCACAACCAGCATAGCCAATGGTGAGGAATGCCGGGAATGTCATTTGAACCATGTCTAGAGGGCCTCATCCCATCCTTGCACATGGGTTAATTTCACCAGACTCAGGACAGACCATCCTCCAGAGGAAAAACACCAGAGCTTCAGAAGGAGAAGTTTCTTGCCCCATCACTTCTTCCTCCAGTGATTTGTTTTTCATAAGGGCTCACTCCCTGCAAGTGGGAAAGTGAATAGAAACACACATCCTAAGCACACATGTTTCTTTAAATGTTGTTGTTGTTGTTGTTGTTGTTGTGTGCCTTCAAGATATTTCAAACTTATAGTGACTCTAAGGAGAACCTATCACAGGGTTTTCTTAGCAAGGTTTTTCAGAGGGAGGTTTGCCATTGCCTTCATCTGAGGCCGAGAGAGTATGGGATTCCTTGGCTGAGCAGGGCTTCGAACCCTGGTCTCAAGAGTCATAGTCCAATATTCAAACTACTACACTACGCTGCCTCCTCTTTAAATATTACCTAAATCTATTTTAACAAACAGATAAACACTAACCCTGTGCTACAGAGTTCAATCTGTAAAAGGCAGTATTACTCTCCATACTTTGCAGTCCTTTGTATATTTTAAAAACCACCTCTCTATATACGAGCCAGCCCGAGCAGTAAGATCTGAAGGAGAAGGCTTTTTCTCAATTTCACTACCATCCCCAGCATGCCTGGTGAGGGTGCGGGAGAGAGCCTTCTCAGTAGCTGTGGAACTCCCTTCCATGGGAGATCTTATTGGACCCCTACCTGCTATCCTTCTGCCAGCAGGTAAATATCTTTTTATTTAAGAAGGCTGTTGGCTTTTAATATGATATGGCAGACTGAGCTTTTAATGCGCGGAGGGGGTGTTTCCAATTTATTATGTTTATATATGTTTTTAAAGCGTTTTTAACCTGCAGTTTTGACGACTGTATTTTAAATAGAAACTTGATTTAATTGTGTTTTAACTTCTATACTAAAAGCTTTTAAATTGTATTGTGTTTTTAAAAGGTTGTACGACACTTTAGAATCATAGAATCATAGAATTGCAGAGTTGGAAGAGACCACGAGGGCCATCCAGTCCAACCCCCCTGCCACGCAGGAAATCTTGATCAAAGCATCCCCGACAGATGGCCATCCAGCCTCTGTTTAAAGACCTCCAAGGAAGGAGACCCCACCACGCTCCGAGGGAGTGTGTTCCACTGCCGAACAGCTCTTACTGTCAAAAAGTTCCTCCTCATGTTGAGGTGGAATCTCTGTTCCTGGAGCTTGCACCCATTGCTCCGTGTTCCAGTCTCTGGAGCAGCAGAAAACAAGCCTGCTCCATCCTCAGTGTGACATCCCTTCAAATACTTAAACAGGGCTATCATATCGCCTCTTAACCGTCTTTTTTCCAGGCTAAACATACCCAGCTCCCTAAGTCTCTCCTCATAAGGCATTGTTTCCAGACCTTTCACCATTTTAGTTGCCCTTCTCTGGACACGCTCCAATTTGTCAATATCCTTTCTGAATTGTGGTGCCCAGAACTGGACACAGTATTCTAAGTGAGGTCTGACCAAGGCAGAATAGAGTGGCACTATTACTTCCCTTGATCTAGACACTATACTTCTATTGATACAGCCCAAAATTGCATTGGCCTTTTTAGCTGCCGCATCACACTGTTGGCTCATGTTCAACTTGTGGTCTACTAGGACTCCTAGATCCCTTTCGCACGTAGTCTCATTCAGCCAGGTCTCTCCCATCCTATATTTATGCATTTCATTTTTCCACCCTAAATGCAGTACTTTACATTTCTCCGTATTGAATTTCATTTTGTTAGCTTTGGCCCAGCTCTCCAGTCTATCCAGGTCATTCTGAATTTTGATCCTGTCCTCTAGGGTATTAGCTACTCCTCCCAATTTGGTGTCATCTGCAAATTTGATAAGTATGCCCCTAATTCCCTCATCTAAGTCATTGATAAAGATGTTGAATAGCACTGGGCCCAGGACAGAACCCTGTGGCACCCCACTGGTCACATCTTTCCAAGAGGAAGAGGAGCCACTGCTGAGCACCCTTTGGGTTCGGCCGGTCAACCAATTACAAATCCATTGAACAGTTAACTTGTCTAGCCCACATTCTACAAGCTTGTTTGCAAGAATGTCATGGGGAACCTTGTCAAAGGCCTTACTGAAATCAAAGTATGCGATGTCCACAGCATTCCCTTCATCTACCAAGCTGGTAACTTTATCAAAAAAAGAGATCAGATTAGTCTGGCATGACTTGTTTCTCTGAAACCCATGTTGACTTTTTGTGATTATGGCATTGCCTTCTAAATGTTCACAGACTTTAGATTCCATACAGGATATTAAATAAATAAATAAATGTTCCAATATGGGTCCTATTCAGTTTAATGGGAATTATTCCCAGGCAAGTGTGTTGGAACCTTATTTAAGGTAATGCCGTTTGAACAAATAAGGCAAATAAGGATTAAAAGAGTATAAAATTACAGAAGTGCCAGTTCATGAATTCACAGAAAGGGCCAATTGAAGGAAAAACACCAGAACCTGCCAGATAACCTGAAAAAGGACTGAAGCACCCTGTTTGATTAACACAAATCATTAAAGCTTCTAAATACAGCTGCCACCTGCACTTTCCCAGAGGTATGTTTGGATGACTGGATACCTGCATGAATTTGAAAATGCATCTTTTTCCTTGTGCAATTCTGCCCATTTACCTATCATTCTCTCACACATTTTCCCCACCTCCATTCATTCATGCTGTTCATATGGAATAGATATACAGATTGAGTATCCCTTACCCAAAAATCCCAAATACTCCAAATTGTCCACGTGGGTGACCGAGATAGTGACACCTTTGTTTTCTGATGGTTCAGTGTACACAAACTTTTTTTCATGCACAAACCTATTAAAAATATTGTATAAAATTACCTTCAGGCTATGTGTATAAGGTGGAGATGAAATTAATTTTGTGTTTCAGCTTGGGTCCCACCTCCAAGATATCTCATTATGTATATGTAGATACAGGTATTCCAAAATCTGGAGGGGAGGGGAATCCAAAATATGAAACACTTCTGGTCCTAAGCATTTTGGATAACGGATACTCAACTTGTATTTATTTTGATGTTATTTCAGGGTATGCAGTCTTCTATTATCATAATATTTCCCACCTTCCTTCCAAGCTCAAATTGACATACAACATTTTGCTAGGTAGGACAAATACAGCAACACAAAACAGAGAGACCTGGCTCAAAACTGACAACCACAAACCCAAAGGAGTGGGGGGAAATAATAATTCCCTTTTACATTTTAATCCTTACAATAACTCTTTGAAGGTGGTTAGGCTGAAAGAATGCACATTGAGTAATTTACAGTATCCCACCAGGCTTCAAGGTTTAAAGGGTGAACTCAATCCAGATCTCCTCAAAGTCCAATACGGTACACTCTATGCTATTTTTACTTTCTCATATGCTACATAAGGAATAAATCCCTCTGAATAAATCTAGCCAAATTTCAAAGTAAAGGTGAATAGGACTGGAACCAGTCTAACAACAGATCAACCCTGTGGCTGCTCCCTTCTCTGGTATATGTCCTCCCATCAAAAGTGCACGGCCCCATCTGTACCTAGGCCTTGTGCAATGGACAGCTTTTGAAATCTTCTGAGCAATTGGAATGCTTATGAATACTTTATGAATTATGAGATACAGCATTCTTCCTGCACCCCGCCCCCACTTGCTGGCTAATAGAGTTAAGCAAATTTTAGAAAGGTTTTAGGAATCTCCTTGCATGTCAAGAGTTGCTCCCCCTTCTCCTTACCCTATCCTTAGTGGGGCGTAGCTTGTATCTCAGACACAGCCAAGCCAGATGGTCACAGTACCATCACGTGACCCAGGTCTTCTGACCTCACAGTTTAAAAAGTTTATGACCCTTTGTCTGCTTTCAGATACAGATAGAAGATGCACATGCTCTCACTCACACACACTTGCACTCACTCTCTCTGAAGAAGAAACATGGACGCTGCCTGCATGGAGATGAAGGGACGTCCTGCCTTGTTTTCCCTATCTTTCCTGATCTCAATAAATGGGTGTGTTCTACCCTAAATCTTTTTAGTCATTTAGGATGTTAGCTCCCTTGAATATGTAGATTGCAAGAGTTATTAGTAAATGCATAAGTATTCTTTTAAAGAAGAAGTTGTTTGTCTTTCTTTTATTTAAGTGGCATTAATGACTGAGTGCTTTACAGTACTTTATTAATTGAGTTTGCCCCGTTTCTGTCTCTGCTAACTCTGCTATACTAGAAGTTTTATTTTAACAAGAAGATATTCCCAAAGGGCTTGCTCCCTGGAATCTTTAATGAATTTTTAATTTTTAAGCTCATACACCCCAACAATACTCCATTGCACCTCAGCAGGTGAGCCAATGTGTAAGAAGGAGTCATTTCAATGTGCACAATCGGAAGACCCATAGCCAGTCACTGTAGACATGTCACAGACTACGGCTGAGTTTACTTCATGTTTGTTTCCGTTATGTTTATTGGATTTGGTGGGCACATTAGCAATGCATTATTTTTCTACGCATTCATGGCCTGGATCTAACCTACCACCACAACAGAAGCTGTGACTTTTAAACTCTCTGCTTCAGACAACAGCCTCCTGTGCTCTCCAAAACCTGAATCCTAAGATGGAAATGGCTCTTTTGATGAGGTGGATAACTGTGGCAGAGGCATGTGGCACTTTTTGACAACTGTGCCAAAGGCGTGGGGCAATGGCAGGCTGTAGTCGTGCATTTAGGTCCCCAAATCAGCTGAAATTTGATCTGGCAGTCTGTTTCCAGTTTGCACTTTAGATGCCCACCTCTGCAGAAAATAATAAGCTTTTAGGAATGGGTGGATGCATATCACTCAGATAGCATTTGGGAGGGTGATTTCCCCCCCCCCCATTTAAAAAAAGAGTGTGAGCTTTGAAGGCCCACCAAAAAGGAGTTGGGGAGTGTGTATGGACTACAGGCCACACTTTAATACCCTCCAACTGTCTCGATTTAGCAGAGTATGGAGATTTTCAGACCGCGTTTCAGCGTGCCTAGCGCAGGAGGAACTTTTGGGAGAAGGACGGCGGTCTTGCGCAGCAGGGGGGCGTTTTCGGATGCCGTTGTCCCTCTCCCGAAACCATCCGTGTCACTTCCATGAAGCTTCGGAAGCCTCAGCGCCATATTTTAATCACGGGCAACCTCCGTGATTAAAATATGGCTCTGCGGCTTCCGAAGCTTCACGGAAGTGACACGGATGGTTTCGGGAGAGGGACAACAGCGTCTGAAAATGCCCCCCTGCCGCGCAAGACCGCCGTCCCTCTCCCAAAAGCTCCTCCCGCGCTAGGCACGCTGAAACGTGGTCTGAAAATCTCCAAAATTGCAATTAATCATCTGTCCTCCCACTTTTTCAGCTGCTTTTAAAATATTCCAGTTTCTCTCTCCTTCCTGCTTTCTCCTTTAGTCCCCAGAGTACTTTAGTTGCTGCAAACTGAGTTCAAAGTACAAAAGTAGTTCTCATGCAATTAACTCAAGAAAGAGGAGATGAGAGGGCCGAGTCTTGTCCTTTTCAGTAGACTTAGGCAAAAACAAATGGCTGCATCCCTTTGTAGCTTGTGTGTCATTCCTCATTTACATGTGCCTGACCTGGTTCTGGGTGCCTTATTTACCTCAGAGCAAGT
This sequence comes from Gambelia wislizenii, assembly GCA_030847615.1. Taxonomy (NCBI): domain Eukaryota; kingdom Metazoa; phylum Chordata; class Lepidosauria; order Squamata; family Crotaphytidae; genus Gambelia; species Gambelia wislizenii. The sequence continues at coordinate 252,605,296 of JAUMIR010000002.1, read as the reverse complement.
GACTCTGCATCAGCAGCAGTGGCACCAAGGAGGGAAAAACCTTTCCATCATGGTTCCAGGCCAGGAATGGGCTTAGACACAGGGAAATGGTAGTGCCTATCGAGCAGGAAGCTGACAGAGAAAGGCAACAGTGGTGGGCCCAAGCAATATGCGGATATGGAGACACATGTAGACAATCTACCTGATGTCCCTGTGGAGTGTGTCAGGTCACTGGTGCTGTCTACTATTCGGAATGTTTACTATTTAGTGCTTAGGTAGCTGGGATATGCACCTGAGGCAAAGCACAAAAATCAGTGTGTATAGAGCCATTGTACTGTCTATCCTCCTTTATGGATCTGAAACATGGGTCACCTATTGTCACCACCTACAACTCCTTGAACACTTTCATCAGCACTATCTACGCACAATCCTAAATATACACTGGACTGACTATGTGACGAATGTTGCTGTCCTTGAGCAAGCAGGGATCACCAGCATTGAGGCCATGATATTGAGAACGCAGCTGCGCTGGGCAGGGCATGTTTCTAGGATGGAGGACCATCACCTCCCAAAAATACTACTCTACGGTGAACTCGCCACAGGTCAGCGTAAGAGGGGCGCTCCAAAAAAACGATACAAAGACTCCCTGAAACAACATCGGCCAAATTGACCACCAACAGTGGTCTGCCCTGGCCTCACATCGGGAGGCATGGAGACGCACCATCCACAATGCTGCAGCCTTATTTGAGAGCTCATGCCAAACAAGTCTTGAAGAGAAATGACAACGCAGAAAGAATCACAACCCAAAAACATCACCCAAGGAGACCTTCTGCTGTGCTTTCTGCAACCGGATTTGTTTATCTCGGATTGGCCTTTTTAGACATCAGCGCACTTGCAGAAAGCACGGGATGAGTCCTTCCTGAATCTTCATTTGCAAAGAAAAGCCAGAGCGAGCGAGTGAGCTGGGATATGCAGTAGTTAGCATTGCTAGGCCTGTGTCGCATTATACTAGTAACCTGACATGAGCAGAGGGCATTGGGGGGGGGGCTGGGGCTGGTATGTGCTGGAGAGATGGCTCACCTGTGCCCCAAGATCACTGGCTGCCTGGGAATGTTTAAGGAGGTTTGCATAAGCACAGATAACTATAATGACCAGGTGGTGGGCAGGGGAGAAACTGAAGCTGCCAGAATGTATTAACAAAGGGGTTTTGGTGCCAAAGCCCCAGAATTGTCTATGCAGTGCTACCGTATGCATCTATATCCTGACAATAAAGCAATCTTAATCGTTGCCTGTTCTACGTATGAGTATGTGTTAATGGAGTTCACCACAGTTAGACAGTTCTCTCTAAAGTCCCTGCCGTGACATGTCCCAAGGAAAAGACGAGCAGGTGTTGGATGGACACAGGAGCCGGGGAGTCGGTTCTTGACAACCCAGATGTGGCAGCTGATGGTGGCGATGAGACCTTGAAGGGAAAGGCCAACAAGAAAAGGGAGCAAGGCGGGAGTGCAAACCCAATGAGAAGCGCAAGAGGTGGCTAGGACAGCAGCAGAGGTAGTCACCTTACTCTCCTTCACCCCCGTCACTCTCTTTCACCCCCATAAAGGAGCTAGGGGCCATACCAGGAGACTGCTAGGCATGGTATCTTGGCCCCAACAAGTGGAACCGGGAAGGCAGAGGCTCCCAGCAGTGCGACATCCCAGCAAGTGTGCAGTATGGCAGAGGCGGTGACCAGGCCAATCTACTCGATCTGGAGATGGATGTAGCATGCATCAAGTTGAAGATGCATGGGATCCAAACCTGCCTGACCAAGATCCTGAACCACTTGGGGCGGAGAGAACCAGAACCAGCAGCGGCCACCAGGGCAGCTGCTCCAGTGGCAGGGGTGCAAGCGGTGGTAGCAGCAGTGACCACGGGGCCCATAGATTGGGAAGAAGAAGAAGCAGAGGTTCACACACAACCTGGGCCTGGACCAGTGCCTCAGGTTCCTGGGATTCCAGCAGCCCCTGCCCTGGTGGAGCCGAGGCAAGCACCCTGTATGCTAAGGGGCTTAAAGGCAATGTTTGACAGATGCCAAGAAATTGCCATACTTCCTCACCCAGGTGAGTGGATTCATGAGGCAGTGGGAGACAGCCTTCTAGACGGAGGAAGAGAAAGTCAACTTTCCAGTCAACTCGAGGGAGAGGCGACTGAGTGGTTGTTTGGGCTGTACTATATGGCCGCGCCTGAACTGGACAGCCTAGGCAAGTTTATGATGGCCCTGAGAGCCCGATTTGAAGACCCCTTCAGACTGGAGAGGGCCCACACAGAGCTCCAGAGGATGCACCAAGGCAGTTGGCCCATTGCTGAATATGCAACAGAGTTCTGGTGGCAGGCGAGCCAGATCCCAGACTGGACTGAAGCCACTAAAGTCTAATACTTTTGGGACAGGCTCAACGCCGACATCCGGGAGTGGGCACTGGTACAAGGCAACCCAGAGACCCTGCTTGGATGGATTCGGCTGGCTGGCGAGGTGAAGGTGCTATGGCAGAGTGTTAAGTTAGCCAAGCAGTGATAAGGGTGGGTTTGTAAGCCGGCTGGCAGGCAGGCGAAGAAGCCAGCATGACCCACAATCACCCGGTGGAGATGGCATGATACCAGTGGATGTAGCTAGGATCATGCCTACGGTGAAGCAAGGGAGGACATTGGATCACGGAGTGCCCGGAGAAGACTCCCAGCAGAGGGAAGAGAGAGGGGGGCCCAAGGAAGGTAGAGGGATGACCTTCACCATGGAAATCTCCAGGGAAGCCCAAGTCAAAAGCCACTGTGCAAACCATGATCAAGGGCCACCTGGCAGGTGAGACACCATGGGAACTGACGAGACGGATGGCTCATCTTCATCTGAGGGAGAGCTGTCAGGAAATGGGCAAAGTCCACCCTAGTGAGCACCAGAGGGCGGACTGAACCAGAAGGGTGCCCGGAGTCTGTGGTGAGTGGAGTGAAAGCCCCAATTTCTATCAAAGCAAAAATATGGGCACCAGGAAAGTGACCCCCCATAGAGTATTGGCCATGATAGACTGTGGGTGTACGCAAGTACTGATCCACCCAGTGTTGTCACAGATCTGTGCAGAGCGCAGTCACTCCCTGTTCATCCGAACAGGGGATAAGCAACGAAAACGTGTGCTTTGTGAGCAAACAAATACTCCTTTGGTGCAAAAGTAAGTCCATGCCAAAATTCTTTTAGGCTTTTATTAATAACAATTAAATAAAAAGGAAAACAATAACAGAAAGCATTTAACCATGTTTTCTAGGTTCTCTCTAAGCAAGAGAGGTACACACAAGCTTGAAGCTCTTTTCTATCTCAGGAACAAAAAAATGTAACCCCTCCCAGTTATATAGGCCATAACATTTAGTCCTTGGGAGAACCGAAAGTAATCCAATCTTAAGTTTCGTTTCTCACATACAAGCCCAAAAAACAGAATAACAAAAACAGACAGATTTATTACCTTCTGATAACTAAAAATGGCGCCAGGCATGTCTGGCTAAAAAATTATTCAGGGAGGGGGAGACAAACTCCTGATCTCAAAAACTATTTTCCCTGACACCCCTCTAATTTTTCATCCAGACATTGACATATCATACCCAGTCTGTCACACAAAAGATCATGTTTAATATTACCCAACGCTTTAGTAAATAAATCTGCTATATTTTCTTCACTGGGACAATACACCAAATCAATTAAACCATTTTGAACAGCTTCCCTAACATTCTGAAATTTTACAGCCACATGTTTTGTTCTACTTTTAACACCTTGTGCTGTAGCCATCGCTATACATGCTTGAGAGTCTTCAAAAACTTTAACAGCTTCTGAAATTGGCATACCCAAATCACTAAAAATTTGTTTTAGATAAATCAGCTCATTTACCACGCTTGACAACGCGGCAAATTCTGCCTCTGCCGAGCTTAAAGCAATAGTGGATTGCTTTTTTGACCCCCAGTGTATGGCAGTGCCAGCATAAAAAATTATCATCCCTGAATCAGAATATCTATTTTGGATTTCGCTGGCAAAACTGGCATCGCAAAAAACTTCCAACTCATGAGAACCTTGTGAACTTATTTTCACGCCATAATCGAAAGTTCCACGCAAATATCTTAATATGCGTTTCAAACCTTGCCAATCATGTTGAGTTGGTTTTGACACTTTTCTAGACAAAACATTTACAGCATATTGTATATCTGGACGTGACCATCTTGCAATATACAATAAACTTCCAATTACAGAATGAAAAAGTTTAGGATGTTCAAATGGCCTAGAATCTGTGACATTTATGAAATCACAACACATAGGAGTTCGAGCAGGTTTACATTGAGACATGTTACAAAGATCCAAAACTCTTTCAATCTTTTGAACTTGACTCATTTTAAAATCACCATTTCCAAACCTTTGGAAATCTACTCCCAAATAGTTTCTAATTTGACCAAGGTCCTTCAATTTGAATTTTGAACCCAATTCCTGTTTAAATCTTTGCACCTGAACATCAGTTTGTGTAATCAGGCAGAAATCATCCACAAAAGCGACGACGATTTCATAATTCTGATTAACACCCCTTGTATACAAACATGGATCAGCAATGCTGTTCTGAAAACCAACATTCTTCAGCTGTTCATCCAAACAAAGGTACCAACATCGGCCACTTTGCTTGAGACCATACAAGGCTTTATTGAGGCAATAAACCTGGTCTGCTCCCCCACTGTGAAACCCAGGAGCTTGCTCCATATAGATGCACTCATCCAATGGAGCATTTAAATATGCAGTCTCTACATCAAAGTGATTGACTTTAAGTTGGTTTAAACTTGCAATAGATAAAGCAATCTTTACACTTTGTACTTTAACAGTGGGTGCAAAAACCTGATCATAATTTTGATACTGTATCTGTGAATACCCCTTTGCAACCAAACGTGCTTTGTATTTGACACCCCCATCCTGCAATTGCTTTCTCTTATATACCCAACGGCAACCCACAGCCTTTTCTCCCTGTGGCAATGCCACAATACGGAAAACATCATGGCCTTTGATGGACTCCATTTCATTTTCCATTGCCTCTTGCCACTTTTGTTGTTCTTCTTTTGGCAACTTTAAAACATCAGTATAATTATCAGGTTCAAAAGTCACCTGGCAAACTTTTACATTCTGTGCTGTGAATCTTAGAGGAGGCACTCCCTTTGTCTCTCTGTTAGAGCGACGGGGGACAACAGGCTGAGCTTGATCATTGTCAGAATCTGCATTTGAATCACTTTCCACATCAAAGGATTCATGCTTGGAACCCTCTCCTCTCAAGTCTGGGGAAATACCAGTGCCTGACTCAGCAGCCTGTTGCTGCTGCTGTTGTTCAGGTTGATTTTCACCAACAAATGAAGGCAAAACCACATCTAAATTAGCATGGACATGAGACCAGTTGGCCTGCTCCTCAAATTCAGCATTCCTGGAAATCAAAACTCTCCCATCCCCAAACGCGAACCGCCAGCCCTTTGATGATTGGTCGTACCCGACAAATCTGAGCCTCCTAGCCTTGGGTTCCCCCTTTTTTCTGTTTGCCTTAGGGATATTCACCCATGCATAGGACCCAAAGGTCCTAATGTGCCTCACAGATGGCTTTTTGCCATAAAACATGAAAAAGGGTGTATTTGAAACCACAGAACTGGGTACACGGTTACTTAAATAAGCAGCTGTTAACATAGCTTCTCCCCAGTACTTCTGCTCAATGTTTGCATCAAACATCAGGCTATCTTTAATTGTTTGCAAAACACCTATTTTTCTCTCAGAAATCCCATTCTCATTTGGACTATAAGGGGTTGTGAGTCTGTGGAAAATTCCTTTTTGTTTTAGCCAATTTTGGAACTCATTTGACATGAATTCCCCTCCCCTATCTGACTGGAGAGATGACACCTTCTGGGGAAAATGTCTCTCAACATAAGCCACCCAATTTTTAAAAATCTGAAATGTCTCATCCTTACTCTTGAGTAAGAATAGGAAACAAAAACGACTGAAATCATCAACCAAGACGAGGATGTACTTGGCTCCTCCCAGAGAAGGTGGATAGGGGCCAGACAGGTCCATATGAACCAATTCTAGAATTCTTTTTGACTTTCTCTCACTATGCTTGGGAAAAGGATGGACCTTGGATTTCGATTTTTTACAAATTTTACAATCCAGGTACTTCTGACAAGCCCTCAAATTTAACCCATCCACCATGTCAGGCATCTGCCTGAGGACCTTAAAGCTAGCATGGCCAAATCTCCTATGCAACAGATGTACACAATTATCATGCAAAGGAGAGTTTGCCATTATAGTACTGGTTTGAGGCTCCTGTACACTATTATACATATAATACAGTTGGTCATGAAAAACCCCTTCAGCCATAACAGTACCATCCTTTAAAATATAACATTTGTTCCCTTTAAATTGTACTTCATAGCCCTCCTGTGTCAATTTAACAACAGAGAGCAAACACATTTTTAAATCAGGAACATACTGAACATTTTCTACATCCATGTTCAAACATTGTACAAAACATGTACCTTTACCCAAACATTTTGACTTGGATCCATCAGCCAAACTCACACTTGAGGGGCTAGTCTCTTTAAAGTCCTTAAAGAGTTCTCTATTATTGGAAATAAAAGCGTTACAGCCGCTATCCAAACACCATTGAGATAAATCTCTATTTTGCTCCTTCACAGCTTGCAAAACAACTGCAGAAACAGTCATACTAGATGAAGCAGGCTTTTTCTTGCTTTCTTTGCTCTTTTTTGCTTTGCACTGTTTTGCAAAATGTCCATTTTTGCCACAGTTCCAGCAAAGCTTAGATTTCACAGCAAAAGCGGGGACCATACCCTTACTGGAGTCTTTAGAGCCATCTACTGGATCATTTGTAGAATTGCGGGTCTTCGCCTGTACAGCCTTTTGAGCAGAATTTTTCCTCTCCAACCACTTAGCCTCTTCTTCCAACAAACGACCAGTAATAAAATTAATGGTCATATTTGCTGCTGCCATATTTTCGAAGGAGAATATTAAGGCATCGAATTTTTCTGATAAACTTGATAAAATGATATGAACTTTTTCTTGTTCAGTAAAATGGACATTAATCTCCTGCAACTGATGAAAATATTGCCGGATAGTTGAAATGTGTGTGGCCACATCGCCATCTGGCTGCAGCTTTAGTCTATACAGCTTCCTTGTTAACATAAGCTGTGAACCAGTCCCAGCATGGACATAAACCTGCCGCAGTGCTTGCCAAATGTCCCTGGCCGTGGCACAGCCTCGCACATACATCAACTGACTGTCCTCAATTGCCAAAATGAGAGACGCTTTTGCGCGCTCCTCAGACTGCTGTTGCAATACAGAAGCGCCTTGGGCAGGGGGGGCTAAAATGGGAGCGTGTATCAATTGTTGATGCAAATAAGCCTCCATCTTCACAGCCCACAAATGATAATTCTTATCATTTAACTTTTGGAAGGGAAAAACTGCCATACTCTGAGCCATTGTCCATAAACTCTTTAGCCCCTCTCAACTGATTATCTGCTTCCCTCACACAGGGGTTGCTTACCAGCAGGGCGTTGTAAATGGTTCGGTCTCAGCAGTCCTCACAGCAGGCTTTCTCACCTTCCAGTCCCCTCCTTGCTGGGGTTGTAAGCTCTTGCCAGGCGTAAACAAAAGCAAGCTCCAACAGCTTCAAAGGAAAAAGACTTCACACCAAAGGGACAAGTTGCCCAACTTGCCGCTTGTTCAAAGCCCCTCTCAGCTCAGGCTTAAACAATTCGCAGCATAAGAGCTTCACGGCTCATAAACTCTTGAGCCAGCAATCCTGGGCATCCCATAACCTGTCACAGATCTGTGCAGAGCGCAGTCACTCCCTGTTCATCCGAACAGGGGATAAGCAACGAAAACGTGTGCTTTGTGAGCAAACAAATACTCCTTTGGTGCAAAAGTAAGTCCATGCCAAAATTCTTTTAGGCTTTTATTAATAACAATTAAATAAAAAGGAAAACAATAACAGAAAGCATTTAACCATGTTTTCTAGGTTCTCTCTAAGCAAGAGAGGTACACACAAGCTTGAAGCTCTTTTCTATCTCAGGAACAAAAAAATGTAACCCCTCCCAGTTATATAGGCCATAACATTTAGTCCTTGGGAGAACCGAAAGTAATCCAATCTTAAGTTTCGTTTCTCACATACAAGCCCAAAAAACAGAATAACAAAAACAGACAGATTTATTACCTTCTGATAACTAAAAATGGCGCCAGGCATGTCTGGCTAAAAAATTATTCAGGGAGGGGGAGACAAACTCCTGATCTCAAAAACTATTTTCCCTGACAAGTGTTAGTTTCAGAGCTGGGGTTGAAGACTCAGAAACTTAAAACCCCAATCAAATTCACTCAGATAGACAGTGGTCCAATGAATGGGGGTCCCACTAGGTGCATAACTGAGCCCATTCAACTCAAGATGGGAGGCCATTGGGAAACTATTACATTTATGATTGCCCCAGGTGTCATCCAAGCTGTGGTAGTTGGACTGAACTGGCTGAAATATCATAATCCAGACATAGACTGGATTAAGGAGATTGTCACATTCACTGACCCGGCCTGTGTGCAAGAGCACTGTGCGGGAGCTGAGCTAGACAGAAAGGAGGAGGGGACTCCTTTCCCCAGAGCGCAAGGGGGTCTGGATAGGCAAGCCCAGACAATAGCTATGATCATGGGGGAAGTAAGCAAACTACCAGTGGAGTATCAGGAGTGGCGGATTGTGTTCGATGAGAAGGAATGTGACATACTTCTCCCCCATAGACCCTCAGACTGTGCCATTGAGTTGGTCCCAGTGCAACATTACCCAAGTCAAAACTGTATTCAATGACCCCAACTGAAATGGGGGCACTATGGGAGTACATAGATAAGAATGTGGCCAGAGGGCTCATCAGACCGACTATGTCAGCTCTGGGGGGCCCAGTCCTCTTCAGACACAAAAAAGATTCCTCCCTGAGGCTATGTATTGGTTACCGTGGCCTCAACGTAGTGAGCATACCTAATCAATACCCATTGCCCCTAATGAAGGACATGCTAGCCCATCTGGCTAAAGGCAAGATATTTGCGAAACTGGATTTGAGGGAGGCATATTATCAAGCTTCAATCAAGGAAGGGGATGAATGGAAAACTGCCTTTAATTGCCAGTTGGGGTCCTTTGAGTTTTTGGTCATGCCATTTGGGTTCTCCAGGGCCCCGGGAATATTCATGAACTTGATCAAAGCTGTGTTGCAGGAGTTTTTGTACAAGGGAGTGTTGGTGTACCTAGAATCTAGATGATGTTTTGATTTATTCAGAAGACTACACCTCCCATGTGAAGTTGGTGAAAAAGGTGCTAAACAAACTAGCGGAAAATCATTTGTATGTTAAGTTGTCGAAGTGTGAATTTCACAAATCCAAACTGGACTATCTGGGGTACCGCATCTCCAGCAAGGGGGTGGTGATGGATACAGAAAAGGTGAAAGGCGTCTTAGCCTGGAAGGCCCCAAGAACACACAAACAGTTGCAAAGTTTCTTGCAAATTTCTATCGTCCCTTTATCCCCAGCTTCACCAAAGTGGCTCTGCCACTGACTGATTTGTTAAAACCCAAAAAGAAAGATAAGAAAAAAGGAGGTGGGCCACCCCAGACCAAAGAGAACCCCCCAGAAAATAGTGTGGACTGAGAAGTGTCAGATTGCTTTCAATATGCTCAAAATGTCGTTCACCTCAGAACCTGTGTTAAAGCACTCCGACCCATTGAAAGCATTCATAGTGCAGGTGGATGCCTCAGATGTAGCTATGGGGGCAGTGTTCTTGCAGAGGGATGATTCGGGGGAATTAAGCCCTTGTGCCTATTTGTTACACAAGTTTAATGACACTGAGCGTAACTAGCCAGTGTGGGAAAAGGAAGCGGGGGCCATCAAAGTAGCATTGCGAACATGGAGGCATCTGTTAGAAGTGGTATCTGAACCCTTTCAGGTCTGGACAGATCACAAAAACCTTGAGGCATTACACACACTGCGTAAGCTGGGTCCAAAGCAAATCCGATGGGCAGATTTCTTCTATAAGTTCAACTTCATGCTAAAGTTTATCCCAGGAAAGAATTTTTTTCTGGCTGGTGCCTTATCCAGGCTGCCGCAACATGAGAATAAGTGGAAGGAGGTAGTGGACACTGTATTTGGGCCTTCCTGGTTTGGGTTAGGCATCATGACAAGAAGCCAAGCAAAAACGAAGTTAAAAGAGTCCTTCCTTTCCAAATCCCAACCAGAGCCTGAGACTACACCCCCCTCCAAACTGCCTGAAGTTAGTCAGCCAGCCGAGGACATGAAGCTGGGACTAGACGCAGGGTGGAAAAGCCAAATTGAGAAAGCCTTGAATCAGGACCCCTGGTTCCAAGCAAATCAGGGGGAGGTAACCATGAGACAAGACTTAGCTTGAAAAGGGGATAAGATCTATGTACTGAATGAACTGAGGGGCCAGATTTTAAAGCAGAGTCATGATGTAAAAAGTGCTGGTCATTTTGGCTATGTGAAAACTTTGCATTAGGTGTGCAGGCAATTTTGGTGGCCAAAAATGAGAAAGGAGGTGGAGAACTATGTCAAAGGGTGTCATACTTGCACCATGGCTAAGAGGGGTTCAGGCAAATCAAAAGGACTGTTGCAGCCACTCCCTACCCCTTCTAAGCCCTGGGAAGTTATTAGCATGGACTTTATAGTAGAACTCCCAGAGAGCAAGAAAAAGACTCTCATATGGGTAGTGGCTGACTTATTCTCAAAGCAAGCCCATTTTATAGCCTGCAAAAGTATTCCCACAGCCCAGTAATTAGCCAAATTGTTTGTCCAGCATATATACCGATTGCATGGCATGCCTACCAAAAATATATCAGATTGTGACATCCAATTTATATCACAATTTTGGAAAGCCTTTACAAAACTGTTAGGGATTGAACTTGGGATGAGCAGTGCCCATCATCCACAAACCGCTGGCCAAGTGGAGAGAATAAACGGGATACTAGAGCAGTATTTGCGTTATTATATCAATTTCCGACAATCAGACTGGGTAGCCCTGTTACCCTTTGCAGAAGTGGCATACAACAACGCAGTGCATCAAAGCACAGGTCACTCCCCCCATCAAGGTGGTCTATGGCCAGGACTTTGACCCATTACCATTTGGGGAAGTGGACAAGAAAGACCCAGTTCCACTAGTCCAATGGAGTGCTGAAATTAAGGAAGCGTGGGCTAAAGTAATCAAAGCATTAGACTTTGCTAAATCAGTATACAAGAAACAGGCAGGCAGAAAGCGATGTCCAAATCCTGCCTATGAGGTGGGAGACAGGGTTTATCTTTCTACAAAGTTTCTGAAAAGTCCTCAGCCATCTAAAAAACTGGGTCCTAAATACATTGGTCCTTTCCACATATCCCGTGTGATTAAACCTGTTGCCTATGAATTGGACTTGCCTAAATTGTATTGTAATGTGCACCCTGTTTTCCATTCTAGTCTACTGAAACCTGCTCCTCCTTCAAGTACCTGACGCCCTGTTCCAGAGGACCCTCCCCAACTGATGGTGGATGAGAACGAACATTTTGAGATTTCTGAGATCCTTGACTCCAGGAAGCATACAGGGACTTTGCAGTATTGGCACACTGGAAGCATCTGCCAGTGGGCCATGCGGAATGGGTGGATAGCGCCCATGTTCAAGCACCACATCTCTTAGCCAAGTTCCACAAACGCTTCCCGAATAAGCCTGGATGACCTGTTTGTTTTCTTTTCCTGATGTCTTCTTTTGCTCCTGTGTTTTGCTGTATGCTATGCTTGTGGGGGGAGGGTTTTTTTTGCTTTCGAGGGGGCAGTATGTCAGCTCACTGGTGCTGTATACTATTTGGAATGCTGTTTACTGTTTAGTGCTTAGGTAGCTGGGATATGCAGTAGTTAGCATTAGGCCTGTGTCGCATTATATCAGTGACCTGACATGAGCAGAGGGCATTCTGGGAGCTGGGGCTGGTATTCTGGAGAGATGACTCACCCCACGCACCAAGGTCATTGGCTGCTTGGGAATGTTTAAGGAGGTTTGCATAAGCACAGATAACTATAATGACCAGGTGGTGGGCGGGGGGGGGGGGAACTGAAACTGGCAGAATATATTAACAGAGGGGTTTTGATGCCAAAGCCTCAGAAGTGTCTATGCAGTGTTACCGTATGCATCTATATCCTGACAATAAAGCAGTCTTAATCACTGCCTGCTGTACATGTGAGTAGGTGTTAAAGGAGTTCACCACAGAGTGACAATTAGTGGGGTGGGTGCAGGGCAGTTCTGGGGCTAGAACTCATTTAGACTTTTGCCCCTAGTGTAAACAAGCCCATTGTCCAACACTCAAACAGCTATGCCATGCTTCCTCTCAGTATTTCCTACTTACTACATTCTGTTTCAAATGTAACTGTGTTGCCCCTTCATTTGATTTTTTTTTTAAAGGGCAATTTGTTACAAGTGACTTATGTTACTGCTAATCTGATGCTTCTGAGCTCTACTCTGTGCTCTATAACATGAACCAGGTGCTTTTAAAAGATGCATAGACATGTCAGGCTTGAAAGATGCCTGGAGCTAGAAGTCATTCATCCCTTATCCTTGATGTGTGGTGCAGTTAATCTGCAGAAACAGGATAAGAATTTTCTGAACATGGTCTGGGCGACACATGCCTTTTTTTTCATGCATTTGAAGGCCAAGGGCTTCAGTGCACTACCTAGATCAGTCGTTCTCAAACTTGGGTCCTCCAGATGTTTTGGACTTCAGCTCCCAGAACTACTGACTATTAGCCAAGCTGGCTGAAGCTTCTGGAAGTTGAAGTCCAAAACACCTGAAGGATCAAAGTTTGGGGACCACTGATCTAGATTGGGAGGTAGTGGCTGCTGTGCCCCTTAGTAAACCCTTATTTCAATTAAGCCCTGATGTTGAGGCAGTTAATGTTTGGCAAACCAAGGTTCCCTTCCCTTTGCAGCTGCTGCCCACAGGGCCTTTCCCAAGGAGAAGAGAGGGGAGATAATCAAATCAGCCAACCACAGGCATGTCCCTACCCTGCGGGAGCTCCACTCCCACTTCCTCCTTCTTGCTCCTGCTGCACACAAAGCAGTTTCCACATTTGAAATGCCAAGCCTCCCATGCTGCTGTTGACAAGCTCAGAGTAGTTGGTCCCTCACTGATCAAGTCTGCACTGCACAGTTGAGCCCTTCAGGTAACATGGCCGTGCCTCAACAGCCGGAGGAGATGTGTAGATGCTCAAAGTAGAAGGACTGGAAATCAGAACCTGGAACCTTGCTTGATCCCTGACTCTCAGTGGTCATGTAGGCTGGGGAATTCTGCATGTTATTTTTCCCCACCACCACAAAAAAAAGTAGGTTTTCTGAGATCTGCTGGAAGACTTTGTCCGCTTCAGACTCTGAAGAAGCTACACTCAATTTGGCTGATAAAACCTTCAACTGTAGCTGTGTACTTTTGCTCCCAAATGGTGTTTATATATTATGCAAGAAGGGTGGCCTTTGGAACCATTCAAACAAGTTGAAAAATAATGTTAAAATGTCTCTGAGAATGTGCAGAGTATATTTTCTTGCCCTGGGAAACTACAGGACATTCCCACATCTTGGATCAAGGCTTCTGGGCAAGGCTAATATTCCATTTCCTTTACACCGACAAATTGATTACTGCAATAGATGGCGGCATCCTTTTATTCCAGATCAGTTAGTACAAAATATTTACACCCTATTTTATCCATCCTCACAGCACAGGCATGCTGTGCTAAATACAGTGGGTTAGGTTCTAGACCACTGCTGTAAAGCAAATATTGCCTTAAAGTGAATCACAACCTTTTTTCACTTCCCAGTGCATATAAAAGCCTAAACATATATTTAGACTGTCATTTACTAAGCGTGCAATAGCATTAGGCCTACAAAAAATTGAAGCACACGTTCATGTAGTGTGTTATTGAAAATCTGCATGGATATGTCAAAATATTTATCACTTGCATATTATATAATACAATCCAGGCAGCTAAGGAGTTGTAAAGAGCCAGTACTGTGTAGTGGTTTGGGTGTTGGAGTAGGACTCTGGAGAATAGGGTTAAAATCCCTACTCAGCCATGGAAACCCAGTGGGCAAGCCTAGCAAGTCACACTCTCTCGGCCTCAGGGGAAGGCCACGGTAAACCTTTTCTGAACAAATCTTGCCAGAATTGTAGTCCAGCACTCCAACCATTATGCCAGGCTGGCTCCTTACCAAGGGGGAAATCTACCCTTTCCCATCTCTGCTTACTTGCACAAGAGTGTCATTAAAACCCTTCTGCACTTCTAAAAGAAGGGATATTGGGGCAGGTCAGACCTGATGAGAAGGCAGAACAAACCTTTGAAGTAGCCCACAATTCCCTGAGGTTTAAAAGTAGCCTAGCATCTGTGCTGTGTTCCTCAACCTGAGCATCCTCCAGGCTGACATCTCCCAAACTTTCTGGACTACAACTCCCCATTGTCTGCAGCCAGCATGAATTGTACTAGGAGTGATGATGGGAGTCATAATCCCAAGCACCTGGAGAGCACTGGGCTCAAGAAAGTGGCTCTTGGCCTAAATTAGCTTAGACCAATCAAGGGTAGCCATGTTGGCCATGCAGCAAAACTGAAAGTGTTTCTCAGACCAATCAGGACACTTTTGTTTGCAGGCAAACTGCCAGATGTGCTTATTAGGCAGCTCCAGCTCAAATACATTTAGCAATGCTGGAACTGTGGGAAGAGGCAGACTTCACAGCTTGTGGGTGTAAAAGAAGGAATGTGCGGACAAGATCTCTCTGTGTGCACATGCCTGCAATGTATAGACACATCTCCTCTGACAAGGCTTCCCTTACCTCGGGATGGTCATTTCAATGGAGCCTCTAAAATCTTCTCCCAAATGGAGGAGAGGATTCCTGAATAGGAGGGAGCAAGAGGGTGGGAAATATATGACCCTCCAGCTGCAGAGCCTCCAACATGTCACCGATGAACACTGAGATACATGTGGCCAAGACAGCAGAAGTTATTAATGGGGAAGAAGAACACATGAGCTAGGAGAGTCTGCAGCAGTTTGCTTTTGCCTGAGCCTCCTGAGAAGGGGAAGAGCTTGCCCCCTCCTCTTCTCTCCCCTGCTGAGTTAACTGAGCAAAAACTACTTTTGCGCTGTGAACTCAGTTTGCAGCAATTGAAGTAAGCTGGGGACAGAGAGGAAAAGGGGAAGGAGGAGAGAAAAATTGGGACGTTTTAAAAGCAGATGGAAAAATGAGACAGGAATAATCAGGACTGTCCCTCCCAAATCAGGACCGTTGGAGGATATGCAGATATGGCTGGGCTGTAACTGCCAGCAGCCCTAGCCAGGATGGCCAATGGTAAGGAATGCTGGGAGTTGCAGTCCAACCACATCTGGAGAGCCACATGATTCCTTTCGCTGTGCTGGAAAATTAAGAATAGCCTCAGTTGAGAACAGAGGGCACTTTTGAGAACACCGCAGAGATGCTCAAGGGAATCAGTGATGATTTTGATTTGCCCAGGCAGCCGCTCCTGCTGTCACAGCTGTTCTCACGGCTCCTCGAAATGGAGCCAGCCAACTTTCCCAATACCTTTCCTCATCATAGTTCTGCCAGTTTGAGCAGCTCTGTTCCTGTCCGGGTATTAAGCCACCTCAAAGCCTGCATGGCTCTCATGACTGTGGAAATGGAAAGTCTCAAGGGAACCTATTCCAACCGCTCATGCATATCTAGGATTCCAGGCAGATCACAAGCATCTGCGTGTGCTTTGAACGCCATGGGAGGAAACCAGGCACAACTGGAGAACTGCCTTCCACCGCTCTTTTGGGCTGTTCTTTCCGCCCAGCAGCCTGTAGGCGCTCAGAGGAATGGCATAGAATGAACAAGTTCTCCTAAATGCCCTCCTGGGCTCTTTCCGCTCTGAAAGAGTGGGTGAAGGAGGGGGGAATCCAGTGCCTCAGCCTCCATCCCTCCAACTGTGCAAAAGCAGCATTAGGGGGCCAATTTCAAAAAGGAAGGAAGGAAGGAAGGGACAGAAGTCTGCCAGGAAGCTAAATCTCTCTCTCTCTCTCTCTCTCTCCCCCTTAGATCCTTGATGTTTGAGATGGGGCCAGCTCACAGGCAGGAATGAAAGAACCTTGCACAGGGACATGTTCAGAGGCTTTACAACTGTTGTTCCCCATTCGCATGCTGTAGGCCTGAGCTCTGGGACAAGTTCTATGCAGAGCTTGGAAGTAACTAGCTGCTAACAACACTTACAATCCCTTTTTTGCAACAATAAAGCAGAACTATATTACGATTATATCACACACCCCTTTTTGCTATAACCCTTTTGTTTTATTCAAAGATGTATGTGGGTGTGTAGCTAGAACTATATTACGATTATATCACACACCCCTTTTTGCTATAACCCTTTTGTTTTATTCAAAGATGTATGTGGGTGTGTAGCTACCGGGCCGGGGGCAAAATGACAGCATTGCCAAACTAAATAGGAATTCTGCTCCCTCCCACCATGTAATTTTCCTTCCACCTCCAAATTTCTAGCATTGCAGTAAGTTAAAACTTTCATTGAGCATTTAGAAATACAGTTTAAGCATCCAAAGAAAAGGGCCAGGCAAAAGTGACCAAGGGAATGTAAGCACGGCAAATAGAAGCATCCCAAGTATGGATGGTTTTTCTGCAACGCTAGAATTTTGGGGACTGAAGGAAATTTTCATTTCTGGAGTAGAAAACTTTATTTGGGCAGGGAGTGACCCTAATTTTCTCCCCCTCATAGCTGCACTCCTGGCAGGTAGCCATTTTTGCCTGTTTCGGTACAAAGGAGAAGAAAAAATGCTATTACTTTTCATTACTTTTTAGTTGCTTTTATAGTGACAGGACATGTTGCCTTACTGCTTCACTATTTTTGTGTACCACAGGCCAGCAACTTGTAACACACTGATTTTTAAAATAAATAACTAAGCTAAACAGTTTTAGTCATTTGTAAATAATTTAAATGCAATGTGAAGTTGAAGGCTTTAATGGCCGGCATCCATAGATTTCCCTTGGTTTGGGGGGGGGGGCTGTGAGGCCGTGTTTTGGAAGAGTTTCTTTCTGACGTTTCGCCTGCATCTATGGCTGGCATCCTCAGAGAATGGTTGGGTAGGTGTGTGTGTGGAGTTTATGTGCTGTGAACCCCTGTTGGGGAGTATATGTAAATTTGTGTAATTGAATGCTTAGTTTCTGGGTATAGAAATGCAAAGCTCGTTAGTGTCTATTTGGCTAATGGTTGGTTGATGAGCCATTATCTGCTGGGAATCCTCTTGCCCCTGGGTGGAATACTTTTGTAAGTATTGAGTTTTGATTCTATTGTGTTTCAAAACTGGGAGACAGATTTTGTTTACTTTTAAGGTTTCTTCTTTCCTGTTGAAGTTGCCCAGGTGTTTGTGGATTTCAATAGCTTCTCTGTGCATTCTGACATTATGGGGATGTTGTCTCCTTGTTCACCAAAGTCCCCATAATGGACACCATAGCACTCATACAACAAATATTTCCTGAGGACATGACAGCCTTGTTCAAAAACTGCCTCACCATAAGCTACTTCCAGTGGGATAACGAATTCTACGAACAGATAGATGGGGTAGCCATGGGCAGCCCCCTGAGCCCAGTGATAACAAACTTTTACATGGAACATTTTGAAAAGCAGGCCCTGTAAACAGCACCAAAAAAGTCCACAACATGGTTCCGATATATGGATGACACTTTCACTATTTGGAACCACGGAGAAGAAGATTTGGTTTCATTCCTGAACCACCTGAACAGCATCCACCCAACTATCCAATTCACGATGGAAAAAGAGAAGGAAGGAACACTGCCATTCTTGGATGTCCTAGTCATCTGCAAATCAAACCAACAGTTAGGCCACAAGGTATACAGAAAACCCCCACACACGGACAGATACCTACACAAGAACTCCAATCATCACCCAGGACAAAAAAGAAGCACCATAAAAACATTGGTAGACCGCACAAAAAGGATCTGTGAACCCCACTACTTAGAGGATGAACTGAGGCACCTAAACTGGGCCCTACAGGCTAATGGTTACTCTAGATCAGACATCACAAGAGCAGCCAGACCCAGAAAAAAAACCACAGGAATGAAAAAGAAAAACAGCCACCCAAAAGGAAGGTATTTTTACCATACATCAAAGGAGTCACAGACAGAATAGGGAAACTGATGAGGAAACACAACCTCCAAACGATCTACAGACCAACAAAGAAAATCCAAGCAATGCTATGCTCAGTGAAGGACAAAAGAGACCCTCTCACAGCTGCAGGAGTTTACCGCATACCATGCAGCTGTGGACAGGTTTACATAGGGACCACTAAATGCACTGTGCAAACACGAATCAAGGAACATGAGAGACACTGCAGACTGGGCCAGCCAGAAAAATCAGCAGTAGCAGAACATGTTATAAACCAACCTGGACACAAAATGCTATTTTAAAACACAGAAATTCTGGACCAGGCCAACAACTATCATGTCAGAATGCACAGAGAAGCTATTGAAATCCACAAAAACCTGAACAACGCCAACAGGAAAGAAGAAACCTTAAAAATAAACAAAATCTGTCTCCCAGTTTTGAAGAACAATAGAATCAAAACTCAACACTTACAAAGGAATTGCACCCCTTGCTAGAGTGCGAATTAAAGAAGGGGATGAGTGGAAAACTGCTTTCAATTGCCAGCTAGGGGCATTTGAATTTTGTGTAATGCCATTTTGGCTCAGTGGAGCCCCCAGAGTCTTCCAAAACTTGATTAATGATGTACTTAATGATTAATGATGTACTTAGAGACGTTTTGTACAAAGGGGTACTGGTGTATTTGGATGATGTGCTTATTTACTCTGAGGAATATACGTCCCATGTGAAGAAAGTGCTTAGTAAACTGGGGGAGAATCACTTGTATGCCAAAATGTCAAAATGTGAATTCCACCAGAGCTGACTGGATTACTTGGGGTACCACATCTCTAGCAAGGGGGTTGAAATGGACCCTGAGAAGGTCAAGGGGGTTCTCGAAAGGGAGGCCCCCAGAACCAGGAAGCAGCTTCAGAGCTTCCTAGGGTTTGTTAACTTTTACCGGTCCTTCATCCCTGACTTTGCTGAGGTTGCCTTGCCCTTGACTAACCTGTTGAAAACCAAGGGTGTGGGGGGGAAGAAACAAACTGGGAAGAGGAAGGCAGAGAAGCCTCCCCAAAAGATTGTGTGGACTGACCAATGCCAAAGGGCGTTTGACAACCTGAAGAAGCTTTTCACCTCTGAACCCATCCTGAAACACCCCAACCCCAAACAACCTTTTGTCGTTCAAGTAGATGCCTCAGACGTGGCAATGGGGGGGTGTTGTTACAATGGGATGAAGGGGAGGAGCTCAGACCCTGTGCATATCTGTCAAAGAAGTTCAATGAAACTGAACGAAATTGGCCAGTGTGGGAGAAAGAGGCGGGGGCGATCAAATTGGCCCTAGAAACTTGGCACCATCTGCTGGAAGGATCTTCCCAACCTTTTGAGGTTTGGACAGATCACAAGAACTTGGCGGCTTTGAAAACTCCACGGCGCTTGAACCCTAAACAGATTAGGTGGGCCAGTTCCTTTTACCGGTTCAACTTCACCCAGAAGTTTCTCCCGGGAAAAAAGAATTTCTTAGTGGACGCTTTGTCCAGGTTCCCTCAACATGACAGTCAGTGGAAGGAGGTGATACACACAGTTTTCTCCCCCTCCCATTTGGGGTTGACAGTTCTCACACGCAGCCAAGCCAAACGTCAGAAGACCACTGCCGACCCCTCTTTGGGCTTGGAACAAGGCTTTGTGGGAGAGCCTGATGGCCCACCCACAAAGCCCACAGCCCCCACTGTGATGTTGGCTCCATCATCCCTGGAGCCTTCTCCTCCAGTCTCAGAGAACATTGTGGGTGGTTGGCAGGCTCGGATGGCGGCCGCTCTGTCCCATGACCCATGGTTTCTTTCTCACCAAGGGGAGGTAATTCTGCGAGGAGGCTTGGCTTGGAAGGGGGAACGCATGTATGTCCCCGAGGCTATGAGAACTGCCATCCTAAAACAGTGCCATGATGTGAAGAGTGCAGGTCACTTTGGGTATGTGAAAATGTTACATTTAACACGATGGCAATTCTGGTGGCCCAAAATGCGGAAGGAGGTGGAGGAGTATGTGAAGGGTTGTCATACGTGTGCAGTGGCAAAAAGAGCCGGGGGAAAACCAAAAGGCTTGCTGCTACCGTTACCAACCCCCACTAAACCCTGGGAGGTCATTAGTATGGACTTCATTGTTGAGTTGCCAGAGAGTAAGAGAAAGACTGTTATTTGGGTGGTGACTGACTTGTTTTCCAAGCAAGCGCACTTTGTGGTGTGCGAGAAACTCCCGACCGCCTCCCAGGTAGCTAAACTATTTGTACAACACATCTATAGGCTACATGGGGTTCCTGCCAAGATCATTTAAGATAGGGGAGCTCAATTCACCTCCCAGTTCTGGAAGGCATTTACAAAACTGTTGGAAATTGAGCTGGAGTTGAGCAGCTCCCATCATCCACAGAGTGATGGCCAAAGTGAATGTGTGAACCAGCTTTTGGAACAGTATTTAAGGTGTTATGTCAACTTCCATCAGTCTGATTGGGTTGACCTCTTGCTATTCGCAGAGGTAGCATACAACAACGCCATACATCAAAGCACGGGCTTGTTCCCACTTAAAATTGTTTCAGGACAGAACTTTGACCCTCTGCCTTTGGGAGAGGGGACTTCCAAAGATCCGGTTCTGGTGACCCAGTGGAGCACGCACATGAAGGACGCATGGCTGAAGGTTATGTCGGCCCTGGACTTTGCAAAAGCCCGTTACAAAGCGTATGCTGATAAAAAGTGTGACCCTACCCTGCGGTACGTGGTGGGAGACTTGGTATTTTTGTCCACCAAATTCCTAAAGAGTCCACAGCCCTCGAAAAAGCTGGGGCCTAAGTATATTGGACCTTTCCCTATTGTCAGGGAAATCAACCCTGTGGCTTTTGAACTGTCCTTACCCAAGATGTATTGTAACGTCCACCCTGTGTTTATTCTAGCTGGCTCAAGCCTGCGTGCCCTTCGGATCGACATCATCAAGATCCTGAGTCGACGCCCTGCCCTGTCATGGTGGACAAGGATCAACACTGAGATTTCTGATGTGCTGGACTCTCGGGTGCACAGGGGGGTTTTACAGTATCTGGTCAAATGGAAGCACTTGCCTTTGGGCCATGCTGAATGGGTTAATGTTGAACACATCAACGCTCCGGGCTTATTACGGAAGTTCCATGCTTGCCTCCCTGATAAGCCCGGCTAACAGGGGGGGTCTCTTTGCGGGGGTGGTATGTCATGCTCATCCCTGGATTCTGGGTATTGGAGTAGAATCCATGGAAGACCCCGCCATGAGTTTGGTAATAGGCCTGACATGAGTTTGGTTCCTGGCCTGTTTTCCCTGGCTGGGCCTCTCAGCCCTTGGTCGGGTGCCAGCCCGCCTTTTGGGTCTGGGAACGCTATTGCTCAAGCAGCTCAAGGTCACAGCACCTGGAGCTAGCTGCCTGCCTACAGGCCTCCCTACATACCATTCTCACACTGTAAGGGTTTATCTGGAGACTGTACTAGGATGTAATTAGTTCTGGCTTTGCCTATGTCACTGAATCAAGTTTCCTTGCTTAATAAAGATAGCTTATTGAGTTAATGCGAGCATGTGTTTCTGGTACATCACACAGGGACAGGGGGATTCCCAGAAGATAATGGCTCATCAACCAACCATTAGCCAAACAGACACTAACGACCCTTGCATTTCTATACCCAGAAACTAACCATTCAATTCACAAACTTACATATACTCCCCAACAGGGGTTCACAGCAGAAAAACTCCACAAATACTCCTACCCAACCATTATCTGAGGATGCCAGCCACAGATGCAGGACACGTCAGAAAAAAACTGTTCCAGAACACAGCCTCACAGCCCGAAAAAAAACCAAGGAAAAATTTAAATGCAAATAATTATTTCCTTTTTTTAAAAAAAGAGCAACTGTAATGGTAGCAGACTACATTCTGAAAGCTCCCCAAAACAGCAATAGCAAGTAACTGTTTTTTAAAAGTAACTTCCCAAGCTATTTGGATTCCACTGACATCCAAGGAGGATGACCTAGCAATTTCTGGTGGTGATAAAGCAAAGGGAGATCTACAACAGTGCTCAGTGTCTTGTTCTTTGATTCTTCCAAGGTTCAATAGTAAGCATGCAGTGGATTTGAGTATTCAGTAAAGGAATTTGCATCTCATAATAAGAGCCACAGAAGTGCCTGTGAAATAACCACCCAAATCCAGCAGTGCTTGTGTCTTCCATGTCAGTGGGATGGCAAATCCATTCCCAGTCTTAGTCTCAATTTCAAAGAATTTATTCAAGCTGTAAAACCCTCCTCCCAATAGGTTCAGCTCCTTGGATAGTTCCTCAACGTTCAGACAAAAACCTGGGGGCCAGTTACACGGCAGAATAAAGTGCGCGAAATTCCAGATTTCCATCCTTTCACATCAGCGGCGCATAGTTCACACGATTTATTGCTAAATTGGAAGATCCAGTATGTTCTACCTTTCCAAGTTTACACAGACAAAGGTGGGGGGGGCATGGCCTCCAGATCACTATCATTAAAGCCAGGCAGGAGACAGGGAGGAAGCAAGGAGGGGGGCAGTGCGAAGGGGTAAGAGACCATAAGTTCGTAGCTTCGTCTGTATATAAGGCAACAAATAAGGAGGGAGACCATGGAGGAGGAGAGAAATAATGACAAAGGAGGGAAGGAAATCAGCTGAGATCCCTGCCAGCTGAGCAGACTGCTTCTCTCTCTCTCTCTCTCTCTCTCTCTCGCACACGCGCACACACAAGAACGACGCAGCTGAGATTCCGTTCACTCTGCAGTCCCTGACAGCTGAGCAGACTGCTTCTCTCTCTCTCTCCCTCCCTCCCTCTTTTACTCCAGCACGCGCACACGCACACACAAAAGAATGATCCAGCAATCACTCTCTCTCTCTCTCTCATACACACACAGAGAGAGGGAGAGAGAGGGAGAGAGGAACAGTAATTATGCTAGAAGGCAAGCCAGCTGGCTGGATCTTTTCAAGCCTCATCTCTTGCAAGTCCACCCCTCCCTCCTTTTTGGTTGATTCAACCAATCACAGATAAGCTCTGCTGTGCCAGTTTTGAAAAGACTGCTGACAGTTCCTACTGCCGTAAGCGAAATGGTCGTTCACACAGTCAATAGTGTGCTACCTTGCGGACTTCTGGTTGGTAATGGCAGAACGAACTGACCTCTACTGAGGCGCTCTCAGGGAGATCCAGCCTTGCATGGCTGTCACCCGGACTTTTGAACAACAAAAGTGGGTGAAAAACATCTCCCTGGCACGGGAGAATCGGAGGGGCTCTCAGAGATCCATTGCCCACCCAGCACCCCCGTAGATCGTACGCAGACAGCAAATCATCGGGAGGAAAGGAGCAGAGGGGATCGGAGCTTACCACCACCCCGTGAGTGCAGCTGAGACTTGTCCTCAGCATAAGCCCAGCCACCAATTTTAGAAAAAAAAACTTGTAACTTCTAAAACATATATAGGTATTCGGTTGGATCGTGTTTATTTGCATCACAGACTGAAGTTTCATGGACACAAGCAGCCAAAAAGACTGTCAGTGAGCTATTATATAACTGAGAGACTTTGTGCTGCATACAGTAGGGAAAATATAACAGATCTCGGAGAGTCAAGAGAAAAGGAAAGAAATACAAAGAAAGAGAGACGACTATAGAAAGGAAGCAATACATGATTTTCACCCATTTCTGGTTTTCCTTCTTTTGAACTTTCCCTTAATTGCAACATAAAAAGAAAGAACTGTAAGCATGGAAGGGGGAAAAAATGGAGTCAGCGTAAGAGCAGAATGGACACTTTGTTTCTCCTCTGTTGACTACTGCTACAATAACATATATTCCCCTATATTGCCCAGCATTTCCCTTCTTATTTCGCTTTGCTTTGAATAAAGGTTTTTTTCTTCACTCCTGTAAGGATCGTCACGCTCCTTGGTTGATCTTTCTGGCAGCTGTGGATTTAAAAATGAATCTAAAATTAAGACTGAGATGAGTCAGCACTTCATGTGATCGCCATTTGCTGTGAAAGGACTCTGAGAACAGACACGTGGAGAACATAAATAAGAAAGGGAAGGGAAAACCGTTAGAAACTTAAATATAAGAGTGACAGACAGAAACTTTAGAGGGTAATTTGAAAACTGAAAAGAGACCATAAACCCCTATGAACTGAAAAGAGACTAACTAACGTAAGGGTAGAACATTTACACCGAAGGCGGAGATACACCTAAAGAGACAGGACAGTTACAGAGAAAGTGTTTTCAAAGTGAAAAGGCAAAAGCATAAAGAAGAAAGGCTGTCTAAATTGCTTGCCCGGAGCGTCTACAGAAAGATACAGGATGGCAAATTTAACAGGAGAAGGACACAAAGAACTGAAAGGATCGGAGAGACTGTAAGGGGCAGCCTAGCAGAAGAAACTCTGTACCAGAAGAGAGGAGGAGGGTGAATAGGATATAAGATCATAATACTGCAAAGAAGGGAATATATACATAATACATACACAGAATAAATAAAACAAACAAAATAAAAGGGGTGGGCAAAGAAGGTTGGGAGGGGGAGGCACGGGTTCGGAGAAAGGTGGGGAGGTAAGAGAAGAGATTGGGGTGAGATTGCAAGAGGGAAGAGCAAGGTGGAGGTGGGGGAGGGTGGGGGAGGAAGACATTTGAGGTGAGAGGTAATGCAAAGAAGAAGGGGGAAAATGGAGTCAGTGTAAGAGCGGAATGGATACTTTGTTTCTCCTCTGCTGAATACTGCTATAAAGAAGGAGGGGGAAGGGAACAGGAAGGGGGAGGGTGGGGAAGAGGGAGACATTAAGGAGAAGGGGGGAGAAGTGTGATTGAAGAGAAGGGGGGGACGAAAGACCAGAAAAGGAGGAAAGACAATTTGAAAGAAGGGGGAATAAAGCGGAAGAGGTGGAAAGAAAAGGGGGGTGGGAGGGAAAGGTAGTGGAAGAAAGAGGTAAGAGAAGGTAGAAAGTGATAGAAGGGGGGAAGTTGATGAGGGTAAGAGGATAGGTGTAGGAGTGGAGATAGAGAAAGTCAGGAGGGGAAAGAGGGTAGAATTAGGAGAGAGAGAAGGGGATAGGAAGGGAGAAAAGTAGGTGTGATACAATAGGGGGAAGGAGGGTGGAGAGAGTAGAACTGTAAATAAGGGAAGAGAGAAGGGGTGGAAAGGAAAAAAAACAAGAGTGATATTATTGCTGGATAAATTGTTAAAGGGCAAAAATAACAAATATAATTAATTGAATCTTTTAATTTTTTTACTTACTTTAAAAACTGGGAATTTTTCTCTGAAACCTTTGTTATATACAGGGAACGTGAATAGTACATTATATAAGGTATATATTCCTTTGATTTGGATAGATTTAAGTGTGGTTAGACATTTTGGATATTAATACAGAATAATAGTGGAAAATTAATTCTTTTAAATTGAAGTTATATTGAAGGTTTGCTCTCTCTCTCCAGATATCAATTGAGAACAACTGTGAAAAGCTAACTATCTAGAATATATTTACAGCTGAATATTGGCTCTTTCTCTCTTCTTTTTCTTTGTTTTTCTCTCCTCTTCCCATCTGCTTCCTTTTTTCTTTTCTTTTTCCTCTCTCTTACTTTTTCTTTCTTTTTCCCCCCTTTTTTCTTTTTCTTTTTCTTTTTCTGGGTTCTCTCTCTCCGTTGCTCTTCCCTTTTCTTCTCCCCCCCAAAAGTTGATTACATTGATCAACTCAGATAATTTGAGTAATTAACAATTCAGAGGTTGGAAATACTAAAGATATAAAAGATATAACAAACAGAATAACAGATAATTGATAATTGATACTCCAGTCTCCCTATCTTCCCTATTGAAAGGTTCTTCAAATTCAAGAATACGGATTGAAACACACACTAAAAGTGGATTGAGAATACAAATACAAAAGAAAACCAAAGTGTGTTGCAAAAGAGAAGGGAGAGGGAGGGGGAAGAAGGAGGGAGAGAATAGATTAAGATAGGAGAGGAAGGAGAAGGAAAAATGACAATGAAAAAAGTACAAGCATAAGGAGTAACACAAACAATGAGAAGACCATCGATTGAGCTCAGCCAGCAAAGTCAACTTTCAATTATAGAGGAAATAAGGCTGATGAGAACTGAATTCAAAGAAATGAGAGCTGAACTTAAAGAAGATATGAAAAGAGAACTCAAGGGAGTTAAAGAAGCCATAAACAAAGTGATAGAAGACTCAAGACAGCTCAGAGAAAAAGTTACAGTGACAGAAGGTAAATTAGAAACATTAGAAGTCAAGACAGAAAATCTGGAAGCAAGACAAGAGCAGGAACAAGACGAAAGGGCACTGGAAGAACTAAGATGGAGAGAGAATTGCATTAAGATAAGAGGACTCAAAGAACAGAAAGATGAAGACTTGTACAAAATACTGGATCCAAGATTGGAAAAGTTTGTTGGCAAAACCAAGTTGCAGTTTGATTGGGAAATTGATAAAATCTATAGAATATCATTTAGAATCGCCAGACAAAGAAGTATACCAAGAAATGTGATAGTGTACTTTGTTTGGAAAAAAACTAGAGACTTAATATTGCAAAAGAATTATGAACAAAGGTTTCAGATAGAAGGCAATGAAATAATGATTTTTAAAGATATTCCCTTGAGAATTCTAAAAAAAAGGAAAAATTACAATCAGTTAACGGCGGAACTACGGAAAAATGGAATACGTTATAGATGGGAGAAGTTGGAAGGAATAACATTCAGATTTAAACAGAAAGACTTCAAAATAAACACTTTACAAAAAGCGGAGGAATTTCTGGAAAAATATAAAAAAGACTTTAGAGGGAAACTTGAAGAGAGCAAAGAAACAAGGAATAAAGTAGAAAGGGAAAGAGGGGAAGAAGAAAGTGGATTAGATGATAAGGAAGAAGAAGAAGAACCAGAACAAGAGGAGAAAGAAAAAAAATGAAGAAGAAACAACGGGAAACTAAATTTGATAGAAAGGAAACGAAAGAAGGAAAACATTTTAAAGCAAATAAGAAAATTATAACTTGGAATGTAAATGGATTAAATATACCAGAGAAAAGAAGGAAAATATTTCACTTTTTGGAAAAAGAAAAATTAGATGTAATATGCCTACAGGAGACACATGTGAAACAAGAAGACATGCATCTACTTAAAAATAAGAAAT
Organism: Gambelia wislizenii; assembly: GCA_030847615.1. Classification (NCBI taxonomy): domain Eukaryota; kingdom Metazoa; phylum Chordata; class Lepidosauria; order Squamata; family Crotaphytidae; genus Gambelia; species Gambelia wislizenii. Next base: position 252,577,933 of record JAUMIR010000002.1, on the reverse strand, counting down.
TGGGTAGAGAGTTCATATCAGCGGCTAAAGAGAAAAAGAAAGGAGTGGTGATATACGCAAAACAGGAAATTCAAGCAGAGGAACTATTTAATGACCCAGACGGACATTACACTGGAATAGAAGGAATTATACAACAAAGGAAGACACTAATCATTGGACTATATGCACTTTTGGACAAAAAAAGTGAATTTTATCAAAAACTCATGGAGAAAATACTGGATTATGATCATGAGAGATTGTTGATATGCGGGGACTGGAATGGAGTAATTTCTCCAAAATTGGATAGGAAATCATTAAAGAAGGTGAAAGGGAATCAAGGGAAATTACCAAAATCATTTGAAGTCATGACAGAAAATCTATCATTAGTGGACATTTGGAGATTCAAATATGAAAATGCTAGAGACTACACCTTTTTTTCTGAGAGACACAATTCCTTCTCCAGAATAGATTTCTTTATGGTATCCCAAAATATGTGTAAAAACGTGCATAAAATAGAAATTCTCCCAAGAATCTGAACGGATCATAATCCAGTAGTTCTGGTGATAAAGGAAAGGAAAAAAGAATATAACTGGAGACTAAATAATTGTTTATTGCAGAAAGAAGGTATAATAGAGGAAGCAAAGCAAACATTACAGTGGTATTTTGAAGAGAATCTAAATAACAAATCCGATGTAATTACAGTGTGGGAAGCATCGAAGGCAGTTATGCGGGGGGGTTTTATTCAAAAGTTTTTTGAAATAAACAAGAAGAGAAAGGAGAGGGCCCAAAAAATTAAAGAGGATATAAGACAGAAAGAAAAACAACTGCAAGAAGACCCAGCCAAGAAAGAGATTCTTATGGAAATTAAACTTTTACAAAAGCAATTATCAATGGAGACAATGGAGGAACTACAGAAAAAAAAATCCAGTTTATAAAACAGACACAATTCGAACAAGCAAACAAACCAGGAAGATGGCTTGCATATAAACTTAGGAAACTAAATGACAGAAATTATATTGCAAAAGTAAAGGAAGGAGATGAAATTTTTTCTGAGCAAGAGAAAATAAAGAGAAGCTTCAGGGACTACTTTGCAGAACTATATGGGAAGTGTCACATACAAAGTGGGAATATACAAACTTTTTTAAAGAAACAAAATATGCCTAAATTTACAAAGGAACAAGAGCAAAGTATAAATCAACCAATAACAACAATGGAAATTGTAGAAGCAATAAAGAAATTAAAGGTGGGGAAGGCGCCAGGCCCAGATGGGTTTACTCCAAAATACTACAAAATTATGGAAGACCAATTGCTATTGCCATTGAAAAAAACACTAGAAACAATTAGAAAAGGGAAGTACCCTAAAACTTGGGAAGAGGCCAACATTACATTGATTTTGAAAGATAACAGAGACCCACAAGAACCAAAAAAATTATTGACCAATATCCTTATTAAATGTTGACTATAAAATATTCGCAAATATATTAGCTCAGAGGTTGAAAAAGGCATTGGCAGAATGGATTGGGGAAGAGCAAAGAGGATTTTTACCGGGAAGATATCTGAGAGACAACACAAGACACGTACTAAACTTGATAGAACATGCGGAAAAGAATAGGGACAAAAAATTGGCATTGGTTTTCCTAGATATAGAAAAGGCCTTTGACAATGTTAAATGGTCAACAACGTATGAGACTTTAAATAAAATAAATGCAGGCCCGAAATTTACAGATTGGATAAAGGCGATATACAACACTCAAACAGCAAAACTGATAATTAACGGAGAAAAGACAAAAGAACTGCAAATTCGAAAAGGCATGAGGCAGGGGTGCCCTCTATCCCCTCTTTTATTCATAATAATTATGGAATTATTGAGTAAAAGAATCAAGGAGGAAGCCACAATACAAGGCATTAAAATTGGGAAAACAGAGTACAAATTGAGAATGTATGTGGATGATTTGGTTATCTCATTAGGCGAACCAGTTAAAGGAATAGCCACATTAATAACGGTCTTAGAAGAATTTGAACGATTGACGGGGTTGAAAGTTAACAAAGAAAAAACTGTATTAACCACGAAGAACATGACGAAGAAAGAAGAAACGGAATTATCAGAAATTTCAGGATGGAAAGTGGTTAAGAAAGTATGATATTTAGGAATTACAGTAACAAATAAGAATACAGAATTATTTCAAAACAATTACAAAAAAATTGGGTAGAAATTAAGAAAGATTTGAAAAATTGGTAAAATTTGAAACTTACATTCTTAGGTAGGATTGTGGCAGTTAAAATGAATGTGTTACCAAAATTATTGTTTCTATTCCAAACAATTCCAATCATACATAATGAGAAAGTATTCAAAGAATGGCAATTGGATATCTCAAAATATATCTGGTCAGGGAAGAAGCACAGAGTTAAGATGAAGGTATTACAAGACTCCAAAGAAAGAGGTGGTCTGAATGTTCCTAATTTAAAAATCTATTATGAGGCATGTTGCTTAATTTGGATTAAAGATTGGGCTACACTGGAAGATGACAAATTGTTAAAGTTGGAAGGAGACAAAAATCGGTTTGGTTGGCACGCATATTTATTTTATAACAAAGATAAAGTAAATAAGGATTTCAATAATCATGTAATCAGAAAGGCTCTTTTAAAAATCTGGAAAAAATATAAGAATAGACTGTGCCAAAAAATACCGCTTTGGGTGTCTCCACATGAAGCCCTATATAGTCGAGAAGGAGTACCAACACGTGAATAGATTCGTTATAAAGACATTTTGCTGGTAGAAGGAAACTATCATAGGATTTAAACCCAGGAAGAAATGGAAAAAGAAGACATCATGTGCCATTGGTATTTATACAGGCAGATAAAAGAAAGATATAGAATTGATATGAAGTTGGAAGGTATTGAAACTACAAAAACTGAATGGGAAAAAATAATACAGGCTGGAAATAAGAACATGATTTCGAGGTTCTATAAATTAATATTAAAATGGGATACCGGGGAAGAAGTAATAAAACAAAATATGATAAGATGGGCACAGAATATTGATCATCCAATTGAACTAAACCAGTAGGAAAAAATGTGGATAATGAGAATGAAATATACATTGTCACAGAATATTAGAGAAAACATATATAAAATGTACTTCAGGTGGCATTTGTCTCCAAGCAAACTGGCAAAAATGTATAAAAATGTGAAATCAAATTGTTGGAAGTGTGAAGAAAAAAATGGAACATTCTTCCACCTTTGGTGGAGTTGTGAAGGAGCTAAGAAATACTGGCGACCAATACAAAGGACAATTCAAGATATTTTGAAAATTACCATCCCCATGAAACCGGAAATATTCCTTTTGGGAATGATTGAAGAACTAGAAAAAAAGAATGGAAAGATGATATTCTATATGCTGGCAGCTGCTAGAATAGCATTTGCTAGCAAATGGAAACAAAAAGAATTACCATCAATGGATCATTGGTTGGAGAAATTACTTGAGATGGTGGAGATAGATAAGCTATCAATGTTACTTAAAGGGGAAAATGTGGGAAAATTTGTGAAAGATTGGATATGCTATCGGATTATCTGAAGATAAGGTTAAACAATTCTATAATTTAATAAGAACTGGAAATTAGACTAATGAAAGAAAATACATAAATAAAAAGGTAAATACATTTACATATGTATAGATACATAAAACAATTCAAAGTAAGGAAGGAAAAATATTAAATTCCAGTCTCTTTTGCAACAACAATAGCGTGAAGGAGAAGGAGAAAAGAAATTGGGAGATATAAAATATTAAAAGAGATACATCATTTATACATTGAATCTTCAAACTTACAAATAAGATGGAATGAGAATGAAAATAGAAAATAATAATTAAAAATAAATAAATAAATAAGGAAGGAGATAGAAAAATAGGTTCTTACATTTAACCTACACTTTCTTCATCTCTATAATAATTTCTATCTTTTTGTTTACCATTTTTTTTAATAATATTTTTTTTTCCTATGGAATAAATGAAACGAACAGAGGTAATAGAAATAAAAAAGAAAAGGATGCACAAAATAAAGAAAATAAAAGTATGGAAAGACCGGATAGGAAGTCAAAGAATGGGAAATGAATGTGTAGAATGTGTAGAATGAATGTAACCAAACAGAAATGAAATAAATAAAGAAAAGATAAACATTAGATACAGAAAATGGAATGCTAATTTGAGATGGTAAATTTAAGAAATGGAAAAAAGATGGGAGAGAGATAGAAGAGATGGAGATAAATGATGAGAGAGACGAGCATATAATGTATAATATGAGTATTTAAAATTTGTTTTTTTTTCTCTTCTCTATATATCTATAATTAAGCTAAGAAAAAGGTATGTAAATGATAAATGATGGAAAGAAATGGAATGGAGTATGTATGAATATGTAAATTTTATACTGGAAAAGACTATGAATAAAAAGATGTTTTTTTAAAAAAATAGTGTGCTACCTTGTGCTACTTTTCAAAAAAGATGGGGAAAATAGCGAAAGCTGATACTGCGTTTTTATGGAGTTTTTTGCCCCCCTCCTTCTGAATATGGCAACTTTGATCTGAAAGATGTGGGAACTATTAGGACTCTTTGCGAATTCTTAGAGGATTTATTTTGCCATGTAAACGGCCCCCTGGATTCACCACCCCATTGACATGGAAGCCACCACTAAACAACCCCTAAATGGCAGCCCTTTGGGGAAGGACTCATACAGGAGTTGGGGGTAGGGGTGTCCTGAACAGAATTAGAGAAATTGGAAGTACTGTCAGACCTCAGTATCCACGGATTCAATCATCCATGGCTTGAAAATACCCCGCCCCCCCCCAAAAAAAAGAATTCCAAAAAACAAACCTTGCTGTTTGCTGTTTTATATATAACCATTTTACCCTAGTACACCATTTTACTATGCCATTGTATCTAATGCAACTTGAGCATCCATGGATTTTGGTACCCACAGGGTTCCCTGGACCAAACCCCAGTGGAAACCTGGGGCCCACTGTAATCATAGGGCTGTCTATGATGTGGACATTTCAAGGGAGAAGCCTGGAAAAATATCCCTACATCCCAAGTGTGGGATCTTGCTAGGGCCTGTTTCTCACTATTTTACAGTGAGAAAATAACAGGGCTCTCAGCAAAAATCAAGCCAGCCTTGGTAGACTGCTCCTCTCAAAGCCTTTTCATCCTCTAACAAACCAACAAACGTTCCCTCATCTGCAAGCCCCTACAGAGCTCAAAACAGTGACTTTGTTGGAATTAAATACCCAGAATCCCCTAGCCAGCAGGATCAGCCATCACACTGGCTGTGGGTTTCTGGGAATTGTAATCCAAAAAGTAACTTTTCTAAACTTTTCCAGAATGGCTTCATTCTAGAGATCCACCAATGGACCAAATCTTGGATCCCTCCATCCCGATTCCATCATCATCATCATCACCCCATCTTTCTCTTACCATAGGACTCAAGGTGGCTAACAACAACTATCCCCCAAGGTGCAAATTTAATTCAGAGACCTGCAGAAACAACTGAAGCTATAACAGAGTTTACTACAGAGGGGCAAACAGGGGGCTGGCCTCTTTTTCCTCCTAAAAGTAGCCATTTCCTAAAAAGAGCAGAGCTAGGAAACATTACTTTTTTGGATTGTTTCCAAAATCCTCCAGCCAGCAAGGCCACTGGGAGTTTTTTGGGGTGGGTGGGGGGTGGGGATTCTAGTTCAAAAAAGCCACTTTTCCAAATTCTGTTCATGTTCATATTTTTATTCTTTGTGGCCAGGCAAACACATTGAACCAAAAATAGCCTTCCCCATCAGCCAAAATTTCTTCAGGTAATCAGCAGATTCTGCTTTGTCACAGGAAAAAAAGCCATTCCCACATTTCATGTAACTGGGCTTTTTGCTTGAAATTCTAATACACACTTCCCAAGCATTAAGTCCCATCGAACTCACTAAGGTTTCCTTTTGAGTGAATAGGTATAGGACTGTGCTGTGATTCTCCCTTTGACTTCCACTTTCTTTACAGCAGGGGTGGGAATCACGTGGCCCTCCTAGGGTTGCCAGGATGAAAACTAGAAAAGGCTCCTGTGCTTTTAATGGCTGTGCAGAAGACGGCATTTCAGTAGGCATTGCTTATAATGCCACCAGTAACAAGAAACACCTGCTGAAATTCCCTCTTCTATACAACCATTAAAGGCACAGGAACCTTCTTTAGTTTTCACTTTGGCAACCCTAGGCCCTCCAGATGTTTGGTGGACTGTAATGCTCATCATTCATCATCACTGGCTGGTCTGGCTTGCAGCCCAGCAACGTCATGAGAGCTACATGATTCTCACTCCTGCTTTGGATGAAGAGTCCACCCCTAAGAACAAATAGGAAATAAAAATATTCCAGACCCTGTAGAATCAGTTTGACTCACCTGGATGTTCTCAGGAGTTGTGGCTTGACAGTGTTGCTGAATCCACCAGTGAAAGGAAGCATTCAATTGTCATGGGTCTCATGCTTGTCATGAGGCCTGTTGCAGCAAGAGAGGGCGTGAGAGAGAGAGTCATCACGCCCAGGCCATTACAAGAATTAATTCCTTGCCCACTGACAGTCACATTGTTCCACTTAGAAATGCTGCCCAACCCCTTGATGTTCAGCCAGTGAAAGGACCACCATCAGCAATGGCTTGAGGACAGTGTTGCAAAATCCTTAGGCAAGGCCACCTCAGGATACCTTGTTGCTGAAGGAGGAGAACATGCACAAGAAAAAACAAATTCCCCAGAACTGCAAGAGCTTCTGTTGAGGGTACCAGGTGAGAGTGGTAACCATACACTTGAGAGGTGGACTGCCTTTTCCCAGTCTTCTGGAGCCACCTTGGATTCTTTCTTTTTTTATATATAATCTTTTTATTAGCATATACAAACTTACATAACTAGTATACATTATCTTAAATCTGTGTTGTTTATAAAAATAAATAAATAAAATTGGTGTATCTTTGAGCAATTCTGTGTGAAACTTCAACTCAATTGACTTCCATTAAGTTATCCAGTCATATAGAACTTTTTATAATATTTACACTGTCTTTGTAACCTAAAATAAATTCCAAAAAAAAACCCTTTGAAAACACAAGTTAGAGTAAATGGTAAAATTTCCCTTATGACTATCTTCCCTCTCATTTTTGTTCTTTAATCGCTATCTTTGTTCCAAACTGATAACTATTTGATAAGTTCAACTGGGGTATATCAATTTTCCCATTTCTTACTGCTGAAGACAATAAATAATACATAGATACAAATAAATATTTTGCTAAATTTGTAATATATTAATGTTTAGTGACGAAGTCTCTGACCAATATCTAATCACTTGTTCCCAAGTGCTTTTTGGTTTTGGTTTTTCTATAGGTTTATTATTTATATTAGAAGTAATAATACCCATTTCCATCATATCCACTATTTTCAAACACCAATCTTCTTCTTTTAGATAGACAAAACATAAGACTAGATGGACAGGTTGCTTACCTGTAGCTTGTAGTTCTTCCAGTGGTCTTCTGTGAATTCACACAGCTGGTTATTCCTGTGCCTGCGCAATGCACACATAACCTTCTAGAATAGTACATAAAACTTCCTCCTGAGAATGTACCAGTTTGTTATCAACCTATATATTAATATATGTTAATTAATATATATTCCTTATATTAACCCCACCTCTATCACATAATAGAATCCTTAATCCTGAAACATAAACAATATGTGCACATCAAGAAAATTCATTATCACGTGGTAAACATAAGTTATAAAAGCAAAATCTTAAACTTTTGCCATTGCTTCAAATTCCTCCAACTTATCAGTCGAGTAAACTATATCCAAAATTACGTTCCTACCACTTTATCAGATATACTCTGTAAATAGTCCAACATAGGTTGCCATGTTTCCCTAAATTTAGACATAGGTTTGTTTCCCAGCAAATGTGTAAGCTTCTCCATTTCCAGCAATTCCAGTATTTTCTCTAGCCATTCTTCTTCATCTGGAATAATAGACTTTCACCTGTATCTGGTTCGTACTATGCCAGCTGCAGTTAACATACTCCAAAACAGTCTCTCTAAATGAATTCCTAATTCCATATCTGGACTGAATATCCCTAATTTTAAAAGTTCTTTTTTTTTCCTTTTTTTTTTTTTTACAATCTTTTGTATCCTAGCACAAACCATAAACCAGATTTTTTAAAAAATTCTATCACAACCCCACCATTGATGAAAGAAAGTGCCCAATTCTCTTACATATTTCCAGCATTGCATCTTTAACCATTTTGGCTATTCTTACTGGAGGGAGATACCATCTAACCATCATTTTCATAGCATTTTCTTTCAAGTTAAATGACCTAGTGAAGCTAGAAATTTTTTTCCAGGCACTTCCCCATTCATTCAAATTAATACTACAGCCTACATCTTTTGCCCATTTAACCATGTAATCTTTCACTTCTTCATCCACTAGGTCATAAAAGAGCAAAATTTGATAAAGCCTCGGCAGTAGGGATTTATCTCCTTTCCATAATGTAATTTCAAAGTCAGATGAAGATGGATCTATCCCTCTAGTCTGTAGGTCTTTTTTGACTTTCTTTAATCTGCAAGTAAGGAAACCACTGAATAGAAAAACCTTCTAGCTACATTTGCTGTTGTTTTAATCTTACTTCTTCTCCAGATCTATAAATTAAATCTTTATACATGATAAATTCTACATCCTTCCTCAAGCTGAATATGGAAAGAGATTCTGCTGGGGATAGCCAAGATGGAAAACAAGGACAAAGATAATCTCAATATTTTGCCCAAATTTTGTATAGGGATTTGCAGAATATCTGATTATTGAATAATTTCTGTATTTCTGGTTTTTGGTGCCAAAAGTATGACTACCCCCCCCCAGATGTAGATCATGACCTTCCAATGCAAGTAATCTTCAATTATCCAGCAAAACCCATGGTTTGAGCCACACTAGACAACTGTCTTCATAATATAATTTTATATTAGGAAATGCTAGTCCTCCTTTCTCTTTAACACCCATCATCGGTTTTAACTTCACCCGTGGTTTCCCCACTTTCCAAACAAAATTCCATAGATCTTTCATACCATCTACAGACCATTTGGCAGGTATAGCTATAGGAATCATCTGATATAAAAATAACAATTTAGGGAGAATACTCATTTTAATTAAACTCTTTCCATTAATGATAGGTCTAACCTTTTCCAAAAATTAAGCTTATTTTTCACTTGTTTCCACAGCGTTGTGTAATTATTTTTCATTAGATGCATATTACTATCAGAGATTATAATCCCTAAATATTTTACTTTTTTTACGCAAATAATTCGAGTTTTTTTCCAGGTCTTCTTTCTCCTTCAACCTTATAGTTTTCGTTAGCATCTTAGTTTTAATTTTATTGATTTTAAACCCTGACAATTGACCAACTACTGATAAGAAATCTAATAGTTTACTTATCTGAGAAAGCGGATCCTCTAAATAAAAAATATCATATGTAAAAGCTCTATACTTAACCCAATCTACACCAACCTTAATTCCATAGATTAATTCACTTAGCCTTAGTTCCCTAAGACAGACCTCTAACACTAGAAATAACAGTAGAGGGGACAAAGGGCATCCCTGTCTTGTACCTTTTCAATTACAATAGGCTTCATTTTTTCTTCATTAACAATAAAAGAACCTTTTGATTAGAAGATATCGTCTGTATCCAAGCTATAAATGAGCTGCCAAAATTCATTAACTCTAAAACTTTAAATAAAAATCCCCATCTAATGTTGTCAAATGCCTTCTCGGTGTCCAGGAAAATTAAGGCTCCTTTTTTCTCATTATGCATTTCAAAATATTTTAAGATGTCTATCATTGTTCTCATATTCTCTTTCATCTGTCTACCAGGGAGAAAACCACTCTGATCAGAGCTTATATATTCTGGGAGGACCTTATGTAATTGGTTTGCTAGAATTGATGCAAAGATCTTGTAGTCATCGTTGAGTAAAGAAATAGGTCTAAAATCTTTAGGAGAGGGACTTTCCATATCTGATTTCGGGATTAAAGTAATATTAACTTCATTCCAACTTCCTGGTAATAGTCCTGTCTCCAAAATTGAATCCATCAACTTCTGCATCGGCTTCAGTAGGAGGGTTTTAAAACATTTATAATAAGAAGTCAGGAGGTCTTTAGGACCTGGTGTCTTATTAGAGTTGGATCTATCAATCTTATCATTGATCTCAGCGATAGAAATCGGTTTATTCAGTATTTCTTTATGAGCTGAGTCAATTTGTGGTAGCTTCTTAGAAACTGTATAATCCTCTATCTTCTTAATATCTTCCCACCCTTGGAGATTATATAAATTCTGATAGTAATTATATAAAACTTTATCGATTTCTTTCCTCTCCAAAATTATTTGCTCACCTTTTCTTCTTTAATTTGACTAATCAGCCACTTCCTTTTTTCTTTTCTAATCTTATAAACCAACCAGCGGTCTGGTTTGTTTATGTTTTCAAAATGATTTTGTTTAATACATTTTAATTTCTTTTCCACTTCTTCTATTGTCTACAAGGAAAATTGTCACAGAATCTTCAAACTTTTATGAAGTTCTTTATTCTTGGGTTCTTGTTTTAGTTTTATTTCCAAATCTTTAATCTTGCTAGTTAAGTTAGACATTTCTTCACTTTGCTTTTTCCTCAACTCCACCACTGTTTACAGCCTTAGCGGTATCCCACGCCATTAAGATATCAACCTCATTCTCTAAATTAATCTTTAAAAATTCTTCCAATTCTTTCTTACACTGAACAACAATATTTTCCTTTTGGATAATACTGACATTCAATCTCCAATTCCTTGTTCTTATTCTGAAATTTATGAGAATTTTTACTGGAATATTGTCACTGTGAATTTGAGGTAATATTTCATCCCTTTTGATGGTATTTAGCAAGCTCTTCGAGAGCCAAATCTGATCAATCTGAGACCAAGAACTATGGTGCCCTATCTTCTATCTTTGGCATTTCATCAAGTTTCCAGTTGCAAGTGAGAACAAGCCTTGCTCCAGTGATCAAATATACAGTAGGACCCCCATATCCACTGATTCAATTATCAATGGGACTCAAAACAGCACACCTACCATAGATCTTCCTAGAAAATGTGTCCTCTCTAGCCATTTTCTAGGTCCTCCAAGATACTTTATGGTGTTTTAAACCAGAAGTCCCATTATTTTCAATGGTGTTTGCTATTATCCACGGTTTTCGGTATCCATGGGCCCCCCAGAACCAATCCCCAGTGGATAAAGGGGTCCTACTGTAGTATCGTTCTCCAATATCCATTCTCATCATCTTTACCTGGCACTTTCTCATGGACCACCATTACCACACCTCCAGGCATGGTGGGAGCGTTGTTGAGTGTTTTCAAATCAGGGAAAGAGAGATGAATGTGTGGACTGTGCTCACAGCTGTAGCAAGACCAGAGATGCTAAACAATGAGGCGGAACTAGAAAAGCAGGGGATTATTCCCAGCTCACTCCTAAAAACAACTAGGATTACTATGCATCTATAAATACACACCTTTGTTTTATAAAAGAAAATCATCATTATTGATTATTTAATGTTTTAAAAATTAACACTGTTTTAGAGAGCAATAGTGAAATCCAGGGGGTTGTCTAGACGGTGAAAATCTTCCTTGTAGAATTCGCAGAGAATATGATCTGTTCCAATATACTCCAAATGAGATTCGTGGTACAGTATTTGGAAGGAGGGGGCCCAAAAACTCCGCAAACTGCAGTAAAAGGAATAGCAGTTTTCTCTGATGTTTCCTAGGAATTGTGCATATATGTACATTTCAGACACGTGAACATCAACATTCACATCGCTGTGCATTTTTGCTCCATTGCCCTTTATGAGCGCATGTGGAGAATCAATTTGAATGGATTCAAATATGCACACAAGTTTGAAGACAAAACAACTTCTCTGTGAATGAGCGAAAATGCGCACCCACTTGCAGTAAAGTGTTGTGTCTAGACAGGACCCAGGCCAATAGACAGAGACGTATATTAACCGAAGGAGAATCAGAAAGGATGGTGGAGAAATCCATCCTGATACATGGGTGTAGATGCAAGGGACAAAATGTGGGGATACCCCCAAGTAAGCTTTCAGCCTCCCCCCAAGATTTTTTTTCACTCCCCAAATTTCTAGCATTGTAGAGGGAGGCACTGAAAAACATTTTTGTACCTAGCACTCTTCTATTTGCTGTGGTTGCATGCCTTTGATAACTTTGCCTACTCTTTTTCTTTGGACACCTGAACTGTGTTTCCAAATGGTTGACTTAAGTTTTAAGTTACTGCAATGCTAGAAATTTGGGAACTGTAGGAAAATTTAATCTGATGTGTGCAGAATTCTTATTTGAAGGAGTAATGCTCTCATCCTCCTCCCCCCGCAAAAAAGCTACACTCCTGTGACTGTTGGCTGTGGTGATAAACGTGGGGTGTATCTATACTGTAGAAATAATACAGTTTGACACCCCTTTAAGTGCTGTAGTTCTATCCTATGGAATCCTGGCATTTGTAGTTTTACAAGGTCTTTAGCTTTCTTTGCCAGAGTGCTGGTGCCTCACAAAACTACAAATCCCAGGATTCTGTATGGATGGAGCCACGGCAGTTAAAGTGATGTCAATCTACGTTATTTCTACAGCGTAGATGCCCCTATAGACATAGCCTGTAATCCAGTCGTTTGCTGCAATCGCAAATCCTGATTAATTCCCTTTGAACTAAACTGGGGGATTTTTAGGAAGAGGAAATTGGTAATACACCTCACTTAGCCTCTTGAGAAACACCATCCAATCTGTTGATAGAAATATCAGCTCAGGGAGTTTCTTGCCAGAACTTTCAGTTAAATACTTTGCTGGTTTTACTATAGCAACCTTGCAGCCCAAGAGGTAAGAGAGGCCCACACTCTTTATGTTTGGTAATCCTCTGGTTCCATCTTCCTGTTATTGGTAGTTTATTTCTGAAAGGGGTGTCACCAGAGCTCACACATCTACCTGGAAATTACACCCTCTTAAATCAGAAGCCCTATCCTTAATCCCCAGCATACAGGGTTTGGCTGCAGATAACCAATGGCTGAAAAAAGGTGGATTTCCATGTGGTCTGCTTTGCCTATACAGTATTATGTGGCTCAAGTAGAGTTCTCCAAACTCAAGTCGTTCTCCAAAATGATGGAAGGGGGGAGATAGTCCTAGATCCAGATTCTGGAACTGAGATTACTGAATTGTGGTAGACCCTGGACTTGAAAATCTGGGGGCCATGTTTACTTTGGACAGCAATCAAAACACTACCGCCATGAACTCAGCAGAGATAAGCTCACAGCTCCTTCTGAGTGCTTGGCTCCTCCTTGTGGCCAGCGTGATAACAGCAAGTGATTGAGTCTGGTGCCATCAGTACCTCTGTCCAGATGACACAGGATGGTGAGTTACTCTTCATGGGAGAGAACTATCATCATTTTATTATATATTCAGAAAGCAACATAGAGGTGGGATGGAGTTGAAAGCAGGTGACTTGTTCTAGAGACAGTAAGAGCCCTCAAATTTATTACAGTATTTAATTTCTATTCTGCCTTTCTCCATATGAATGCAATTCTTTTTCAGCCTTGGATACTGTCAGAGACAGGGCCCTCAACAGGAAACAGTTGAAGGAGTTCAAGCTTTCCTAAAGAAATACGGTGGCTTGTGAATGGCCCAAGGTAACCTAGAAAAAAATTGGCAACCCAATATGCTCTCTCCATCCCATTCTTAACCCTCACATGCTGCATCCCTCTTCAAAGGTCTCATTCATGCCTTTGAACCATTGTCATCTCTTTCTGTATGCTGGTTGCCAAGTTTGACTTTAACTCTTGCACTGATGAAATTCAAGCATTGGTGGAGGACCTTGCAGCCCTTTAGGTGTTGTGGTACTGAAACTCCCATCAACCCTGACCAGCAGCATCAATGCTAAGAGAAGATAGGAACTGCAGTTCATTAATATCTGGAGGGTCCTAAGTCCTCCAGTGCTGATTTACACCATCCCTGCTGAGGGATGAATTATTGTGAGTGAGGAAGACTACCTGCCCTCTTGACCCTTATCCTTCGTGGCTGGCTGTCCAGGGGGGTGATGCCTTGAGGATGTTCCTTAGGTACATCATCAATGCATCCCTTAGGGAAGGTCATGTTCCATCTTGCTTGAAGGAAGCAGCGGTTAGACTGCTCCTAAAAAGATCTTCCCTTGACCCTCTGGATATGAAGAATTATAGGCCAGTCTCCTTACTAGCTTTTTTGAGCAAGGTGATCGAGAGGGCGGTTGCTCTCCAACTCCAAGCTGTCTTGGAAGAAACCGATTATCTAGATCAATTTCAAACTGGCTTTAGGCGGGATTTGGAGTTGAGACTGCCATGGTTGCCTTGGCTGATGACCTTCGCCTAAGCATCGACAGGGGTAGTGTGACCCTGTTGGTGCTACTGGATCTCTCAGTGGCTTTTGGCACAATAGATCATGACATCCTCTTGGATCCACTGAGAAGGCTAGGAATTGGACGCACTGTGCTGTAGTGGTTCCGTTCCTTCCTCTCGGGCAGATCCCAGAGGGTGAGGCTCAGGGACAGTTGCTCTGCAAGGAAAGAGCTTAATTGTGGCATCCCACAAGGCACCATCCTGTCCCTAATGCTATTCAATATATACATGAAACTGCTGGGAGAGATCATCCGGAGGCATGGGGCGGGGTGTTATCAGTACACTGATGACACCCAGATATATTTCTCCATGCCTCAGCCTTCAGTTCTGACTTCAGATGGTATCTCTTCTCTTAATGATTGTCTTAAGGACAATCATTGTCTTAAGGACAAATGGACCTTAATGATTGGCTTAAGGGCAAATGGACAAAAGGACAAATGGATGAGGGAAAACAAATTGAAGCTGAATCCAGATAAAACGGAGGTACTCATGGTAGCAGCCCCGAACCTAGGCATTCAGATACAATCTCCAGTCCTGGATGGGGTCACACTCTCCTCCAAGGACCATGTTCACAGTCTGGGGGTGCTCCTGGGCCCGTCGCTCCAGATGACAGATCAGGTAAATGTGATGGTCAGGAGTGCCTGTTATCAGCTTCAGCTGATACGCCAGCTGCACCCTTTCCTGGATGTCGGGGATCTTGAGACCATGGTACATGCTCTGGTAACTTCCCATCTTGATTTCTGTAATGCACTCTACATGGGGCTACCCTCGTGCTTGGTCTGGAAACTTCAACTTACAGAATATGGCAGCCAGACTGGTCTCGGGTACATCCAGAAGAGACCATGTAACACCGATCTTAAGATCACTCCACTGGCTGCCCATTAGTTTCCAGGCCCAGTACAAGGTGTTGGTTACCACCTTTAAAGCCCTAAATGGCTAGGGTCCAACCTATCTTTGGGACTGCCTCCTTCCATACAATCCTCCCTGTACACTCAGGTCCTCTGGGAGGAGTTTGTTACAACCTTTAAAAACTAGGCTTTCTGCGACCTTCTGGAGGGCCTTTTTGGCTATTGCTCCCAGATTATGGAACGGCCTGCTGGATGAGATCCGTCATATCACCACCCTAAATAGCTTTTAAAAAGCTCTTAAGACAGATCTCTTTCAGCAGGCCTTTCCTGAATAGATACCCGGCCATAAAAAAAGAAAACCTAGCTTGTCCCGACCTCACTACGGCCACTGTCCATAGTTTATTTTTATTTTTTGTATTTTTAAAGTATGTTTTAATTCCTTTTACTATTATTTAATTGTATTTTAAGGAGGGGTGGGATTGAGGGTTTGGGATGTATATTTTAATTGTTGTAAGCCGCCCTGATTGCATTTCGTAGAGGGGCAGGATATAAATAATATTTATTATTATTATTATTATTATTATTGTGGATCCAATCTATCTCAGCCCCTGTTGGCTGTTCCTCCAAAGTCAGTTTCAAAGTAACCTCTGTGATCTTTTCGATAGGAACCTTAAAGCAAGAGGGAGCCAAATGACTGGGACTTAATTCTTTTGAGGTTTTCTACTTCCATCAAAAGTAAAACTCTTTCATTGGACTACAACTGGCAAGTTTTAGGTGCTATACAGCAGGTTTTTTCCAGATGTCACAGTACAGACTCCTTGAGAAATTCAATACTCTCTGCCTAAGAAAGGGGACAGTTAACTTTGCACAGGGCATTGCCCTTTGTCCCTAGTCCTCACATGGCCAAGAAAGGGAGTGATGTCTGCCTGCTTTGAGATCCCTCAATACCATACTGACAACAGAGCAACATCTGAGACAAAATGTTGGCCTGTGATTCTAACATTGTCACCTTTCTTCTTCTGTATAGTTTTTAACATCCTTGCCTGATGAAGAAGCCAATGAAGTTTCGAAAGCTTGCATGGTGTATTTTATGCTTTGGAGTTGGCCCACTAAAGGTATTGCTGCTTTGTGTATTTTGGATGTTGTTGTATTACACAGTTCCTTTGTTAGATGAATTGCACTCATCTCTTTTGCACAGGCTTAGCTTGGTTTAAAATGTTCCCCAGTACCTGAACACATTTAATGTATACTGTCCCAAAACATAGAAATTTACTTTTTAAAACCTATTCATTTCTCTTAAATATAATGGTGTCTGGAAAATAACTTGCCATCAATTTAGAAAGGTAACACATGGTTTTCCTCATTACCTTTTTGTTACTTTTGATTAGATTCTTTTTATTTAAAAAAAAAAGAACCACAGGACTGATAAAGAGAAATGGCATTAAAACTTGAATTTATATCAAAATGCCTCTGAAAATGCTCCCTGAAATTAACTGGAAAGTGTTACCCATTGAACTACCAAAGTAACTTTGATCCCATGCTGCATTCATTTTGAAACCTGCCTCACTGCACCCACATCTGCTACATGATGTGCAGAACCAGCAATGACTATTTTCCAATGTGCCAGGGACACAGTATCCATTCACTACCGTTATTTCTTTCTTTCCTGGAAACTCACCAGGCACTGGCAACCAATGGCTTAGGGTCTGGGCTCCAGGCCAGCGACCACCAGTTCAAGTAGGCTTGGGGTAGTGCACTGCTGACTTGCACCCCCACAAAGGACAAGAAAAGAAAGCAACAATGGACATCTCCATCATGTCTCTCCATCTCAAGATGGTGGAGGAGCTGCTTTAGACTCACTATTTCCCAAGGAGTGCTTTGGTGTAGTTCTATGCATTAGAAACCAGTTCACGGCTGAAGCAGGGGAGAGCTAGTGGTAGCTTTCCAGATGTTGCTGGACTGTAACTTGAAGCAATACTAACCAATGTACCCAGTGGCAGAAGGTGGCAGGAGTTGCAATCTAGCAACACTGGAGGGCCACATGCTGCCCGACACAGTTCAAAACAATTATTTCCTTCTTCCTCAGAATGCCTGGAAATCCTCATGTAAAAGCAAATTGATCAAGCATGAATGGGTGGCTCTCCTATCATATCCCAAGAGCTCGTCTATATACTTCTCTGTTTCTCCCTGCTAATGAAATCAATTTGTTTCAGAACAGGAAAGAACTCATTGCGCACAGCTTCTGCCCAACAGACAGAAAGTTACAAGATCAAGTCAATGGACAATTCTAACTTATCTGTTGGCAGAGTACTCATAGATAGTAAATGTTCACTGTAGGAGCTGTCTGTTACAGAATGTTTTAAAATGAATGACGCTATGAGGAAAGCAGATTCGCAATCCTGCAGTATCAGCTGGATTTATAATTTTGTAAGCTGGAGAGAAGGATCTGGAGCCACAACCAGGAATAGCTCAGGTGCTCAGTCATCGGCACAGCTAACACTCTCTCTGTTAAGAACTTTTCCTGTACAGAAGAATAGATAATGACTTCTTGGTCAGGGCTCAAGAATGACCATGAAAAGAAGGATCCAATGGCAAATCTCATCACAGACATTTTATGAGCATAGCTGGTTGTACTAGGAGAGTCAGAGAATTCAACATATCGTAGCACAGACTTTTATTTTGAAAGCAGAGCATTCCCCATTAAGATGTTGAATTTACAGTGGTTTGAGTGTTGGACTAGGACTGGGGGAATGAGGATTCAAATCCCCTCTTGGCCATGTAAAGTCACTGTGTGACCCTAGGGCAAGTCACACACTCTTGGCCTCAGATGAAAGCAATGGCAAACCCCCTCTCTATCAATCTTGCCAAGAAAAAACCATGATAGGTTTGCCTTAGGGTGGTCATAAGTCAAAAACAACTGGAAGGCACATAGAAACTGCAAATTCCCCATTATAACTTTAACACAGGCCCATATCTAGATCTGTGGCATTTATGTGCATACTGGTTTACATTTTGCCTTTTAGCCACTCACTCCATCTCCTCCTACTGTTGTGTGTGAGCCTCTAGTGCAAGGGTGGGAATCATGTGGCCCTCCAAATCTTGTTGGATTGCAATTACCATCAGCCCTAACCAACATAGCCAATGGCAAGGAATGCTGGGAGTCATAAGTCAGCAACATCAGGAGGGCCACATGGCTCCCACCCTTGCTCTAAAGAAGGCCAAAGAACCCATGTCCCTCCAGATATAGTACTCCCATGACTGCTAACCACTGGTAATGCTGGCTGGGTCCAAAGAGCTGGAAACCAATGGCATCTGGAAGGCCACAGTTTCCCCACTTCTGTACAGGAAATGTCCGTGCTAACTTTCATATTGGATACCATTATATCTGTCTTGGTTTGCCCTGGTAAAGCACCGTTAACAACTCACCATGCCATCTGAGCAGCTCTGAGCCAAGTCAACAAGCAGCACCGCTTTATTTAGACTTTCATTCCTTTACCATATTAGCTTAAAAACAAAGACAGACAAAAGTTCCTGAGGCCTGGAAGAAAAATGCCCATGTCAATCGAATAATACATTAAGAGGGAGTAAAACCAGAAAGAGGTTACATACATACACGAGCCAGAACTATTTAAATGGAGGAGGGCCTTCAAGCCTACAGCACTGAGAATCAGTCTGCCATGTCCAGTGAGAGGATTTAGGGGAGACGGCTGCAAGGCTGTGGGCTTTGCAGTTCTGTCTTCCCCAAAATCCTAATTTGCTGCTCTTGAATGGTTCCTTTATTATTTGGGGCCAGCTGAAGGTAATTCATCTGTGTCCCACCAAACCCCAGGACAAAGAATGAAGCCATCTTGTCCCAGGAGCATGGTCCTAGCCAGATTCCAAGAGACAAGGCTTCAAGGTTTGCAACATAAAATCTGGACTATCAAGAGAAAACAAAAACAGGCCCCAGATTTCCTTTTTCTCAGTAGATGAACACAAACTCTAACCTGCCATGTTCACTTTTAAAAACCCAGGGGTATATACAAGGCAAATCCAGTTCATGTGGATCCCCATGGCAGAAAATCCAAATCACACCCCCTCCTAATTGATGGGAGACACAATCCAATGGGGTGTTCTGTTGTGCTTGGTGCACTGAAATGAAGGAAGCACAAGAGGCCAGATGGGTGCCTCTTAATCTCAATGAGGTTTGGCCCAGTATACTATCGTCAATGAGTCAGATATTCACCCAATAAGTCTGTAAGTCTTAATGCCATGGGTGGGAATCAAGTGACCCTTGATACTATTAGACTGGAAGTCCCAGCAAAACTAACCAGCGTAGCCAACAGTAAGAAATGCTGGGAGCAGCAATCCAACAACATCTGAATGGTCACATTGTTCCCACCCCTGGCTGGGGCAGCCATGGCATTAACACATTATTCGAACTCTTTATTTCCAACATGGTGTTTCTTCAGCATCTATTGTTCAAGCAAGCTCACCTGCCATACAGTGCTCATGGGAAGCTGAAACCAATAATGCTACAGGACAGAAAATCAGGCCAATCGTGAATGCACTATGATTCTGGCACAACCCATTGCTAAAGCTAGCACAACCTTCCTTTGAAGTCTTTTGTGCTGTCTGCAAGTCCTGGCCTGAAACATTAAGCACCACAACCAAAAAAAGAAAGGCTTGTAAAAATAAATAAGCAGCACAAAAAATAATACCAAGGCAGAGTGAAAATATGCACTTATAAATAAATTGCAGAGCAACAAGTTTGGATAAGTTAAACATCTCGTTGTGAGGAGACAGGATGAGGAGGGAAACACAACAGAATCTGTCAGCTGGAGGCCTCCAAACATGGAATCACAAAAAATGGCCCTGATGTCACAGCATGTGGTAAAGCTACAATGAAATGGGCTGTTGCCAGGCTTGACACCAGCTGTAGTGTAGGCCTCAGAACCTAAACAGCAGTGAGGCACAATGAAAGATGGAATTTGGTTGGAGGGGGAACAGCTAAAGACCCAAGCCTATAAGGGTCAACCCACCTGCAGCAAGTGGGACCACCAGCAGAGGCCCAGAAAAGGGATAGTCATGCACATCGTCTTCATATTATCACCACCATCTTTACTACTCAACATCCACCAAGATGTTTTTCTGCAGGTAACTCACTGAAACCAACAGGCATTGTACAAAAATCAAGATCTTCAGTGATCTTGATCAAGATCTTCAAGATCTCTTTAGTGGTACTTGTGCCACAAATCTTCCTAGTGAACTGGAACCCAATGGCTTACACCTGTATCCCAAGGGGCACCAGTCTCCTCACAAAATCCCTCTGCCTGAAGCACACACAAGACAGGAGTAATTAGGTGCTGGTGGTGACCGAAGGGGCGGGGTGGGCTGGGGAAGAGAAGTGGTGCAGGCAAATGCAGCCAAGATTCACCTCACGCTCCCAAGGTAAGTAATGTCCAGGCATCTTTCAATATAGATAATACCAATTCCATGGCTTCTGTTTTCTTCACTGTCCAAGAGACTCTTCACATTTTACGATTAAAGCCATTCTCTGTTTCAGAGACTTAGTGCAGGTCCTCTTCTACAATATTCCAAAAAGAACGTAGCAGCCAGAATTGGCAATCAGTCAGGCCATATTGATTTATGGGGACAAAGGAGGCATCAGTGGCACCATTATGGCCACTTACTCAGACTCTGTCTCCAGTCTAGGAGGCAAACCCTAATTTAATCTTAAGGGATGCTTTCTGAACATAGAAAAAAAAGTCCATCCTGTCCTTGTACAAAAGGCAACTATTTACAAAAAAAAAAAAAAACCCTATCCAGATATTAAAGCAGAAGCTGTCAGGAAGCTAAACAACTAGCCAAGGGAAATCTGGGTAAGACACAGCAACTTTGATAGCAGGAAGCAAGCCACCAAGGGGAGTCTGTGATCCACCCTTCCCAAGCCAGGCCTGGAAGTAGCTTATTGTTAAAAGGTAGACACATGTAACAGATGTTGTCCCAGTGGTTATTATTCTACCCAGCCAACCGCATACGTAATCTCCACTGGACAAACCAGAAAGGGGTAGTGCAAGAAGCAGGCCTGAGAAAAGTGGCTCCAGTCCTCCACCCACAAGGGAAGGCTCCAGAATAAAGAGGGTTGGCTTAGGCCTTTGGAGCAAACCTACAAACTTTGTTCAGTCACCAAGAGGGCTTCTCAGTCTTTCACAACTTTCAGTGGGGCTGGGCGGGGGGGGGGGGGGGATGAAATGGAAATTCATTCTTAAGACTTTAAGGCTAAAAATGATTTTTCTTCCTTCATAGCTGGCAGAAGACAGACTTAGTATCCTGTGGTGGAAGAAGAGCTCCAGTTATTGAGACATCAAAGTTCAACAGGGCTGCACACCACATAACTAGTAATAAAACAGACCAGCCAAGGACCAGTGGGTCACAGAAAGTTAATCACTCAGTCCTGGCAAAAAAAGTCCACCTATTCACTCTCTCTGCACAGCCCTGCCCTCATAGCCACCGACTCCACTGGGCCCAAGGCCTGCCTTCTGTCCCCAAATGTCAACGTAAGGGCACTATGCTGGTTTAAATCCCAGCATCAAACAGTTACAATCTATTTTATGCATGGGTCATTCAAAGTTACCATTAGCTGCTTTTCTCCAAAGCTTGGATAAATTCACCTTTTAAAAATATAACTCCCAGAATTTTCCAACCAGTATTATGAGATTCTGAGTTGTAGCTTTTTAAAAAATATTTTTCTCCAAGTTCTGCACCTCTCTGCCTGCCCAACAGCAGACCCTGAATTCCTTCACTGTGTTACACACATCACAGGGCTGGACGTATCATGTAGATGCAATCTCATGTTGAATCATGAGTCCTCTCTTGATGGAAAGTAGTATTTCCAGATTCTCAAAGCAGAGTCATAATTTTTGTGGACTACATCAGGCAGAGAGCAACGTACACTTTATGGACTATTTTTGCAGCCTGTGGACCCCACCAGAACTTTCCAACATCTACCTTCATTCTAATGGGGAGAAGACTGGTTTTTCTCTCCGGGAGGGCTTCAGGGAGTGGTGGTTTTGTCATTTTCAGCATCAGAGGACACCTAAGCCCCCAAACCAGAAAAAATTGGAAGTGGATATCTAACTATTGGGGGCGGGGAGCTGAATTAGTGTTTTACTTTTGCACTTTGGGGTCTAGTGCAGTCTCAAATGATCTAATTTTTGGTCCTGGAGGCCAAAAATTGGGCCTTGGAAACTCTGTGGGTGCCCCACACCTGGGGAAAGGTTCTTTCCTAGCTGAACATTCAGCTTTGTTCAATGTTATGGTTGCCACACATACAGAGGCTCTAACTCCAAACAATAAGGATTAAATGCAATGAATATCTGTGGAGTGCCTAAAGTTGCAGCATTGCTGAAACTGACGCAACAGCGTGCCCCTCATTAGTCTCTTCATCAGGGGCCCACGGAAAGCCTAAGAGAAAAGCAGAACATAATAAATAAGTAGTGCAAAATTGACCTAGCTTATCTAGTGATACAAATGTGAGGAAACAGTGAGACTTCACTGCAAGAATGGTCAATCAAGAGATCTGGACCAATTCTTATTACCTCCTCATCCTGTGTCAAGAAGTCTGATCATTAACCTAGAATGGGAGTGAGGGTGGGGACTATTAGCCCTATAGATATTTTGAACTACAACACCCAGAAGCCCCAAGCAGCATGGGAAATGGTAAGGGATTATAGGAGTTGCAGAAATCCAAAGGTTTCCCAACAATGTTGCAGATGGCTCCAAGCCCCTGATACTCTGGAGGACATGAGACATTGCTTCCCACTTTGCATAGGGCAATTGCTTTCGGAGCTCTCCCCCATCACACGCAATATGCCTTCTCAGCAGGAACATCTGCCAGCTTCAAATCTCTTAACAACTGCCATTTACAGGCCACGTGAAGGCAACCATATCAGGATCCAGATAACTACCACTAAAGATACACCAAGTTCCCATCCTTGGTCTTGCATCTTGAGTCCTTTGGTGATGTTTTCATCACCTACAGAATGAGCCCCAGTTTTCCCACCAGACAAGTCAGAGAAAAGGAGCAGAGGACTCAACAAACCTGCTCCACCCTTACTACCTAGTTCAGTATGAGCTATGCTAGAGCTCCTTCTGGTGGCCAATTCCTTAGAAGAACATGCTCATTTCAACACTTCTTTTTGCAGGACCTACAGTTGCCTATTCCTTCAGATTCAGCACAGATGGCTACTGGGAGAACCACTTTTAAACTGAAATCATTTCTATCTCCTTGTGCTTTGACCTCTTTTACACAGACTGAGGCCGGTGGCTCCCTGGGCTGTAGGATTCAGACAACAGCCCCTCAACATAGGAAGCGGCTCTCAGAAGATCACACTGCTGATAAGAAGGAAACTTCCTATGACGTCCCTCGGGTCAGTAGAGACGAATACAATGCCAGTCCAACAAAAATGTGGGTCTAGTGGAAAAGACATGACTGGACAAAAGAAACTCAGGCACTCTCTATATATTCTAAACTCTTTTCTCCCTCTGGAGATTTTATGCCAGCTATAAGCAAAGGCTGATATGTGCTTATGAGAGGAAGAGGAAGGGAGGGGACAGGATGAACAGGACTGTGCAATGGCACTTTCCAAATGAATGTGGGGAGCTGGGGAGAAGAGAACTCCTTTTCCCACTGTCTCAAAATTGCTTGCCACAGAATCTAGGAACTGCTTTACTTTAAATGGGATCTGAACCTCAACACTGGGATTCAAACAAAGAGGTAGCGCTTCCAAGCAGAATACTGACAATAAGGGAGGATGATGGGCAGGCAATGTCAGAGAATCACCCCCCCCACCCATCTTCTGCTCAGCTGATCTAAGTACTGTACTCGAATAAGCATAGCAAGTTACCTGAGCAATGCAACTTCTAATACAGAATGAAGTGGTGCAATCTGCTCACCTCAGATTTAACAACATTCACCACATCTTAGCTTTCTGCTCCTCTCACTGCCTTTACCACAAAGCAAAAATGGAAAACTACCTACATTTAGCCATCAAGCTGCTTTAATACTAGGTCAACACACAGCTTGGCTCCCAGTGTAAGCCAGAAACAGGTGGAATGGAGATTCAAGGGATCAAAATGTGGAGGTTTTTTGCTTCTGCCAATGGGCTGCCTGCCACACACTATCTTCATGTGCTACTACTGGATATCAGATTAACACATAATTCTACAGACAGGCCTACATGAGACATCTTGCTATGCTTTCTAGGGCAATCTTGCTCTGTAAGCTAATAATGCATTGTTAAGACTTGGCAAGCTGACCAAGCACCTGCATTTGAAGAAAGAGGCTCACTAAAGGAAATGGCCAGTTAAAGAGAAAGAGCACTCTCTTGGCCAGGTGATGGCTCTTCTACAGCAGACAAATCTTGAAGAGTATGTCAGCTGGGGGAGGGAGGATCACCATTTAGGAACAGGTGTGCAAGCCAGACACAAGCAGTTTACTTACCCACAAGCAGATCTACCAGGGCACTATGGCATCAAAATCCATTCATCCTGCCCCCCTCCCCCGTTTACTATGGTAGAGTTGACTTCCCTTGGGCAGTTAATTCACTTTAAAAAACCCAGAAGTGGCCCTATTTAAAAGAATAAACTACTTGGATTTTCCTTGTTTTTTTCCGGGCTGTGAGGCTGTGTTCTGGAATGGTTTTTTTCTGATGTTTCGCCTGCATCTGTGGCTGGCATCTTCAGAGAATGGTTGGGTAGGAGTGTTTGTGGAGTTTATCTGCTGTGAACCCCTGTTGAGGAGTATATGTAAATTTGGGTAATTGAATGGTTAGTTTCTAGGTATAGAAATGCAAGGCTCGTTAGTGTCTGGGAGCCAGATTTTGTTTACTTTTAAGGTTTCTTCTTTCCTGTTGAAGTTGTCCAGGTGTTTGTGGATTTTAATAGCTTCTCTGTGCATTCTGACATGATAATTATTGTCCTGGTCCAGATTTTCTGTGTTTTTAAATAGCATTTTGTGTCCAGGTTGGTTTATAACATGTTCTGCTACTGCTGATTTTTCTGGCTGGCCCAGTCTGCAGTGTCTCTCATGTTCCTTGATTCGTGTTTACACCCAGTTTTGAAGAACAATAGAATCAAAACTCAACACGTACAAAAGAATTCCACCCAGGGACAGGGGGAGTTCCAGCAGATAATGGCCCATCAACCAACCATTAGCCAAACAGACACTAACGAGCCTTGCATTTCTATACCCAGAAACTAACCATTCAATTACACAAATTTACATATACTCTCCAACAGGGATTCACAGTATATAAACTCCACACATACTCCTACCCAACTATTCTCTGAAGATGCCAGCCACAGATGCAGGCAAAATTTCAGAAAGAAACTATTCCAGAACACGGCCTCACAGCCTGGAAAAAAACAAGAAAAATCTATGGATGCCGGCCGTGAAAGCCTTCGACTTCACAGAAACTACTTGGCTTAAGACCCAGTCAGTAAGGGCATTAGGGTATTGCCAATCTGCTTTTAAACACTTCTTTTAAAATGTGCTTCTTTTCAAGGCTACAGTTTCATTCTTTAAAAAGTGAGTTTAAGCAGAAACAGAAAGGCAACACTAGCACAAAAACAACAAATGCAGAAAATAAAGTGCTTTTAAAAAAAAAACTGAACTTAGATCAAAACATTTGAAAAACTCAGCATAAAAGGCAACTTTTTGAGAAAGGGCATAAGCACCGTGCCACTCTACGCACGCCAGGTGCCACTCAATGCATGAAATAGTCACATCAAGATTCAGGATTTAAAATGCTTTTAGCAACCCCACCTAGAACAAAAGATCCCCAGTTCCCAATGGGTCAAGGATCAACCTTGGTCACTCAGCAACCAATATCCTATGGAAGCAATCCCCAACCAGGAGCCCTCCAGATGTGTTGAAACAACTCCCACCATCCCTAGGATGGCAGCTAAAGTCCAACACCACTGAAGGCACTGGGTCAGTGAAGGCTGTTCTAGGAGGACTCTCAAAATAAAGCAGATGGATAGATGGGAAAAAGAAATGCATAGGAGAGCAAGGGGCAAAAGGGGAGAACGATACCAAAGGGCAGAACCTGGCTTCTCCAAGAGAGATCTTCCTAGGAAGATCACCAGCACTTGGAAGGTTAGGAGGCACAGAAGACAGATGGGATATCTGTACCAAGGTATTTGCACAAAGAGATAGTTTTAAAACAGAGTATGCTGGACACAGATGGTATATTGAATACAATAGTTCAAGGCAGCTGCTCCAGATCGCCTTCCGAAAAGTTCACTGAAGAGCAGAGACCAAATCTGACTACTCATCAGCCAGTCACCCTTCCACATTGATGCTTGCACCATGGTGGCAGCAGGGAACCAGTCCCCACACACTGAAAGAAAAGAAGGAAGGAGTGTCATGATATGGCTGGAGATTCAGCTGCTGCCTCATCGCCCTCCTCAGAGTCCCAAACTTCAGACTGCAGGTAATTGGCAAAGAGGGTCTTGGCACGGTGAAGGATTTTGTTCAGGTTGTGCCGACGGACCAAGCGATCGAAATGCATGGCCAGCTCGTTGTAGTCCATGTTGTTCTTTATGATATGGTCTCGGTGCTCCAGGAGGATGGCGAGGCACAGGAAGAGCACAAAGGGGTTGCCTTTGCCAAACTCCTGGGGGGGTGGGAGGCTGACTGCTGTCGGAGGGGTAGGGGCAGCAGGTCCACGGGAGGGAGAGGAAGGTGTATGAACTACCGAGTCTCCCTTCTCTACCGACTGGCTTTCCTCACTGCCATTGGTTGAGGAGGCAGCCAAGTCTTGAGAAGGGGGTGTCAAGGCTCGGAGGGATGGAGCGGAGAAGGATTTGGCCACGTTCATTGTCTGGATCAATGGGTCATGCTCACTGCTGCAGTCCTCATCCTCTTCCATGGAGCGCTGAGACCTGGGCGAGGGGTCGTCCTCTGAGCTGTCCTCATTCCGAGCACTGTAATATTTGAACTCTCCAAAGTTAGACTGCTTCACCAATGTCTTCTCCTCAGGAACTGGCCCCTGGCAGGGCTGATCCCCAGCCGCCTCAAAGCTGCAAGCAGGGCGTAACATGTGTCTCCTTCGGACGGGTTGGGTACTGTCTTCAGGCCTGGCCGGCAGGCCCAACAACTCCACTTCCTTCTCAGGGGGGTCGGGAGGAAAGGAGCTCCAGGTGACCTCCAGCATGCGCAAGGCATCCTCAAAGGCAAACTCCCGCTTAAGCTCCAGCAGCAGCCAGCGGTAGCAAAAGAAGAGGTCATCAGCCCCACGGGAGAGGAGGTAAGAGTAGAACTCGGGATCGGAGTGGCGGAGGAGAAGCTTGAGGTGGGAGAACTTGACAGACATGACTTCCCCATCCACCTGGAAGTTGCCTTCCAGGCGCTTCATGATGCCACAGAAGCAGATGAAGGCATGAGCCTCACTGTCCATGACTGCCAGGATGGGGGACGCAATGTCACTCATGCCCTGACAGTAGGAGATCTGCGGGTGTGTCACAGCGTAGGTGGTCAGCAGGTCATGCAAGGCTGTCAGGTGGGGATTATCATCAGAGCCAGCATAATAGGGATGAGTGCGATCTGTGCGCAGAACGTCCTTCAGTACATTGCTACGGATGAAATCCAGGTCCTCAGGGCTGGCCCGGACTTCCCACTCTCCCTTCAACTGCTCATACTCCCGCGTTTTCCGTTTCATGTAATCCATGCGCTCCTGACCTGTCAATCCATCAGGATAGACGTTGAGCAGGTATCGCCACACCACCTGTAGGAGACAGGAAGGACTCATTTTGGGAACTTTCTCCACCAAGGGTGACATGCTGGAGGAGGAAGTCTTGCTGCTCAGAGCAGAAGATTTTAGAGGGAAGAGCCTGGGAGCAGCCCACCAAGAAACTCTAACCTCAAAATGGAAGCAAAGGGTGAAGGGAGGCAGGGGGAAAGGCTTGCTCTTGCCCACTAAATCCCCCACCTATCACTCTAGACACAACACTGGCTTCCAGGACTCCCACCCTCACCTTGCGCAGTGAGGGTTCAACGCCCCCATGGAAGATCCGGAGACGTAGCTCTGCAGGCCTAGTCAGCTGCCCTTCGTGGTTCAGAAATGTGTGGAACTCTGAGTCGCTCAGTGGGGGCTTGAAAGGCTTGACATCCTCACCATAGGACCAGCTGAGAGCTTGCTGGACCTTTGACAGTGTCCTGCCCACCTGGCAAGAGACAATGGGAAGGCCAAAGTCAGCAACCAACTTGTGCTCAGTTAATGAAAAGCAAGAAGGTAAGACACCAGGCACCCCTCCTCAGAAAGTTCCACATTTTGTCTGTCTGGTTCCACCATGGCTTCAAGTCTGCTGCAGTAGCTAGCTACTATCAAGAATAGCTTAGAAGGCAGAGCAAGTCTTCTGAATCTAAAAGGATGAACCAAAGAGAAATGGGATCTTTATGGTTCATTTGGAAGATAATGATAGCCAGACCTATTAGTGTCCCTCCACTACTCTGTTCTATCCAAGAGGCTAGGTATTTATTGGGAGTTTTGTTTATGTAGTACCCCATCAAAAAAAATCTAAGGTAGCAGAATTAATTCATCCCTTGAAGGTCTACCTGAGAGATGATGGACTGAGTAAAAGGCAGGGCAGCTGCTGCCAGAGACCGCTTCTCCACCAGCAACAGGTCGGTGCTGATTACATCCTTGGGGCTGATGATATCCCAGTCTTCTAGCAAGGGACCTAAGAGAACATGGCAATGTC
Organism: Gambelia wislizenii; assembly: GCA_030847615.1. Classification (NCBI taxonomy): domain Eukaryota; kingdom Metazoa; phylum Chordata; class Lepidosauria; order Squamata; family Crotaphytidae; genus Gambelia; species Gambelia wislizenii. Next base: position 252,548,884 of record JAUMIR010000002.1, on the reverse strand, counting down.
AGACAATTACTCAAACCCAGCACCTGGTATTCCCTCAAAATCTCTTCCCACAATCCAGGCATTCACAGGATCAAATCACACCACATCTCAAGTGATAATAGAAAGGACAGAAAGCTAGAAATCAAGCTTTTGTATCCCTCCCTACCCCCCTCATTTTTAAATGAAAAGAATTTGGCACCAATGGAGGCCAAATTCTGTGATATGTATAAATCCAGTAAATTATACTGATGCTTCATAATTCTCCTTCTGCTACACGGCAAAAATAAACAAAGAGTTTTTTTCTACCAGAAATCCTGTCAGTTTACATGCTTGTGTTTACAGCCTAGACTTTGAAATACATCTTTTAAAGCAAGCAGTCACAGGAGGCTCAATTCTCTGTACTCATTACCCAAAATCTAAATTTGTGCAGCAGTAATCCAGGGCCTAAATAACCTCAAGGCACCAGATCCCATCTGATCTTGGAAGCTAAACATGGTCAGCTTTGGTTAATACTTGGATGGGAGATCACCAACGAATACCAGGTGCTGCAGGCTATATTTCAGAGGAAGGAACTTGCAAAACCACCCGAGTATTCCTTGCCTGAGAAAACACTATGAAATTCACAGGGTTGCCATAAGTCAACAGGTGACTTGAAGGTGTGCACACATACAGCCATAACAGAAATCCATGAATCAGCATTTTGGGTTTTGTAAGCCATCAGCAGAGGGCAGCCGTTAAAAAGTGGAAGGGATGCATAGAAAATACACACCCAGTTCCTCCTCTTCAGTCCTAGGATTTCTTTCTCCAAGTCTTTAGTAAGAGTATCATTCACGTTATAGCCAAGTCATCTCCAGGTGACTCATGTCTTCCCATTTTGATAACACCAACCAGCCAATGTCTCCATAAGAAAAATAATACTGCGGAGAAGGCAAGGAAACTGAATTCCTTGCCCATGTCCACAGCTAAAAGATCCAAAGGAGGATTTGTTAGTCATATAGTCATCGTATTTCCCATTACTATGTATGGGTGTGAGAGCTGGACACTGAAGAAAGCGGATAGGAAGAAAATCAACTTATCTGAGATGTGGTGTTGGAGAAGAGTTCTGTGGATACCATGGATGGCTAAAAAGACAAACAAACGGGTCCTAGAACAAATCAAGCCTGAATTCTCCCTAGAAGCCAAGATGACTAAACTGAGGTCGTATTTCAGACACATCATGAGAAGACATGACTCACTAGAAAAGACGATAATGCTTGGAAAGGTAGAAGGCAGTAGAAAGAGAGGAAGACTGCATACCAGATAAATAGTTCCAATCAAAGAGGAGATGGCCCTAAATCTGCAGAAACTGAGCAGGGCAGTTGAGGAAAGGGTGTCTTAGAGGTGCCTCATTCATAGGGTCGCCATGAGTCAAGGTTGACATGAGGACAGTTAACAACACTAAGAGAAGAACAAAAAGTGCAAGGACTGGAATTAGGACTCCTGGGCTCTCTCGCTCAAACTACATATTACTTACTATGTAATATGTCCTCTGAAGGCTTGATGTCTACCTTGAGCTGCAAGTAAGGCTTGGAGGCTCCAGAAAAGGCCAACCCCAGATCCCAGTCTGACGTCAGTGATAAATATGCTTCTTGGCCCTGCTTATCTCGGCCCAGATAGCTGATGGCAAAATTCTTCTTCCTGAGGTAGGCAGAAAGAGACATGTTTACATTATGGGTGAGCTCATTCCACCAAATATATTTCTATCACTAATTATACTGCTTCTGTCACTGCAACCAGGAGAGTAGTGGTGGAAGACTCCTTTCCCCCTTCCCCAGTGATGCCCCAGGGACCTCAAAACCTGCACCACAGGGCTAAGAAATGCTCTGGGGCAGGTTTTGGAAACAGCATGAAGGATTCCAAGCAGGAAGGGAAGAAAGCAAACTAGCGGATACTGACTAGTGCAGTTTTGTACTTAGGCTCAGGGTGACAGCTCTCTACTGCTTACAAACAAAGGAAGCTACATGACATGAGAGGCTACATGAATTCATGTATGACTAAATTGGGCAGAATCCTAGCCTGACTTGATTGTCTCACTTTACTATAGTAATTTGAGTTCCATCTTACTCTCTGCATGAGGTAACAACTTCCTTATCACAAGAAGATATCCATATTTAAAATTATAATTTGTACAAGGAAAAAAAACCTGTTAATAAATTAGAAAATAAGACTGCTGTAGTTTACTAGAAGGCGATGGATCATTAGCACACATAGTAACTTGAAGGAAAAGCTGGATTAAAAGATCTTTGCCTGCTATGAGTTCTCATTCCCCATTCAGACATTAAAACAGGAGCCCTGGCTCTCAGCACCATCCTCATTGATCTGCTGTGAGGTTTACTTTCAGTAAGCAAAAAAAAGAGCATGGGCGCTGAAAGTCACGTCTGCCAGTTTCCAGGACTTACCCATTGAGGTCAAAGGCCCTGATAAGGATGTGCTGCAACACGTCCAGTGAGGTGATCTGCGGATCCACAGCAAAAGTACGGAATTCAGGCTGCAAGAAGCCCTCACATTTCTGCAAAAATTGCACAAAGAGTAAGCAGGATGAGAGAACCAACCCCACCCAAACAGTCCCCATAACCTACAGGCAGTGGAGATCCCACATTTCCTAGGCTAAGCAGACACAGAATTTTTTTCTAAAACTTGCATCTTCATTTTCCTATCAGAAAAAAATGGAAGGTTTGGCTAGACACCAACACCTGCAATCTACCCTCAACTGCTTTTCTACCATGATAGATACTACCACCTAGGAATGACTCTGCCCTTAATGAAAACAATCCTTAAAATCAGGGATAGAGAATGTGTAATTCTCTGGATGTTAATGGACTATAACTATCACTGCAACATTACAACTGCCTATGTTAGTTAGTGCCAGTGAAGTTGCGCTCTGACAGTATCTGGAAGGCTACACATTCTCAATGCCTCCTTACAATACCATATAGTAAAGATACATGTCTAATGCTTTATAGCAGTGGTTCTCAAACTTTGGTTAGCCACATTTTGGACTTTTTAACTCCCCAAAGTCTCAGACAAGATGGCCAATGGTCAGGAACTATAGAAGCTGAAGTCCAAAATATCTGGAGAGCTTTTGGAATTTTAGTTTGATACAGTGTTGTAATCTTGTATATTTTGATTACATGTATTGGTCAGTTTGTTTTACATTATATATACAGATATGTTGTTGTTTTTATTATTTGATCACATGCATTGGTCAGTTTGTTTTATTTTTATTTATTTATTTTTGCAGTTTCATACTACATTGTTGTTGTTTTTATAGTTACCTGGATCATTTGTTTTGCAATTGTATTTTGTAGTTTTATGTTTATTATTCCTTCTTTCCCTCTGTGTGTTTATGTAGTTTAGATTGTACCCCTTGGGCAGGACCCAATGTTGCTGTTTTGCTTGTTTTGCTGTACATAGATGGTGCTATAGAAATAAATGATAATAATAACAATAATTTGAGAACCATTTCTTTAAAGACTAAAGAACTGAACATGCCTCTAGAAATGGGTTCCACATAGTTAAAGAAAATTTACTAAAACTTATTTAGCCTAGGAAGGTTAAATTGATTACTGCATTAATACATAAAGGAGATAGGCCAATAAACAGAGACAATCCCATTTATATCAATGGAATTATAGCAAGCTAAGAACTTGCTCCCATATAATCCTCCCCGCGTACTCCGGTCCTCTGGGAGGAATCTGCTTCAGCCACAAAAATCTAGGCTGTCTGCAACTTCCCAGAGGGCCTTTTCAGTAATCGCCCCCAAATTGTGGAATGGCCTGCCGAATGAGATCCATCAGCTGACGAGCTTGAGTAGCTTTAAAAAAGCACTAAAGACGAATCTCTTTCGGCAGGCCTTTCCTGATTAGATCTTGGCCTCAGGAACTCAGTCTCCTGGCTTTTTAAAAATTATGTATATATTTGTTTTTAATGTGTTTTTTAGTTAGAAGGTTTTAATCTTATTGTGTTTAATGTCTTTTTATGGGGGAGGGTGGGGGTGGGTGGTGTTTTTAGTCATTATTATAATGTTTTAATTGTTGGAAGCCGCCCCGATTGTTTTTAGCAGAGGGGCGGGGTATAAATAAATTTTATTATTATTATTATTGCTATTTCCTCTCCTTCTCAGATATTATGAAGATGAACAAACAATAATGGCCACCACATTTTCATAGGCATTGACATAAAGCACAAGTGACCAGCACTTCCAAAACTGACAGCACTACCTTACACATGATTGGAAATCCAAAAATGTCAATGGACATACTTCCAAGGAAGGATGCCAGCTGACTGCAGCTCTAAGTGTGCCTTATTAGGAAAGAAGCTCCATCAAAATTCAGATGAACGTAGTCCTAAACAGTTTTAGATCAAACTGCTGGAGCAACACTTTATAGTAGAGCAAAACCAAATACTAGTTGTGCTCCTGGAATAATGTTTACCCAACTACAGCAGTTGGGTAAACAGGTCTATAGATGTATTATTGCCTATTAAAGCAACAGGTATGAGAAACTTTTCAAGGAAAACAAATGCACTTTGACTATAGCTGTTGGGTAAGCAGATCTATAGATGTATTACTTCCTATCAAAGCAACAGGTATGAGAAACTTTTCAAGTGAAGCAGATGTGCTTTGATTATGGGATGAAGAAAGGAATCAGGATTCTAAGACACCACATTTCAAAATGATGGCAGTCTTGCTAAATTATATGCAGCATATTTAGATACACCCTGTGCTGCAGGTAACAGGCTAGGCCGTCAAACACCCTCCAGAATGGGCATTGTGCTCACCAATCTTAATTACAAAGGGGAAAGAGCCAAGTCAACCAAGTTCCATTTCTTAACATAGAAAGAGCAAGTCCACAATAGCTGACAAATCATAGTTTCATTCCCAGGATTGAAGTTAATATCTTTGGAAGACACTTTGAGTTACATACTTTCTGAAGCAAGAACGGCTCATTCAGCTAAAGCTTGGCTGACTACTCTTTGTAGCTAACTATGTAAAGCCATGAAAACAGTGATATGGAATAGAAACACAGCTGTTGTGTGCCTTCAAGTCATTTCCAACTTATGATGACCTTAAAGCAAATCTATCATGGGATTTTCTTGACAATATTTGTTCAGAGGGGGTTTGCTTTTACTGTCCTGAGAGAATGTGACTTGCCCAACATTATCCAATGGGTTTCCATGGCCAAGTGAGTACTTGAACCCTATTCTCCAGTGTCATTGTCCAAAGTTCAAACCACTACACCACATTGGCTCTCTAAGGAACACTGACCATTGTGATTTCCTTCACCACTTCAGTCTCCTATGGTTTGGCAAAGTGCCCTGGTCATCTATAACCCAATGATCGGCTTCTCGGCATAACAGAACAGCTCTTACCATTGCAACATGGACAAAGCTCAGAAACAGAGGTATTTTAAATACCACAGATGATAATGCGGTAAACAACGACTTGGATAAGATTCCAGTTTGTATAAGAAAAAAGAAAATGAAAATCCATGATCATTAACCCACCAAGTTCAGAAACCAGGACTACTTTTCAGTTCCTCTCCAAACACGGGCTCTGTATTCATAACTACAAAATATGGATTAAAGCAATTCAAGTCCTAATGTAGGCCAAATGGGGAGAGCTGCTTACATACTTCGGGCATGAGAGACTTTGGGCATTGTCACTCAGTGCTGTGACAAGATAATTTCTTTCCATACATCTCCATTCCCTATCTGTAATGAGTAATCGCAGTAACTCATTTTCCTTTGTTCTAGTTCCAGAGGGAAATGCACTGTGGAAATGAGAGTGAACTCAGAAATGTGTGAACTTACAAAACTGACTGCTAAAAAAATAAAAGCCAACAAGATAGGCTCATCTGTTGTGCAATTTGAACCTGGATGTTCCTGCATGCAAAGACAATGCTCTAAGCACCACTAGTGGTTTTGCAAGTTTGCTTTGAAAATGTGAGAAAAATGAAACATACCTATCTGGCCATTTGACATGTGACCACCTGGACAAATTCACAGACAACTTGTAAAGTGCAATTTTTTTTTTAATGTGAGCTGTTGAGGAACTGCCAATCCTATTTCTTAGAACATATTCCAGTATTTTCCTTCCTTCCATTTTTCAAAAAGTACTAATTGACCAGATCAATTTGTTGTTGTTGTGTGCCTTCAAGTCATTTCTGACTTATAGTGACCCTAAGCTGAACTTATGAGGTTCTCTTGGCAAGATTTGTTCAGAGTGGGTTTGCCTTTACCCTTCCTTTGAAGCCTTATAAGAGAGTGTCCAAGGACACCCAGTGGATTTCTATGGCTGAATGGGAATTCAAACCCTGGTCTCCAGAGTCGTAATCCAGTATTCAAACTACTACACCATGCTGGCTCCAACAAGATCAGTATACACTCACAATTGTGACTGCTAGAGAATGAACTGGCACAACAATTTTACAAGAGCAGCTTCTCTACTAAGCATCCAAGAGAAGCAGTCTTCCAACAATAAGATAATTAGAAGTACATGGAAGTGATGAGCCCTGAAGGCCTGGAAAAAAGCCGTGACCTCTGTAACCATGTACTGTACTCTGTATCCATGTACTGTAACTGATGCTTGTTATTACCAGGCTAGAGAGAGGTCTACAGAAATTTTCTATCACAGTGGTTCTTAACGTGTGGTTCGGGAACCCCCAGAGGGCTGTGATATCCTCACAGGTGGCCTGCAAAGGCTTGAAGACTACTCAGCCCACCTCCTCCCTACAGTGGAGTGGCCACATGACAGGAGCCAAAGCAAAGGCTGGCTGGCTTGGCCTGCGCATTGGCATTCAATCCGCTCCAACCACAAACTGGCAGGAAGAAGCAGGAGAAAAAGCTTCCCTCTCCCTCTGGTGCCTCTGAGGGAAGGTTTAATGGGTGGTGTAATTGTTAATGGTTTATTATTGTTGTTGTTGTTTTAAATCTCGAGTTAAGTCTTGGGGGTCCAGGGCAATAAAAGATATTTAAAGGGGGCCCTCCTAAAGAAAAGGGTAAGAGCCACTGCTCTATTTGCTCATCTTGACCCAAGGGGAAAGTCTTCATTCATTCATTCATTCATTCCGTTGCCCTAACTCAGCACAGACCCACAGTTGTTGCCATTGCTGTTGTGTGCCTACAAATCATTCCCGACTGAGGCAAACCATTCATGGGGTTTTGCGGGCAAGGTTTGCGGGTGGCTGGGGGTGAGGGTGGGGAGAGGCTGCCCTGCCCTTCCTCTGGGGCTGAGAGGCCCTTCTTCCCATTGCAGCCCCGCAGAGGGGCTGACCGGCCCTTGTGACGACATCGACGACATCATCATGACCACCATCGCCACCGCCACCCCTTCCTCCCGGGGGGCTCCTCGGCCTCCAAGCCCTTCCCGAGGGTCCCGACCCCCTCGGCCCTGACCTCTGACCCGACCTCGGCCCAACTCCTGCCCTTCGGCCTCTCCGCCCCTCAGGGCCGCTCACCTTCACCCTCACGCGAACCACTTCGTGTTCCTCTTCCTCCTGAGAGCCCGCTCCGGTCCCCGTCCCAGCCCCACCACCTCCCGGGGTCGTCGTCGTCGGGGTCGTCGTCGGGGTCGCCGCTGAGGGCGCCACGGCCGCCGCCATCCCGGCCCTCCACCTTTGCTCCGCGGGCGGGCGGGCGGGCGGGAAGGCGGAAGGGGGGGACACACCGAGGCGCCTCAGGCCAGGGCAGTTGCAGGCCCCGCCCACTCCACGTCGCCCGCCCCGCCTCCGCGCGCGCCCCACGGGGGGAGGGAGGGAACCCTCGCGCCGTCACCGCCTCAGCTCAGCCGCGCACACAGGGGAGGGGGGGGCGAGGAGTCGCCGGCTCCGTCACGTGACGCGCCTCTGCGTCGCCTCCGGTGTGACGTCATCACCCACGGCCTTCAGGCGGCGGAGGGGGAAGCCGTTGGTCGAACCCGGGAGGAAATTGATCTTCCCTCAAGAACATTTCTGGAGGGGGCGGGGCTTAAGCGGAAACGGTTCTCACAGTGGGAGCAAAAAGGATGACGAAAGGGCCCACCAATCAGGAAAAGGCGTTGTTGTTGTTGTTAATAACATCCGGGTTAAGCGGAAACTGGCGGGAGAATGGGGGAGATTGGCTTCCCGTGGCCAGGCCGGAGTCTCCATCTTTTTGTGTCTTGTGTCAAAAATTGCCGACCGAAATGTTACCGGGAGAAAGCTTGTGTGAAACAACCACATCCGGGTCACGTAGCTTGAGGCCAGCTGGATCCTAGGGAGAAGCCCCGGAAGCTGTGCAGCGAGCCTTGCCTTTCGGTAGCCACGGGGCGCCCTGCCAGTAGCCACTGTGTTCATACACACACACACACACACACACACACACCCTGGAGGACTCCAGAGCGATCTTAAAGCTGGCATCAGCCCTTGATTTTGTTAAGGTCTATCTGGGTAACAAATAATGGAAGCTCAAGGTCGTTCAACTCAGATGGCTTTTATTTGCTAGCAAAAATGACACAGGGGGATCATTCCTGCCAAACTGTGTCAAAGAGTTAAAGGCACACAGACTTTTTATTACAGAGAAACAAAACCTAAAAATCTAAGGCACTGCGCATGTGTATTATAATTGTCACCAGACAGACTTCATTTTTAGAAAACCTTTTGGAACAGAAATCATTTCTCAGCTCTCTGTGTCCAGCTTCTATTTATGGTTCTTAATACAGACCAGAAAGCTGAACTGGGCAATGCACCCAGAAGAGAGAGAACACTTACCTAGGTTAAATGAATGAACCATTGTTTCTGATTCTAATAAACAAGACAAACCATATTATTTGTCCAAGCACAGCATCTTATCTCTGTGTCTGGGCTTCTGGCCAAGCTGGAGCAAGTACAGTTACATCTCTCAGCTTTCTCTGACACAGACATTTTGGCAGACTAGGTCTTTTTCTTTAGACTTAATATAACAAACTTTTGGGAAATCAATACAGACAGACCCTCTCAATTTGAATGTAACCCTTTCCGTGTAATCCCATTATCACAATCAATATGAAGATTCAACACTTGAAGAAAGGAGCCCTCGTATTGCACCATAAGGACCTACTCTAACCACCACCCTCCCCCATCATCCCTTCTGCTTTGTCTTTATTTTTTTTTGAGATAGACGTCAGAAACCAGGAAGGTCTCAAACTTTTATTGAATCTACGTCCCCTTGGGACCAAGCCAATGAGAGGGGAGGGGAGGAGAGGACCTGCCCGTGACGTCACAATTGCACGTTGCCAAAGGCACACGTGGTGTAAAAAAAGACTGCTGTGCTGAAGATATTCTCTGACGTCACAACGCCAGGTGATGAGGCTGCCCCAGAGACAAGGAAGTTATGTCTGCCTCCCCTGCAATCCTTTCAGCCAGTGGACTTGGAGCTCGCTGCCCTGAACTGGTGGGGCAGTCTGATGTCAGAGATCAGGAGCTACCTGCTCTCATGAAACAGAATGAAAGAGTTGAAAGATATCCCCAAGGGCCATCCAGTCCACCCCCCTGCCCTGCAGGAATTCCCAAAGCACCCCGGAAAGATGGCCATCCAGCTTCTGCTTAAAAACTTCCAAAGGAGGAGACTCCACCACACTCTGAGGCAGCACATTCCACTGTTGTTCTTTTACAAACAGCATGAAAGGAGGAAGCAGATAAAAGGGTTACTAAATTGGCCAAATGGCTTTCCCCTTAGAAGACACAAGCATTTAATAAACTGCTTAATGTTTCTCAGCAGATACGACTGCTTATTACAGAATAGTTTAAAAAGTGAGGGAGAAAAAAGAAAAGTGACAGTGCCTTTTAGGACTAACTGGTTTTTATTTTAGCATGAGCTTTTGTGGAAATAAACCCACTTTTGCAGATGCAGTAGAGTGATATTAAAGCCATGGGTATAAAGCATATTTATCCCTTGCACTAAATTTTCAAAAGGCTGGATGAATCAATAGAGGTCTTTAAGATCTTTATGCTGGTCAGAGCTGATGCATGAAAGCAATACATCGGCTTACCAGAAGTCAGTTTCCCCGCTCTAAGTAAATTTCTTTTGTTATATGTGCAATAGTGAAGACTCTTGTATTAATATATGTAAAACACTACAAAATCCACAAGAGAGATTTTTATTGACCAGCCAAAATGCAGAATAACAAATTAAGTTCTATTGTTACTTGTCCTGTGGCCCTAAGATGAATGGGAAAATACATTAACCACCATAGTGAGGGAGATAAGCACTTCTTACCCATGGAAGCACTATATTGGGGCAGGAGATTATTTACATATTGTTAAAATCAATACCACATTTGAATTATTTCAGTTATAGCCTATTAAAAGTATCACTTTAAACACATTTACTGCAGTTTTATTTTTTAGGAGCGGGTGTTTTTAATAAGCACATGCACTCTAAAAGCATGCTAAAAGCTGCCAGAATAGACTCACTCAAAGAAGCCACAGCTCTGAGTTTGCAAGTTCTTCAAACTCTTCAAGGTCTCTCATTCATAGGGTCACCATATGTCAAAGCAAAGTGATAACAAAAAGCAGCCAGGGGTTCCTTTGTAAATCTGTACACCAATTTTGCAGACGGAGCTTTTCCTTGTGACTATTCCACAATAATGGAACATTCTTGTATACAAGTATGGTTGAGGTTCAGATTGATAGAGGTAGAAATTTAAATAATACATCTAAAACAAGAGCCTGGGTACATTATTTTCAACAGTTATACTACCTAACTATTTAAGGCAGTTGTGAAAACACCACAATGTAAATGGAAACAATATTCCAGAGAATTCTGGTTGAAGTGAGCCACTGCATAAACATTTCCTGCCTCCTTCAATGTTTTCCCACACAACATGTACACACATCAAACAGGCAAATAAGCAGTTGGATGTAGTTTATTTTTTAAAAAACAATCATGTTTCCACTTATGAACAAGTGAGTAAGGAGCATATGGAAAACATTCAAGTCACTTATTTGAAAATCTGTGGGTGGTGGGAATGAGCTGGCCTACTGAAGGACATTTGTCTGAAGAATGAGCAGTTGATAAGAGATTTAAAAACACAATCCAGCTTAATATTTTTAATGGTAAATTTTGTACTGCAGGCAAAACATTTAGTGGCTAAAGACCTTGACTTCACTATTATCACCCTTCACAGTTCCAGGAGAACAGAACTCAGCCATCCAGGTCTGATGTGCCATTTTTTCTTGCTCATCTCAACCATTTCCATTCCTGAACAGCATCTACTGAGATCAACTGCCAGATAATCTTGGCCCCAAGGCTTTCTTGGAGTAAAAGAAAAGGCTGCAAGATGACCAGCTGAACCTCTAATGCCACAGGGCTAGAATTATGCACATACCCACAGAGATGGTGGCGGTGGTGTTCTGTCTCCTATCTTGAATTCCTATTAATCTGTGGCTAGGTGAAATACATAGTGCCTTCTGTGTTATATCCATAGCACAGGTCTGTGTTAAACCGCAGTGCAATGAAGATTAGATACATGCTCCCACCTCTAGCTTAAAGTCATAGCTTCTAGAGCTAGGAGGGAAACAGAGCCTCATATGCAGCCTCCACAGCACCACTCTTTGAGCACAGGATTGCACTGCCAATGTCATTTTGTAAAGATAGCCTGACTATGCTTATTTACTCAGAAGTAAAACCCATAGAGTTCAAAGGGGGTTACTCCCAATTAAGTCCTGCAAAGATTGCACCCTTGGAGGGGGACAATGGGAATGCCTCCAAGTAATGTTGGACTGTAATTTCCATGAGCCTTCACTGTTGGCTGTGCAGGATAGAGCAGATGGGAGCTTCAGTCCAACAACTGCTGGAGGGCCCCACATTCCTCACCGTGACTTAAATATTTCATTTCACATACTCTGGGTTCGAGGCACTAAGAATATGTCTGAGCTTTCTGCATTTGTTCAAACCTTCTAGTGAGGCAACAAAAGCATGTCTGATTAACCCACAATGTAATCTGGAAGTGTACTGTAATCCAACAACATCTGGAGGGCCACAGCTGCCATCCCTGCTTTAGGGCTACATCTTAAGGCAGCAGTGGAGAATAACTGCCATAGATGTTGCTGTTCCCCACAACTGGTTCTATTTATATCTTGGCAGAGGACCTCTGAGGAGAGAATGGGAAGAGACAAAGACATAGAGCAGGAAGCAGCTAACTAATCCCTTGAATGAATACAATGCTTCCCAGAGAGAACAATGGCCCATCCTGATCCACTAAGCAGGGTGGTCAGTGCTTCTTGAACTTGCCAGCGTCCATTATCCTCTGGGAAGCACTAAGATGTTTCCAGGCATCCAAAATGAGAACAAAGGGAATGACGATCCACAGTGCATTCATGAAGAAAAAATAAAACCAGAAATAAAGTGGGTGCCACATCTCGCTGTGCTTGAAACCATCCCGGTACTCAGTGTAGAAATAGAGAATATCTCCATACAGCTGGCCTATGATTAAAGATAAAAAGGTAAGAAGATCACTTAGAGCTGAACAAAAAGGATAGGCCAAAACTACTCAGAATTAGTGTAAGGCAAGAAAGAACTGCAAATAAGGTATGTTTTGGCAAGGGGCAGGGAGTAAAAATAAGTTTTAACAGTGTTTTGAAAAGAGTTTGTGGGCGCATGTAAGAAGGCAACCCAACTCAAGTTTCTCCTAAAACATGCATATCACATGTTCCCTTTCTGCAAGGAATCTGTAATACAAACACTATTGAATTACATTCATACAAGAAGAAGCAGACATGCAAGAAAATAAAAGCAAAGCTTAGAAAAGTTATATGGTGGATTACAACCCACAGTAATCTCCAGCTAGCATGGCCAGTTGTCTGAATAGTTGCTTCCACTGAGTTGTAATGCCCCATAAGAATTAATATGAAAGCCCTCACTCTGTCTTCAGTGCGTACGAACACACAAAGGAGCTACTTGGAAAATTATAGATGGATTTTTTCACACTCATTTGCAATGTCCAGTGTGCAGATTAAGCATTCAAAACAACTGTGAAGAACAGAAAGCACAAGCCACTTATGCTTCCTATCTTTCCCTCTTATGCTACAATACCCAAGTCTACGCTATGAAAGAAAGAAAGAGAGGCAAGCAAGCAATGTGAGAGGAAGGTATGGGAACACATTAAAAATCAGGTTTGCTGAAGGGAAACAAATACGGGAGAAAGAAAATGAGAAATTTCACTGAGGAGGAAGATAAAAGATAGAACTGGGTGAAGACAAGAGGAAAAACAAGCCAAGAACTGGGACAATGGCCGCTGGAAATACATGGGGCATAAAGCCAGATTTTAAAATCTTCTACTCAAACAGGCTACATGCTTAAAGTCCAATGTTTTGAGAGGCCATTGGTCTTCAGACAAGTCTGGCAAGTTTGAATATATGAGAATTTGCCCTTATATTTTCTTCATATACATACCCAATGACACCACCAGCTGCAGTACAAATCGGTGAGGCTGGCCTGAAAGAAAAGCTAGCACTGTACAGAGGCTGAGGGGGCCCCAGGCAAAGGCCGTGACCGTCTCAACGCAAACTGTGAAATTGTCAGATCTGAAGAGACAAAAGGTGAGATGGAAATCACTTAGACTCAGAAGTATCTCAAATGCTTTTCCTTTCCAGAACTTGGAAATGTTAACTCCCCAAAATCCACCAGCCACTATAACCACTGTCCATGCTGACTCTGGGATCTGGGGAGATATAGTCCAAAAGTAACTTCTCCAAACTCTGTTTCTGACCACCCCGTTACCTTTTTAACACCCCCTTGATACCTGTACACACACACACACACACACACCTGCCAACTGAGGATAACATTTCAGTGCATTTCATGAACGGAACATGAGTCCATGAACTCTTATCCTGCAACAACTTCACTGATCTTCAAAGTACCCAAGACACTGTTGCTTTTGCCATAACAGACTAACCCTCTGGAAACTATTAACACATAGTCAGCCATTGTTAAGCAACAGCTGCTTTTCATCTTACACATAGTAAAATAATAATGATCAAGCAACAATAATGAATTCAGAAGGTGGCCTCAGGCAAACCAATATTGTCCTCCCCACACTACGTGTATGCTAATTATAATGAGTAGTGTGCCTGTTCACCTGATAAGCTGGGAGAAAGCAAGTTAGGCTGCTTAAAAGCCCTCCTCCACAGTCAGGGTTGAGTCAATTTAAAATCAGATCTCTTTATTATTTTATTATTTATTTAATTTCTATCCCACCCTTTTCCTTATACAGGATCTAAGGCAACTTCCAAATATTTAAACAGCATGGTAGTTTAAAAAATTAATGATACAAAAGTTTTTTTTAAATTAAATGTCAATTTAGTTAAAAGAAACATGGCCAAAACAATACACAATTAAAACATAGTTTAAAAAAGGATAAAAACAGATTAAAAAGACCCCACTCCATTAAAACCTTTTTGTCACATGAATTATAAACCCATGGCCTGCTTAAATAAAAAGGTCTTTGTCTACTGGTGAAAGGAAAGGGGAGAGGGTGCCAACTGAAGAAATACCATAACCTGGGAGCGGCCACTAAGAAGACTCTCTCCCGTGTTCTTACCAAACTTGCCTCTGAGATGGAGAGAAAGCCTTTGCCTAAAGATCTTAAAACTGAGGCAAGTTCATACAGAGAGATATGGTCTTTCAGGTCATGATTTAAATTGCTTCTCTGAAATATAAGTTCTAATGATTTATACCCAGACTCCTCTTCTTTGTTCCGATCTCATCCATCTCCCCAAATTCTACACTAATTGGCCTCCAGAGAGAGGGAGGGGGAGGGAGGACATGTGCATTTCATGTAAACCATCTGCAGAATAGGACTGATTGTGTTATCTCCAATTTCCATAAACTGCTGTTAACATTTTCACAGAATACAGTTGTGTGAAAAAGAAAGTACACCCTCTTTGAATTCTATGGGTTTACATATCAGGACACAATAACAATAATCCTTTCCATAGCAGGTCTTTAAATTAGGTAAATACCACCTCAGATGAACAACAACACATGGCATATAACACCATGTCATGATTTATTCAACAAAAATAAAGCCAAATTGGAGAAGCTGTGTGTGAAAAACTAAGTACATCTTATGATTCAAAAGCTTGTACAACCATCGTTAGTGGCAATGACTTGAAGTAATCGTTTTCTGTATGACTTTATCAGTCTCTCACATCATTGCGGAGGAATTTTGGCCTGCTCTTCTTTACAATGTTGCTTCAGTTCATTGAGGTTTGCGGGCATTTGTTTATGCATAGCTCTCTTAAGGTCCTGCCACTGCATTTCAATCGGGTTGAGGTTTGGACTCTGACTGGGTCATTGCAACACCTTGATTCTTTTCTTTTTCAGCCATTCTGTTGTAGATTTGCTGGTGTGCTGGAGATCACTGACCTGTTGCATGACCCAGTTAGGGCCAAGCTTTAGCTATTGGACAGATGGCCTCATATTTGACTCTGGAACATTTTGGTATACAGAGGAGTTGGTCAGCTCAATGACTGCAAGGTTCCGAGGTCCTGTAGCTGCAAAACAAGCCCAAATCATCCACAACCATGCTTGACAGTTGGTATGACATGTTTGTGCTAATGTGCTTTATTTGTTTTTGCCAAATGTGTTGCTGTGCAAACATCTCCACTTTGGTCTCATCTGTCCAAAGGGCATTGTTCCAGAAGTCTTGTGGAGAAGAAGCTTTCTCCTGGCAAACCTTCCAAATAAACCATACTTGTTCTTTTTCTAATTGTACTGCCATGAACTGTAACACTCTGAAGCCTGTACAGCTGAGACGTACCTCTTGTGCTTTTTGCAGTTTCTCTGAGCACTGCACGGTCTGACCTTGGGGTGAATTTCCTGGAACACTGGTGTGCTTGGGGTGAATTTGCTGGAATTTGCCACTGCTGGGAGGATTGGCAACTGTCTTGAATGTTTTCCACTTTTGAATAACCTTTCTCACTGAAGAATGATGGATTTTAAATTGGTTGGAAATGGCCTTGTAACCCTCCCCAGATTGATCGGCAGCAACCATTGTTTCTCTAAGATCATTGCTGATGTCTTCCCTCCTTGGCATTGTGTTAACACACACTTGAATGTTCCAGACCAGCAAACTGCTAAAACTTTGGCTTTTACGTAGGTGGTCACACTTGCTGATAATCAATTAATAAAGGGCATTTGATTAACAGCACCTATCTGCCACTTAGCATCTTAATTCCTATGGAAGCAGTAAGGGTGTACTTAGTTTTTCACAGGGCTTCTCCAATTTGGCTTTATTTTTGTTGAATAAATCATGACAGGGTATAATACGTAATGTGTTGTTGTTCATCTGAGGTTGTATTTGCCTAATTGTAAGACCTGCTAAGGAAGGGATGATTGTTATTATGTCCTGATATGTAAAACCATAGAATTGAAAGAGGGCATACTTTCTTTTTCCACACAACTTTATATTTATAAGTTGTATAATTTGTTCTCATGATAGTATACTTGAGCTACATTATTTTTTTTAATTGTTAAGGAAACTCTGAAATCCAAGTTACATTTTTAAGAAATCTGATTTTTCAAAAGCATTTTTAGGTGGCAGGGGGGAATTAATCAGCCCTATGGTTTTACATATCAGGACATAATAACAATTATGGGTAAGGCCTCAGAGATAGATAGACTATCTATACACTTTCCTCATTCCCCAGTCACGGGAATGTCTCTAATCTCAGTTTTCTCTCTGGCAATAGAGCATCCCAGAGAGAGCTGCAGGCTGCACTCTCACAAAACAGCACACAAAATCCACAGCAGCATTAAAAGTACAGAGTACACTAAACAGCTGTTCTAAAACACATTTTTAAAGTTTCTTGTCAAGGTTACTGATGCAGAGATTCTCTTGAATAACAGTAATCCAGACCCTTGGGACCATAAAGCCTGGGTTTTACCTATGCCCATACTGAATCATCTTGGAAAACAGTGAAACAAGAGAGGAATTAATGTTAATTAGAGATATTATGAAAACCTCTGTAATGCATTTACATTCTTATTAATGTTTCTTGCTACCTCTTTCACTTAAAAAAAAAAATCAAGAGCTGGATTGTTAAGGACTAAAACCTTTTCCATCAGGTGACAAAGATTAAAGCAAGCCCTCACCCATCACCTCAAAGCTAACACTTACATGACATATCTGCTGTCACCTTTGGCATACTCTTTCCCTATAATATAATGAGAGAAGAAAAACAAGGTGAAACATTGGTTGCCATAAACAGTCATACAAATGTCTTAGGGAATTGTGGAGACAGGATGCAGGGCAGATTGTGAATTATTCTATATATATTTTTCTTAATTAGCAATGGATATTAACCAGTGCTCATGTAAACAGATTTTTCACTTCCAAGACAGAAAACATCAGCTAAGGAGAACTGCTCATATTGTGCATTCCAAAATTCCTAATTCAGCACCAATGAAACCCAATTAAGCAAATTACATCTCTGTAGAAGTCATTCTTTTTATTTCTTTCAATTTACTTGTTTCCTTCTTGAAATAATATAGTACATTACAAACATACATGCAAAGAGTATCACTTTTGCAAGGCAGCCAGTGGTATGGTGGTCAGAGGAACAGGTGTAAGTAATGGTAGCAAAGGTATACAGGTTGCAATGAAGAGGACACTAAATCATGCAGATAAAAGCCAGAAAAAGTTCCACTCTTATCATTATGCATGTGCCCCTTAAATCACAAGGGCTAGAAACTTTCTTCTATTCAAAAAACATGGCTCTATAGAATCCGCAGCAAGTCGTAGATATTAGTGCACAATGTCGATTTGTTGAAGACAGAACCAATCTTGAACATAAGTTAAGACAGAAGAGAACATAACACAGACTCACAGTATTGTGACAACCTTTAGACAGTTGTATCTACAATATTGTTATTGATAATGCACCTACAGTTTTTTAGGAACGGTACCCAAAGATTAAGGACAATATAGATCTTCCCCATAAGTCTGCAATCAGATAAATACAATACAAAAGGGAAAGGGAGGGTAGAGTAGGGTGGCTTTATTACCCAGATAACCAGTTTTATGTGCATTCTAGGCATGCCATCCAATGCCCCTTTGGACCATCACTTGGCCCAGATTCTAAGCTTCCATTTAAAAAAAAAGAGGTAAGTAGAAGCTGAGCTATGGGGCAAAAAATGGAAACATTCTTCTGTCAAATTGTTCTTCAAGAAACAAGTCTACTGGGAAACTGCAGATGTGAGGGAAGTGGCAGAAAGCAGTAAGAGTGACAGAGTACAAGAATCAAGCAAGGGGCACCCTGCAAGGGGAGGACATGAGGCAAGGGCGAGCAGTGTGAGCAGCAATGTGCAAGAAGCATGTAAGGGACGTACTGTGAAGGCGCGAGGGGAGGGAGGGAGCAGGTGAGAAAGGAAAGAGTAGCACAGGCAGCAGCATGCAAGAAATAAATGAAGGGCAGATTGTTACAGTGTGAGGTGAGGGAGGGAGAAGGAAAGACAGGAGAGAGAGGGGTGTGAGCCGTGGTGCCCAAGAAGCAAGCAAGAGATACTCTGTGATGGTGTGAGATGAGACAACGGAGAGAGTAGAAGAGACAGGAGAGTGAGCAGCGCAAGCAGCAATATGCCAGACACAAGCAAGAGGTTCCTTATGAGACAAGTGAGGGAGTATGAGATGGGAGAGCAAATGGCAAGAGCAGTGGTGTGCAAGATGCAAAGGGACACACTCTGACAGGACAAGGTAAGGAGGGAGTATGAAAGCTGGGAGAGTGAGCAGTGTGAGCAGCAGCACACAAGAAGCAAGGGAGGAGCACACTCCAAGGGGTTGTAAGGTGAGGGAGTGAATGAGTAGGAGGGATGGGAAAGTGAGGTGAGGGGTGGAGCTCAAGAAGCAAGGGGATGTGCAATCCAAGGGAAGGGAGAGTGAGGCAAGGGAGGGAATCAAGAAGCAAGAGAGATAGGCATGATGAGAGAGAGGCAAGGGAAGGTGACACAAGGCTACCAAGTGAGGGAAGGGCATAGGAGATGCAACAGAGTGCAAAAAAGAGAGGAGAACATGGCTGAGGCATGAGGCGAGACCAGGGAAGAATGTGGGTGAGGCAAGACAGGAGCACAACAGAGATTCTCCAAGAAAAGGGAAAGAGTGCAATTCATTACTCCCATGCTCTGCTCCCTCATAATGCTGTTCTAAGGAAAGAAGGAGCTGGGAAGACACAAGAGGAAAGGGTAGATAGAAGCTTATTGAGGTAGACACTTGAGGTTAATCTTCAGATTTTGGGAGAATGGACCCAAACCATTATGAAGAAAATAAATAAGTCTTTTTTGAGGGACTAACACCATATTTCTTTGTCTTGGGAGTAAGTTATAGGCATTTGAACTGTTTACTCACATGTATGTCCTAATAAGTTAAACATGTGTAAGAGAGGAATACTATTTACCTCTACAATGTCAACTCTCTCAGGGAAACAAAACAGCAGCTACAAAGGTGAGGATGTAGAAAGGGTTTCCTGTGGAATTTTTGTGGATCTGTAGCTTTTTGCCATCAGTCAAAAACAGAGGGCAAAAAAAATAATAATAGTGATCTGATGAGAATATCACTAGAAGTGTCTGTGGATGGCAAAATGTTAAAATTATTGTTGTTCTTCTTTTATCTGTACTGTACGAGTGTACATGTCCACTTCATATGGCCTCCCCCTCGTTTTTAATCCCTACAGCAACCATTAACATAGATTTGTTGAAAAGAAATTATGGTCTGTAGTCACATGGTTAATTCCATGACTAAATGGAGATTTGAACCTGGTTGTCCCTGCTCCAGGTCCATCACTGTAAACATTACCCTGTACTGGTTCTCTCAAATCATTTGTAATTGTAAAAAGTTGTATAAAGTCAAAGGCTTTCACAGTCGGTATCCATAGGTTTTTTTGTGGAGTTGTTCTGGGCTGTGAGGCCGTGTTCTGGAAGAGTTTATTCCTGACATTTTGCCTGCATCTGTGGCTGGCGTCTTCAGAAGACTTCATTATATTCAGAAGATGCCAACCACAAATGCAGGCGAAACGTCAGGAATAAACTCTTCCAGAACATGGCCTCACAGCCCAGAAAAAAAACCACAAAAACCTAAGTTGCATGAAGTTTAAAACACAGTGGAAGGGGGGGAAAGCAACAATTAATGTGCCTGATTTGCATAATGTAGAAAATTAGAATAATTTGCTTGAATGCAAATGAGACACCAGATTTGTAGAAGTAGAACATGGCAACTCTAAGGCAGAGGGAAGATAAGTTCGACACTAATTCTTTATCAAGTTACATATATGTTGAATACACAGGTGGAATAAAGACTCAGGAAAACAATTAGGAACTGGTCCCAGCTAAGCAGAAGAAGTAACTCATATTATCTCACCTCTCTCCCCCCTACAGCGAATAGAATACAGGGCTAACTATGCAATATGATATACTACTACTCAAAAGTGAGCCTCACTGGAGCAAACAGATACAGGGTTGCATGCATTTCAGTCCTAGAAAACACAGCTGACAATTAGCCGATTGATCAGATATGTTGTTTTAACAGAGGGGCGGGGTATAAATAAATTTTATTATTATTATTATTATTACCGTCCTATGAACACTTACAGGGCAGTCAATCCTAAACACAATGGAACTTATTATTGAGTAACTTTACATAGCATTGGACAAGATTCAACCTTCTGATTTAAGGCAGCACACCGATATGTCATTGTTTGAAATATATATTTGTTAGTGTAGGGGAGGAGTCTGCTCCACTTGGTGGAGTTTTTGTTCTAGCTGTTTGTGTGGATTCCTCTCCTCCCTGGGTTAAAAGTTAGAAGCCAAGGAGGGCACCAGGGAGAGACAACTGACACTAACACTGCATTCTGGAAACCAGGGAGAGGTAACCTTTGGCTTGCCAGATCTTGTATACTGCCACCCCCATCTGCCCCACCCAGCATGACTCATGGTAAGGGATTATGGGGACTGCAGTCCAAAACATCCAGAAGGCCAGTGGCTCCCCATTCCTTATGTGCAAGTTTAAAATTTTGTAATTTTTATAAGCGGCCCTTTCTTCCTTCTAGCCCAATAACCTATCACAGGAGGTAAAAAACTGTGTGGCCCTACAATCGCTGTCAGATTGAAGCACTTTTTAGCCCAAACTAGAACAGCTAACAGTAAGAAATTAGGATTCGAGTCCAACCACACCTGGAAAAACATGCATTCCTTAGTCCAGGTCTAACAAGGGCCAGGGGAGACTATTCCATGCACAACCTGAATGACATAACCTCACAGCTCAGCTGGAAGTGTATGTTTTGCCTACAGGAGGTACAGGTTCACTCCAAGACAGGAATAGGACCCTGCCTGAAACCCTGGACTACCAATCTGTCAGAACAAGAGGTGTGTAAACTATCTCCCTCCATGATGTTGTTGGGCTGCAGCTTCTGTCATCCCTCACATTGGCTCTTCTAGCTAGGACTGAGGGGAGTTGCAGCCCTAAAACAGCTGCATGGCCAGAGTTGCCCACTGCTGCCATAGGCAATACTAAGTTGGTTGGACCAATGGCCTGACACTGTATAAGGTAGGTTTCTATGTACCTGGCTCTATATTAAAGAAGCATGGACATTGCATGCAGGGCTCTTGGGCTTGCTTCTAGCCATCAAGAATCAGTACTTCTTTAAGTTCAGACAAGAACCATCCATGCAGTCATCAATGCAGTGTTATTGCTCTTGGTTTTGTTCTGTCTTGCCTTTTTCCCACTCTGGGACTCTCAAGGCAGCTTATAGAGGTTAAGAGACTGTTGTTGTGTGCCTTCAAGTTGCTTCTGACTTATGGTGACCCTATGGCGAATTTATCATGGGGTTTTCTTGGCAAGATTTGTTAATAGAGGGTTTTGCTTTTGCCTTCCCGAGGCTGAAAGAATGTAACTTGCCCAAAGGCACCCAGTGGACTTCCATGGCTGAGCTAAGATTCAAACCCTGTTCTCCAGAGTCCTAGTCCAACACTCAAACTGCTATACCACGTTGGCTCTTAAAAGAGATTATGCTTTAAAATTAATACCATGTAAAACTTAAGCATATAATTAAACTAACAATAGAATTAAAAGTAGTTAATCTAGACCTTTGATAACATGCTTGACACCAAACACATGTCATGCAATGGCCAGGAGTGCTTACTACCAGCTTCAGCTGTTACACCAGCTGCACCCCTCAAGTTGGAGGACCTAAAGGTGGCAGTGCATGCACTGGTAACCTCAAGGCTGGACTTTTGCAATGCCTGGACATTGGGCTATATATGTATCAAGTTTGGAAACTTCAATTGGTTCAAAACACGGCAGCCAGATTAGTCACTGGTACATTCAGGAATGATCATATAAAACCAATATTAAAATCACTCCACTGGCTGTTAATTACTTTCCAGGCATGTACTTTACTTTCCAAACCATTACTTTCCAAACCATGTAGGAAAGTAATTAAAGACCTACCTGGTTTGGCTCCAGGTTACCTATGGGATTGCCTTCTCCTGTAAAATCCACCCCGTACACTTAGGTCCTCTGGGGTACATTTGCTCCAGCCAGCCATGACTAGGTTGGCAACTGTTACCCAGAGGACTTTTTCTTCAGCCGCCCCTAGATTCTGGAACAGCCTGCCAGAAGAAATAAGAGAGCTGAATGTGCTGTCTGAATTTAAAGCAGCATCTCTTCCACCAGCAGACCTATCCAGAGGATTTTAAAGTGTTAATTTAAATTGTCTATTGAAATGTCTTGGTTTTACTTGTTCTTTTAAACTGATATATGCTTTTAATGGACATGTGTTTTTAACCAATGTTATGTTTATTTGTGAATTTGTTGTTCCTCACCTCAATCCATAGGGAGAGGCAAGTAAGAAATAAATATTAATTATTATTTTCTCATGTATTAACATATCCATGATTGCTTTTGTTAATGTTATCTTTAATTATTCTACACTGAAAATGAATTGCATCTATTTATTAAATTGACATTGCTGCATGTAAGCACCTATGCAAATCTTACAATAAGAGCTTATAAAAAAGTAGTTAAAAGGGAGAGCGGAAAAAACCCAAATCCAAACACTTGAGCAATCAAACATCAAATGCCCACTGAAACAAAAAGGTCTTCATCTGTCTAGAAAAGGATAGCAGGGAAGGTGCCAGTTTAATTTCGATAGGAAGGGAATTCCAGAGCCTGGAGCAGCCACCAAAAAGGCCCTCTAATGCAGCCCTGTGATACACAAATGAGCACTATGGAGGGTGCACACACAGAAGAGCCTGGGAAAGGCCAGCTTTCCCAAGATGTAACACAAGCTGTATGTCAGTGCCAGCCAGGACTGTCCCAGTAGCAAACTAACAAGAACGGGTTCACAGCCTCTCAAAGGAGAGCCTTCTTTGCAAACACAAACCTTTCACAATTCCTCTCCTTCCAACTGCAGAAGTCTAAAGGCCCAATTCTAAAAGGGCACAGAAAAATTCCCTGTGACAAAAAAGAAGATAACCAGCCTAAAAGCCATTGAGAACCAAGGAGTGCATATTCCTAATCTCACCACTGTTTACCACAATTTCCCAGGGCTCAGGGTAAAAGCCACTGATTCTGCATGCATGTACACATCAGCTCCATCTTACATAGTTGGGAGAGGAAGGACTGGTCTCCAGGGATTTCTGCGTGGTAGAGGCTAAACCAGCCTTCAATGACTCCGTGAATAAAGCCACAGATAGCAAACCAGGAGACCGCCAAGGAGCGCCAGGTTCCTAAAGGGGATGCTGTCTTGCTACGCCAGCGGGCTAGCAGCAAAGTCACCAGCAGGATGGCCCCTGAGATGGAGAAGAGGAAAGCCAAGATCTGCCACATGGGTCGGTCATTTGGGATGTAGTTCAGGAGCTCTAAATTTCGAGGCCAGTAAGGGTGGGAGACAACATGGGGCTTTGTTTCTAGTCCCATAGTGGCCAAAAAAGAAGCAAACCAAGTTGCCAAGACTGGCAAGTGCAATTTCTCCTGGAAAAAAAGAAAAAAATAATGTTATTTATTTATTTTACCAATTCAATTTATATTCACATGGCCAAAAATGTATATCCACACGGCAAAAATGTGTCTGCTTTCTCCCACCAAGGTTGCTTACAAAATTTTAAACAAAACTTTAGCTTTAAAAAATGATGTACTATACAAAAGTTAAAAAAGAAATTACATATCAGTTCTATTAAAAACAGTTTTAAAATACATTTAGAACCTAACTAAAAACACACAAAATAAAAACATACACTCCATTAAACAATATTTTGCCATATGATTTAAATCAATCAAAATCCCACCAAAATAAAAAGTTCTTAAGTTGCTGCAAAAAGAGAGCAAGGAGGGGGCTACCCAGAGGTTATAGCAAGGAGGGGGATATATTATTATTATTATTATTATTATTATTATTGGTTGAGTGTGGGATTCTGTAAGTTGTACTCCAAAAAGTGACTTCTAAAATAATAATAATAATAATAATAATATTTCTTACCCGCCTCTCCCCATATATCGAGGCGGGAAAGAAAACAGATCAACATACAACATCCATTAAAAATACATAACATCTATTAAAACATGTAACATCAATCTAAAAAGCAAACATGACAAATCCATTAAAACAATTAATCTTTATTTAAAATTCTTAATTTAAAATCCACAAATTAAAAATCATATGGATAGGCCTGGTCTTTAATGCTGTTTTGAACTTGGACAGTGTATTCAGCTGTCTAATCTCTTCCGGCAGGCCGTTCCAGAGTCTAAAGGTAACTGAGGAAAAAGTCCTCTGGGTGACATAGGCAGATATGGTGTTTTAGATAGCCTGGACCCAAGCCACTGATCACAAGAAGAGCCAGAATATTTCCCAAAAGCACAAGTATAATGAATACAGAGTTGTGGCTAAAAGAGTGATGAAACTGGAGAATGGGAAATGCTTGAAGCAAGCAACAGTATGAATCATCTGACCCTACAATTGTTGTTGGACTCTGTGTGTGTGTCTTCAAGTTGTTTCCAACTTATGGCGACCCTAGGGTGAATCTGTCACATGAGGACTAAGTGTGTGACTTCCCAAGATCACACAATGGAGTTTTCATGGCCAAGTGGGGCTTTGAACCCTGGTCTCCAGATTTGTAGTAAGGCTGCTGGGATCAGCCTAATGACATCTAGAGGACCACATTATTCCCACTCCTGGAATGTGTACTATAATGTGGGATGAGTGGGGAATTCTATCAATTGTAGTCAAAAAAGTAACTTCTCCAAGCTCTACCTAACCCCTCCCTTTAAAGCTATGTAACCTGCTAATCATTCCCACCTCCTGCAGCAAGAAATTCCATAAATGAATAACACAAAAATATTACTGTTGTCTTGAATCTACTGAGGATTTCACCAAATCCCAACACAATGCAAGAGGTAGGGGGCAGAAAACCCCCTCTCTATCCATTTTCTATGGATCACACAAACTTTTACAAACCTCTTTCAGGAGTCTAGGAGACCTGTGACAGCCCAAATTCTGTTGATCTTCAGTACCCATCAGCCCCAGCCAGCCTGGCTAATGGGTTGGGAGTTGTAGTTCGTAAGCATTCGGGGGGGGCTGCAAATCCACAACCGTAACATGTCATCACCCCCTCCCCACTCTTGCAACCTTAAGTCCCCACTTTTTTGTAAACTTAAACATTCAAAATCCTGTCCTCTTTCATGTATTCCAGAGGTTCTTAACCTGGGGTCCATGAACCCTCAGGGATCCGTTATGTCCTCACAGGGGGTCCGCAAAAGCTTGAAAGTTGCTTGGCCCACCTCCTCCCTGCAGTGAAGAGGCCACATGACAGGAGCCAAGGCAATGGCTGACTGGCTGGCTTGGCCTGTGCATTGCCATTCAATCCACTCCAGCCACAAACCTGCAAGAAGAAGCTGGAGAAAAGTCTTCCCTCTCCCTCCAGTACCTCTGAGGAAAGGTTAATAGATGATGTAATTGTATTATTATTGTGGTGGTGGTAGTGGTTTTAAATCTTGAGTTAAGTTTTGGGGGTCTGTGTGTATTCCAAATGCATCCATACCAGGAGGTTGGATACTGGATTTCAAACGTCCCAACACAAACCTGAACCTGCACCTCTGTTTGTTAAAAACCTAACAAAATCTATCATAGGCACTCTAGAAGTCTAACCCACCAAAAAAAAAAAGAAGAAGAAGTGTAGGACTAAGCATGTACAGAGTGCACTTCCCATAATCTGAACCCAGGACACCCTGCTGAGCACCCAAACCGAAGCCTCCTCCTTGTTTCAGCCTTTCATCGCCAGCCCATTCTCCAGCCTTACCTGCTCAGTCCGCCCTCCAGCGCTGCTTCTGCAGCCACTTCCCTTCCCCGCCAAACTCACCTGTTCCCTAAATCCCACTATCACAGCCAATGGGTAACTAAAGGGAAGGCATCTCGGCCAATCAGCTGTCTCCGAACTCGGCTTTGGCCAGCATTCTCCTTCCAATGAAAAAAAACGTCACGGAGCATCCCGCGAAAATGATTGGCTGAGGAATGGATGAGGCGATCTGAGTTCATCTGCGTGGGGGGGGTGTGTGTTGCAATTTGTTTTGTTGAAATAAAACCATTCTACGCAATAATACACACACACACAGACACGGGGATTTGGGGAAAGTTGCAATTTTTTATTGAAAAACCATTCTACACAAAAATACCCACACGCACACACACACGCGGGAATTTGGGAGGGGGGTTGCAATTTTTTTATTGAAATAAAACCATTCTACGCAATAATACACACACACACGGGAATTTGGGGAGGGTTGCAATTTTTTTATTCAAATACCATTCTACACAATAATACACACACACACACGGGAATTTGGGAGGGGGGGTTGCAATTTTTTTTATTGAAATAAAACCATTCTACACAATAATACACACACACACGGGAATTTGGGGAGGGTTGCAATTTTTTTAATAAAATACCATTCTACACAATAATACACACACACGCAGGCAGGAATTTGGGAGGGGGTTGCAGTTTTTTTATTGAAATAAAACCATTCTACACAATAATACACACACACACACACACACACACGGGAATTTGGGGAAGGTTGCAATTTTTTTATTGAAATACCATTCTACACAATAATACACACACACGCACGCACACGGAAATTTGGGAGGGGGGGTTGCAATGTTTTTATTGAAATAAAACCATTCTATAAAATAATACACCCAACCGCAAAAGCCCGTAACAATCATGCAATCCCCCTCATCTCTTTACAAAAATAAAACTATCCTAACACTAATACATTTTTTCCTCTTAATCTAAATACACTATAATCACTCTCTTTTCTTTTCCAATAAACATTATATATACGCCTTTATGCTAAAATTAGCAGTTTACACATTACAATTATATATTTGGAAAGGGAAAATAATTAATAAAATAATAATAATACAAAGGGAAGGGGCAAGAGCTCACCTCAAAAATGCAACAAAGCCGCCACTCCCCCTCCTCCCAGGGAGGGAGGCAGGACTAGTTTAAAGAATTGGGGGGCGGGGGCTGCAACATTTTTATTTTGGGGGGCCCATATGTTTATCCCAGGTCAATGTAACCTAACCTAAGCTATTCACAGTACAGGTTAGCTTATTCTCTCTCTCTGGCTTTTCTTCACCAAAGAAGATTCAGGAAGGACTCATCCCGCGCTTTCTGCAAGCGCGCTGATGACTAAAAAGGCCAATCTGAGATAGACAAGTACGGTTGCAGAAAGCACAGCAGAAGGTCTCTTTGGGTGATGTTTCCGGGTTGTGATTCTTTCTGAGTTGTCGTTTCTCTTCAAGACTTGTTCGGCGTGAGTTCTCAAATAAGGCTGCATCACTGTGGATAGTGCGTCTCCATGCCTCCCGATGTGAGGCCAGGGCGGACCATTGTTGGTGATCAATTTGGCCAAGCCTGAGATGTTGTTTCAGGGAGTCCTTGTATCGCTTTTTTGGAACGCCCCTCTTACGCTGACCTGTGGCGAGTTCACTGTAGAGTACTATTTTTGGGAGGCAATGGTCCTCCATCCTGGAAATGTGCCCTGCCCAGCGCAGCTGCGTTCTCAATATCATGGCCTCAATGCTGGTGATCCCTGTTTGCTCAAGGACAGCAACATTTGTCACATAGACAGCCCAGTATATATTTAGGATTGTGCGTATACAGCGCTGATGAAAGCATTCGAGGAGTCATAAGTGTTGGCAATAGGTGACCCATGTTTCAGACGCATAAAGGAGAATAAACAGTACAATGGCTCTATACACACTGATTTTTTGCTTCGCCTCAGGTGTTTATTACTCCAGACTCTTGTAAAGTCTTCCAAATGCACTATATGCCTTTGCTAATCTGTGATCGATCTCTTTGTCAGTCTTGGCATCTGAGGAGATGATGCTTCCCAGGTAGGTGAACTGCTGAACAGACTTAAGCACGGATTTGCCTACGGCAATGTGGGAATTGTGGTTTTCGTCCTGTGGTGCAGGCTGGTAAAGAACTTCCGTTTTCTTCAGATTGACTTCCAGCCAAACAGCTCTGCTGCTGTTGCGAAGCAAGGGGGTCGGTTCCACGGCAACTTTTGTTGCGCAAAGTATTGCATTAGCGCACTTTCGATTATGCATCACGGAGTTCCCACGGCTAAATTTCGGATCCTGTTTAATTCCGCGATGTAGTTCCGATGTGCTTTTAATGTGGATTATATTAATGTGTGAATTTCTACACATCGGAATATTTCAGTTCCCACGACGTCGATATTCTGCATATTTTGACAACACTACCTGTCAATCAACGAAGTACATCATTCGTTCTAGACGTACTTCCTTCGGGAATTCCGCCACCCGTACTCCCATTGGTCATCCACTTCCCCCCTCTTGGGCTTCTGATTGGGCATCTCATCATCTATTATGGTCTTTGTTCTCTTCAATGGTGGCAAGTACATTGTTGCAGCCATGGAGGTTTTAGCTACGCTCCTTTCCTGCTTGTATTTGGCTATTAGAGTGCTTTCTACAATGGTTTCATTCTCTGAGAAGTGTCGTTCTTACCAAAGAAGAATCCTTATTAGAAAAATCAAAAGAGTCCATAAAGAACAAAAAACTTTGACAGAGTACTTGGGTATGCGTTCTGTGTTTAAGAAGAATATTATCACCGCATTCAACATCCTTAATCAGCTGCCTTGCATGCAGGCAGCGTTATTACACAGTGCATTTCTGCAGCTATTTTTTCGAAGACATCGATATTTCGGTGACATAGACGTAGCTGCTCCTGTACTTTCTCTTCCCCCCAAATATCCAGTAAATCAAGAGTTTCGGCATTACTCCAAGCTATTCCTCTGCCCCCCTTCTTTGTTCTCTGAACTGACTCCATTAGGAAAACGATAGATGTTTACAGGGAAGCTTCAAAGCTGATAGGAAAGCCAGATGTGTAGGCGGGTTTATGTGGCGTCACTATAGAAAACCTCCCACATCCCTAATTTTAAACATCACGAATTTAAAAATGACGGACAGTTCCCAAATGCAATAATGCGCAAACTTGCGGCACTTTTATAAAAAAGGCGGAAAATCAGCGGTGTCATTAAGTGCACCACTTATGGGTGTTTTGGACCCCCTCCTTCCGAAAAGGGCGATGCAGATGCGGAACACATGGGAACTATAAGAATTCTAGGCGAATTCTTTGAGGATTATTTTTGCCGTGTAAACGCCCCCAAGATGTTAGGCACTGCAGAGCTGCTTCTGTGTGGGCAACAAGGGCAGCATCGTCAGCGAATGGCAGCTCATGGACTAGATAGTTTAAAGTCTTAGTGCGAGCCCTCAGCCGGCTTAAGTTAAACAAGCTACCATCAGTACGGTAATGTATATAGATGCCGTCTTCTTCTTCAAGCTCTGCCATAGCCCTTTGGAGCATCATGCTGAAGAAGATTGTAAATAAAGTTGGAGCAAGAACACAACCTTGCTTCACTCCATTAATTATTAGAAAGGGCTCTGAAAGAGCATCGCCATATCTGAATTGACCATGCTGGCCCTCGTGTAGCAAGATAATCATTTTAAGGAATTTGGGGGGACATCCTAGTCTTTCTAGGATCTGCCACAGACCTTTTCTACTCACAGTGTCGAAAGCTTTGGTGAGGTCGACAAATGTTACATAGAGACCCTTGTTCTGCTCCCTACATTTTTCTTGCAGTTGTCTAAGGGCAAATACCATATCTGTAGTACTCCTATTGGCTCTGAAGCCACACTGGCTTTCAGGAAGAAGTTCTTCTGCAATAGCAGGAACTAATCTGTTCAGGAGTATCCTTGCAAGGATTTTCCCAGCAATAGAGAGCAGTGGTATGCCTCGATAGTTTGAGCAATCGAATTTTGCTCCTTTTTTCTTGTACAGGGTGATGATGACTGCATCTCAGAGATCTGATGGCAGTTCCCCTTTTTCTCAGCAATTCACAAGGAGTTTGTGGAATTTATCATGGAGTACATGACCTCTGTGTTTCCAAACTTCAGGTGGGACTCCGTCAATCCCAGCTGCCTTGCTGTTTTTCATCTGCTGTATGGCCTTAAGGGTCTCTTCCAAAGTAGGAGCTATGTCCAATTCATTTTTCATTGGTTTTTGTATCATATGTTGGATAGCTGAGCATTGGACTACTCGGTTGGCACTAAAGAGACTTTGAAAATGTTCAGCCCATCAATCCAGGATGGAGGCTTTGTCAGTAATTAATATTTGACCATCTGTACTGTATAAGGAGCTTTGGACCTGATGAGTAGGTCCAAACACTACTTTAAGAGCTTCATAAAATCCTCTAAGATCAGCCAGATCTGCACAGCGTTGTGTCTTTTCTGCTATATTGATCCACCACTTGTTCTGCATGTCTCGGAGTTTTTGTTGAAGTTTACTACATGTGAGATGGAAAGCTGCTTTTCTTACATGGCAAGTTGGCTGAGCGAGGTATGCCTGGTGAGCAGTTCTCTTCTTTGCCAACAGCTCCTGGATCTCTTGGTTGTTTTCATCAAACCAGTCTTGATTTTTCTTGTGGGAGAACCCAAGGGATTCATCCGCAGACTGGAGGATACTGTTTTTGATATGTTGCCAATTAGTTATCAGCTTATTACTAATAAGGTTTTTGCAGGAGGAGGGGTACGACAGGGCCCTCTCAATGATCAGGTGCTGCAGGGACCTTAAACTGGCCCTGGAGGGAGGGAAGGAAAAGGAAGAGGAGAGCAGAGCTCCCACCCCAGCCAAAACCAGAGGCGGGTGGGGTCACGTCCAAGAGGTCCAAATGCTGCTAGGCCTGTTGTGAGCACAGTTAGCGGGTTCAAGGTCACGGCTCTCCTCTTGGCAGGGCCTGCCTGAGGTGGGCTTAGGAGAGGGGGAAATTTCCACAGGAAGCCCCCAGGGCACTCCCTCAGCCATTTGGGCGGGAGGCAGGATGGCACGGGGTTGCCTTTCCTGCTCTTTTAACCATGGCCATGAACAAGCCAGACTGGCGACCTCCCCGAAGAGTGTGGTCTCCCCCAGAGCCAGTTTAAGGGCCCTGCAGCCGCAGGAGCCTCGTCACTGTGTGTGGGGCCCTGTAGTAACCCTCCTCCTGCAAAAAACATGATCAGTAATAATCTGAATATCCTGTACTGTGAATATGCTCCCCCCCAAATAAAGTGTTGCAGGGGTCCCCAAAATTCCTCAAACCGACCCTAATCTCCCCCTCTGTCTTGTCCGCTGCTCTCGCCCCGGTATTTCATTACAAACACAACACATCTCTTCCCAGATCGACAAATGAACCGAGGATGCCCTTCTTCTCCTTCTCCAGCATCAGGACCGCGCAAGTGTCAAGATTTGCAAGAACGAAGACCTAGGGCTGGGGAGTTTTGCTTCTCCTGGCCACCCGGGATGAGAGCATGCTTCCTTCCTTTCTCTCATTCTCTCCCTCCCCCCACGGTTTCCATCCTGCAACACCCTCCCACCACTCGGCTTAGGGTCACTTCTCACAGCAGCACACGAGCACAATCTCGCTCTCTGAACACACCACACAATGTGGCGGGTGTTTGAGTGCAGATATACTCTGTGTGTGTGTGTGTGTGTGTATATATACAGCAGCACTGTATGTATGTAATGCTGGTATGTATGTAAACTAGCTGGTATGTATGTAAACCAGGTTGTATGGAGGGGCGCTCCAAAAAAGTGATACAAGGACTCCCTGAAACAAGACCTCAGGCTCAGCCAAACTGATCACCGACAATGGTCTGCCCTGGCCTCACATCGGGAGGCATGGAGACACACTATCCACAATGCTGCAGCCTTATTTGAGAGCTCACGCCTAACAAGTCTTGAAGAGAAACGACAACGCAGAAAGAATCACAACCCAGAAACATCACCCAAGGAGACCTTCTGCTGTGCTTTCTGCAACCAGACTTTTTATCTCAGATTGGCCTTTTTAGTCATCAGTGCGCTTGCAGAAAGAGCAGGATGAGTCCTTCCTGAATCTTTGTTTGAGAAGAAAAGCCATATATATATATATATATATATATTATACAATTTCTTTTTATTTTATCTCTCTTTCTCTACTCTCTCTTTCTCTACACAGAGAGAGAGAGAGAGAGAGAGAGTAGGACCCCAGTATCCAATGATTCCTTATCCACTGATTCAATTATCAACAGGACACAAAACAGCACACCTACCATAGAGTCTTCCTAGAAAATGTGTCCTCTCTAGCATTTTCTAGGTTCTCCAAATTAACTCTATGGTATTTTAAACCAGAAGTCCATCCCA
The DNA here is from genome assembly GCA_030847615.1 of Gambelia wislizenii. Taxonomy (NCBI): domain Eukaryota; kingdom Metazoa; phylum Chordata; class Lepidosauria; order Squamata; family Crotaphytidae; genus Gambelia; species Gambelia wislizenii. The sequence goes on along the minus strand of JAUMIR010000002.1, from coordinate 252,516,133 downwards.
TTATTTTCAATGGTGTTTGCTATTTTTCAGTATCCACGCCCCCCACCCCCACCCCCAAGAACCAATCCCCAGCAGATATGGGGCTTACTGTATTATATTATTAAATACAGTATATACAGTATAGCAAGACTTGCCTTGCCTAGGGTAGTCAGTGCATTCTGACATGACTTTTCATTTTAAGCTCTCTTCAGGGACAGAAACATGTCTGCCTGCATGTGTGTGCTGGATTAGAGCTAGCAGAGAACAATTTGATTTATTTCTGATATTTGAGTACTGTACACTCATGCAACCTCCTGTTTTGTGGGGGCAATGTGTGTGCGCATGCGTGCCTTCAAGTCGGCTGTCAACTTATGGCAACCCCACAAATTTCGTAGGGTTTGCTCTTAGGCAAGGAATACTCAGAGGTGGTTTTGCTAGGGGGCAAAACCACACCGTAAATACAAGGTTGTGGGGCAGTCAAAGATAATAACTTCAACCATGATTCCAAATCCACAAAAAGTGATGCCTTTATTGGCCAACCAAACTGCAAAACACATAATGCAAGCTTTAGAAGCTCTACTGGCTTCTTCATCAGGCAAAAGATGTTAGAGAGAAAGAAAAGTGATGTGTGTTGGAGTCACAGGCCTACATGTTGTTTCAGATGTTTTTTGTGTTGTTCAGGTGAGGGATCTCATGCAGGCAAGAGGGCACTCCTGCTTTCTGGCCATGTGGAATAGAGACAAAATACAGTAAAATTTAAATCCTTTTGCAGTGGTGAGATAACCTCTCTGGCATCCAGCATGTTTCTTTCAGACTATAATTAGCTAGTTTACTATATAGCACCTAAACGTTGTTTCCAGATACAGCAGTACAGAACTTTTTGAAAAATCCAATGATCTCCACCTAACAAAGGAGCCCATGGCTTCACAAGGGGACAGGGACATGCTGGATGCCAGAGAGGTTGTCTCACTGCTACAAAAGGAGTGAAATTTTACTATCCTTTGTTTCAACACCACATGGCCAAGAAGTAGGAGTGGCCTCTGCCTGCATGAGATCCCTCACCTGAACAAGTAACATCTGAGACAGTATGTAGGCCTGTGACTCCAACATGTCATGTCACATTTCTTTCTTTATTTTTAACATCTTTTGCCTGATTAAGAAACCAGTAGAACTTCCAAAGTTTGTATCATGTGTTTGGGATTTTGGTTTGCCAATAAACATATCACTTTTTTGTGGATTTTGTTTTGCTGAATGGCGAACCTGGCTACCCCTTAATGTGTTTCAACCATGATGACAGCCCTAAACTTGAGGTGGAGGGGAAGGTTTTGAAATTGTTACTCTTTTTAATTGGTTACATGGATATCGTGTCTTCCAGTGATATGTGGCTGACAAGTGGAGTCCCTTGAGACAAGCGGGAGTACGGAGATGAATTAGAATCTCAGAAGAGGGAAGAGATGAATTAGTATCTCAAAATTGGCATGCAGAGAAAGACAACCACTGTCGCTGCAGCAGTCAACTTTGAAACACCCACATGGACTACACTACAGGGGTGTTGTATACTATCTCCGCTCTCTATGGGCATGATAACACAATCAAATTGCATGGTTCCCCTAAACCATGGCTAAGGAACTTTTGGCCCTCCCGATGTCTGGGACCACAGTTTCCACAATTCACTAACTAATCCAAGTTAGCTCATAGGACTTCTAAGCCAAAACATCTGTAGGGCCAAAGTTTCCTAATTCCTGCTGCAGATCTTTCAATATAATCCCACCTCTCTAAGCCTTTAATATTAATTACTAATTAATTAATATTGCAGGGCTACTGTAAGCCATTCTCTTTGTTCCTTATCCTTCTTCTGAATAAGCAAGCTAAGGAATCGGCTAATTTGTTATATCTATCTAATGCTACAAATAGAGGAAAAATATTTTCAAATACTTTCAAACTCTCCCTCACATTTGGTGCACTGAAGCAGAAAGCACCTCTCTTTTGTACTCACAGTGGTGATGCTAAATCCTATCCCCTGCTCTAGTATACCTTGTAATTTCTTAATCCCTTCAATCCTCAATTCAGGGATACAAATATATTACTTTTAGAAAAGAACAAGAGACAGAAGACTTATGATTACAAAACTCAAGGCCCCTTTATCTTTCATTTACCAACAGGTAGCTGATATAATGGAGAGCCAGCATGGTATACTAGTTTGGGAGTTGGAGCTCTGGAGACCAGGGTTCGAAACCCCGCTCAGCCATGGGCAACATTGGGCAGGTCATGCACTCTCAGCCTCAGAGGAAAGCAAAGACAAACCCCCTTTGAACAAATCTTGCCAGAAAAACCCTATGACAGGTTCACTTTAGGGTTGCCAAAAGTTGGAAATTACTTGAAGGCATGCAATGACAAAGCCAATATAATGCAGGGGAGAGCAGAATAAAATCTATATTAATCAAGGAATGGATCAGTGAATTTCATTATGCAGTCCATGAACAAGAATGAACTGATGTCTATTTTATGTTGTCCGCAATTGTAAAAATCACACAAATTTGAAGGATCTGTGCAAATTTTATTAGATCTAAGCCTTATCATTTCTTTACACCAGTTATTTCTGCATCAGCTATACTGGTGTTGTTCCCAGTAAACATGTGAAATGTAAACGACATTTGTAATTCAGCATTCAGGGATACACAACAGGTAGTAGTGGCAATGCCCCTCTGGCATATGTGTTCATTATAAGATGGTTCTAATGTAATGCCAAACCATGATTTGCTGTAATATCTGCAAATTCCAGCAGATGTTTACAAAATTTTTACAATATCTGCAAATGGTTTGGCTACCAAATGTAGAACTGAAACTATATAGTCAGCCCTCAGTATCCTCGGATTTGACATCAACAGATTCCACTATCCACAGCTGAAAATTAAAAAAAAAATCCAAGAAGCAAACCTTGATTTTGCTATTTTATATAAAAGACACCATTTTACTATGCCATTGTATATAATGGGACTTGAGCATCCAGGGATTTTGGTATCCACAGGAGGTCCTGGAACCAAGCCCCAGCAGATACCAAGGGCCCACTGTATTTTGAAGCTAGCTCGTAAACAATGGTTTGAGCAACCTGTACTCTTTGCCTGTGCAACCATCGTTTGGAATCTAAACTATGGAGTTGTCTAAATAGTCAAAATAATACTCATGGAATTATCTGGGATCAGTCTTAATGGAAACCTGCATCAATGTGCCGTATTCCGAAGGGGGGCAGCAAAAAAACCTCCAAAATTATGCCAGGAAAGCCTTTGTGGCTTTTCCCAATTTTTTTTAAAAGCTCTGTGGGGAATGCACATACCTGCTTGTTGGGACAAGCAATTCAGTTTAAATCATTTTCCTATACAAGAGGAAGTGCAAACCTGATTGGTGGGATGAACGCAGGGGGCGGGACTTGCTAACAGGGCAAGTACCTGCTGCTGCCATGTTGGATTTTTGCCTTAGCGAGTGATTGATTACTAAGGCGATAAAATGGGGATTTGTATTATCTCCCCCCCCCTCTTTTTTTGTAAACATGAAAAATCGCTTGTGCACACCATGGAAATATTTTTTTAAAAATTGGCAGCAAAGTTGTAGCTGCCTGATTACTACACACGTGTGCAGCAATTACTCAAGTGTGATTGAAAGGCATTAGGAAACACAAAGTAATATAAATATGCCTTTAGGATTGACTTTGGAAGGTTTGGCATGTTGTATCATGTGCAAAAGTGTAATGGCCTCACATATTTGTATGTGTAAGTTAAATGATTTTCAGACACTTGTTAATGAACAAAAGTTATTACCTTCTGGGAAAGAGTGGGATTAAATGGAATAGACATAGCACTGTTTCACATACGCCACTTCTCTTAGCAGCAAGAAGTTCAGGGGCTCAGTAGCTTATTTCAATTTGGTTCCATTAAGAGGGTGAGATGGGTGAGTGACTATGGGAATTATTGTAATACTGAAATATAGCCACACATTCATAGATAGAGGTACACAATATAAACCATAAGTGGAAAATCTTTGCCCCTCTGAGTTTCTTGGCCAGGGGGTAGAAAAAAAATTATTTAGTCTACAATTCCCACTAACCATGCTTGGAATTTTAGCTCTCCCTGCCCACAGCAACTTTTCCAAACTCTGGTGGAATACAATTCTCATTAGCCTCAGCTCATATGGCCACTGGTAAGGGATTGTGGAAGCTATAATGCTATCTTTTAATAATTGGTTATCATTGGTACAAACCCAGTGGTATGGAGGCTGTAGGACCCCATGTGACTGAGGCAGAAAATCTGCCCCAGGTTTTGGATGGCACTTGGACAACTCTTTTAAAATCTATAATGAAACCTGGAGTGGATTTATTGCCCACCTGACATGGGAGCCACGAGCCACCACTGAAAACAACCCAAGCTATTATACTTCTGTTGCCAAGTCCTGCTCAGATACTTCTCTTAAGACAAACCCAAGTGACAGTCCTAATCACAGACATCTGACAGCAAAAACCATGAAACAGAGACAAATGAAGCCCAGCAATTTATATAGTCTCTATTAAGAGGCAAGAGAACATTTGTAATGACATATGCTCTGCAATAAATGTTCATACAGATATTTTTAAAAAATTCATATTAACTTCTTTTTTAAAAAAATCACCTCCGTTGAGTTCAGGGTTTCCTTCCTTTGATTCCAAAACTTTCAGTCGGTGCAAGAGGCTGTCTTCTTATCGCCCCATCCATTCCTCCCCTCTCCTGCCACCATAGGTACCCACTGACTTAAATTTTAAAAACATGTGATGATGAGGAGTGATGAGAATTGCAGCCTAGCAGCATCTGGAAGGATGCACCTTCTTCATTACTGAAGTGGGGATAGGGGAATTACTTTATAGTGTTTCCTCCACGCGGTCACCCCCTCCAACTCATTTCTCACTCCTATTCCATCCGCCTTTTCATTACAATAAACTTCTGCAGCTTTTATATCTATATAATTCTCAGTGCTTCTCAAGAGACTCGTGTAAACACTGATTTGGTAAAGATGATGCATACTTTAAAAAAAAACAAAAAAAAACCCAAGATCAGGTCCCTCATAACCAGAGTTGGTTTGATTGGGAGAACTCATCCCTTTTGCAAGGAACGCTTCTGGCAGAGGCAAATCTTGGCCAAATCCATACTATACCAATAATCCAGTCTGAAACGGGATGATTGGCCATGGCTCCCTGGCTGGTTTAATGGATTTGGGGGGGGGGTGTAATGCTTTAGTTTAAGGGCCCTCTATGTTTATATCAGGTCAATGTAACCTAACCTATTCACAGTACAGGATATTCAGATTACAGTTGTCCCTCTGTATTCATGGATTTGGTATCCACGGACACCATTTTGCTATGCCATTGCATATAATGGGACTTGAGTATTCATGGATTTTGGTATCCATGGGGGTCCTGGAACCAAACCCCAGCAAAGATGGAGGGACAACTGTATTACATAATTTGTCACCAATAATATGTTGCCAGGGTCAGAAGCCTTCCTACTAATGTTTTTGCAAGAGGAGGGTTATGATGCCACCCCCACAATGACGGGGGCCACAGGGGCTACAGGGCCCTTAAACCATGGCTCTGCATGGCTCCTCCCTATGGAATCCTGGGATTTGTAGTTTTAAAAGGCCTTTAGCCTCCTCTTCCAAAGAGTGTGTGTGTTTCGCCAAACTACAAATCACAGGATCCCATAGGAAGGAGCCATGGCAAATAGTCCAGTTTCAAACTGGATGATTTGTGCTGTCTGGAATCAGCCTGTGTCTGCCCAAGAGTGTTGGTGTTTCGCCAAACTACAAATCCCAGGATTCCATAGGAGAAGGAGCCATGGCAAACAGTCCAGTTTCAAACTGGATGATTTGTGCAGTCTGGATTCAGCCTGTGTCTGCCTAAGAGTCCTGGTGTTTCACCAAACTACAAATCCCAGGATCCCATAGGAAGGAGCCATGGCAAATAGTCCAGTTTCAAACTGGATGATTTGTGCAGTCTGGATTCAGCCTGTGTTGGCCAAAGAGGCAAACTACAAATCCCAGGATTCCATAGGAAGAAGGAACCGTGGCAAATACTGTAGTCCAATTTCAAACTGGATGATTTGTGCAGTCTGGATTCAGCCTGTGTTGGCCAAAGAGCCAAACTACAAACCCCAAGATTTCCATAGAGAGGAGCCATGGCAAATCACCCCCTTTCAACCTGGATGATCTGCGGAGCGCGGACCAGGCTCGGAGAGCTGCGATGCGAGCCGAACCGAACCCGGGCACCGACACCCTCTCAACCTCTGTTCTCCTCTCCCAATCTTCCTCCTCATTGGCTGCCAAATTGGATCCCGCCCCTCTCCCTTCCCTCTGATTGGCCGCTTGGCCTTTTGGGCTCTTTCTTCCTGGCATCCCCATTGGTCTCCCGAATCGACCCGCCTCTCATTTTAAAAGGGGGTCTTGCACCCCTTTCGCCTTGCCTACCTTCCTTTCCTTTCCCAGGTTTTTTTCTTTTTTGCTAGTGGGTGGGTGGGAGAGGGGGGGTCATCAGGGAGGAATCCAACCCGGGCGGCCCCGGGGATCTGCAAAAGGGAAGCAGTGGATCCCAGGTGAGTGAGCCAGAAGCCTGCGCCTGCCTCTTTAAGAAGCACAGCTGGAAGGAGCCCGGTGGAACAGCTGGCCTCCAAGGAGAAGGGCGCAGGCGGGGGGGGGGGGGGAGAGAGAAAAATCGCGTAGAGAAAACCAGGAGGGATGGTTTAAAAAAAACCTCACATATTTCTTCCCGCAATGCAGGGAGGGAAGGAGGCTTCTCCTTCTGCAAAGGCTTGCTTTGGCTTCCCCATCTTACAAAGTGTTGCCCTGCATGGCAGGGGGTTGGACTAGATGGCCCTTGGGGTCTCTTCCAGCTCTATGATTCTCTCTCTGCCTCTGCGGGGCTTTCCCTGCCTCCTCCAGCCTAGCACGCGATGGGATCGGGGCAGGCTCAAGAGGGATCCCCCCCTGCCATCAGCCTCCCCCATCCAAGCGCCAGAGCTCCTAGGAAGGCAGGCAGTGAGTGGGCTCCTGTCCCTGGGCGGTGGGCTAAGAAAAGGGCTTCCCCCGCGGGAAAAAAGGCCATCATTCGGAACGGGTCTGTCCGGCGAGGCCATCCTCTCATTTTTAATCCCCGATGGCGACTTTCCCTTTGTCCAGGCTGGCTTTACTCCTCCCCGCTTCTCCAGCATTTCCTTCCTGTCCCTGCATGTGACCAGCAAACCCAGTGGCTCCATCATCTTCCCAAAGGCCTGCTGCTTGAAATCCACCATGGATCCCCTTCATGTAACCCTCATGGCTCCCTCATGGCAATTTCCCACTCTTCCTCCATCCCCTCTTTCCCACCCTGTAAGCTTCTCCTCCCTAGGATGCAACCAAGCATCTGCTCCATTTCTCCTTTTCATGTCTTTTTTTCTGTCCATCAGCCCTGAGCCAGGACCAGTTTAAGGAATTTGGGCTCTCCCTGCAATGCTTTATTTTGGGGGGCGGCATATGTTTATCTCAGGTCAATGTCACCTAACTCAACCTAAGCTATTCACAGTACAGGATATTCAGATTATTACTGATAATGTTTTTGCAGGAGGGTTACGACGGGGCCCCCACCAGGACCGGTTTAAGGAATTTGGGGGGGGGCATATGTTTATCTCAGGTCAATGTCACCTAACTCAACCTAAGCTATTCACAGTACAGGATATTCAGATTATTACTAATAATGTTTTTGCAGGAGGGTTACGACGGGGCCCCCACCAGGACCGGTTTAAGGAATTTGGGGGGGGGGGCATATGTTTATCTCAGGTCAATGTCACCTAACTCAACCTAAGCTATTCACAGTACAGGATATTCAGATTATTACTAATCATGTTTTTGCAGGAGGAGGGTTACTACGGGCCCCCCACAATGATGGGGTCCCTGCGGATGCTGATGCTGCTGGTGCCTTAAACCAGTTCTGCCCTGAGCCATCCTCAAGGGCTGACTGACATAGGGTGCATCCGCACTGTCAAAATAATGCAGTTTGACACCACTTTAACTGCCACGGCTCCATCTTACAGAATCTTGAGGTTTGTAGTTTTGTGAGGCACCAGCACGCTTGGGCAGAGAAGGCTAAAGCCCTTGTGAAACTACAAATCCCAGGATTTAATAGGATGCAGCTACAGCACTTAAAGTGGTGTCAAGCTGCATTATGTCCACAGTGTAGATGCACCCATAATAAGATCTCAAAGTTGTTGGTGTGGAGTGAAAATATTCTTCAAGGAAGAGTCTCCTGCTTTTTCCTGCTTTTTCTTGTTGTTTTAAGGAGCTGCTATGCTTTGGAAGGAAACGGCCTCTGTTTTGACTCCTGAGCTGGGCCTGTAAATCTGTTATCTGTGTCCAGTTAAGAATTACTTGCAGGTGACTGGGTAAAAGAAGCTTTGGCTCAGGTTTAAGCAGAGCATGGGAAGATTCCTTTTTGGATTACCACTCCCACAATCCTACAGCCATCATGGCCTGTGGCCACAGTTGGGGATTCTGGGAGCTATGCTCTGCCTCCACCCCCAGTAAGTTTTCCGACTTCTAGGTATAAAGAATATACAGTTGTCCCTCCGTATCCACGGATTTGGTATCCATGGATTTAAGTATCCATGGCTTGAAAATATTCTTCAAAAAATAATAATCCAAAAAGTAAACCTTGATTTTGCCATCTTATATAAGGGCCACCATTTTGCTATGCCATTGCATATAATGGGACTTGAGTATTCACGGATTTTGGTATCCACAGGGGATCCTGGAACCAAACCCCAGCAATTATGAAGGGACAACTGTATTGCCTTTGTACCCTCCGACTGTCCAAATTTGGCAGAGACAGTCCTCATTAATCCCTCTGTTTTCTGACTTTTCCAGCTGCTTTTCAAATGTCCCAATTTTTCTCACCTCTTCTCACCTTCCCCCTTTGTCCTCAGTTTTTGTCAACTGAGTTCAAAGTGAGCAAACTGAGTTCAAAGTGCAAAAAATAGTCTGCCCTCAATTCAGCAGGCTGGAGAGGAGAGGAGGGGTGGTGTAATCTTGACCTTCCCAGGAGGCTCAAGCAAAAGCAAACTGCTGCGGCCTCTTCTAGCTTGTCTGTACTCCCTGATTAATAACTTCTTTTTTTATATAATAATTTTTATTTCCGTTTTTTAGTATACACAAATACAAACATTCATAACTTTACATAACCAGCAACATAGCAATTTTTCTGCTCATCTAATTTTCCATTTACCACATTCATTCACTCACTTTTCAAAAAAAAAATACACTAAAAACACAAAACATTTATGACTTCCTGCTTTTCTTTTAGTATGTTTATTATTACCATAGATTTTAAGAATTCCCATCTTGCTTTGTCTCTTTTTTAAAAATGAGTAGTATTGTATTACAGTTGTCATTAAACTTTTTATTTACCCCTTTCTCCACTATTGTCTGCCACTGATTCTTGAATCTCTTACTGTTATTTGATTTTTACCACATTTACCGTATTTGTCACATCACCTTCAATTCATTCTAGCTTTTTAATTACCATTTATCTTTATTCCTTTCTAAATATTTAATTACCTCTTTTCCATTCTTTTTAAATTTATCTATTGTTTGTTTGATTTCTCAGTAGACATGTTCATTTGTCTGCTTCCATCATTTAATATATCTTAAATATCCAAGTTGTAATTTCCGGAATTTGTTTTTCTCTCCATTTCCTAGCATAAACAATTCTGGTTGCTGTACTCGTATAGAAGAGTATTTTTCCATATTTATTTTCAAGATCTTTGAAATATTCAACAAGAATAATTTGGGGTCCATTTCTATATTATAATTTAATATTTGAGATAATGCTTTTCTTACATTATTCCAGTATTCTTTTGCTTTCTTGCATGTCCACCACGTGTGGAAGTGAGTCCCAATTTTTTCTCCCCACTTCCAACATTTATTTCCCATGTTTTTATTATTTTTTGCAAATCTTTGGGGTGTTAAATACCACATGAACAGTAGCATCCCGCCATCTGCTGATTCACCATTAGCTAATTCAATTATCTGCTGATGGCGACGGTGGCATGGGCAGGGAGGTTGTGGTGCAATGGGCGGGTGGGCAGGAGCAAGCTACCTTGCGGGGGGATTCCAGCACAGTGGGCGGGTGGGGGAAGGAGGTGACCTTGAGGGGGGTGGCAGCATGGCAGAGCTGGGGGGGGGAAGGAGAGTGGAAGTGACCTGGGGGGGGGGTTCGAGCATGGCAAGTGAGCAGCCAAGCAGTCAGCAAGCAAGCGGGCAGGTGGGCGAGCGGCCAAGCGAGCGGGTGGGTGGGTGAACAGCTGGGCGGCAGGCAGGCAGCTGGGGGAAGGAGGCAACCTCGCAGGAGGGTTGCGACATGGCGGAGCTGGCAGGCGGGGGAAGGAGGGAGGAGGCGACTTTGCAGGGGGGGTTTCTGGCGCGACGGAGTTGGTGGGTGCTTTCTCTGTGGAGCAGGGGTTGTGGTGTGGCAGGTGGGAGAGGGAGGGAGGAGGCGACCTTACGGGGGGTGCGCCAGCACAGTGGGCGGGTGGGGGGAGGGTTCTGTCGTGGTGGCGGTGGCGTTCGCTATTATCCACGATTTTCACCATCTGCGGTGAGGCCAGGAACCAATCCCCCATGGAAGGCAGGGTGCTACTGTACTACATTTAAAAATAGTTTTCTCTTAAGTCTTGACTTAGGGTGTGTTTTATTCCTTTATTCCAAGTTCCTTGCCATTCTTCTAATTCTATATCACAGTAGCACCCCGCCATCCTCTGTTTTGCCATCCGCTGATTCAGTTATCCGCAGATGGCGATGGTGGTGTGAGCAGTGGGGGGGTTGCAGCATGGCGGGGGGAGGGAGTAGGTTACCTTGTGGGGGGGATTGTGGTGTGGCGAGCAAGCGGTTGAGTGGGCGGCCAGGCAGGTGGCCAAGCAGCCAGGCAGGCAGGTGACTAGGGAGCCGGGGAATTAGGGAGGAGGCAACCTCTCTGGGGGTGCTCAGCACGCTGGGCGGATGGGAGGAGGTTTCCAGCATGGCGTCATCATTCACTATTATCCACAATTTTCACCATCTGCAGTGGGGCCCAGAACCAATCCCCTGCGGATGGTGGGGTGCTGCTCTACTCCTGATGTCTTGTGAATGGGAGTATAAAAGAATGGGATTATGCAAGATTCCTACACAGGAGCTGTGGCCATCATTGCTGGCCTGTTGTTTGATTGAATGAGGATCAACATGAAGATTGACTTGCATGATTTAGGCAGATTCAGTATGCCCTGAAACCCAGACACACCAGTTGAGTGGTGGAGGCCCCTCCCTCCTCTCTCCTCACTCCCTCAGCCACTCACCAGTCATGAGCTGCAATGGAACCCAGGTAGTCAACTAGTGATGGTGGCGGGCTGCCGTTGTGACAGGACCCAGGCAGTCAACTGCCAGTGGCAGCAGGAAGTCGCTACTATCACTGCGATGGGACCTAGGCAGTCAACTGGCGGTGGCGGCAGCAGGGCAACAGAGTGAGTCACCCTCAACAATTCCAGGAAAAGTGTGGAATGGTGAGAAGGGGGGTTTAAATCCACCGGCCTACCTTACAGTGTTGTCATGAGGTCTACCGGGTGTTTTGGGGGGAGTTTTTAAATGGCTGCTGCTGTGATGGGACCCAAGCAGTCAACTGGCAGCTGTGGCGGGCTGCTGCTGCTTCTGCTGCGACAGGACCCAGGCAGTCAGTTGGCGGCGGTGGCAGCCGCAGTGACAGCAGGGCAACAGAGAGAGTCACCCTGAACAATTCTGGGGGAACACGTGTGGTACTCCAGGTCCAGCTAGTATTATAAGTAATGTGTTACCTTTGGGGACGGGGATAACAAGGGCATAACAATGTTGGGATATATATATATTTTGCAAAATGGTTTTTGAGTGTATCAAGCAATCACTTCTTGTCATGTCTAAAATGGCGGTGGGGGATTATTTGGGACCATTCACCAAAATACCCTAAAGGCACCAGATCCTCTCTGATCTTGGAAACTAATCAGGGTCAGCCCTAATTAGTATTTAGCTGGGAGACCACCAATGAACACCCGGTGCTATAGGCTACATTTCAGCGGAAGGAACTGGCAAAACCACCTCTGAGGATTACTTGCCTAAGAAAACCCTACGAAATTAATGGGGTCGCTGTAGGTGAACAGGCAACTTGAAGGCAGATATACACATACACACATCTATTTTCAAGTATATTTTTGTAAAGAATTTTTTTAGGGGAAACAAGTAACACATCACTCACATAGTAATGCATAATCTCTATATATAATTCTCTTAGGTATGTTGCCATTTTCAGTGTGCTGATTGGGCTCTTAGGGAACTGACCAACCAATCAAAGCTCTGTTGGGCAGCCAATCAGCACACTGGGGGCAGGAACATGTGGAAGTTGAAGTCCTTTCTAAACATGGTGGCTGCATGTGTGTTTATGTGTACCATGGCATGTTCTGGAACGCAGGGGGGCGGCGTGGGGGGGAGTTTGCCAGGAGTGGCTAGGGGGGTGAGTTTGGTGGCAGTGGGGGGCAAGTTCAGCTGGGGGGGGAGAGTTTGACAGCGGAAGGGCAAGAGGCAGCGGGACGAGTTCGGCAGCAGGAGGGCTTAGTTTGGTGCCGTGGGGGGCGAGTTCAGCAGGGGGGCAAGTTCGGTGGCGGGAGGGCTGAGTTGGGGGGGGCAAGTTCAGCAGTGGGGGGTGAGTTAAACCCACAGCCTTCCTTGCAGGGTTGTCATGAGGTCTACTGGGCATTGGGGGGGGGAGTTTTTTAATGGCATATGGTATGCCGGGTCCAGCTAGTGAGCATGTATTGCACAACCTCCAATACTAGAGTCAATATTCCTCCCTCTATCAGCTGCTAGGGAACATACGTGCGAAGGTGCAGTTGCCCATGGCTTGCTGGTGGGCTCTATATTGGTTGGCCTCTAGGTGAACAGAATCTGTGACTGAACAGGTCTTTGGTCTGATCCAGAGTGGCTCTTCTTATGGTCTTAACAAGTATTGTTTTCTTTTTCAAAAGGAATGCCTAATACTAACATGCTACTTTAGTAGAGAAATGTTCCAAGTGCTGTGAAATGTTGATCCTAGACACCCTCAGGTGGAAGTATGTTCACCTGGGATGATACCAGAATGAAACACAGGGTGCGGCTGTACGATCATAAAAAAATCCGTATGGGGGGCAAAAAATACGAACAGCCTGTCGTTCGTATGCATACGAACCGGCTATACGATTTTTTAAACCCCCTAAACTCCGTATGACTCCCTCTTCCCGAAGCTGGCTGGAGCGAGCAAGCCAAGCGGCAGTTTTAAATCTCCCGCCACTTTTTTTCTTTTTTTAAAGATTCCTGGTTTGCGGACAGTCGGTTTTCCGTATTTACAATATAAAATAAAAATAAATAAACATATAAATTCATGGACTTACCGGACGCTTGCTAGCTGGGAAACCAACATGGCGGCCGCTCCCAATTCCCCTCCGTGCTAGCCCCACCCCTCTACTCAGCCAGCCAATCAGATTACACAGCCTGTTCGTATTTGTGTGAATGGACCGTACAGACCCGTCAGCCATCCGAATGGTGTACGGATTTCTCTTCACGATCCGCTTTCCCTCCTGAATGCCGCATGTGCGTATTTCAGGGTGGAAAACCGCCCCCCCTCTTTTGCATTCGTGTGCATCCGAACGGCTGTTTGTACCGAAGCGCGAACTTCCACACGCCGTACGTATTATTTAAATCATATAGACAGGACCACAAGTGTCCCAAGAGTCTGTGATCAAATACAGGTCACTTGCCATATCTGCAGTGGATACATTCTCGGACCATGGATAATAGCGAGCTCTATTGACACACCACTGGAAAAGAAAATTCTATATTCAGAAGAAAGTCACTTAATTAGTAAAATTTATAAGTTATTATTAAAAATTAATACTGAAAATAGCAGGTTAAACAATGTATGATTCTCTCTCTGGCTTTTCTTCGCAAACGAAGATTCAGGAAGCACTCATCCCGCACTTTCTGCAAGCGTGCTGATGACTAAAAAGGCCAATCCGAGATAAACAAGTCCAGTTGCAGAAGGCACAGCAGAAGGTCTCCTTGGGTGATGTTTTTGGGTTGTGATTCTTTCTGCGTTGTCGTTTCTCTTCAAGACTTGTTTGGTGTGAGTTCTCAAATAAGGCTGCAGCATTGTGGATAGTGCGTCTCCATGCCTCCCGATGTGAGGCCAGGGCGGACCACTGTTGGGGTTCAGTTTGGCCGAGCCTGAGATGTTGTTTCAGGGAGTCCTTGTATTGCTTTTTTGGAGCGCTTCTCTTACGCTGACCTGTGGCGAGTTCACCGTAGAGTACTATTTTTGGGAGGCGATGGTCCTCCATCCTAGAAACGTGCCCTGCCCAGTGCAGCTGCGTTCTCAATATCATGGCCTCAATGCTGGTGATCCCTGCTTGCTCAAGGACAGCAACATTCATCACATAGTCAGTCCAGTGTATATTTAGGATTGTGTGTAGATGATTAAGTGGGCAGTAAATATAGGATACAATATTAATATGAACCAATGTGGGAAGACACTTGGAATAGAGTATTCAAAGTGGTTGTCCCTTGTTTCCAGGAAAGAAATGTTTGGATGCAAAACATTGAATTCCACAACCTGAGGCCTGTTCACATTCCACAATTATACCACTATGATTCCACTTTAACTGCCATGGCAACATTCCGTAGAATCCTGTGATTGAGAGTTTAGGGAGGCACATTTAGAATCCTCAACCAGATGGCTCCTCTTGGTGCCTCTGACCAAGCTACTAGTCCCAGCTTTCCATAAGATGTTGCCAATAGCAAAATGTAGTGCTATATTTGTGTCGTGTGAGTGAGCCCCCTGGTCATCTCAACTTGCTTTTCCTCGGGAGCTGGACCAGAGCTGCCTAGTAGCTCTGAGCTGGAATCAATCCACCACTCCTCTTGAAATCTTCTTATCTCTCACTTTCTCCAGGTTGTGGCCATGACACGGGAGGAGTTCTACCAGCAGCTTCTGAGTGGCTGTGTGCTGCCCACTGCTCAGCAGGGCTTTGAACAGGTGTGGACACTTCTGCTCTTGTGCCTAGTGTGTCGTATCCTTTGGAGGCTGGGTAAGTACAGACATCTAGACGCATGTGCAAACATACATCATTCCCTAGCAAACATAGCCAACAGTGAAGGTCTGGAGATGATGCCCTCCAGCATCATCTGGAGGGTAAAATCTTACCCATCCTTGCTCTAGAGCAGGGCTTGACAAAGTAAGGCAGCAGGTGGACCCCAGAGTCCCCCATGGGTCAAAAAATGTGATTTCTTTCTCTCTCTCTTTTGCTTCAGAAAGCTGTCCAGAGCACTTTGGGACAATTTTGCTATGAGGCGGGAAGAGCTGGGCCATTTTAGACCCAGGGAGACCATTCTCAAAATTAAAAGTAAACCTGAAGTGATTTCTGTTCACTTCCTGTTTTTAAAAAAGGCCTCTCCTGTGCTAAAAACATGGCAAGAAAGCCTCCTCCACAGCCCCTATAGGGTGTTGGAGAGTATTTGGGGGACAAATGTTTTTTTTTTTTTTTTTTTTTTTTTGGTTATTGGCAGCAGGGAGATGTGGAGGGTGTGGCCCTCCAAGGTCTCCTGCAGTTGTACACTCCTCTACGGTAATTATATCTTCATCCAACTTCACTATTAGTGAAGCCTCCTGGATAATTTCCCTAGCACACACTCAACAAATCTCCTTCAAAACCCTCCCCACACAAACCCCATGCTCCTTTCACTTAGGCTGGGTTCATCAAAATCAAGGATGGGAATCATGCTGCCCTCCAGGTATGGTTGGATTGCAATTCCCAGCAGCCCTACACAGCACTTTAAATGGTAAGGAATGCTAGGAGCTACAGTTCCACAACATCTGAAGGGCAGAATTATTCCTTCCCCAATCTAAAACCTCTTTCTCCAGTTTTCTTGCTTTCCTGTGCTTCATTACAGCTGTAGGCCAGTGGAGAGAAGCAGAAGTGTTTTGCAAACATAAGGCCAAATGATGATCTGGCATTCCAGTGATGAACTTTTAGTTCTCTCTTCCCTTCAGTTGTAACAGCTAGAAAGGTACAAATTCCAATTTGTGGCAAAACCAGATTTGCAGGGAACTAGTTTACAATTCCTTCCTTTGCAAATGTTTTATTTGGCTGGAAGAATATGACTGGATGTTTTTAACTGCTTTGCATGAGGGGAAAAGGAAGCATGAGAGCTAAAGCCTCCTCAGAAATTATCCTGGTAATGCCAAATACTCACACACAGAGAGGTGGATATAGATATAGGAGGCTGAGCCCCAAGTCCCAATTTAGCTAAGGGGTCTTGCTGAATAATCTCTTTTCTCAGCCTTGGTTAGAGCCTCTATAGTCTAGAAACTATCCAGAACCAGCCTTTCCCAAACACATGTTCCCCTGAAGTCTTGGACTACAACTCCCACAACACTCTTCAGATTACTAGACTACATTTCCCATCATCCTCATTCAATGCCCATGATGGATTATGGGGGCGGTAGTTCAACACATCTGAAAGTCGCCTGGCTAAGGGGGTCAGACTACTCTGGGTTACCTTGTGCTGCAGAGATCACCTGGCTCATCTGGAGTAGTTGAGTATGTCATTACTAAGAGGCCCTCCCCCAGGAAGCCAAGCCTGGGCGAGATGGAAGACAGACAGCAAGAAAGCATGGAGCAACGCCTAGGGAGGGGGAAAGGGCGGAATCACAGCCTCATTCTCTCTGTCCAAAGCACAAGATCTCTTTGTCATGGAATTGCAGTCTTCAGCATCTTAACCCTTGAAATGGCTTCCTCTCTCCACATTCTGATATTACCTGCAGTTTTCCTTTAATCTCTTAGTTACAGCTCTCATGCTTTTCCAACTGCTCATTCATATATAAGAGGGGATTTAAGGTCAGCTACGTTTTGGGACAACAACAGAGTCCTTTTTCCAAGCTCTAGTTAGGCAATCCTGCATGAGCTTCTTCCCTCTACCCCAGTGGTGGCGGGTGGTTCCCATGTAGGTGGGACTGTGAATCCATGCCTAGTCTGTGAATCCAGACTTCTCCAAGGTGCTGAAACCTATGCCTAAATAAGTCCAGCAACTTGGACAGCTCCTTTAAAGCTAGCCAAAACCAGAGGCAGATTCACTATCCCAAGATAAATATAGGTCGACCTCCATATCTGCAGGAGATACATTCCAAGACCCTGCCCCTGCCCCTGTGGATACCTGAAACCATGGATAATAGGGAACCCTATTATTTTCAATGAGCAGGCATCAGAAGTTGACCATAGAATCACATTGGAGGACCTAGAAATGATTAGAGAGGCTTTTTTTGTATATGAATAAGGGAAACTGTAGATACCGAATCCATAGATACAGGGGTTGACCTGTATAGAGCTGGGGAGACTAGAGAGAAGAATACTGTGGAAGGGAGCATAGCTCAGTGGGAGCACCATGATTGTTCTCAAATACAGCACAGTGGGAGACCACTTCCTTTGCACTAAAAGGCCCTGGGTCAGTCCACTTCAAGATCAGGGACCTGGCAGTAGGTGATATGGAAAGTGGAAGGCCTGTGACCCCAGATTGCTGATGCCAGTCAGAGTAGACCAGGGATGGGGGAATATGTGAATTGCAGATCTTCCAGATGCTTCTGGATTGCAGCTTCCAGCATCCCTCATTCCGGTCTATGTTGTTGTAGGACTGACAGCAGTTGCCGCCCAACAACGTTTGGAAGATTACATGTTCCTCTGAGAATCCCAGGATAGATGAACAAGACAGTGTGGCTGGGACATAAGAGCCTCCTCAGTCCCCCTGTGTGTATATTTTTCTGCTCTCTGACTGCCTTGTCCCTTCCTTCGCAGCCCTGCCATCCTATGCCAAGCACCTGAGCACAGTGGCCAGTGGCTTCTATGCCCTCTACCACTTCTTCCAGCTGCAGATGGTGTGGGTCGTACTCCTCAGCCTCCTCTGCTACCTCGTCCTGTTTCTGTGTCGCCACTCCACCCAGCGTGGTGTCCTGCTTTCCATCACTATCCTCATCTATTTGCTCATGGGGTGAGTGGAGGATCGGGAAGGAGGGGGCACAAGTGTTCCTCACTGACAGGCTTGTGCAATAACAAGGGAGAGGCAAGAAGGGGTACGGGATAGGGTACCAGACTAGAACAACAGAGGCTGGTAAGAAAAATCTACACAGTGGCAGACTATAGCTAGATGAATGAGAAAAGCCGATTTCCGCTAGGGAAGGAAGAGGTATGCTTCATTACATTCTGGCTGGCTCAATATACCGTATTTTTCTACCACAATCAATGGTGCCCTCCATTCCTTCCCCCTGCCCCATCCCAAGTTATAGTGCCTAGTAGCCAAGGCCAGACAAGTTGGTTGGAGAGGTAGAAAACCCCATAAGCCCCTCTTCATGGAATGTGAAAATACAAAATAGTACAGGTTGAGTCTCCCTTATCTGAAATGCTTGGGTCCAGAGGTACTTTGGATGTTGGAATACTTGCATATATATAATGAAATATGTCGGAGATGGGACCCAAGTCTAAACACAACATTCATTTATGTTTTGTATACACCTTAGACACATAGCCTAAAGATAATGTTATACACAATATTTTTAATAATTTTGTGCATGGAACAAAGTTTGTGTACATTTTACCACAAGAAAGCACAGGTGTCACTGTCTCAGCCACCTATGTGGACACTTTTGGAATATTTTGGATTTTGGAATTCTAGATAAGGGAGACTCAACCTGTAATGAATTAAACAAATAATTTGTTTTATAAATAATTTTATCACCCCAAAGTGGCTGCCTGAGGAAAGCGCCTTGCTATGCCTGATATCATTTGTAATTTGTGAAAGAAAAAGCTGGGTGTTATATAGAAAGCACCAGCTGCTGGGTGAGAATATTTAAGGATGGGTTAATGGAGCCTTAACTAAAGCAGTTGAGAGGCCGTTGGGGATGAGTCAAGAGGGACTAAACCAAGCCAAGGGGCATTTTAAAGCACAGAGGAAGCTAAACCCATAGGCGAGGACATTAATCAAATGGGAAGGCAAGAAGGGACCAATAAGAAAGAAATCTGACCAAATGAAGAAGGAAGTCCATCCAAGAGAAAGAAGTCTGGATTAATATCTAGACCAGGCGGTGGGGGAATGTATGGCCGTCCAGAAATTTTTGGGTTTGATGCTCCTATCATTCTTCTTTGCTATGCTGCCTAGGACTGAGGAGAGTTACAGTTTAACAGCTTCTAGACAGACACATGAGCCTCATCCCAAGTTTGGACCAGAGCTTGGTAGTGTTGCTTTTTTTGGCTACTGCCCATGCTGGCTGGGATATTCTGGGAACTTTAGTTCAAAACAAAAATGGCCAGAGTCCTGTTGGGCAATTGCAAATATATAATCTACGGTTACATGTTCAGAACTGCTATGTATTCACGATCCCTACGCAGCTCCTAGTTTAGGGGCTACGTAGGGATTGTGAAATTCCCCCAAACCCCACTTACTCATATGCAGCCACTGGGGGGGACAGAAGTCTATTCCCTTGTTGGTGAGGAAGCAGCTGCCTAATGTTCTCACACCCCCTTGCACAAGCAATCTCTAACCTGTCTTTGCCTGTCGCGCTGGAGATCGCTCATGGGACGGGGTGGGAATGTCAGGCAGCTGCTTCTCAAATGACAGGGAACAGACCCCTGTTGATCCCAGTGGCTGCTTACTGGTAAGTGGGGTTTGGGGGCTCACACTAGAATTCACTATGTAGCAACATTGTTACAGTGCTACATGGTACGCAATGATCATACAGGATTCCAGCAACTGTTTCCAAGCTCTGGTTCGAGACCAGAATGATGAGATGATGGATGATGAGAGTGCCTCGCTGGAGGGGAGGCTTAACCAGTGAGACCCCTGACACATGGAGGGGAAAGTTGAGCCTCTGGCCATGAGACTGAGAAGCATGTCCAGGGAAATGAGACCAATAGCAATAGGTAAAAAAAATATGGACAATAACTCTTTAATAGCTTGGTATTGGTGTTTGGTATTATAACTCCCAGAATCTTCTGAGTGGCCATGGTGGCAAGGGTTTCTGGGAGTTCTAGTCCAAAAAGTAATTTTCCCCATCTCTGACCAACTTTTCCAGTCTCAGAGGCTGGATGGCCACCTGTTGGGAGTACTTTGATTGTGTATTCCTGCAGGACAGGGAGTTGGACTGGATGTCACTTGTGCTGTCCTCCAGCTCTATGATATGCTTAGCACTTGTGAGTCCAGTGGCATCCAGGCATTCAGCCCCTCTGTGTACCTTTTTATCAGAAAGCCTAGTGGGAAAAGCAAAAAAAAAAAATGTCTATTAGGAAAGGAAGCAAGAGGACAGAATGTTGTTTACTGTTAACACACAAATCATCAATATCTCCCCACTCCTTACAGGGAGATGCACATGGTGGACACTGTGAGTTGGCATAAGATGAGAGGTGAGTACATGACCGAACTTCTATTTTTTTATACCGAGAAAGTCTGGGAATATGTGTCTCTGTGTGCCTCCAAGTCGCCTACTGGGATAAAAATGAGCCTTTTGATGTCCTCTTAGGTTATCTGTCTTTTAAGATTTTGGTGAATTTTGGGGTTCTCCTGAGCATGCTGATACCTCCCTCTTGTTTCCCAGTGGCTCTATTTTGGTTGCCATTTTGTCAGCACTCACCAGCTGAGTTTGATATACAGATCCTCCCATCCCCCATTTATGTGGGAGCCATACCTGCGGTTTCACTTACCCACGAGCAGGGGGAAAGGTCTCTCTAGGCATCTGAAGGACCACAGAGTTGCACTGGAGGTAGTCTCTCTAGGCATTGGGAGGTCCTCCAGTGTGACCCTATGGTCAACTTCCACCAGAAGGTGACCATACAATCACACCAGATGCCTAGAGTGGTATCCTCTCTAGGCATTTTGTAGGTCCTCCAGCACAATTCTATGGTGGTTTGCCAATATATCTGGTTTCACGTATCTGCAATAAGTCCAGGAACATATGCCCTGAATAAATGGGGCAACCTGTACTGTGTTAAAAGAACAGATACTGTTAATAATAATAATAATAATAATAATAATAATAATAATAATAATATTTATTTGGCTTACAGCATTTAAAATATTCATACAAAACCCTCCTGTACATGGAGGTCCCATTGGAGTACCACTTAGAAAATCCATTGGTATTTGATTGTCTTCACCCAGACTGCCCAGTACTTTAAAACAATGGCCATCAACATGCCTTGGGTAAGTGAATTCTGGACCTTACCCGAAAGAACATAACCACCAAATTTCTCTTAAACTGCCACAGGTGCTCAGATGATTGTGGCCATGAAGGCTGTTTCGTTGGGATTTGATCTTGACCGGGGTGATGTGCCAGCCATCCCTTCTCCAGTAGAGTTCATGGGATATATATACTTCGTTGGAACAGTAATCTTTGGACCCTGGTTCCGCTTCCGCACGTATTTGCAGGCTGTGGAGAGCAGGAAAATGGTGAGCACCCTCTGTGTTTGCTATTGTTCCTGCAAGGTGGACAAGGTGATTGTGTGGCAAGGCCAAGTCAAACAATGTTGATGGGTGATTAAAATGGTTACCATCATTGGGTTCTGAAAATGCTTGCCCAATCTGCCCATGTCTGCACATTTCTTTCATTTCTCTGTTGCTACCATACATCCATCTAGCTCATAGACAGGAAATTTTGGCCAGATAGGGTGAGTGGCATCATGCATCTGTATAACATAAATTAATTTTGCTTAAATAAATTACAGATGTCTGTTAATTTTTTTCAGTTGCATTGGACCAGAATACTGGAAGTATATGTACAGTTGCCCCTCCACATTCGTGGCTTTCACACTCGTGGTTTTGATTATTCGCGGTTTAGCCCCAGCCCCTTAGGGAAGGCTATCGAGAGGCAGGGCAACCTTCTGCCTGCACCTTCCCTGGCCTTCCAGAGGCGGTTCCGGGGCTTCAAAGCCCCAGAGTGTGCTCAGGAAGGCCAGCGGGCGGGGTGGGGCTGGGCTGGCAGCCTCCCTCCCTCCCTCCCCCTTCCCCGGCCTTCCTGAGGAGACTCCGAGGCTTCTAAGCCCCGGAGTCCCCTCAGGAAGGCCGGGGAGAGGCCAGGCAGCTTCCCTCCCGCCCACTCGCTGCCTTCCCCGGCCTTCCTAAGCGGGCTCCGGGGCTTCAAAGCCCCAGCGTCCGCTTAAGAAGGCTAGGGAGAGGCAGCGCAGCCTTCTGCCCGCCTGCTGCCTTCCCTGGCCTTCCTAAGCGGGTTCCGGGGCTTCAGAGCCCTGGTGTCCGCTTAGGAAGGCCGGGGAGAGGCAGCGCAGCCTTCTCCCCACCCACCCGCCCTCCTACTCACCCGCCCACCCGCTGCTGTCCCTGGCCTTCCTAAGCGGATGCTGGGGCTCCAAAGCCCCAGCATCTGCTCAGGAAGGCCGGGGAGAGGCAGCGCAGCCTCCTTCCTGCCCACCTACTCACCCGCCCACCCGCTGCCTTCCCCGGCCTTTCTAAGCGGGCTCTGGGGCTCCAAAGCCCCGGCGTCTGCTCAGGAAGGCCAGGGAGAGGCAGCGCAGCCTTCTCCCCGCCTGCTGCCTTCCCTGGCCTTCCTAAGTGGGCTCCGGGTATTCTAAGGCCCGGAGTCCCCTCAGGAAGGCTTGCGGAGAGGCCAGCCAGGCTGGCCAGACACCCTCCCACAGCCTCCCTCCCTGGGGGAGGTGGTTTGCAGGAGCAGTTGTTATTCACGGTTTTTCCACATTCGCGGGGGTCTCAAGAACATAGCCCCTGAGAATGTGGAGGGATGACTGTATTTCTTACTGAGGAGATAGATACAAAGCTGTCTGATTGTTTTTCTTCCTCCCTTTACAGAAGTATTTCCAGAGTATTATTTTTTTTAACTACAACTCCCAGAACTGGCCATGCTGGCTAGGAAATTCTGGGTGTTGTAGTTCAAAGAAGTAATTCTTCCCAGTTTTGAAAATCTTTGGAAGAGAAATGGACTTTTCTGTGTCCTGAATAAAAGGTGAAAGTTTGTAGATAAGGCCAAGAATATTCCAGAAAGTCTAGGAGAGAAATCATGGAATATCTCTGCAGCAATATACACAAACAAGCCCTAGCCCTATAGCTTCCCATTATTAACGTTCCTGGCTGCCCTGACCTCAGCTGCCTTCTACACCGGAAGCCCTTTCATATTGGGCAATTGTAGCAGTATGGTTCCACTTTAACTGCCACCAGTTGCATAAGATGTTGCCATGGCAGTTGAAATGGACTCATAGCACTATAACTGTGTAGTCTTAAAGGTCCCCCAGGTCTGCTAGGGTACCTGCCAGGGATGTCTGGCTCTTTCTTGCTTGTCCTCGTATAGCACTGGAATCTTTGTCCTCCATTTGTTCCTGATGGACAAATGGGAGCCTTCTGTGGCAAAAAGTGCTTATTCCCAAAGGTGCTTTACTAAGTAGCCACCTAGTACTGAATAGCAAAGCCAGAAGAGGGATGGATGTGTTGGATAAGTAGATGGATAGATAGATATGAAAGAAGAGCATTTGGCTTTGTGTTCTGATAGTGACCTAAACATCATTTGCAGAGGAGAGATCTAAGAAGATGCTTCATTTTGTCTTTTTTTTCCCCTTTCTATACAGAGCTTCTCCTGGTTCCGGAAGGTCTGTGTTAGCTTCTTCCTCTGCCTTGTGTGCCTCATCACATCCACGTGTGTGGCCCCTTATCTCTTTTCTTACTTCATACCCCTCTACAACTACAAGCTACTCAGGAAGTAAGTTGGTTGGTCTCAGAAGATACTCTCTTCTCCCTGCCCCAATCTCTCTGCACCCATAACTTCCCATAGGGATACTGGGTTTATTAGGCCAAAAGATAACGAGTGCATCTAAAAGCCAGGTCTATTCACAAGGCTACATGAGCTATGATGTTGTAGAATAGGGCTCCACAGAAACAGTTACTGAGCATTATTAAAAGTTCATTATTAATCTTGTTCTGAGTATTCCCTTCATTAGCCATATTCCCAGCCATGCCTCTAAATGGATATAAAGCAGTGCTTCTTAAGCTATCTGATGTGGCAACTTTTCTCCCAAAGTACCAGTGACTGAGGCCATATTTGCACCATATTATTATTGTGTCTGTACAGTTTCCTAGAAACTCACCACAGCTGAAGGCTCACAGACGTGTTGGTCCATAGATCACCACTTTGAGGAGTGCTGCTGTAAAGGGAAACTTACCATCGCATCTGTGTGTGTATAAACACATTCAATTACACGTACACAGGGACTACATATGCTTCCCTGTTCCTCTAGAATTGCTCAACACCACAAGGACTTGGTTGTTCCTACTGTTAGAACTGTGGTTCTTGTCATCTTTCACCATGTGGATTTAATGCTTTCAGCTCATCGCATCCTGTGAAAACCATCTGGAATCTTCCCTTAGGTTCTGAGAAAGACTGTCTCTGTTAATGGGTTCCTCTTGTAGAGTTCCTTTATCCAGCTGCCCTTTTGGATTCTTCGGTTTTATTAAAAGTTTCGCAACTGTACAATAACAATGAAGAGAATATCCAGGGAATACTGAAATATGTAACAATTATACTACTGGAAACTAGCAGTTGTGCAGTTAGGAAAAGTTTGACAGCTGCAACACCTTTGCATCCATCCTGGGAAAAAGGTGTACCTATCAAGCTTCTCTCTCTCACATAGCTAACAGAATAGTGAGTCCTTTTATTGGCAGCTCTCCCAAAAGACTGTTTGGAATGTCCTATAACTTGATGAGCTTCTTTTCTCTTTCTTCCATATTCTTCAACTTTCTTCCACCTTCCTCTCCCTTCCCTGACTCCTTCTGGTGGGATCATATCACTTGCGACAGGAAGCGCAAAACCAGGTAATGGCCTAGGGCAGTGTTTCTGTAAAGTTGCAGTGGTCCACTGTTTCATTCACTGTGTAGCTGTGGTCTTTACCTCCACTTCATCCACAGCAGCCCATTTCATCTGTCACATGGTCTCACAGGGCTGCGATGGTTCCTTTCATCTGTGCTTCACATACCCGACATGACTGAGGCTTTCTTTTTTCTTTGTGGCCCAGCAGCCAGCGTGTCCTGTGGTTCATTGGCACATTCCCACCATGGCTCAGTCACAACACAGTATGTCTGTGGGGGCCTTTTATCTCATCTTTTGCTCTGTGGCTGGTGTGTCTCTTGTCTGGTCAGTGCTTCATCTCATGTGGTGTCTCAGCTTTGCGCTTCATTGACATGTCTAGTTCTGCCTCACTGATGTCTTTCAGTGGCTTTGAAGGACTTCTCCTCCTTTGCCTATGCTGTGTTGTTTATTCCCTGGCTCTGTTGCTTGTTGTTGTGGCTTTACATTGGTGGTGCTGTTCATGATGAGGCCTAGTGAGCTTTATCACACTATACTGCTATAGTGCTATTATTCCACTTTAACTGCTCTGGCTACCTCCTGTGGAATCCTGGGATTTGCAGTTTAGGGAGGGGTATTTAGCATTCTCAGCCAGAGAGCTCTTAGGCTTCACTAAACTACAAACCCCAGAATTCCACAGGAGGCAGCCATAGCAGTTAAAGTGGAATAATAGCACTATAGCAGTATAGTATGATAAGTCTCTTAGTGCTGGGAACTTGATCATAGATGTAGAAGGCATTTAGTTCAACAGAACTACCAGGCACAGTGGTATTATACCTCTAAATATCAGGTGCCTGGAACAAGGAACGATTGTTATATGCTTTTTTTTGTGCGAGAGAGAGAGAGAACCTCTGGTGAATGGGTCAACAACAATTCTGTGGCTCCCACTGTTCTTGGTGAGGTGTCATTGCTCCGCCTTTTTAAAAAAAGTCCAGTTTCATGATGAAACAAAGTACATGGGAAGTGCCCATTTTGTTTTAGAGGAGAATCAAATTTCCAGAAGTTCCCGTGAAAGTGCTTCTCACTTAAAACAATGTGCATGCTCCTTGCACACCTTGTTTTAAATATTTTTTAAAAAATGGAAATGGGAGGAAAAAATACTCTCAGTTGCTGCAGCACTGCTGCAATTTAGTGCAAAGGCATGTGTGGCCTCTGGTGAGATCAAGGTGGGGGGGAATGGCCCCTGGACCCACTGCTATTGCCTCTCGCCTGTTGTACAAAGTCCCTGGGATAGGGTGCAACTGTGAGAAAGAAGAGTTGGAACAGATGGACCCACATTTTGGTCCAGCAAGGTGACTTTTTATTATTCTAAACAACAGTAGGACAATGCAATACCTAACTGTGACACATTGTGCCTAATGAAAAAAATTGTACTGTCAGAAAAAGGAATAAGCTGTCTTGTGGGTCTCCACTCACCCCCTCACTGTCGTCCTTTCTTTCTCATGAAACCTCACAATCTAATCACTGCAGCTTTTCTCCTGGCATGGAGAGGCAGCAGTGGGAGAAAGTATTAAGCTGGTTATGTAGCATTTAAGGAAATGGGGACCCTGGCAATGGGAAGAAGAGGAAGCAGCCCTTTAGAGAAGAGAGGGGAACAAAGCAGCTCCAACGTGAAAGGAGGAAAGAATCTGGCAATCATCTGATCTCCAGAGAATTAGCACCCAGTTCAGGCAGAGGTGGAGGTTTAAACAAGACTTCCAGCCAAGCAAAGGCTACCCTTGGGCCTAGTCCAGCAGTGGTGAACTTGTGGCCTTCCTAGAGATGTCCGACTCTAACTTCCAGTATCCTCAAGCTGACATGGCCATTTATTATGGATGCTGATGGTTATACCCTGACAACATCTGGAGAGCCCCCAATCTCTTCCCACTGCTGGTCTAGTCCATATACCCCAAAATACAATAGAAATTGTGAAAGACAAGAATTTCTAGCATTTCTAAGGCACTGTAGGATGACTAAAAGGGAAAGATTTAGATTTACACTATTGGTCTAGAAGGACAGGTCTGATCCTATGAGTACCCCAAATGATCTAATCACCCCCAAAAAGCCTGGCTCAGCTCGTCATAAAACAACAGTGCCCCAAATGCAACCAAACCCTCTTGCAGTACAGACGCTACCAACTGTGGCTCTTTGTGGCTTTTCTCATAGTTTTGTTGTGGCTCAGTCTCCATGGAATGTCCTACTGCCTTAGGATCTACTGATATTTTTTCTCCTTTACTTCCTATTTCTCACTCCTATGCTTTCTTTTCCCTGCTGGGGTGTGCCAGGAGCACCATGGTGAGGTGAGTTCTTTGGGGCTTCAGTTTCCTTTCCTTGGAGATGTAGGGGTGCAAAGGTCCCCCCAATTTCTAAGGCAGAACCTTGCTGTCATGACACAGGTGGCTTCGGGCTTACGAGAGCGCCAGCTCCTTTCACTTCAGCAACTATTTCGTGGGCTTCCTGTCTGAAACCACCGCTACGCTGGCAGGCTCCGGTTTCACCGAGGAGAAGGACAATTTGAAATGGTGAGCAGTGCACAAGGTGCATGTGTGTGTGTTTGCATGCGTGCATATGGAGAAGGGAGACTGCCCACAATCTTAACTTTCCCAACACCCCAGGCTTGCAGCTAGAATAAATCTCTGAATGACTTTGGGGTAGATCAGCAGGGATTCCTTTAATTCTGGATTGTTTAATAATACCAGCAACAACATGACTCCCTGTCCCCCACCATAAATTATATTGCTGAAATTAAGGAAACCATGGGAGGTTGACCCCAGGTGGTTTTCTGGTGTGGAAGGACTACTCTGGACTCAAAATTCTTCAATTCTAAGAGTGCATCTTTTGCATAAGACTGGGCAGACTTATGATTTTAGCAAAAAACAAACAAACAAAACCCAAAGTAGATCCTGCAAGTGGTCAAACTGTAGCCCTCCTCCAAAGTTTTCTTCATTTCAGCAATGTCATTTGGAGGAGTAGGTCATTTTGTTTCTGCTGCTGTTTTTAACAACTGAGAATCAGAAATCCTTGCCAATTTACTTCAAAATCACCCAGGGAACTATTGTCTGCCTATGATGAACTAGACCAGTGGTTCTTAACCTGTGGTCTGGGGACCCCCAGGGGTCCGCAGTGTCCTCACAGGGGGTCCGTGAAGGCTGGAAGGCTGCTTGGTCCACCTCCTCCCTGCAGTGAAGTGCCCACATGACAGGAGCCAAGGTAAAGGCTGGCTGGCTGGCTTGGCCTGAGCATTGCCATTCAATCAGCTCCAGCTACAAACTTGCAGGAAGAAGCAGGAG
Organism: Gambelia wislizenii; assembly: GCA_030847615.1. Taxonomy (NCBI): domain Eukaryota; kingdom Metazoa; phylum Chordata; class Lepidosauria; order Squamata; family Crotaphytidae; genus Gambelia; species Gambelia wislizenii. Next base: position 252,487,912 of record JAUMIR010000002.1, on the reverse strand, counting down.
AAAAATCTTCCCTCCCCCTCCAGGGCCTCTGAGGGAAGGCTTAATGGATGGTATAATTGTATTGTTGTTGTTGCTAGTAGGGTGTTAAGTCTTGGGGATCCATGGCAACAAAAGATAAATAAAGGGGGCACCTGGTAAAGAAAAGGTTAAGAGACGCTGAACTAGATAATCAGTAAGTGGATGTTAGTACAATTTATGTGCTTGTAGAATTAGTTTGCTTTTGTTTTGTTTTGGTAAATATGGTATGTTTGTAGGATGGAGGGACAAATGTTGGTAGTCCCGTTTGTTCTGATATTCTGTCTGACTTTTCTGTTCATTATTAACAACAAGCTTGTTTATTTTTCTCTGTAACCTCCCTTTCCTCCAAGGTTTTCATTCTCACCCCAATTCTATATTCACAACAACCTTGTGAGGTAGGTTCGGTGGAGAGAGAGGCCCATTAATGTGCATGGTCCTTTATTGCGTAACAGTGCAACCTTATGGATGTCTACTCAAATGCAAGACCCACAGAGTTCAATAGAACTTATTCCAGGGCAGAGAAGTGATTCCCCCCACCCCCAGCTATAGCCTCCAGAATCCCCCATGTTGGCTAGGGGTGTCTCATGCCAGAAGTAGGTGTCATTGCAGACCTCTCCAAGGGTTCTTTTGGTGCCAAACAGAATGTGTTACTGTTATAGCCTAAGCTTTATTGATAGTAAATGATGCAGCAGATGGTACATAGAAGAAAAGCACTCCAGCAGCCCTTTTGCTGATAGGGTCCAGTCAAATCTCTGTCACTGGACACATAGGTGCCCCTTTGGCTAGAGTGCACCTCTGCCCAAGGGGCCAGTGGAAGATGAATTCCCAAGGAATATATAGGGGAGAAGCAAACAAAGTAAATCAAAGTACAGTATACAAGCACGACCCATCTCGCCCTCCCACCCCGGTAGCAATGAGATCTGTAAAAGCAGGTTAACAACAGAGAAAAATTAACTCCCTCAGTTGGTTCTCGGCTTCCATATTTTTTTCCAGCCACAAACTGCAAAGCAGCTGCAAAAAGTATCCAACAAGGTCAATAACACAAGTTAGTTCTTTCATGCCACTGGACAGCTATTCACTTTTGGCCATGGTGCTAACAAGGACTCGGTACAAGTAAGGTTGTTCCTTGGGCAGGAAACTCTAAATGTCAACAGTAGGTAGAACGGTATGGGAGGATGGGGGACACGGGTAAGACAGGGCAAACACGAGCAAAAATGGCTCGCTTATGTGCTGTTGTTGGCTGGATGAGGAGGAGTGAGGAGCTAAAAGCCACAAGCTCCATGTACGAGAGTTGTGAAGACTGATTTCCGGATGAAGTGGCATGGTTGGAGGAGGTCTCCTCTTCGAATGGAGTAATTAGAAGAGTAAAATTGGGAACTATCACACAGGAGGTAAATTTGAGTGCCACACTGTAGGGGTGGGAGCAACAGTGTGAAGGAGTTTCATCCATCAGCCACTGGGAAAGCCTTCATAGTCTCCAATTACCAATCCAAGTGTGAGCAAAGTGCAGCCACTCAGAGGTTGGTTGCACCTGCTAGAATGACTGACCATTGGCTGTGCTCAGTAGAGTTGAAGGAAGTTTCACTTATAAAATGAAGGATGGGACGGGCCTTTGCTCCTCCTGATATTTTGGGATATCTGGATATCAGAGATATTTTGGGTTGGAGTTCCCACATTCCCTTTCCACTGGTCTTGTTGTGGAAGGCAAATGGCGGTCATAAGCCAAAATATTCTGGAGAGCTAAATGTATGCTGTGTTTGTTCTAAACCTTCAGCAGAAATTGTTCTCAGCTTTCATTTCTTTTCATCATGGCATGAGGACTAGATTTTTGCTTTCACTTTTAAAGAGGAAAGCTTTAATGTTTGGTATTATAGTGGAAGATACTAGATGAATTTGGACGTTAGAGCTGTCCCAGTGGGGCAGTCAGAGACAAGCCAATTTCTGGAACTCCCAGTGAGGAAGAGAACATTCTCACACAAAGACACAGTTGGAGGCCTGGTTTCTTGTTTTAGCAAAATGGCTCTGCAGTGAACATCCCTCTCCTTCCAGGTCCAAAGAATGATAAGGCCACATTTTCTGTATTCATAGAATCATAGAGTTGGAAGGAGCCCCATAGGCCACCAAGTCCAACCACCTGCTCAGTGTAGACCCTCCAGCTAGAGAATCACCAACAGGTAGCTGTCCAGCCTCTTTTTGAAGATGTTCACAGAAAGAGACCCCACCACCTCTCTAGGCAATTGGTTGCATTGCCAAACCACTCTTACTGTCCAGATGTTCCTTCTAGTGTTCAATTGAAAGTTACCCTCTTGTAACTTAAAACTATTAGACCTGGTCCTACCCTCTAGGGCAGCAGAGAACAAACCTGCCCCCTCCCCTCTGTGACAGTCCTTTAAATATTTAAAGAGTACAGTGATGCCACCCTCTCAGTCTTCTCTTTACCAGGTTGAACATGCCCAGCTCCCTCAACTTTTCTTCATATCTTTTGTTCTTCATACCTCTTATCATCCTTGTTGTCCATCCTCTGAATCTGCTCCAGCTTGTCTATATAATCTGCCCAGTGTAATGGTTATTTACCACCATCACCGC